>CM076569.1:821191423-821874696 GCA_034641835.2 Pinus albicaulis
GCAACGGCGCCAGAAAGATGGCGCGGATGATTTGATGGAAAGGGGGCGTGAAACAGTGACACGATGGCAGACTGTGGGACGTGGCGGGACATGGCAATGAGCGATCAACTCTGGGACACATCTGCCGTCGGATGGAGGTAGGCAGATCGGACGGAGCGGGTGGATCCCGCTGACCGGACATCGGCCGAAGATTAACGCGCGGGGAGAGAGCGGTTTCCCGCTCGTACCAAGGACACGTGGCATTTCTTGTGTGGGATCGCTGGCCCCGCGGTAAATACCGCCAGCCGACAAGAGCGGTGCGGGGGAAGACCACTGGTTTTACTGTGCGCCGGGGCCAAAGGCAGGGCCCACACTCCTGACGATCTGCGCCGTTGATTGAACATGGATCGGACGGCTGTGATGGCGCCCGGGATATAAGTGATAAGCCCCTGCTTCTCCCAGCCCGTGGTCCTGTGGCTCGGGTCATATGAAAACTAAGGCGGGAGGGACTAAGCTCTAAGGGGCTTCGGCCCGATATATAAAATATACAATTTAAAACGTTCTGAAGCAGATTTTCGGGCGGGGATGATAGAATTAAACGGGGCCCAGGAGTTTTTACTCTCAAAAAACGTTAGAAATGGATTTTGGAGAAGGTGGTGGCCGAAAATTAAATAAGGAAAGGGGATATGTACAACAAGTTCCATGTTTAGAATTGGTTGAAACAGCTCCTAGAAGGATGAGCTCAACCCCTAGAGGCATGGGATGGGGTTAGGATGGTCTATATATTGTATTTTTTGAGACATTTTCAGGGTTGGATACTTGGGAAAAGTTTGCCACCTCATTGTATATCCATTTTCAGTTTTTGGCAAAGGAAGGACCAGAGTTTTGCAGCACTTGTTGGGATCCTTGTGGTTTCTGAGTTTTAATGATGTTCTTATCATGTTATTGTAAGTTTCATTAATGTTATATGTATGTCATTTCCCTTCTCTATGCTTCTAAATTAAACAAATGAGTAAGCGAGGTAGAATTCATTAGTTTGTTGGTGCTCTGCCTTAAAATTTTGTTTAGTTTTACATGTTTTTCGTTAGTTTGAAGAGGATCCTTGCAATCTCTTGCCCTCTTTAGCTCCTCAGCAGTCTTTTCAATCCATTCATTTGATCTCAGACATCAAAGCCACTGCCTACCTCGCCCCAACTTGAACTCTGCAAGAAATTGGCCTCATCCCCAAGCCCAAAATTGTTTTTTCCCTTTTTCCAACAAAAACCCCTAAAAATCAAAATCAAACCCTCCTATTTGTTTATCTAGCCTAAGATCAGTTGCTGTTTTAGTCATCTCAATCCCCTTTGAATATTTTCATTGAGATTGACCCGGAGAGAGCCCTCTCCTGTCCTCGTAGGGCTAGCTACGAGGTTGAGCGTGGTTTGGTGTTGTCCTTTTTATGCCTTATTTCAGCCTAAGGTGGATTTGGGAACTAACAGGTTGTATATAGATCTGTCCCCTTTTTTATTGACCCGATAATATTTTCTATTGCGCGTAGTTCTTTCGATACTATTAGGGGTCATTCATGTAGTGTGGCTATACAAAACACCCTTTTCACACAATATCATCTTAATCAGCAGGGGTAAAGTTTGTAAGAATTTACCTATCAATCCTTTTAAAAATATTCTTTCAGATTTAGAATACGACACAAACTAGTCTACTTCAAATTCTGTCACAAACCCACCCAATATGTTGTCAACCCAGTGATATACAGTCCAGGTGATAGAATTATCAATATTTTCCAACAATTGGATTAATTCAGGTGTCCACTATGTGACCTTATCATCCTTCCAAGGGTTTTGGAATTCGGCTAATCTGGACAACCACTCCTATAATTTGTGTGCAAAGGTCACAAAGAAGATCTCATGAACCTCTGTGAAAATATACTTATTTTTCCACTCTTCAATGGACAACTTCTTACTTATGTTCTCTTTTACGACAAATTCTTGAATCTGTTTCTCAAACCAGTGCTTTAATTCAGGTTTTAAGGGTTGTCACTGCATCTAATATCTTTCAAAATGATCCTGGTCCTAGCAACAGAACCATTTGTTGGCTTGAGGGGTCCTGACCCAAGTTCGAAGTTGAGGTTAACCAACAAAAACCCTCTTACTACTAGCCCTTTCAGCAGTGACCTTCCTGCGCAAGTCAGTGTCTCACCCGAAGCAGTATGGGGGGGTTCTAGAACCAGGTTTCCACACTATGAGAGATAATTAAATGATGTGGGTGCCCTTAGACCTAAAACAACCCTAAACAGACCTCCGTAACAAAATCCCTAACCAGAAAACCCTTATTAGACATATTCAGGTCAATCACACATAATATCTTGTGTGCAGGTTAAAACAAAGTCTAAAATCCATGAAATAACCCTTAACAGATAGTATTAGAACCCAATAGTATTATATCCATGCAATAATCATTCATCGAAAGCCATAAACAGTTGCACAATCGGTCTGATTATAGAAAACACAGGAATCGGAAATAACATACAGAAACGATCATAAAGTAAATAACAAGTGCATTTCGGACTCAGATATCAGTCAAAACAATTCTTCATTCATAAATAGTTCAAATATTCCTTAGAAAACCTTCATTTCAATCATGCACAGAGCCAGTGGGGTCCGCACACAACAGGAATAAGGTCTCTGCGCACACAGCCAGCAGGAGCCTTTTTACCCAGAAAATATGCTAGAATATCTAACTGCAATTAGATCTCTCTCATCAATCATTCAATTCTCACTTATCGACTCGATCTAGACTCCTATTTATATTTTTAGCCTGCACTCATCTAAGGTCCGCAAACCATGGTTTGTGGCCCCTAGTTCTACTCTTTTGATCCATTACAACTCATGAGGGGCTTTAACCCGCCCCAAAGCCACTTGAATTGTGTTGTGCACGCCTAAAATTACAAAATATTTACAAAAACATATCAAAAATGTCTCAAAGTTTGGTCCTAGGGGACCCCGCTCCAACAACATGGTTGTGGAACATTGTAGTATTTCTACATAAGATTGTGATAAGGACCATTATAAGGTCTAAATAAGGAAGATACCTGTAAGGAAGAGAAAATTGTCAATCAACCAATGAAGTTAAATTAGTTGTGATAAACTTGTAGGACATTTAAAGGAATTATAGAAATCATGGTGATATTATGTTAAAGAGGTAATAAACCCATGAGATTTTGTAGCATGGAAATGAATAATACAAGTAAAAAATAATGCAAATTCCTAAGGAAGAAAGGAGAAATGTCTTGCATAAAATAAATATTCTCTTAGTCAGCCAAATATTAGTGATAGTTAGGTGATAACCTCTATAATTCTAAGGTGTGAATATAGGGAATTATGAACTAAAAACCCTCACAATTAACTAAGGATAGAACAACAAAAAATTTAAATTCTTAAATGATATAGGATAACAATTATCTATCATTGATAAAGGAAATACATTATAAAAACCAATGAGAAAACATCAAGCATGAAGTGTAAGAAAGAATGTTACTAGGAATTTGATAAGGAGATCTTGAGAAGGATTATCCATAATTTGACAAATGAAGTGAGAATCAAATAATAGAGGATGTGCTTGACTAATCTACACTTATTTGTTTCATAAGTGGATTAATGATATATTGAGACTTCATAAGAGCATCTTATCAAATTTATGCCATCAATATTGAAAAAAGTTATTTTCAAGCACACCAAGCATACAAAACATTTGTTTGGATGATAATTGTCAAATGTTGGTTCCAAGCACTTCAAATTCTAAACTAAAGGTAGATCTAATAAGTCATAAGTGAAAAGAAAGAATCCCTATAAAAACTTGAAGAAGGGTGCATCTTCTATAAAAGAGATAAAATGGATTGAGCTGGAAACATGATGAGATGAGAAAATATTTATGAGGGTTAACAATGATAATTATTGGGTGATTGATAAATCAATAGGGCCTAACCATCCCTTCGTTCAAGTGCATAATGCATGCAAACAAACTTAAATAATGACAACCTAGTGTTTATCATGGTATATAATAGATAAGAAAAAGATGTAAGTGATGTAAGAACCATGGGTAATTTTCAAAATATATTCAAGGCCAAGAGTACAACTTTGATTATAGTAAGCGAAATCACCAAATTTCACTAATAAGGAAGAATACATGCTTAGAGATTGTGGCTCCTGATAATGCATAGGAACGTGTATGAAGCTGGAGATAGGGAAAACTTGGTTTCTTTGTTGAGCGTGAATGGTGGTTGGCCCGAAGGGCACCTCCTCCCCTTCTCATGTCGATGTTGTTGCCTTTAAGGCATTGGTGTCATCATCGTGGAAAAGACCCCACCTAAAGGAATCTCAATCGCATTTTGTGAATAAAGTTGCAAATATTCCATTTGTTTCTCTCCCATCGAGATTCCAGCAGACATCCCTTGCATTTACCGACAAAGTACTGGTTGGAAACTTTACCAGCGTGTGGTTTTTTCCCAGATCCATGGATCAATGGATTGAAAAAACTTTGAATCCCTTAATGAAGGGAAGGATCAGACTACATGCTCGCAACAGTGGTTTTTTTTATGTTTCTATTTGAACTCAGGAATTTCGTGATATAATCTTCAGAAATGGACCCTACTTCTTTGAAAGCAGAGGAATGTATTTGAAATTATGGTCTATCTATTTTGATCACGAGGATATACCCAATGGAGTTCCAGTCTGGTTTATGTTACCACATCTTCCTCTCTCTAGCTAGAATAATGATTGCTTGAAAGCCATTGAAAATGGACTTGGAAGATACCTAGATCGTGCCAAATCAAAAGGGTTTCAGTACACCTATGAAAAGGGTTACCTCCTGAAATAAAATTGTCACAAGGATAATGGGTCCACCTTCAAGTTTTAGGTTATGAACAATTTTCATTCAAATGCCGAATTTTTCATGAATACGCCCATTTTGGTCATGATTGAAAAAGATTCAGCCTGAAAATGGGGATTCTGTAACGCCTCCTCTAAAAGAATTGTGGAAAATTCAAAGGAAAGGGAACAACAAGGGAAAGGCACCAGTTAACAAAAACTGTATACAAGATGAAAACATTACTTCTATGTCAGCTAATCCATTTGAAACTTTCCAATCACCAGATGGAAATGAACAAGAAAAATCCGTTGTAGAAAATGAAGTTTCAGAAAAAGGTGAGGAAGTTTCGAAGGAAGAAAACGAGGGAATCCTTGAATCGAAACCATCAAAGGATGCAAACCACATTGAGAAGGAAAATCCCCCCCTAAAAATCTAAATTATCCATTGCAATAGGTGTCAATGCAAGGGGAATTTGTCTCACCTTTTTCTCAGTGGCCAATGATTTTAAATGGAGAGTAAATATTAACAAGGAATGTGAGGAAGAATAAATCAGCGAGAGTGGATTCAACTTTTCATGAGTCTAAAAACCCTAAGACGGTAGGTATACCTTCTATAAAATAAGATTGAGAAGCATATGTGGGGTTAAAAAGAAGATAGACAACCAACCACAAATATCTGATGTATTATGGTCTGCAATGAACCAGGATCAAGGAAGTGCCAAGGGTGGTGGAGGTAAATGGAGGAATAACCTAAATCGCCCTACGACATGGATAGTGGGATAATTTGGATTTTTGGCATACTCTCGCTCACTTTAGTTATAATATGTTTTGTGAAATTCTCTCGTTGTTAGGAGTATTTTGTCGTGACTTCAACTAAAATCAATTTAGAGTCGTATGAAAGTGCAGTCATAAGTTTAGGATCTCAATTTTGTTGCATGTTGAACCAATTGGTTTTTTGGATCTCGATGTAATTAGTGAATTTGGGATTCGATGATATATGTAAGGAAACTTGCCCAGAAATTAACCTTTTATATAATGCAAATGATATTGGTTTCTTTCCCAAAAAAATAAAATAAAAAAAATAATAATGTATTTATATCAGGAAATATATTAAATAATTAACATCTTAATTATAGAGGGACTATACCTACCCTATGAATTCTCAACTTCCTTATTAAAAGAAGAGGAAATCGTTGATATATTAATGAGAAAATGGTACTAATAGTATTGAATATCTAACATACATTTGAGATGAATTTTAAATGATATTGTTTCTTTAAATGTAATATTTGGTATGTGTTGCTTATACACACTAATGAATTTGATTTTGTTGATGAATCATGATAAAAACACAAATTATTCTCGGTGGCTCTATGTGTGAGAGGTATTTAGATGATTATCATATTTATGATATTCATCTATTTTGTTATATTAACATGTGGTTCCATTTATTATGTTGATATAATGCTATGTATTTGATACATATATGTTTATTTTATAACACTATAATGGTATTTCATGATGTGATGGTATGTGACAATTGAATGTAGCATGTGGGAGCATGTCTTGTCCTACTATTTAGGATGTTGTGAAAAAAATGATGCAGTTTCTTATGATGACATGCGATATTTAGCATGTGGATTATTTTATATGATATGATGATTTTAGGATTATAACTAATGCATTGTTTGCATGTTGTGAGGTGATGCTTGATAGGAAATCCACCTTGGGCCAAGAGGGCTTATTTATTTGATGATCTCCTGGGAATCCATACCTACAAGGGAGAATATGTAACACCTTGTGGGTTGGGGAAAAAATTGATCAAATACTTATGCTAGTGTTTATTTTTCCTTGTATAATTCTCAATGGGATATGGAACCATATTGAGAAGATTGAGTGCTTGATATTGGGGTTATGATGCCAAATTCCAAGAAATGGCTATAGTGTTGCTTTCCAATGGAGTTATGGGACTTGAATTTGATGCATGGAGATGTGTATCATAGTGAGTTGTAGCGAGCGTTGTGCTAGCCTTTTGAGATGCCTGGGGAACGTGAGTACTAATCTAGATACTTTCTTGGGTGGATCGGGTCTGGAACCTTGGGGTCATGATAGGTTGAGATGGTTTTAAGCCTAGTATTCCAGAAGTAGAGAAGTACAGGTGCATTTCTCACACTTCTTGCAAACTTCGATGCATGTTTTTATGAAAGTAGTGAAGTGCTAGAGCATTGCTCAAACTTCCTGGGAAATTCCAATGCCTGAATTCCAAAAGTAGTGAAGTGCTACAACATTAATCACACTTTTTAAGAACTTTCAATGTTTGTTTTCTAAATGTAATGAAGTGTTAGAGCATTTCTCACACTTGTTGAGAACTTTCAATGCTTGGTATGGTCACATGAGATGTCCTTATACTAGTTCAACAAAGGATGATGTGGAAGATATGGGAAGAAAAATTAAGGAAAAGGTAGGTGATAACACAGTCAAAGTTAACTTCGGGATGAAGTTTGTTGAAGAGGAGGTGTATGTAATGCCCCATATGATGGAATTATTATTAATGATAATAATAATAAAAGAGATAATAAATAAATAAAAATAATAAAGTGAAGATCATAATAAATAAATAAGTAAATAAAATAAACTAATTTATCAATGAAAAGTAAAAGATTGAAATAAATATGGGTAAATTTATGGAAAAATCCAAGTTAAGTAAAATCTTAACATAAAAATAAAAATTGCCTGATGACATATGCATTATGTGTATGAATACTTTCCTTGCATTTTGGAACAAGTTATTATATTTAATGGATTCAAGAAAGAGGATGTGAGGTATTCTTTTCTTGAGAGAATTCTAGTAAAGGAGAGACTCATTATTAGGGTCTTTAACTGAGGACTTCGGATAGCCAATTATAGAAAGACATAATGTAGAGCCTATGTGTAAGGTCTTTAACTGAGGGCTTGGGGGTAGCCAATTATAGAAAGACATAATGTAGAGCCTATGTGTGGGCATGTTGGTTGTAGTCCACCTAATGAAAGTAACACAACAGTTTTACTTGATATATTTAATAATTTTATAAATATATAATTACACTATAAAGCGTCACTATTTGAAAACAACTTTCGTAATTGCCAGGTGTACCATTGTACACCATTGATTTTGATGTTAGACGATTCAAATGATTTCTACCTTTGATTGATTACTGTTATTATTTAGTTATGAAATAAAGAAAACTGTTTTACAAATAATTTAATTACAAAATCGACTGCAAGCTTCGATGGTTTTGTTACAAAATCGGCTGCAAGCTTCCAGGTTTTGTTCGGGCAGGAGCGTTCATCTCAGCTCAGTAAAACGAATTTAAACGGCTCGGGCAGGAATTTGCTATCCTTGGGATGGGAGGCATCTCCAATGAAGAGACTTGTTCAGCCTCTACGCAGTGTTTCTATTTTTGTCGATGTTCCTTCAAAAATAGTGAGTCACTGCACTGCATGATGCCAATCTTATTCAACCAGCACAAAAAGATAGGTATGAATATTTAAAAAAATAAAGTAATTGATTAGTATTCCATTCCATTCCATGATGAAAAAGAGATATGTTTTCTTGCATTGCATAAGCTATGGCAAACAGAGACTGACTACCCTTGTCTTGTGTTAGTATGGCGTGCCTGCTGCAAACTACTTCACAAGACATTCCCATTCTAAATTTGTCCATTTATTCAGGCTGCAGTGAACAAACATTTTTAATCAAATTTTCTTGTTTCAAAAGCTTTCAATTAAATATTATTATTTTCTTTCACGGACTCAGAAGTGCATCTACTCGAGGGATGTGTAGCAGGCTTAATATGATATATGATACCACATTTGTATTAGTTCAAACTTCATTTTCAATCAATTATTTTTAAGTTGAAAAGAGCAGGTTCCGCTTTAAAGATGATGACAATTTCATTAATCTAGTAGAGCAACGTGTAGCACTTTTAGTCAGATCTAACTAATTATGCCGGAGGCATTTTCTTTGTTGGAGTGGGTTGAGGAAACACTATTCACCTCACCCAATCAAATCATTTTCTCATCGCCTTTCTGTCAAACAAAAAAATTGCCAACTGTCACCTCCAGATTCGCCTTCGCCGCTCTCTCTTCTTGTTATTCTCCCGTTCTTTCCAGGTCGGCAGCCTCGAACTAGACGTCATAGCTGCTGCTGCCGTGTCTCAACCCTGGGCGGACAAGCTGAATTTGAGACGATAGAGTGGAGTGGACTCCGTGGAAAACACACATAATTGTGTGCTCTGAAATATAATTCGATTGGGGTACATTCCTATGTGGAATCGTTATGCCGAAATTAGCTCACGGAGGAATTAGATGCCTGGTGTATATACCCAGTGGAGTAGAAATGAGGGTTGAAGTCGCGCATTGGGTTATGACTCGAACCATATAGTTTCTGTTCTAAGTTGAAACCTCTGTTGCGTGAGCAATATTGGTTTGAGGTCGTGTTGATGATAAATGGTATTAAGTTGAATGCAAGGTCAAAGGCGGAGTGTAATGAAAGAAAGAAGTGGAATGGTGACTGACAGTGAGGAACGGAACCCTGAATCGGAACCACGAAGGAATGAACAGTAATGGCGGGTTCTGGACACGAAACCATGGGTTTCACGTTAATTTAAACTGGTAAGTTGTATTTACAATTCGAACGCGATATTGACCATTGACTGACGCGTGGCCTCAGGCGGTTTATGAATACCATTTCTTTCGCGTTATTTTTACGCATTAAACTTCGGTGGGGAAAAAAGCGCAATATCTGATTGTGGCCGTCGGATTAACCAACCCTGCACGATAAGTCATCAACCGTCAGATGGATAGGGTGACTTAACCACTGGCCCAGTCCCATCGCACGATTCAAGAGGTGTAAAATGCGTGCACTTTGGCTATGCGATGATCGCCAAATCATCGAATCGAAGGCGACGAAGGCCGTGACCATTAGATGCAACGATACGTTAAGTTGTTGTAGGACCCGGACACGTTGCGGCCTTGGCATGGTATGTGTTCATATATATATATGGTGTACCCTGTGTAGTTGAACTCATATGCTAGCAAATCATAATATATGCGGAAGGTATGGGCCATAGTTCTTTTATGTTGGTGGTTGATCCTTTATTCCAGGTATCAGTACATAGTGATATTCCAAAATGCCAGCTAAACTTCTGCATTCATGTCAGGAATTTTCTTACTCCAAAAGTTATATTCCAAAATTCCAGCAAAACTTATGCATTCACGTCAGGAATGTCATACTCCAAAATTTGATCATGTGAAGAGAATTAACATGTTGTGATGGATCGCAAATTTGATCCCTGTGACAACACGATATATAATGGGAGCTAAGCTTCTGCATTCATGTCAGGAATTTTCTTACTCCAAAAGTTATATTCCAAAATTCCAGCAAAACTTATGCATTCACGTCAGGAATGTCATACTCCAAAATTTGATCATGTGAAGAGAATTAACATGTTGTGATGGATCGCAAATTTGATCCCTGTGACAACACGATATGTAATGGGACGTCACCCCACCTCTTTTGTGCACGCTCTGTGGAATTACCGGATTCATACAAGAAAGATGATGGCGTCCAACGTGTTGCTTTTGGTTGTGGGTTTTTGCTTGATAGAAACTTGGAGTGCAGAGGCTCGTCCTCTTACGGGTGATCCTTTATTCCAGGGAGAGTTCATATAAATTGCCATAGTCAGAAATCCATACCTAGAAACGTTGGGTAAGTTATAAAATATGAAAGCGCATGTATGATTGACCAAGGTCAACGGTTAAATGTGTGATGCTATGTTCCGTGAACATTTAATTAAATATCATTGAATTGGTGCAGCGGACTTTATAAGATTTCAAGGCTTGACATTTCGGATATAATGCGAGAGTTGGTTAGTCAAAGGTCATGGCAAAGCAAACTGTAAGGGCTTTTACTGGTGAATAGATCTTGGTTATAAGGTCTGAGGAGGTGTAGATAAAAGCCCGATTGATAGTTAATTACATTTTTTTCGTACGAGTTTTATAAACAGGGTTCTATTTGTGAAAGTAACCTTGGGTACAAAAGTTGTTGGGGTTTATAACCATTAGAGAAGTATTAAATTAATATCTCAAATCTTAGAGATTTGAGATATTAAAGCTCCAGATTAGGTATTTAATTTGTCAGCTTAGAATAAAAGAATGTTGTGGGATTGCCTGGATTGGGGATTGGTTGGGCAATGAAATTTGGATGCATTTTATACACAGCTTGAGATTGAGAATTTGAAAAAAATGGGACTGTGGGTTTTACCTCGGCGCCATATTTATTGTTGAAGATAATGATTATGAAGAGATTGTCATTAATTCATCATTCGCATACATATTTTTATAATTGAATTTCTATTTTTATGATAATTTTTTTTTCTCTTTTCAAATTATTAAAAATTCGATAATTTGTAAACTTTATTAAACTGTAACTATTGTATTTATCAGTAAATTCACTTATTTTTCAATGTACTTTCACAAAAACTCAAATTAAGTTCATATTTTTTTAATGTACACAAATTATAAGACTCATGAGGAATCTCCATCTACAGTCAATGTCTATCAAGTGGGAAGTGTACGGGATTTTTCTGCCCCATTTCTTATTTACATCACTCATTATTTATGTCCAACTACGATCCTCATACTCACATAATTTTATTCCAAAGTCATTTTCATATTTACATACACACAAATTCAAGGCATTTTCATATTTACATACACAGTTTATATTACCTACCTAGGGATAACACAGAAAAAAAATGTTTGACAATTTAAAATCCAAAATTCCATATCGTCACAAACTTTTTATTTTCATAAAATTACTTCCCTTACATATGTACCACCTTCCGGCATTCCTTTGCGCCTTTTGGTGCAATTTCTAGTTTAAATTTAACTGACACGCCTTTCATAATAACTCAACGTGATTGGTTTAATCTCCGCTTTCAATTAATCATTTTTTATATGCACGGATGAGGTTCTACGCTTCAGGTGGGACAGTTTCATCAATTTAAGAGAAAGTGCACCACGTTTAACAAGATATATGTGAATTAAAAATAGTTGAAAAGACACTTATAACCACTTGTATTTAGTGAGATTTTTTTAGTTTAATTTCTCTAAAATTTTATAGGAATTTATTGAAAACAGAAGTTTGATAAGTAACTTTTCAAAATCGAAGTATCCGAGGGGTTTTTTAGGGTGCTGAATCCATATATAGTAAAAAAACAGTTTAAATAATAGAAATCAAGATTGAATCTCTTGCTCGTTGGGCGGTTCCCTGAGAGGTTATAGTGGTAGCCGGGGGGTTGGACCTAGCGCCGCGCGTGTGAAAGCTGCCTGATGTTTCCAATCCCTCTGACTAACAAAAAAAAAAGATTGAATCTCAATTTTTTTCACCAAATTCTAGCACAGGAAACTCCAAAAATAGCACTAAAGAAAACTCCCATTCATAATGGCC
This sequence comes from Pinus albicaulis, assembly GCA_034641835.2. Classification (NCBI taxonomy): domain Eukaryota; kingdom Viridiplantae; phylum Streptophyta; class Pinopsida; order Pinales; family Pinaceae; genus Pinus; species Pinus albicaulis. The sequence goes on from CM076569.1 coordinate 821,203,757, forward strand.
AAACTGATTGAAAATTTGAATAAAATGTAATTTTTTACTCCTTGTTGATTATTCTGATTGGATAGATATGATGGCAGAAGTTTGATGGGTAACCTTGTACAATCGAAGTGCCCAAGGGGTTTTTTAAGGTGCTGAACCCATATATATAGTTAAAAAAACAATGTAAATAACATAATTCAAGATTCAACCTCAAATATTTGGTTTTTAGGGTGTTGAATCCATATATACAGTAAAAAACAGTGTAAATAACAGAAATCAAGATTCAACCTCAAATATTTTTGCCACAAGAAACTCCAAAAAATCTCACTAAAAACAACTCCAATTTTTTTATGCTATGAAATCTATTTTCATTATCAAAAAAACAAAAAAACATGATTCAAACATTATTATTACAAAATTTCTTAATTTTTTTTATTCAAACTTAAACTTATTTGTTCGTTGTGCACCACAATATAAAGTCCTGTCTCACCCATCTGTGGGTGGATTTTTGACACACAGCGGATGGAACTCCACTGTGGAGAGTATATGTGCGGGAGTTCCCATGATCTGCTGGCCCTTATTTTGCGAGCAGCAGATAAACAGAAGAAGGTTTGTTGATCATATTTGGAAGATCGGATTCGAGATGTCCCAGGAGGTCTCTAGAGAAAGCGTGCAGGCATTGGTGACGAGAGTGATGAATCTCGACGATGACGAAGTAAAGATGATTAGGAAAAATATATTGGAGCTTAGGGATAACGCAACTCTAGCATGTTAGGTTGGAGGATCTTCTTACAACAACATGAAGAAATTTGTTCACTAGATATTGCAGGAAACGTCATCATAATTCCGATTTGGAACTATGCTTCCATTTGTTGTAGGTTGCAATGAAGAGTCCACAAAATATTCAGGATTAGATTGATTTCACAGTTTGAACCTTATTTTATTTCTCCGGGTTATCACAAATGAAACCATGCCCAGTTTGATGATTTAGTTAGGACTTGTTGGTTTGAAGTCCCATACTTGTTGTCAAGTTTTTTCCCACCCGGCTGATCCCTTTCGAAGGTTCATGTAAAAACTGCTCAGATATATTTGTTCAGTATTGAAGCCTTGTTAAGCTGGCTCTTTTGCATGTTATCTGGCTATGTGTATGCAGAATATGTCACCTATCAGGCTTGGAATTTGACGTTCCAGATAAATTTTTTTTAAGAATGATTTAATGGTCAATAAAAATTCTGAAAACTTGATTGGTAATTCTTTTTAAACAATAGATTTCATAAATTTGATTTGACTTGACGCCCAAGCATTTAAATTACTCGTCAAAAATTCTTGTGGTTAGTTGTAGAGGAGGGTTAAAACGAAAAAGGAAACTGGATATTTACCCTAACATGTTTGGACACTTTTACGTTCACAATGACGGGAGGTTGGATATAAGTTCTTATTTTCTCGATGGTTTTCAAGTGCAAGAGAAAGATCCTGCATAAAAAGAGGCCATATTGAGTGTATGTAACACAAACAAAACTATTTATGGTTAATATCCTTGATGCACACGATTCTGTAATTTCTTAGTTAATGCTAAAGGAGAAATTATTACTTAGAAATAATGAAATATATGTTGAATTTCAAGATGTATAGTAAGAAATAATGTTATTTAACTTACTTAAAATTTCATTAATATATGTTTTGTTTTTCCCATTATCTAGTTGTTAAGTAACATATTTGAAGTTTTGTATATAAATGGTCATACTTCCCAAATGGTCTTTTTCACTTTCTTGAATGCACTTGCTCAATAATGCAAATCCCCTCTTAAGTGGAGCATGTCCCATGTAAATAAGATTTAGCATATTATCTTTTCTCCTTGCGCCTTGGGCACATGATGCTATGAATAAATTATTTTAATCAAATATGGGATTGTATGGATGAGCAATCTTACACGATGTTATATGTGTCATAAAAATAATTAAATTTTACATAATAATAATGTGATTGTTAAAAAAATATTCACATGTTAAAAATGTGCGCACATGTTAAAAATGTAGGTTTTAATCCTGTACAGAAATTATCTACAAACAAATCTTAAAAACAAAAAATAAACAATAGTGATAGAATAAAACATAAAACATATATACATAGATATTTTCCCATGGATCCCGATTTATCTGGACTACCAGCTTGATTTTTCATTATATTCCTTTTAGAGAGGATAAAACATAAAACATATATACACAGATATTTTCCCCTGGATCCCGATTTATCAGGACTACCAACTTGATTTTTCATTATATTCCTTTTAGTGTTACAACACATATATATACATGCCGAACCATTCATAAACCTCAATCCATTAACCTTGGATTAGAACATAACCATAGTTCCCTTGATCGGATCTACAAAAATATGAGGGGCCGAAAACCATCATGCCCCAAAACCATATGCAAACCCATACACAAAACCATGTGACTAATCGTGGAAAAAAAAAACACATAATATAGGTTTCTTTATCAATGTATATGATATCAACCCTACCTATAACCTCTTATATAGAGATTAAAGTCTAAAATATTTTTCCTAATGATTTTCCAGAGCTACCTTACATTAAAAAAAACATAAAGAATATCCTATATAAACTCTACCCTACTCTAAAAGATAACACAACCACATACAAGAGTCTTCAATAGTCATACAAGTATCTCAAAAGCATATATTAAAATTGTTCAAAAAAATAGTCTCTCCTATAATGTTTGAGTCAAGCCTCCATTATTTGACCAAACTAGTTTATCCTCTATGTTCTTAATTCTAAGGTGACTCATTTTAAGTTTTCTTGTATAGGCCTGCCATACATCTCCTTCAATACCATCCAAACCTAGCAAGTTTTCTTTCTTCCACTCTTGATGCCATATACATTAGGATTCTAGGGAGGTTGTATAATCTAAGTTATAGTTGTTTTCCAGGACTTTATAATCTTCTCCATTTCCAACCCCAGAAAGGATTAGCTCCTACCTTTACTCTTTTTCCATTAACAACTTCCCACAGTAGGCAATTCCTCACAAGATGGAAGGCTTGGACAATGGCCTTCCAACATATCAACAAATTATATTATGGGTATTCTTGGAAGGTCTTATAATGAATTAGGTTCAATGTATTTTTAGAGGATAACTTAGCTTCATAGGCCCTTATTTGATATGATCCTTCATATGCATCTAGCTACCAAAGCCTTCCCAAAATGATGCATATTCTTAAGCTCCAACTTGTTCACCACCTTAAAACTCAACTTCTTCATCAAGGCTTGGACAATGGCCTTCCAACATATCAACAAATTATATTATGAGTATTCTTGGAAGGTCTTCTAATGAATTAGGTTCATTGTATTTTTAGAGGATAACTTAGCTTCATAGACCCTTATTTGATATGAGCCTCCATATGCATCTAGCTACCAAAGCCTTCCCAAAATGATGCATATTATTAAGCTCCAATTCCTTCACCACCTTAAAACTCAACTTACTCTATACTACTATTTCCTTTGTTACTGCTTTACAATGTTTCCTTTGCAACATATGGTGCAATTGCTAGTTAAAAATATGATAAAATAATAATTTTTTTTCTTTTTTTTCCTCCAAAATTATTTTATTATTTCAAGTTTTAATTTAATTTTTTATAATTATTTATAAATATTACTTTATTATAATTATTTTATTTAAATTTAAATAATTTGATCTCTCTAATTTTATTTTTTATTTTAATTATTAAGCCAACAATATTAATTTATAATTAATTTTATTTTATTTACATTACATTTCATCTTTTCCATACCTGGAAGCAAACCATCTCTGGACCCAATAATACTAATTGATTTTTTTTTTAATAATAAATAAACCGTATAAAATATTATTTTAATATATTTTTTTATAAATTTATATAATAGGTGTTTTTCTCTAATCTTCTTGAATAAAATTTTGAAATTTGACTTTTTCATTCAAAATATATTTATTATTATTATAATAAGTTATTATTATTAACAACATAAATTCATAACGATTCATAACTTTAGGGAAAATGTGTTAAGATACAAATTTTTTTTTAAGTGAAAATCTTTAAAAAAAAAGTGCAACTCAAGAGATTTGATCTCTAGGATCTTGGTAGATCTTAAATTAAGATAGATCTATGTTGGTTTTGAACAACAGGTTGTAAAAATGTTTTAATCATAAAGATTTTTTTTATTTTTATTTGCTTTGTATAATAAGTAGAATTATTTTTGTCATATTTTTTAAAATGTTACATCTCTATATATAGATTGATATTTTTTTGTTATTAATACTTTTTAAAATCTAACATGTTAACTTCATATTAAACATTCAAGGAATTAGGAATTTCTACCATATTTGAATTAAAAATTAAAAAGAATATATTAAGAATGAAATAAATTACATATCTCTTTCACACTTAGAAAGTGAAAATATAATTATTTTTAATCTAAATTTTTTAATTTCTCTCTATATAAAATTAATACAAAATTATGTTATTTATAACTTGTAGTAAAATTTATTTCTTATTAATATATTTGTATTTTAAATATTATATTTCAACTCAACATAGAATGAATTACACATTGTGTAGTATCAATAATATTATTTTTACATAATATTTGTCACTCTATATTAAGGATGGAAGGAAATAACTATAAATGACATTAAACTATATAAAATACTCAATAATAATCAATATTCCCTAGTAATGAATTATACTAAGTAATTCGAAATGTGTAAATTCTCACATGATAATGTGATTTTCAAAAAAAATTATAAAAATAAAAAATAAAACTTACTTATCCATAAATCATTCAACAAACTTCTCTCCTCTTCCAACGCACTTTTGAAATTTGCCTTTTTAATTTTAAAATATCATCATTATTATAATAATAAATTATAACAATTTCTAATTTATTAATGATTACACACAACATAAATATCATGAGATATAAATCAATCTTAGTAAATTACAAACATCATAAATACCATGGGATACTCTAGAACAAAAGATTCAAAACGTAAAGCATCCCACCTTAATAATATTCCAATTATAACCCGAGAGGAACCTAGTTATCCATAAATCATTCAACAAACTTCTCATCTTCCAACAAACTTTGAAATTTGTCTTTTTTATTTTTTAAATATCCTCATTATTATTTTAATAAACTATTATTTAATATCCACATTTTTATTATAATAAACTATTCTTTAATTTTTTTATTTTGCGAACTTTTCTAATTTATTAATTAATCTTATTAAAATGGCACACAACTAGTAAATGCTCTTGGGTGCTCAAAACAAAGGACTCAAAACAGAAAGCATCCCACTTTAATAATATTTCAGTTAAAACATCAATGATTCCCGGCCACTTTGCACGGGTTGATACGCTAAAGCTGAAGCGCACGACTGCCTATACTTATAACTATTAGTTTCAACCTATTTAAAGTCCTTTCGAACCGGGAAACACAGTACGCCCACTCTACGAAGGAATCGGAAGATTCTGTGCTGCTTCCATTGCGTCGAACATCGGGGGAAAACATGAAGGACGGAAGTACAAATATCATTGGAATTGCACGATCCCTTAAATGATGAATCATATGTTTATTCTACTGAAATGCACAAGCCAAGCCATTGGCCAGTACTGCACCATACAATTCCTGTTAATTACGGAATTGGAAATTCCTAGCTAAGCCATCGGCCACTGCACAATACAATTCCGCTCAATTACAGAATTCGAAATTCTTTGCATTCTGTAAGCCAAGAGCCGAAGAGCCGAATCTTTCAGTGCCTATAATATATACTAGAAAGCAGTAACACGAAAAAAAAAATATTACAGGTTACCATCAACACAGAGGAAGGGGCAAGTCTGTGTGTAAATAAATTCGCACTATGAAATTTGCATATCAGCGGCGTTTGTTCTTGCTTCCGAGAAGCAGAGAAATGTAGAATAAAATTCGGAAGAGGACTCCCCAGGCGAGTGTCACGTACAGGCAATCCCATTTGCTGAGCTGCGTGACATCCTGCGATTTCAGAATATCGACCCCCGTTGTGACGCAGGTGGTGGGCGTGATGTCGATGTTGCTGGTCGTTTTCAGGAGATTGAGGAATGATTGCTGGAGCTGAGGGCTGAGGTATGATATGGGCGTGTTGTCGAAGACCTGAATTCCTCTCGCGAAGCAGGCGTGAGGATTGTCGAACTCGTTTTGCAGTACGGCCTCGTACGGATACTTGATGAGGGAAATGTAGTGAAACCAGATCCAGTATGGCGGGATTCGGTCTCTGTTGATGAAGAAGCCGCTGAGGAGCAGGAAATAAGCGAGCAGAGCCACGACGATTGTGTAGGCGATCATGAGATTCGAAACCGCGCCGGACAGAAACGTGACGAAGGAATTGGCGGCCCAGAATGAGGCAATGGTGGCGAGAAGGAAGAAGAAAAAGCCGGAGGCTCCGCCGGCGAGCCCCACGGCCCAGAATGTGGTCACGGCAAAGGCCGTTGCCAGGATTACGAGCTGCGGAATAAAGATGAAGGCGTGGGCTAAGACGTAGGAGGATCTCCTGTAGGCGTTGTAAGCGGTTTCCCGCATGAAGATGTAGCGCTCCTGGAGGAAAATTGGCAGGGCGTCGGCGCAGGTATAGAAGGTAGTCGACATTGCGAAGGCAAAGAAGCTGAGCCGTTCTTGAATTCCTTTGGGGCTTTTATCAAGGTTCCAGAATATTGTCGCCAGGAGGAATCCGGTAACCATGACCGTCCCCATCCGCATCATGAAAAGCTCTGGCGTTCGGCGGATGTTGGTGAAAGCTCTCTTCATCAGAACCGCGATTTCTACCCACGGCGGATTCGCGAAATTCGCGACCTCGCCGGAAGTGGCGGCCGGCGAAATCACAGCGCCTTCATTGTCATGCCCGCCATGATGGTGAGCGGAAACCAGTTTTCCTCTGGCTATGCTGGCGCCGATGGCTTCTTTCAGACTCATGATTCCGGTGCCGTTTTCTGCGATTTCGCCGTAACTTGCCGTCTTTCGCCAGGCTTTAAAGAATTCCACCAGCGGCTTGATTCCCCCCGGAGAGGCGTCCAGTTCTTGCGTTAAATCCAGGGCGAATTCCGTGCTGTTCTCGTTTTCCGGTATTGGGTGTCCGAATTCAGTGAAAAAAGGCCTCAGCCGACTTGGCGAGCCGCTGAAAATCGCCTCCCCGTGTGCCAGCAAAATGAGCCGGTCCAGCAGTCCAAGGATCCGGTAGCTCGGCTGGTGAATTGAAAAAACCACGATGCTCCCCGTCTGGGCAATGCGCTGCAGCACCTTGACAACCATGAAAGCACTGGTGGAATCCAGGCCAGAGGTTGGTTCATCCAAGAACAGCAAAATCGGATCGTGGATGATATCAATACCAATAGACACCCGCCGCCTCTCCCCGCCGGACACCCCACGGTGCCCTTCGTCGCCGATAATCGTCTTCGCCGCGGTGCGGAGCCCGAGCTGGTCAATCAAAATCTGCACTCGCGCTAGCTTCTGCGTTCTCGTCTGAGACCTCGGCAGCCGAAACTCCGCCGAAAACATGAGCGTCTCTTCCACCGTCAACATAGGAAAAAGCAAATCATCCTGCATAACATAAGCCGAAATGCTCCTCAGTACCCGCCCTCCCAGCGGCTCTCCATTCAACGTGACGCTCCCCTTCAAACTCTCTTTCGAAATCCTGTGCGCCAGTGCGTCGATGAGCGTCGATTTCCCAGACCCACTATGCCCCATCACAGCAAAGAGCTCCCCGTCTCTGGCTTCCCCGGACACGTCACTCAAAACAGGTTTGCTCTCATACTCCCTGGGCAAATGCTCGATGTCATCCGCCGCCTGCAGCCGGTTCCGACTGCGGCCACCGCAGCAGCAAGATCTCAGCTTCCTCTTCCGAGCAATACTGTAATTCAAATTCTCGAACCGCAACACAAACGGCGGCGCGGGGCTCGTGAAGCGCATCATAGGGCCCTCCCTCAATTCCACCACCGTCATATGCTCCTCAGCCTCCTCCCTCGTTCTGAAAAGCTCCGCCAGAGTTGGATACTTTCTTTCCTGTACTCCGCGGCTCCAGGAATTGGCCGCGGATCGAGCCTCGGGGGTCGCGAAATCTTGGAAATCCGAAGAACCCATAGAAACCCCACGATTCATTGGGTATTCTTCACCAAAACTACCCGATTTGTTCATAAAACCAGCCATTCCAGGAGCATAAACGAACAAGAAAACTCAATCAAACAAAAACAAAAAACACCAGACGCTACTCCACTGCTGAATACTACTACTAATCCTCCATCCACTAAATAAACAGAACCACCAAACCCCTAATTCAATGGCACGCCAGCAGTACAGCCGAGACCGATCAACAATATTCGCTTTCTTCCCCTTCCCGGCCGGAATTGAAATGACTGTGTCTCAATTTCATTGAAATAAAGAGGAAGAAGCAAACGACAGTATGTAGGCGTGAGAAAGGTTGATTAGGTGGGAAGTAGGCGTTGAAGAACACAACTTTATTGTTGAGAGGCGGTATGCGTGTCGTGGTTCACTTTCCTTTATTCGTTGAAGAAAAATGGAGGCAAAAGTATGGTCATCTACATTCCTCCCTCACACACATTTAATATCGGATCTTCACAATTTTGAATATATAACCATTGTTCACCCGAATTATTATTATTTTTCTTTGCATCTTCAAAGGAGCGTGCAGCGTGTAAACATGGCACCAAACCAATCTAAACCCTCTCACACACTTCGTCTCCCCTGCACCTACTCTTCCTAATTTCCTTATCTTTTACAGTCATTCGACTATGGCGGGTGTAGATATTATCGATGGAATCTCAATTTGACCATACTTCATCCAGAAGCCAGCTGCGGAATTAGTCCAAACATAAAATGCATGTGTCTCAAAGTTTTCTAGACAACATCGAAGTATATATATAATAAATATATTCTCATTGTGAAAATCACATCACACCGCATCTTGTTTGTATCTCATGTGACCACCGTTAATTGTCATTATCTCTCCCTCAATTGGTTGAGGATGGGCAGAGGTGCTCTTGGGAAGCAAAGCATCGTTATCAACCCGTCATCTTCCACTTGATGGTATGATAAGCTTCCATGTTTCATAGTGTGAGGACGTGAAAGACTTCCAACGTTCTCATCATGTATCTTATTTAGGTAGAAAATATATATATTTTTAAAGTATTTAGAATTTTATTAAGTTATAAATTTTTGATATATTTATTAAGTTATATTTAGATATTTAAGTTTGATTTTAAACTTGGTGTGTGTTTAGAATCTTATTAAGTCATAAATTTTTGATATATTTTGTTTGGATATTTAAATTTAATCTTGAATCTTACTTAAATTATTTCAACAAATTACCAATTTATAATAATTCGTTTTTATATATAAAAGAATAAGAAATACAATTTCTTTGTAGTATTATAATAACAACAACTAAATTTAATCTTAAATCTTACCCACATGAAAAAAACACAACAAAATTCCTATACACCATGATAAACAATAATTCAAATTTGAACATACGAACATTTTTGTTTTAAATTTCATTGTTTTAAATTATGTCTAAATTGTAGGTTCTATATCTCAAATGTTTGAGTCCAATAATTTTTTTTAAATTTGGCCCTTCGATATTTTTGACATTTTTAAAATAATTTATTTGTTTTATTTTTCGAGTTTTTTCTCAACATATTTTATATTATAGAAATTTGAGTTCAATTAATTATATGGAATTTGATATTGTGAGATTTTTGTCAATTTCATTTGTTTTTTTTGAGTTTTTTTTAAGTATATTTATAAGTTTTGCAACAATAATTTGTTCAAATTTTCCATAATCTAAATGTTTCATGAACTTTTAAAATACTAAATCTATTTATGTATTCAAAAACACATTTTAAATAATAAAAGATTACAAACTAATTAATAATTATTTTACAAAATTCAATCTAAAAATCCAAAATTTAAAATAATTATCAAATTATTATTTTTTCAAAGTTTATTTAAAATAAAAAAGAAAATTTATAAGAAAAAAAAACCAAAATTCTCAACCAAAAATGTCTATCAAATGTCTTTAAAATTGTTTATCAATATTATACAATTTGAAACCATTATTATAGACAATTAACTCTCTATCCGGAGTCTTTTCCGTTGAATTTGCATTTAAAGTTTAATAAAGCTAAACATCACACAAATTTACAAATAAAATAATCTACACTTTACAAATTTATTTTTTAATCCATTCGTATAACTAATTTGAAGCTCGAACAAATTTTTTATATTAATATATATATCTCTACCACCTGAAGTGGGGAGAGAAGAGAAATCAAAAGATCACGAGAACTTCGCTGCGTGAGTTATTATTAGTATTTTAAAATTTGATTAAAAATTTAATATAAATAACATTTATTTTTTTAGTGGTATGATATCTTTTTAATAATATATTATTATGGGTTTTTTAATCCAATTTTAATGCAAAAATGTATATATTAATATAATATTTTATTAAAATTAAAAGTTTAAATTGTTTGTTATTTAGAATGAAAGCATGAGAATTTGGAAGTGCTTCTCACATTTAATGGATGGGGACCTTGCCTCAAAGGAATGGAAAAGAGTTGAATCTATGATCAACAACAACTAGCTACAACATCAAAGAACTTCATTAGACCATATGAGCTAACTTTGTGGCTATATATATAGATAGAGACCACTTGAGCTAACCTTTGTGGCTATATATATATATATATATATATATATAGAGAGAGAGAGAGAGAGAGAGAGAGAGAGAGAGAGAATTTAAAACTAGCAATTGCCCCACATGTTGCAAAGGAAACGCTTTAAAGCAAGCTTAGAAAATAGTAGTAGTAAAGATAGAAATACAAATTTTATGCAATTTTATTTATTTATTTGCTTGCAAAATTGAACTATATCATGGATTATAATTGTATGATGGGTTCATTGCTAAAATTACTCTCTCTAGAATTAAGAAAGTATTTTATTGAACGTTTCATCATTTTCAATATACATGATCTATTTTAAATTTGAATAGTTAATATTGATACACATTTTGTGGCAAGTTCTTTTTTGTTTCTTAAATGATTAAATAATGAAATTGATATTGAGTGTAATATCTACATTCCAACTATCTCAATTATAACACCTACAACATTTGTATCACAAACATTGATTTACTTAAATAAAGCCAAATAGGTACACCAATTGATTCCTTAGTGGTTTATATAATTTAGGTATAAATCTTCCAGATAATATAACAGAGAACTAGCCAAAACCAAATCACTGTAATAAAGATATTTATATTTTTAGGAAGTTGTCCAAACCAACCTATATGTCATCTTCTCAATTGTAAACTTGTCAATAAATTCATAAAAAAATTTAAAATCGGACAAGATTGAGACTAAATTAACAGAATTTGAAGTGTTATCAACAACAAAGAGATCTAGTCAAGGAATGCATTCTGTAACTATGTGCTTAGCACGATCATTAACACTCCTGATCCACGGAGGTAAACCCATTTTCTCGTCATATTGTTTTTTAAACGTCATTCTAAGTCTTAATTAGGCATTGAATCCACCCTTATGGCATCAATAGATGTTGGAAAAACCAATATTCTTCGAGTTGGATATACTATTCCCTAACTTGGGTATCTCCTCCTTTCTCAATTGCGTTGAATTTGAGGCTTCTAAATGAAATAAAGACTCCACTAATTCTTCATTTTGAATTCACACTAGTTTTTTATGAAGGGAAGGAGCAGTATATTGGGATTTAGATTGTTGTGAATCTTTTTATTGTTGAAATGGAAACCAAGGGAGATTTTGATTTAATTTTCCTTTAATAAATTGGAAGAGAAATTGTAATTTCATCTAGTTAACTAATTCAGAATGACTGAGTTAGCTTAGGAAATTCGACTTGAGGGCTAGAGAGGAGGCATGTAGAGTTCTCCCATGATTTAAGAGGGTCCAGTTAAAGTTATTTGTGAGTTGTAATTAGTTAACTCAATTAATTGAGTTAAAATCAGTTTAACTAGTTCTAACTAAGAGATGAACTAGAGATAGGTCCAGTGAATTAAATTTGAATTAATTCATGATGAGTGATCAATCAGTTAACTGATAATTCACTATAAATAGTTGTTGCATGTCAGTTCTAAGGAAGGCCTAGTTGAGACTGAGGTTAAAGGGATGATAACTATCAGTTATATAATTAGAAAATTGTGCAGGTCAGTTATAGATTCATGAGGAAGCCTATGATGCATTGCACAATCAATTCAAGGGTATTTCCTATTTAATAGGGCGACAATTCCTCCAAGAATGCATGAGAAAGGCTGGCTGAGCAGAGGCTGAAAATTGGTCAAGTATTGGACCAATTTTTCCTAGATTAGTGTGAGATAGTTGGCAGAGTGTAGGAGTTTCTCTAGTGAGAGAAAGCATTTTATTGTTTCATGATTCTTGTCTTTATACAATATACAGATAGCGGGATTTTAGGCAATGCGATTTCCCTAGATACATCTTGTGTTGTGCAATTGATTTACTTCTTTCTCTTACTTGTTATGTGATTGTGCAATCATGTTTTGTTTTCACAAATTGTAGAAGGATTCACTATCTTGTTTTAGTACATTATAATATCATATTGAATCACATTGGTATAATTTCTATATTTATAATGAGCATGTGTTGAATATAAAAAATAAAGGTGAAAAGCATGCATCTCCGCAAGATGGTGCATTCATCTTACTCTCTTGTATGCAGTTAATCAATTCCCCCTTCCACTACCATATCTTTTGTCAACTCGTCTGACCCAAATTTATACTGCAAACAACCCATTGTGTTATGGTAAGACATCATAATAACCTTGTGTTATGGTGCAAACATCATAATAAATATTAAATTTTATCAATGAATGCATGTCATCTTATTAATTGTAAACTTGTCTATAAATCCATAAAAAAATTCAAAGGAATGTCTACAAAATTATTATATACATATTGATAAGGACTACACACTCCAAATTCTAGACAAGTATAAAATTGTTTACAATATTTCTTAGCAGAATCCTAAATCTATTGATGTATCAACCAATGAGTACATCTCTAATAGTTATATCCTTGCATAACATTATAAGTGTCCCACTACTCTCATGGAGAAACAGAAACCAAAAATCTCTTATGTAAATCCTGATTGAATAATGAAAAATGAAGGATTAATCTGATGGAGGCAATTATCAAGCAATGTATCCACGCACTCAACTTTTTCTTTTCTTAGCTCCATCCCATTATCAACAGTGTGTGATCAGAAAGGATTGTATTAGTTTTTTGTGCTAAGTGTCTTTTCAATTAATAAACATGTGCATACTTGTCTCCATAGTTTGCTTAAGTATTGAGGATTTTAACCATGAAATATAAGTGATTTTAGTGAATAAGAAGCATGAAATAAGAGAAAATAACACTGAACAACAATGTATAACAGAGAAATAAAACCACACATAGCATTTACATAGTAGGCTTGATGAAGCAGTTCACCCCTCCTGGGCTACATCTGTTGGTCCAGCTCCCAATGGCATGTCCATCTTTCATTAAGCTCAAATTTTTGCAAATACATGTGTTTACAGGCCTCTAATGGATTTTTTTCTCTACACCAATGGCTCCAGAATGCTCCAATTAGTCTATAATGACTTTCCATTCACCCCATTTGGGCGAAAATTGACCCTCCTAGTCATTTTCTTAATAACTCCTAGAAAACCTCCATTAACTGTGGAGGAATCCACCAAACTGTGGTTACATTTGGCCAAAGTCCAATTTTTTTTGGGTACGTTGTTTTATCGCCAGTTTAAACTGTTAATCTTAACCGTTATGGGTAGGGGGTGGCCACATGCCAACCCCCAAACCCGTGATGGCATTAAATATTGGAGCGGAACCCATGTGAAAATTGTGGTAGAGTCAGAGTTTAAGTCAGAGTTAACTTCACGTTATTGTAACGGTCGAAGACACCGTTAGAACGAACATACCATGTGACAAGTGTTAATGCAAGGGTTACAGAAACATCATTGATGGAGTTAATTTTAACGTTGCGGTTTGATTTCAGTGATATGTGACCTCAACTCTCAGACCGCCGACGGTCCCAACCCCCATATACCAATATTTAAGACTTTAAATATTTCTAAGGCTCTATGGTTGTTAAGTCACATGTTGTAGCAGAGTTGGTGGAGACCTTTGTGCGCAGGCCGGAGGTTGTGGGGTTGAACCCCCCGGACCTCATAAAAATTTTAATAAACTGTACAAGGGACATGTGGCGGCCTTAGGGTTGGCCATGTGTCACCCATCCATTAGCTTAAAATAAATAACGTACATTCCACCAACCAAACACGTAGCGCCACTTGTCAGTATTTGACTTGCTTGGAGAAAAAGGAATATTCTTAGGAATATTCATTTTTTGTTGACTGTGCACCCTGCATGCTAACTGGGCATTCCAGTCAACCTATCGCAAAACTTAGCTGTTTGGGAAATCGATCAGAATGCGATATCTCCCTCATACGACATCGTTTTTTTGAACCGTTTGCGGCGTCAGAATAAGGAAGATGATATCTACGCAACCATCCCGATTTCAACCCAATCCTGTAATTTTCAATTTTGAGCAAAATTTTATGAACTCCTGATCACACCTCCCTATTGGCAAGATTTTGGACCACAAAATACTTTGATTACTTGTTCAGTAGATGAGGGTACAACTCCCTCACCTTTCCAGCTTCCATTCACTTTGCCTTTCTTGGCTTACTACCTTTGAGCCCAACTCGAAGGTAGTCAACACTTCCCCTCTTGGATGCTCTTGTCCTCCTGTTAAGAATTGTATCTTCCTTGAGCTCATCCAGAAATTCTGGCAAGAAATATTCAATAGAAGGCAGATGAACATCACTTCCTTGATCATCGACCAAAGGTGACTCATACAAACGTAAGTTTTCAACATTAACAATTGAATACATTTGCATATATGAAGACAAGTTAAGTTGAAATGCATTGTTACGAACTTGCATTATGATCTTGAATGGACCATAGTGAATAGGTTTGAGATTTTTACCTTCTCCTTGCATCCTTTCTTTGCTTATGTGCAACCATACCTCATCTCCTTCTTCAAACTTGTGATCAAATCTATGTTTGTCGTCCCTCTCCTTGTATTTGCTTTGACTCTTCTCAAGTTGTTCTTGAACTTGTTGATGTATAATCTGAATTTTCTCAATGAACTTTCAAGCCTTGTAAATATCACTATGCCCATTAATTGCAACATCCTTCTCGAAGAGGAAGTCTAATGGCGATTTTGGAAAATACCCAAAGAATACTTCAAAAGGTGATGTATTTGTAGAAGAGTGCTTTGGTTGGTTTTAAGTGTGCTGAATGTAATGTAGTTGCTCATCCCACAACTTAGGATGTTTGCTGTAATATCCTCTCAATAGATGCACAATGGTTCTATTCACCACCTCGGTTTGGCCATCAGTTTACGGATAAAAAGCAGTACTCTTTTTCAACTTTGTGTCCATCATACTCCAAAGATTAGACCAAAAATTCCCAATGAACCTGGAATCCTTGTCACTAACAATAGAAGTAGGCAATCCATAATGAACCCATACATGTTGAAAATAAAGTTTAGCAGTTTGTTCAACAGTAATGGTTTTCTTACATGGCATAAGTATTGTTGGAGCAGGGTCTCCTAAAGCTGCGAATTTTGTCCATTTTTGTATATTTTTTGTATTATTTATTTTGGCGCAGGGGTTTTGGGGTGGGTCAAAGCCCTGAAGGCATTGTAATGGGTCAAGGGTAGACCAAGAGTCCACAAACCATGGTTTGCGGACCATTGGATGCGTAAGCTAAATCAGTATAAATAGATGAACCTTTTTGAGTCTAAGATAGGAAATAATTGAGATTGATGTTAAGCACGAATTGTTAGATCTGTTGTTGGGTTATTTGGGGAAGGACTCCTGCTACCTGTGTGCGCGGAGCTCCTTAGTCCTGCTGTGTGCAGACCCTGCTTGTTGTGTGCACAGGCGATATTTTGGGAATGTAAGAAGATTTTGGTATTAATATATATGTGAAGTACTGTGGATATATGATGTTATCTAGATCTATTTTGTTATGATTTATGAAGACTTGGGTTGTATGATTAAGCTGCGAAAGTATCTGTTTTATAGTTGTGAAAGTATCTTTGTTTCTGTTATATGAATCTATGATATGTTAATTGCTGCGATTATATTTGTTGTGCTGATAGATTGGTATTACGCATGTGGATGTGAAGGTAATTATTAGATCTGAGCTCTGTTATATAAGCTTGTAACTAGATCTATTAAAGGAAAGCTTGATAAGCTGGGAATGCAGATTTTCTTGACTTACCTACTCTCTCTCAGGGTGCGGAAACCTGATTCCAACACCCTCCCATACTGCTTCAGGTTAGACTTTGGCTTGCGCAAGTAGGTCACTGTAGAAAGGGCCAGTAGTATAGGGGCTTGTTGGAAAACCTTAACCTCTGAACCTGGGTTAGGACCTCTTGAGCCAAAAAAAGGTTTTGTTGCCGGGACCGGGAGAATTTTGAGAGAGAGATTGGGTAATGCCAAGAACACATTGGAGACCTGAGAAGAAAGAGACCGACGAGTGGTTCGAAAAGAAAATTTAGGAATTCGCAGTAAGAGAGAATCGCAGTGCAAAGCTAACCACAAAGAAGTGGAAGAATAAGTACATTTTCACATAAATCTACGAAATTTTCTTTATGACATTTGTGATCAAGCTTCAAGAGTGGCTCGCAAGACTCATATATTTCCATAAGTGTTGGAAGGACGAACGGGTCACGCAGTGGACCCCATAGCTGATTTAGCAGTTAGAAAAGACTGATAACACCATCACTCGCACGGTAGATCACTCGGAGGACACTGTGATAGGAGGGTTTGTGACAGAATTTGCAATTGATCAATTTGTGTCCTACTCTAAGGCGGAACAAAGATTCTTCAAGAGTTTTCGGGGTAAGTTTCTAAAAACTCTGCCATTACTGATTAAGATTTTATTGTGCGAAAAGAGCATTTTGTGTAGTCATACAGAGTGAATGAGCTCCGATCAAAGTGAGGGTACAACGCGCAATGGTAAATACTACAAAAATAATCAAGAAGGAGATCGATCTATCTACAATCCAGTAAGAAATTTTGCTGCGCATAGCTCTCCGCCTATGCCACCATCGAACCCTCATAGGGGTAAGAACTAACCTCCACCACCACCAGAAGACGATATGGCCTCGCACATGAAGCTACCCACCTTCAAGGGCGTAGGGGATGAAGATATGAATTGGTTCTGGTTTGTCGCAGGATCGGTATGGACTGCGCAGAACGTGGCCAACGATGTTGTGAAAAGGGCACAACTATCCCTTGCCTTTGAGGGGAGAGCCTTGGACTGGTATATGGGATACATCAACCAACATGCGAATGCGACCATCAAAGAGATTAAGAATGCCTTGAAGCAGGAGTTCAAGAAGCCTAAGTCCTACTCTCAGATAGTGAACGATTTGAAATATTTCAAGCAAGGACTGACCAAGTCTATATGGGAGGCTGACCAATGGTTAAATAAGGTAATTAGAGAAGGAGGATTTATGTATGATGATAGAAAACACACGAAATGGTTCATCGCTATGTTTTTGACCCACCTGCGTGTGCTAATGGGTCATCAAGTCATTGAGTCGCAGGAGAAGGCCTTGGAGATTGCTATGAAACTGGAGACTGCGCCAAAGGATGATACCTAGTTAGGAGTACAACAAATACAAGGCTAGCTAGAAGTAATGCACATGGAGATCCAAAATTTGCGGAAGGAGCGAGGAACAGAGGCCAGTCCTGAAAGATGGTGCATACGATGCATGGTGAATGGCCATACCAAGGATAACTGTCCTCTGCTAGCAGATTATGGGCAGGCCAGGAGACCCAACCCATTGCGTCCTAGGGAAGCTGCAGGGCCAAGTGGGTCGGTGCTGTGGTGCGATGATTGTCGTGTTGTTGGGCTGCACGATACCAACCACTTCCCCCGCCTTATCGCATATGTCCCAGAAATAAAGCAACAATGGTTCAGGTTCTACAGATCTGTAGGCCATGATGAGCAGAAATACCAGACTTATGATCTGATGATAGATAAAGGAAACCTATATAGGGTACAATCAGACCCCTCTTCACCAAGATCCCCCTCTGGTTTGGTTGGCTCCCCAACTAGTGGTAGGGGAGGGGGCAGAGGTGGAAGCGCAGGTAGGGGGAGAGGACAACTGATTTTCTATAACTGTGGGGAAAGAGGCCACTTTGCAATGGATTGCATGAACCCTGCGAGATAATCCTGCATATATTATATACATTTGGATCATGTGATAGAAGATTGCCTGATCCTGATAGCCAAGATGCAGGAGAAGTAGCAAACACCTATGCAGAATGTACAAAGGGTCAAGGCGGGACCTCAAAATGAAGGATCGAGTGTTAATGTTATAACACGCAGCGGCATGGCCACCGGAGGAGCTGCAGAGAACGCTGAGGTGGAGCCTCCTATCTGGAAAGCAGCCATTAAACAAGAAGGTTTGGACTTACAGAAGGAAAAATAAACCTTTGTTGCAGCTCGCCAAGACTTTGCTAAGGCTGCGACATCTACTTCTCAAGCCCCAACGAACCTCAAAGCAGATGATGAGGTCAAACCATTCCTACAGGCATGTATGAAGCTGTTGCACAACCAAAAGGCCATAGAAAAAATCCAAGCTTTGATAGATACCTGCACAGAAAGAACAACCCCATCTATGGAAATTAAGGACATACACAAACTATATAAGCATAAGAGATGCACGGGTAGGAAGATGTGGTTAACCATGAATATTGGTGACTATGAGATGGATTAGGTTATTCTAGACCTAGGCTCAGATGCGAACATACTACCTAAGAAAAATTGGCAGCGAATGGGAGAACCTAAGTTAGAATGGTCCACTATCCAGCTACGCATGGCTAATCAACAAAAGATCATACCATTGGGAAGATTATAAAATATCGTGGTAGATATCGCAGGGGTTAATGTTCGGGCTAACTTTGAGGTCATTCAGATCGTAGAAGATTCGGACCCCTATACTGCGCTCCTAGGATTGGATTGGGCCATAGATATGGGTGGTATTATCAATTTGAAAAAGAGAAGCATAGTGTTTGAAAGTGAAGGAACACGGGTAGTAGTACCACTAGATCCTGCAGAAGGAGAAAGGTATACAGAGCCAATGCATGAGGAAGAAGAAGTGGATCACATCTATAAGTTGACTGCGAGGGATGAAGACTAGATCAATCCTATGGCTGATGGTGTGCTTTGTTGGGAAAGGGATAGCGAATGCTTTTCCGACTCCGACGAAGAAATGGAAAATTGGAAAAACCAGCTGCATGATGTCTCTGCGCTACGCTGCCTGCGAATCACAAGGGAATTTCACTGCATATCCTCAGAGGTAAGAGAACTACCCTACTTTTATGGTTCTGGTAGTATAAAATAATTTCCACAGACATTTGAAGCTAAAGTTCCAAAATAACGGAGGCTATGGGCCCTTAACCTAGCTTTGCGCACAACACCTGCAAGTTGGTGGGACACGCATAAGGGGGAATTCCAGGATTGGGAGGAAATTTGGTATATGATGATCCTACAATTTGAGACTCCAAACGAAATGCGCGTCAAGATATTTCTTAGCCCAGGGGATCCGCGCGAACATTTGTTCACATGGATGGAGAAATGGTGGGATCGCACTACAGAAGAATGGGTTCACTTGTTTATTCATGCCTTGGGACCAATTCCCATTGCATGGTACTTAGATGCGGAGCTACATCAACGTACCCGCCATTGGGAAACCTCAAAGGACAAATTTTTGGGGACATTCAGGTGAACAGGGGGATCAGAGGCACTTGATGAAGCTCTATAGGATATCGATACCTTTGTATTTGGTGAATCCAGCCCCTACGCAGCATGGGAAACACCCACATGGGAAACACAGATGCAGGATTTTTTTAACTACCACAATATCACCATAGAAGAGTGTGATGAAGATCCGCACAATGTATCGATCCCAGAATCAGAGGGGGAACACGCAGTTGCAGGACCCTCGTTACACACTGTGGATGTTACAAAACCTCTGAAGTTGCGAGAAGTTAACATTGGTACAGAAGAGCAACCCAAGTTGGCTAAAATTGGGGATTACTGGGATGATGAGACAATAGGCAAGATTGCGGAACTGCTCACGGAGTATCAAGACTCATTTCCAAAAAAAAAATTCGAACCTTAAGGGGATCACGGGGGACTTAGGGGTTATGCGCATCACACTGAAACCAGATGTGCGCCCTGTAAAGCAGTGCCCTTATCAACTGAACCCTAAGTATAAGAAGAAGGTTAGGGAAGAAATCGATAAAATTATCACTGCGGGTATCATCGAACCGGTCGAACAGTCGGACTGGGTGAGTCCTATGGTGGTTCAAGAAAAGAAGACGAAGGGGGAAATTCGCATCTGCGTGGATTTGCATAAGTTGAATGATGCATGCGTACATGATCCTTTTCCAACACCATTCTCCGATGAGATCCTGGATATCTTAGGAGGCCAGGAGACATATTCATTCATTGATGGGTTCTCAGGGTACCATCAGATTAGAATCGCACCTGAAGATCGCAACAAAACTACATTTTCCACTGAATAGGGATCCTTTTAGTATACGGTCATGCCGTTTGGGCTTAAAAATGCTCCTGGCATGTTCTCATGGGTAGTAGTCGCAGTATTCAAAGAGTTCATTTTTAAATTTCTAGAGGTATACTTTGATGATTGGACTGTCTTTGGCTTAGTAAAGACACACATTTCAAACTTGCACATGATGTTGGATGCCTGTCGGAAGCAACAGATTTCCCTGGATATCAAGAAGTGTATCTTCTGCGTGCCCTTCGGAATCTTGCTCGGACATATAGTTTGCCGACAAGGGCTAATGGTGGACCCCGTGAAAGTTGTAGTGATCATCAATCTGGAAGTCCCTATGACTGAGAAGCAGCTGCGTTAAATCCTCAGACATACAGGCTATTACAGAAAGTTCATTCAAGGATACGCGCTGATCACAGCTCCTCTGGAAAACTGCTTAAAAAGGATGTTTCATTCTTTTGGGATGACGAGTGTCAAAAGAGCTTTGAGCTACTCAAGGAAAATATGGTCTCTGTGCCTATCCTTATTTTCCCTAATTGGGCGAAGGTATTTCATGTCCACGTTGATGCTTCTAGAATCGCCCTAGGAGTGGTCCTTACGTAGCCTAGCGAGGGATATGTTGATCACCCAATTGCATTCGCTAGTCGAAAACTCTAGGGTGCGGAGCGTAACTATGCCACCACGGAGCGGGCGGGACTGGCCATGGTCTACGCATTACAGAAGTATTGGCATTACCTGTTAAGGGGACACTTAAAAATGTTTACAAATCATTCAACTTTGAAGTACCTAGTGAATAAGCCTGTGTTGGGGGGGAAAATCTACTGATGGCTTCTGTTGTTCCAGGAGTACAACTTTGAAATCATTGTCAAACCAGGGAGGTTGAATGTTGGGCCCGATCACTTGTCCTGAATTGAGATTGGCGAGGAACCAACTAACCTAGAGGAAGGATTGCCTGATGCACAACTATTTTCTATTAAGGTAGTCGATGTGCACTTCGCCGACATTATTCAGTTCCTGACTACAAGCATGGCACCCACGGGGTATTCGGTGCAGCAAAAGAAAGAATTGGTAACCTGTGCTGCGGATTTTACCATCATCGAAGGTCACCTCTATAAGATGGGAGAAGATGAAGTGCTGCGAAGGTACATTTTGGAACATGAGCGGCACATTATCTTGACAGAAGCCCACGATGGGGTGGCAGGAGGTCACTACGCAGGAAACGCCACAACGCGAAAGGTCTTAAGAGTTGGATTATGGTGGCCTACCCTGCATAGTTACTCTCACGACTATTGCAAGGCATGCGATACATTCCACGCATCGGAAGGTCGTCCCGCAAAGATGAAATGCCCCTCCAACCACAAATGGCCCTACAAGCATTTGACAAGTGGGCCATCGATTTCGTAGGACCTATCAACACCCCAGAAAGAAGACAGGTGCGCGTTACATTATAACTACTATTTATTATGTGACTAGGTGGGCCGAGGCACAAGCAGTGAAGGACTGCACTATAGATACCACTGCGTGCTTCATATTTGAGCAGATTATGACCAGATTTTGATGTCCAAAAATCCTGATGAGCGATAGAGGTACGCACTTTGTCAATGAAACCATACATGCCTTGACGGAAGAATTTCAGATCCATCATGCGAAAAGCACTTCGTATCATCCTTAGGAAAACGATGTAGTCGAAGCTTTTAATAAGGTCTTGGAGCACACACTGACCAAGGTATGTAATGACAATCGCAGCGACTGGGACGTGCACATTCCGTCTGTTTTATGGGCTTACCAAACCACCTGTAAGAAGTTGACTAGGAAGACACCGTTTAGGATGGTTTATGGTAAGGAGGCCGTTATGCCCATGGAATATATTTGTTATAGGTCAATTTGGGCATCGTTCCCAATGACCTGGTTAACTGGGCATCATCTCCAGGACCAATGACTAAGGGTCTATCATCCCCTATCAATTCAAGTTGCTACATGCCCTAAGACAAGAACAAGACAAATCAAGCATGACTTTCATCAAGAAAATGTTTCCAAGGTTTCAAGTTTATTATATAGCATATGAGAGCTCATCAATGCTGCCTCTAAAGGGACTAAGTGCGTTGCATATGCAGGTAGCCCCATGCAAGGCTATTCTATAAAGCACTTCCCGACATTCACAGGTGTGTTGGTCACATTGGGAGCGAAATTCTCATTGTTATAGAATATCCACTTGGCCAGTGCCTTCTAGAAGATTTCACATGTGTCAAGCTTCGAATCCATGTGTCCATTTGACATCTACAAAATTGGGAACATGTCTTGCCTATTATTGGAAAGTCATTGACTGTAAAACTATCTCAGCCTCTCTATAAATTGAGCACAGATCTAAGTGTTTGATAAGGAAGAATTTGAGTATAGAAATGCTGGTGGATTTTCAATGAGAGTTAGATTTTTGTAACAACTGTTCGAGAGATTTATACTATGATGAGGCTAGGAATGTTGCTGGAATGGTCACTTCAAATCAGTCACTAGGTTGTAACCTCTCCTTCTATCATCAATAAAGAATACAGCTTACGTTTCCCTATATGCATCTGTATTGGCTTTGATTTTCCATATTGTAAGATCTTAGTTGATGTATATGGTTTATGCTTTAATGATTTAGCTAACTAACTTGAATAGAGATTTGTATTATTGTTATCTTCTGCTGTTTTAGTGTTCTTTCTTGCAGGAAGAATTTTTCTCAAAACCGCTTGAATTTGAAGCTACAACGAAAGCGACAGAAGGAGCCATTTAGAAGCGCTTGGATTACAAGTAAGCCTCTAATCCTTTTGTGTGTCCTCTCCGAGTTAGGAAAAGTAGTCGTATAGTCTTTAACCTATTGTTCTAGATTATCACTTGTCTAGGGAAGCATGTTTTATAATTGTGAATTACGGATAAAACATGCTTCCCTAGACAGGTGATAATCTAGAACAATAGGTTAAAGACTATACAACTACTTTTCCTAACTCAAAGCAAACACACAGAAAGGATTAGAGGCTTACTTGTAATCCAAGAGCTTCTAAATGGCTCCTTCTGTTGCTTCCATTGTAGCTTCAAATTCAAGCGGTTTTGGGCAAAAGCAAGAAAGAACACTAAAACAACAGAAGATAGCAATAATACAGATTCTATTCAAATCAATTAGCTAAATCAGTAATGCATAAACCATATACATCAACTAAGATCTTACAATATGGAAAATCAAAGCCAATACAGATGCATATAGGGAAAAGTAAGTTGTATTATTTATTGATGATAGAAGGAGAAGTTATAACCTATCAATTGATTTGAAGTGACCATTCCAGCAACATTCCTAGCCTCATCACAGTATATATCTCTCCAGCAGCTGTTACACAAATCTAACTCTCAATTGAAAATCCACCAGCATTTCTCTACTCAAATTCTTCCCTATCAAACACTCAGATCTGTGCTCAATTTATAGAGGATCTGAGGTAGTTTTATAATCAATGACTTTCCAATAATAGGCAAGACATGTTCCCAATTTTGTAGATGTCAAATGGGCACTTAGATTCGAAGCTTGACACATGTGAACTCTTCTAGAAGGCACTGGCCAAGTGGAGATTTCAGAACAATGAGAATTTCACTCCCAATGTGACCAACACACTTGTGAATGTCGAGAAGTGCTTTGCAGAGTAGCCTTGCATGGGGCTACCTGCATATGCAACGCACTTAGTGCCTTTATAGGCAGTGTTGATGAGCTCTCATATGCAGTATAATAAACTTGAAACCTTGGAAACCTTTTCTTGATGAAAGTCATGCTTGATTTGTCTTGTTCTTGTCTTAGGGAATTTATAAGTTATATTTATAAGTTTTGCAACAATAATTTGTTCAAATTATATTTATAAGTTATAATTATATTTATAATTTATAATTATAATTATAAGTTATATTTATAAGTTTCTTGTCTTAGGGCATTAAAGTATATTTATAAGTTTTGCAACAATTATATTTATAAGTTATAATAAGTTAATTAAGTTATATTTATAAGTTTCTTGTCTTAGGGCATTAAAGTATATTATAAGTTTTGCAACAATTATATTTATAAGTTATAATAAGTAAATTAAGTTATATTTATAAGTTATAATTATATTTATAAGTTTTTTGTCTTAGGGCATTAAAGTATATTTATAAGTTTTGCAACAATAATTTGTTCAAATTTTCCATAATCTAAGTGTTTCATGAACTTTTAAAATACTAAATCTATTTATGTATTCAAAAACACATTTTAAATAATAAAAGATTACAAACTAATTAATAATTATTTTACAAAATTCAAACCAAAAATCCAAAATTTAAAATAATTATCAAATTATTATTTTTCCAAAGTTTATTTAAAATAAAAATAAAAATAAACATAAAAAGAACACCAAAATTCTCTACCAAAAATGTCTATCAAATGTCTTTAAAATTGTTTATCAATATTATAAAATTTGAAACCATTATTATAGACGGTTAACTCTCTATCCGGAGTCTTTTCCATTGAATTTGCATTTAAAGTTTAATAAAGCTAAACATCACACAAATTTACAAATAAAATAATCTACACTTTACAAATTTATTTTTTGATCCATTCGTATAACTAATTTGAAGCTCGAACAATTTTTTTATATTAATATATATATCTCTACCACCTGAAGTGGGGAGAGAAGAGAAATCAAAAGATCACGAGAACTTCGTTGCGTGAGTTATTATTAGTATTTTAAAATTTGATTAAAAATTTAATATAAATAACATTTATTTTTTTAGTGGTATGATATCTTTTTAATAATATATTATTATGTGTTTTTTAATCCAATTTTAATGGAAAAATGTATATATTAATATAATATTTTATTAAAATTAAAAGTTTAAATTGTTTGTTATTTAGAATGAAAGCATGAGAATTTGGAAGTGCTTCTCACAGATGGTAAAGTGAGTAAATCATTACTTGTGATTATCACTGGATCTTGCCTCAAAGGAATGGAAAAGAGTTGAACCTATGATCAACAACAACTAGCTACAACATCAAAGAATTTCAGTAGACCATATGAGCTAACTTTGTGGCTACATATATAGATAGAGACCACTTGAGCTAACATTTGTGGCGAGAGAGAGAGAGAGAGTGTTTAAAACTAGAAATTGCCCCACATGTTGCAAAGAAAACGCTTTAAAGCGAGCTTAGAAAATAGTAGTAGTAAAGATAGAAATATAAATTTTATGAAATTTTATTTATTTATCTGCTTGCAAAATTGAATTGTATCATGGATTATAATTGTATGATGGGTTCATTGCTAAAATTACTCTCTCTAGAATTAATAAAGTATTTTATTGAATGTTTCATCATTTTCAATATACATGATCTATTTTAAATTTGAATAGTTAATATTGATACACATTTTGTGGCAAGTTCTTTTTTGTTTCTTAAATGATTAAATAATGAAATTGGTATTGAGTGTAATATCTATATTCCAACTATATCAATTAAAACACCTACAACATTTGTATCAAAAACATTGATTTACTTAAATAAAGCCAAATAGGTACACCAATTGATTCCTTAGTGGTTTATATAATTTAGGTATAAATCTTCCAAATAATATAATAGAGAACTGGCCAAAACCAAATCACTGTAATAAAGATATTTATATTTTTAAGAAGTTGTCCAAACCAACCTATATGTCATCTTCTCAATTGTAAACTTGTCAATAAATTCATAAAAAAATTTAAAACTGGACAGGATGGAGACTAAATTAACAAAATTTGAAGTGTTATCAACAACAAAGAGATCTAGTCAAGGATTGCATTATGCAACTATGTGCTTAGCACGATCATTAACACTCCTAATCCATGGAGGTAAACCCATTTTCTCGTCATATTGTTTTTTAAACGTCATTCTAAGTCTTAATTAGGCATTGAATCCATCCTTATGGCATCAATAGATGTTGGAAAAACCAATATTCTTCGAGTTTGATATACTATTCGGTAACTTGGGTATCTCCTCCTTTCTCAATTGCGTTGAATTTGGGGCTTCTAAATGAAATAAAGACTCCACTCATTCTTCATTTTGAATTCACACTAGTTTTTTATAAAGGGAAGGAGAAGTATATTGGGATTTAGATTGTTGTGAATCTTTTTATTGTTGAAATGGAAACCAAGGGGGATTTTGATTTAATTTTCCTTTAATAAATTGGAAGAGAAATTGTAATTTCATCTCAAGATAACTTGTATTAGTTAACTAATTCAGAATGACTGAGTTAGCTTAGGAAATTCGACTTGAGGGCTAGAGAGGAGGCATGTAGAGTTCTCCCATGATTTAAGAGGGTCCAGTTAAAGTTATTTGTGAGTTGTAATTAGTTAACTCAATTAATTGAGTTAAAATCAGTTTAACTAGTTCTAACTAAGATATGAACTAGAGATATGTCCAGTGAATTAAATTTGAATTAATTCACAATGAGTGATCAATCAGTTCACTGATAATTCACTATAAATAGTTGTTGCATGTCAGTTCTAAGGAAGGCCTAGTTGAGACTGAGGTTAAAGGGATGATAACTATTAGTTGTATAATTAGAAAATTGTGCAGGTCAGTTATAGATTCATGAGGAAGCCTATGATGCATTGCACAATCAATTCAAGGGTATTTCCTATTTAATAGGGCGACAATTCCTCCAAGAATGCATGAGCAAGGCTGGCTGAGCAGAGGCTGAAAATTGGTCAGGTATTGGACCAATTTTTCCTAGATTAGTGTGAGACAGTTGGCAGAGTGTAGAAGTTTCTCTAGTGAGAGAAAGCATTGTATTGTTTCATGATTCTTGTCTTTATACAATATACAGATAGCGGGGTTTTAGGCAATGCGATTTCCCTAGATACATCTTGTGTTGTGTGATTGATTTACTTCTTTCTCTTACTTGTTCTGTGATTGTGCAATCATGTTTTGTTTTCGCAAATTGTAGAAGGATTCACTATCTTGTTTTAGTACATTATAATATCAAATTGAATCACATTGGTATAATTTCTATATTTATACTGAGCATGTGCTGAATATAAAAAATAAAGGTGAAAAGCGTGCATCTCCGCAAGATGGTGCATTCATCTTACTCTCTTGTATCAAGTTAATCAATTCCCCCTTCCACTACCATATCTTTTGTCAACTCGTCTAACCCAAATTTATATTGCAAACAACCCATTGTGTTATGGTGTAGACATCACAATAACCCTGTGTTATGGTGCAAACATCATAATAAATATTAAATTTTATCAATGAATGCATGTCATCTTATTAATTGTAAACTTGTCAATAAATGCATAAAAAAATTCAAAGGAATGTCTACAAAATTATTATATACATATTGATAAGGACTACACACTCCAAATTCTAGACAAGTATAAAATTGTTTACAATATTTCTTAGCAGAATCCTAAATCTATTAATGTATCAACCAATGAGTACATCTCTAATAGTTATATCCTTGCATAACATTATAAGTGGCCCACTACTCTCATGGAGAAACAGAAACCAAAAATCTCTTATGTAAATCCTAATTGAAAAATGAAAAATGAAGGATTAATCTGATGGAGGCAATTATCAAGCAATGTATCCACACACTCAAAATTTTCTTTTCTCAGCTCCATCCCATCATCAACAGTGTGTGATCGGAAAGGATTGTATTAGTTTTTTGTGCTAAGTGTCTTTTCAATTAATAAACATGTGCATACTTGTCTCCATAGTTTTCTTAAGTATTGAGGATTTTAACCATGAAATATAAGTGATTTTAGTGAATAAGAAGCATGAAATAAGAGAAAATAACACTGAACAACAGTGTATAATAGAGAAATAAAACCACACATAGCATTTACATAGTAGGCTTGATGAAGCAGTTCACCCCTCCTGGGCTACATCTGTTGGTCCATCTCCCAATGGCATGTCCATCTTTCATTAAGCTCAAATTTTTGCAAATACATGTGTTTACAGGCCTCTAATGGATTTTTTCTCTACACCAATGGCTCCAGAATGCTCCAATTAGTCTAGAATGACTTTCCATTCACCCCATTTGGGCGAAAATTGACCCTCCTAGTCATTTTCTTAATAACTCCTAGAAAACCTCCACTAACTGTGGAGAAATCCACCAAACTGTGGTTACATTTGGCCAAAGTCCAATTTTTTTGGGGTACGCTATGTTTTACCTTCAGTTTAAACCGTTATGGGTAGCGGGTGGCCACATGCCAACCCCCAAACCCGTGATGGCATTAAATATTGGAGCGGAACCCATGTGAAAATTGTGGTAGAGTCAGAGTTTAAGTCAGAGTTAACTTCACGTTATCGTAACAGTCAAAGACACCGTTAGAAAAAACCTGCCATGTGACAAGTGTTAATGCAAGGGTTACAGAAACATCATTGATGGAGTTAAGTTTAATGCTGCGGTTTGATTTCAATGATATGTGACCTCAACTCTCAGACCGCCGACAGTCCCATCCCCCATATACCAATATTTAAGACTTTAAATATTTCTGAGGCTCTATGGTTGTTAAGTCAGATGTTGCAGCGGAGTTGGTGGAGACCTTTGTGCGCAGGCCAGAGGTCATGGGGTCGAACCCCTCGAACCTCATAAAAAATTTAATACACTGTACAAGGGACACGTGGTGGCTTTAGGGCTGGCCATGTGTCGCCATTCCATTGGCTTAAAATAAATAACGTACATTCCACCAACCAAACACATAGCGCCACTTGTTAGTCTTTTGACTTGCTTGGAGAATGTTAAGTCCCTATATTAATAGTGTAGTCCCTTATTATGTTAGTGTAGCCCCACTTATTGTTATTTTTGTACCCCTATAACCCCCATATTGTTATTATTGTGCCCTTACATTATTATTGTTAGGTCGGCTAGGATTACATTGTGGCCCCACTAGGATTATATTATGGCCCCATGGACTCCTATATATAGAAGGAGGTTTTGTTGATTTGTAGCCTCCAATAATTGTTCATTTATGTAATGTATTGGAGGTTTCCCCCTCGAAGTGGCTTATTTCTAAGGCATTTATATCTCTTTTCTTCTATTTTTGGAGCTGGTTACACAACATTTGCTATCAGAGCTTTGGATTCTAGGGTTTCGCTGCTCCAAACAGGTCATCGTGGAATTTTCGCTATAACTTTTTTTCTACGAAGTTTCAGAAGCTGAAATTTTTAGGGTGCGAAGCAGAAATCTTGAGGAAGATTGTCTAAAAATTTCAGAGCTTGGTTCGTAATATTTTCGGAGATATGATCTGTGGAAGTTAGGTCTTTTTTCAGGCTCCTAAACAGGGTATCGTGGCATTTGCGCTATAACTTTTTTTCTACGAAGGTTCAGAATCTGAAATTCATATGGTGCGAAGCTGAAATCCTTAGGAAATCTGTCAAAAAATTTCAGAGCTTGGTTCACAATATTTTTGGAGATATGAGCTGTGGAGGGTAGTGCTTTTTCAGGCTCCTGACTTTCATCTCAAACAGGTGATCGTGGGAAAATTTCAATAAATCTCTCTCTGGACATCGGATTGGAGTGCCGTAAAAATTGGTCACAAGTGCACATACTTTAGTTTCTTTTCTATCAATTTTAGAGAAAGAAGACGAAACAGTGAGACGTGGAAAGTCATACAAGTTCACTCTACTGAACCAGTCCATAATTAGGTCATTGTGGGAGATTGGACACAACTTTGTCTTGGAGAATCCAAATCAGGCCAGACCTGTGGAATTAAAAAGAGAATTCAGAGGGCTACTTCAGTGCTGAATTTAAAATATTGAAGGGCTTCAATCACATAGATAATCCAATTTCAATATCGAGCTCCTCAAAAGCAAGTAAAAGGTGTGTATTGTTTTTCCCGAATTGCATAAATCTTGTTTGAAAAATCAGTTTGAAGTGATTCCAAGGGCCCATTGAGCATATATTTCAGTAATGGGTTCTAATATGCCTCCAAAAAATAATTCCATACCCATTAATCCCTCATAAATCTATACTATGACGCATGAGGAGGAAGAATTGCAATATGAGATATCAAAATTACGGTACCAAGTGCAACAAGTTTCGATCTTACGAAGAGAAACCGAAGATGAAATAGATGGTTTAAAAGCATAAATGGAGGCTAAGTTGGATGGTTTGAAGGATCAAATAATAGCTAATATGGATGATAAATTAGTGGAAGATCACAGCGAGCATCAACAACAAGTTCTCCAACTCTCAAAGGATAACCCAACTTTGGTGTAGAATCTAATGAAACAACAGGAAGATCAACATCACATCGAAATAAGTTATGAAGCAGTCACAAAAACAAGAACTCGACAAGTACAATCAATTTCAGAGTATCTCAGCAAGTGGAAGAACTTTCCTGTAGAAGATTCCACATGGGAGGATGAGAATTTTATACAGAAGCATCAAGAAATAATCAAGCGTTGAGGACAACACTTGTTTGAAGGAGAGGGGCATGTTAAGTCCCTATATTAATAGTGTAGTCCCTTATTATGTTAGTGTAGCCCCAATTATTGTTATTTTTGTACCCCTGTAACCCCCATATTGTTATTATTGTGCCCTTACATTATTATTGTTAGGTTGGCTAGGATTACATTGTGGCCCCACTAGGATTATATTATGGCCCCATGGAATCCTATATATAGAAGGAGGTTTTGTTCATTTGTATCATCCAATAATTGTTCATTTATGTAATGTATTGGAGGTTTCCCCCTCGAAGTGGCTTATTTCTAAGGCGTTTATATCTCTTTTCTTCTATTTTTGGAGCTAGTTACACAATAGAGAAAAAGGAATATTCTTAGGAATATTCATTTTTTTTCTGATTGTGCACCCTGCATGCTAACTGGGCATTCCAGTCAACCTATCACAAAACTTAATTGTTTGGGAAATCGATCAGAATGCGATATCTCCCTCATACGACATCGTTTTTTTGAACCGTTCGCGGCGTCAGAATAAGGAAGATGATATCTACGCAACCATCCTAATTTCAACCCAATCCTGTAATTTTCAAATTTGAGCAAAATTTTATGAACTCTTGATCACACCTCCCCATTGGCAAGCTTTTGGACCACAAAATACTTTGATTACCTGTTCATTAGATGAGGGTACAACTCCCTCACCTTTCCAACTTCCATCCTCTTTGCCTTTCTTGGCTTACTACCTTTGAGCCCAACTTGAAGGTAGTCAACACTTCCCCTCTTGGATGCTCTTGTCCTCCTGTTAAGAATTGTATCTTCCTTGAGCTCATCCAGAAATTCTGGCAAGAAATATTCAATAGAAGGCAGATGAACATCACTTCCTTGATCATCGACCAAAGGTGAATCATAAAAACGTAAGTTTTCAACATTAACAACTGAATACATTTGCATATATGAAGACAAGTTAAGTTGAAATTAATTGTTACGAACTTGCATTATGATCTTGAATGGACCATAGCGAATGGGTTTGAGATTTTTACCTTCTCCTTGCATCCTTTCTTTGCTTATGTGCAACCATACCTCATCTCCTTCTTGAAACTTGTGATCAAATCTATGTTTGTCGTCCCTCTCCTTGTATTTGCTTTGACTCTTCTCAAGTTGTTCTTGAACTTGTTGATGTATAATCTGAATTTTCTCAATGAACTTTCGAGCCTTGTCAATATCACTATGCCCGTCAATTGCAACATCCTTCTCGAAGAGGAAGTCTAATGGCGATTTTGGAAAATACCCAAAGAATACTTCAAAAGGTGATGCATTTGTAGAAGAGTGCTTTGGCCGGTTTTAAGTGTGCTGAATGTAATGTAGTTTCTCATCCCACAACTTAGGATGTTTGCTACAATATCCTCTCAATAGATGCACAACGGTTCTATTCACCACCTCGGTTTGGCCATCAGTTTGCGGATGAAAATCAGTACTCTTTTTCAACTTTGTGTCCATCATACTCCAAAGATTAGACCAAAAATTCCCAATGAACCTAGAATCCTTGTCACTAATAATAGAAGTAGGCAATCCATAATGAACCCATACATGTTGAAAATAAAGTTCAGTAGTTGTTCAACAGTAATTGTTTTCTTACATGGCATAAGTATTGTTGGAGTAGGGTCTCCTAAAGCTGCGAATTTGTCCATTTTTGTATTTTTTTTGTATTATTTAGTTTTGCGTAGGGGTTTTGGGGTGGGTCAAAGCCCTGAAGGCATTGTAATGGGTCAAGGGTAGACCAAGAGTCCGCAAACCATGGTTTGTGGACCATTGGATGTGTAAGCTAAATCGGTATAAATAGATGAACCTTTTTGAGTCTAAGATAGGAAATAATTGAGATTGATGTTAAGCACGAATTGTTAGATCTGTTGTTGGGTTGTTTGGGGAAGGACTCCTGCTGCTTGTGTACGTGAAGCTCCTTAGTCCTGTTGTGTGCAGACCCTGCTTGTCGTGTGCACAGGTGGTCTTTTGGGATTGTAAGAATATTTTGGTATTAATCTATATGTGAAGTACTATGGATATATGATGTTATCTAGATATGTTTTGTTATGATTTATGCAGACTTGGGTTGTATGATTAAGCTGCGAAAGTATCTGTTTGATAGTTTTGAAAGTATATTTGTTTCTGTTATATGAATCTATGATATGTTAATTTCTGCAATTATAGTTGTTGTGCTAACACATTGAATGGTTCATCACTATGTTTTTTCCCCACCTGCGTGTGCTAATGGGTCATCAAGTCATTGAGTCACAGGAGAAGGCCTTGGAGATTACTATGAAACTGGAGACTGCGCCAAAGGATGATACCTAGTTAGGAGTACAATAAATACAAGGCTAGCTAGAAGCAATGCACATGGAGATCCAGAATCTGCAGAAGGAGAGAGGAACAGAGGCCAGTCCTGAAAGATGGTGCATACGATGCAATGTGAATGGCCATACCAAGGATAAATTTCCTCTGCTAGGAGATTACGGGCAGGCCGGGGGACCCAACCCATTACGTCCTAGGGAAGCTACAGGGCCAAGTGGGTCGGTGCTGTGGTGCAATGATTGTCGTGTTGTTGGGCTGCACGATACCAACAACTTCCCCCGCCTTGTCGCGTATGTCCCAAAAATAAAGCAACAATGGTTCAGGTTCTGCATATCTGTAGGCCATGATGAGCAGAACTACTGGACTTATGATCTGATGATAGACAAAGGAAACCTATATAGGGCACAATCAGACCCCTCTTCACCAAGATCCCCCTCCGGTTTGGTTGGCTCCCCAGCTAGGGGTAGGGGAGGGGGCGGAGGTGGAAGCGCAGGTAGGGGGAGAGGACAACTGATTTTCTATAATTGTGGGGAAAGAGGCCACTTTGCAAGGGATTGCATGAACCCTGCGAGATAATCCTGTATATATTATATACAGTTGGATCATGTGATAGAATATTTCCTGATCCTGATAGCCAAGATGCAGGAGAAGTAGCAGACACCTATGCAAAATGTACAAAGGGTCAAGGTGGAACCTCGAAATGAAGGATCGAGTGTTAATGTTATAACAAGCAAGGACATGGGCACCGGAGGAGCTGTGGAGAAAGCTGAGGCGGAGCCTCCTATCTAGAAAGCAACCATTAAACAAGAAGGTTTTGACTTACAGAAGGAAAAATAAACCTTTGTTGCAGCTCGCCAAGACTTTGCTAAGGCTGCGACATCTACTTCTCAAGCCCCAGCGAACCTCAAACCAGATGATGAGGTCAAACCATTCCGACAGGCATGTATGAAGCTGTTGCGCAACCAAAGGGCCATAGAAAAACTCCAAGCTTTGATAGACAGCAGCGCAGAAAGAACAACCCCAGCTATGGAAATTAAGGACGTACACAAACTATATAAGCATAAGAGACGCACGGGTAGGAAGATGTGGTTAACCACGAATATTGGCGACTATGAGATGGATTAGGTTATTCTAGACCTAGGCTCAGATGCGAACATACTACCTAAGAAAACTTGGCAGTGAATGGGAGAACCTAAGTTAGAATGGTCCACTATCCAACTGCGCATGGCTAATCAGCAAAAGATCATACCATTGGGAAGATTATCAAATATCGTGGTAGATATCGCAGGGGTTAATGTTCGGGCTGAATTTGAGGTCATTCAGATCGTAGAAGATTTAGACCCCTATCTTGCACTCCTAGGATTTACTACAAGAAAAAATCACATTGGTGAGGGGCGAAAATGGTCACCATAAGCTCATTGGTGAGGGTCAAAAGAGCCTTTGTCACCAAAAACTGAACGTCACCAAAGGTGGCGTTGCCGAAAGTATAGGTGTTGTGGTGACATTCAAGGTCCGTCACCAATAATGATTTATAGTGACGGATAGTGACTGTGACCATTTCATATGAGCAATGGTGATGGACAATAGCCTCCGTCACCAAAAAATTGAACGTCACCAAAGGTGGTGTCACCGAAAGTATGTGTTATGGTGACATTCAAGGTCCGTCATGAATATTGATTATAATGACAGATAATGACCATCACCATTTCATATGAACAACAATGATTTTTTGTGATGGACCTTTCATGGCCGTCACTATTGGTGCATATATATGGCGACGTTCATTGACCGTCACCATAAACGCATTGGTAACATCAAGGTCTGTCACGAATAATGACTATAATGACAAACAATGACCCTCACCATTTCATATAAACAACAACGATTTATGGTGACGGACCTTTAATGGTCGTCACTATTGATGCATATATATGGTGGCGTTCATTGACCGTCACCATTTCATATTTTGGTGAGGGTCGAAAAGTCTCACCATAAACTCATTGGTGATGGTCAAAAGAGCATCCGTCACCAAAAAATGATCTTCGTCATTCCCTATATATGAATATCAGGGCACGATGGAATCGAACCACCAACCTCCTGCTTGTAAAGCAAGTGCTCTTCCATTGAGCTAGCACCCTTTAAAGAATTAGACTTTAAACTGGCAATTGCCCCTAAAGGTGCAAAGATACACCAAATTAATAAGAACCAGGAAAACCGAAAGAACTCAGTGTCCTTGCTCCTATTTTTATTCTACGACACTCTACAAAGTATGATCTTGATCTATGACGTATTTGTGCTGAGTGGTTCTAATTTAATAGTAAATGTTATATTAGATAAAATAAATGAATAATTGAGAGGCCTTACGAGCTAATTTTTAATCCTTACACCAAAATCTCTTAATATTCAAGTCTAAGGAACAACTCGTTCAAAGTTCAAACTGAAGTAGATTTTAAATGGAAAGCCTAAAACTAGCTGAGTAGTTTACAAGTTAACATTTTGGATATAAATTCTTTTCACTTTATATGACAAGTTATGCCATAACCTTGAAACTAGTTTCTTAGCTAAAAGACTTTATTAAGTCAATAATGACAAAGAAAGATAGTCATGGCAAGAAAAATTCTCTTGTTTTTTCTAATGAGGGTGCATGTAACTTGATAAAGGTTGTATGAGAGTATCAAACCATAAACAATTTCACTAAAACATGGAAATGACAAGGTCTTGTTAAGCAACAAAGGTTTAGTTGAATATATGAAAAGCATCAAGCTAAATGATATAATTAAACTAAAATTAACTGTAAAAAAATGAAATTTCCATCATATACCATCTGGTTTAGTTAGTTCTTCAGAAAGAGAAAGTGAAATTGCATGATCCAGCTCCTCATCTTGATTATGTAATGGACCATCCTGAACAAAAATGTCCACATACAACAATCAATGTTATTGTATTGGTAATACTTTTGATATAATCTATCAAAGCATGTACTATGTAGGAAAATAATTGGTAGTTGAATTACTTCTCTACTCGCATGTACTACCTTTGGTAGTTGAATTACTTGGAAATAAAAATCCTTATTAGAAGATAACGCAAAGAAACGCATAAACCTTGAATATGGATGGCCATCTTGATTTTATAGAGTTATAATTGAATACTAAAGGACTAGGAATGTTGCAACGAAATAGATGGATGGAGTGTAATAAAAAGAATTTGGATAATTTAGGTTGCACATATCTTTAAATGGAACCACTTTTTCCTTTTGGATTCCTAGTCTTTAATATGCAAATAAAATTTTCGATTCAACCAAAGAGCACAATATTTTGAAGTCTTAGTTGCCTGAAATAGGGTAAGGAAAACATTTGGAAACGGGGATGACTTCTGAAATGACCACTTTCAAAACCTTTGGAAACAGAGCAACGAGCACTTCCACACACAAGTCCAAAAGTCATGACTTAGGAGCATGAGCACACCTAATTCAGGGATGATTAAGTATGAAACGAATTGGGCTGCAATTATACTCAATTAAACGTAAAGAAATGATTAAAATATATATAAATGACTTAGAAGTCAAACATGACAAATTTGGAATATGGTAGAATGTTGGCATAAAAACTTTGTTCATTATACATTCTCTTTCGTTCAATTTTGATGCTTTACTTCCAAATTAGGTGTTTTCTTTGTTGGAGATAGAAATCTGTACATCTAGGTCGAACCATTAATGATGCCCACAATGAAGGGGCATGTAGCTCAGTAGTACAACATCACACTAGCCAAGGGAAAATCTGGGGTAAATCTTAGTATGTATAATTTTCAAGACGGGGATAGAGCTAGTTTTGCTTGAGGTTAGGAAGGGGACCTTAGCCAAAGTGTGGCCTGACGAGGGTGTTGGAAATATGAATACACACATCTATGCTAAACCCTTAAGGGCGTCCCTCATGAAGGGGAAAGTGGCTCAGTGTTAGAGAAATCCAACCAGCCAAGGACTTTAAAGTTTCGGAAATGTTTCAAGTAACAAACATTGTTAATTAGCCTATTGTGCTAGACCAAACGGTGGACGACCTGCATTGGAAAGTGTTTGCATGGGGCAAGTGGCTCAGTGTTTGAGTAATCCAACCAACCAAGGACTTAAAAGTTTCAGAAATGTTTCAAGTAACAAACAATTGTTAATTAGCCTATTGTGCTAGGCCAAACGGTGGATGACCTACATTGGAAAGTGTTTGCTGAACAATATTGAGGCCCCGCCAAAGTTCGAAACTTAGTTAACCCACCTCATGAAAGGGCAAGCGACTCAGTGTTAGAGCAATCCAATCAGCCAGGGACTTTAAATTTTTATAAATGTTTCAAGTAATAGAGAATAGTTAATTATACGGTGATATGCGGTTTAACGATAAGTTTCACTGGGTGAAACTAACGAGACCACGGTTCAAATCCCATTGAGTATATGGCCTCATTGGGTGAAACTAACAAGAACGCGGTTCAAATCCCATTGAGAATATGGCCTGCTATGATCTCGCCTTGAGGAGTAGACTCCCCATTTCCTAGAGTCTCCGCTCTTGCTAAATCATAAGATTCGGTATATCTGGCTTATATCTGGCTTACAGGTTGCTGGATATACTCTTGGTGTTATAAGGCTCTTGCTAAATCATAAGATCTGGTATATCTGGCTTATATCTGGCTTACAGGTTGCTGGATATACTCTTGGTGTTATAAGGCAGCCACAAAGGTTGATCTTGGACCTCCCCCAGATTAGTCCAAGGAAGAAAGTTTTTGCTGAGTAATATTGAGGCCCCACCCAGGTTTGAAACTCAGTTAACACACCTAGCGTGTCTGTGGGAAGTTTCATAATGCATTAGGTTTAGGAGTATAAGGTCAGTCCCTCAGACATGACCCTGGGCCTCCTCAGAGACAGGCAGTAAGTTTAGGAATTATTTTAATACCCAAAAAATAAAAAATAAAGGAAAAAGAAAAAAATTCTCCTAATACTGAAAAAAAAGGAAAAAGAAAGAAATAGAAAGAAAAATGATAGTAGTTAATTATCAATTCTCGTGATAAAAAAATAAATGAAAAGAAAACAGACAATAGTTAATTAGTAGTTTCCAACTTTTCACTAGCATGTCCTAACATTTTTTGATGTATATGCAAAAAGACTTTGACTTCAGGATGACTCAGGGGTTGCTTTCTCAAAGTTTACTTGCATGCCAAAAATTGTTCTGATGTCAACCGACATGGATAAAACATGATCATAAAGAGATAAAATCTTATAAAACTTCAAAAAAAAACATGGATGCAGTTCACACTCGACAACAAGACTGACGTGGGAAGAAACATCTAAAGCAAACTTTTTAAGGTTCCATCTTTCCACTTCTTAATGATAGGTTTAATAAAATAATAAGTTCTTAATGAAGGTGCTACCTCCCCGTTAAGTTATAATCTTCTGTTCCCACATTTTAAGAGTAAAAGATAGCATCTCAAGGCACTGGGGCTGTTATAAGTGAAATTGTAAGTAGATAGATTGTGATGTTCAAAATTTGTAAGTGACTGGTGTGGACTTCTTAAGCCATGGGTGGTTATTAAGCATGGAGTTAAGATTTAACCCTGGGGTTTGCCAGTTCATAATTAAGATAAAATATATTCAATGGTCAGAAATTGAAAATTCAGAAGTTGCGTAAAGAGAAACGCAGAAGAAGCACCTGGCAAATATTCTTGGAGAAGAAAGTGTACCTGCAACAAAATGAGCATCAACTCATGCTCAATTTCCAAAGGCAAGAATTATAACCAGTATGTATGGTAGAAGCTGGGAGAACCTGATAAGATTGACCATCCTGGGCAGAAGATGGTTTAGGAGACACCTTGGAGAAGCCAATTGAAGAACCAGTAGGAGAATAGGACGTCTTTATCTTATACAGGTTTGCAACAGAATATGTATTCCCTGATCCTTTCTCTGAATCATGGCTCTTCACT
The DNA here is from genome assembly GCA_034641835.2 of Pinus albicaulis. Classification (NCBI taxonomy): domain Eukaryota; kingdom Viridiplantae; phylum Streptophyta; class Pinopsida; order Pinales; family Pinaceae; genus Pinus; species Pinus albicaulis. The sequence goes on from CM076569.1 coordinate 821,243,208, forward strand.
TGAGAAAAAATTGTGGGTATTGACCTAGAGGTAGAATGAAATCGATTTTTCAAGCTTTTGGGAATAAATATATTGAGAAGAAATGGTTTAGTATTTTCTCCCTTACTCTTACTCGACCCATTTATATAGCTTCCACTTGTCTTCCTCTTGTCCTGCTTTCCTGAACTCCTCTCCTCTGCTTTATGTTTTTCTGTTTGCACTTCCTCATTTGATCTCTTCTGCATGGCAGCCTTATGCTCCACCAGATCACTCAGGGACAATTCATAAGCTGATTCAGGCATTCCTTCAAACATTTTCATGAGCTCCTGTCTGCCTTTGGCAATATCCTCTGCCCTGGCTGACATGGGGTATGGATATGAACATGCCATGTCTGTAGATATGGGATAAGAACTTGATCCAGGATGCCATAGAGGATGAGAGGTACATGAGTGTTCATCTTCTTTATGTTGAATAGCCCATGAGAACAAACCTGAAGAACCCAATTCAGAATCCATCATGGATCGACCCAATTCATCTCTGCTCAAGAAATTTTTTTCTTATAGCTTGCCCTCAAACATTTGTTCTAAATAGCTTGTATTGGGTTTGATCTACAAAATCATCCCCTCCAAATTAGTGCCAGCATATATCATGAGTTGATGGGAAATCAATCAACTGCACAAAGTTAATGCCAATTCTCCCTGTCTTGCTTAGAAAGCAGAGTGGGTCCATAGCACAATTGCGATCTGACTGATTGTCTCTTGCTCCATTATTTTTGCACCTTAATGTCCCTGTCAATGTTGCTGGCACTTTACCTCTGTGAATTTACTCCAAATTTGACATGCTAAGCCCCCGATCATCTCTAGTCGCCCTTAGTGATTCGATCACCTACATTGACATAAACCAGAAAGAATGCATAGAACATAAAGCAAAACCTATTCCACTGTAGAAATGAGACATCTTACAAGAAAATCAAAACTGATGAATATAACAGTTAGTCCATCCTGTAACGAAACGTCTCTGCGCCTAGTGAAAATAAGGATGGCTTTACATATGTTTAAGGTTAACCTGCCCGTTGCTCCTTCCTTTGACTGGTTTTCATGAGAATCTTGGATCTTAAGCTTATAATGCTGGGTGCGAGTGTCCTGTCCTCCTATTAAACCATCATATATCATTCAACAACTAAATCCATGCATTTGCACCATTGTATCAGCATATGAATTTGCATCAATGTATTGAATTAATATGACTTCAAATTTTGAAATTTTCCTGCAATATATCATTTATCATTAAAAAAATATGATCAAACATGAAGTAATCTCATGAATCCTTCAGATTTATATTGCAATATCCATCTCAGATCGATATATCCAGAATCTTAAATATTCTTATAACTAGCAATTACACCAAGAGGTGCAAAGGAACGCCGGAACATGGATAAGAGAAGTGGGGAGATTGTATAAAGAAATAATCAAGCGAAATATACTAAAAATGAAATACAACCCACGTGAGGCTAATTTAAATTCAATTGTTGTGAATTTTCAAGTGAAAGAAAGTCTGTAACTGGTGTCTGGCAAGAAGGACTCACAAAAATTGTTATAGAGAAAAACTTGGAAGTGCAATTGAGGTTTGAGGTTTGATGATGTTGATGAAGCACATATTCTACTTGGTGAAAGTGGCCACTGCGAGGATTATTGGGGTTCAGGCTTCTATAGGCAGGATAATACTTTTGAGCTTGAAACAACTTTGCACAATATAACTTTCAGTTCAAATGGTGCAAATACATTTAAATCAAGCAATTTGAGACCTTTAAATGTATGGTCAGAAGCAATAACTCCAGAATCTGTGAAAATGCTTCTAAACTCTATTTGAAAAGAGGAAATTAATTTGATCATTGAAGGAAACTTGTTTGGACCAGACATTGGTGAGTTGATAAGCAGCTCAAAGAATTGGGCAGAGATTATTATGTGGTGTATTTTCAAAGGGCTCAAAGAGTCATTACCTTCTAGATGGATATATATTTTGGGAGATGGGTTTGAAAATACAGGCAAGAAGAATCAGCCAGTGTTTGAACAGTCAGGGATGAATTTGAGAAAAAACACCAAAGATCTGCCAATTTTGTTGAATGCCTCTGAGAAATGTGGTTTATTGTTTGCTGTCAATTCCTCCTCAGTCATGGATTGCAGGCCTGCACAAAATAAGAATATTCTTATGATCAGTCTCTGTTCTGAAGTGAATAATTTAAAACAATATACTCATAACCTAGCACAAAATACAGATTCAACAGAAGTAAATACGGAAAATAAGAATAATGGAAATTATGATTTTGGATTTCAAACTGAAGGAGCATATAAGGGCGAGGATGAAGTGCTTTTGAAATTTCAGTGGGCAGAGGAGATAGAAAGGATGGGCTGCAACAAGTTTTTGGAGTCTCGGGATAGAAGAGAAGGGAAAAGAGGCAAACTTAAAGTTCAAAGCACAGAGTAATGCCCCCTGAAAGGAGATATTTTGATTCTCTTGTTCAATCTCAGCAGGAAGTAAGAAATACCTTTGGTCAAGTCAACATTCAATTGTCGGATTCTCTATGGGATGAAGGTGATGGCATTAGCCAAGAGAAGCAGCTAGACATGGTTTCACATGAATATATCCTTTCTTCATAAATGCAATGATTATCGGAATTATGTTCAAATGAAAGAGATGAGAACAGTGTGAAAGAGGCTTTATAATGTATAGGCAACAAGAACTGGATGGAGGCAGGGAATGAACAAGGAGAATATTCATCTCCATTTATAAGGATTGAAATTTTTTTGGACAATGCCACCCTGGATGTATCTTCTCATCCGGTGAGAATTGATTTTAAATACAAACAGATTCAAGGGATGTTGGGTTCTTTATTAGATGAAAATAAGAAAGAAAATGTGGAGGAAAAATTCATTGAGTCTAATGGGGATTGTGATGTCGTGGAGGAATTAAGTGGAGTCTTAGTAAAAGGTGCCAATTGGCAAGGAGGCTATTGCAAGAGTGACAATGATAGGGATACCAGAATCTTTGTTAGATGAGATAAATCAGACATGTTCGATTGTTCCACTGGAAGTTTCTCTTCTGGCAGACATCGAGGAAATACCAGATTTGATATTTGATGTAAGCAAGGAAGATCATACAGCAATGCATGCCAAGGAGCCTTCTCAGCAGGATCATTTACCTGCCAAATTGGAAGGAGTGCCAGACCAAGAAGTGGATGGCATTGCACCTTTGTAGGTTCTGTTAATAATCTAGACGCAAGTGATAATGCAGAAGGTGAAATGTGTGAGTTTTCAAGAAAGAGGGATAGATCAATTGAGGAGGCATGAGAGATTAACACTGTGAATGGATCCTCTTATGAAGTGATGGATGCTTTGGGATAGAGAGAAAGCCATTGGATGTCATGATCTGTAGTGAAGCATCTCAAAGAGGATTCCCTCAAGAATGTTCATACGATAAATGACAGGAGATTTAAATTCCTTTATAGATCAAAGAAGTGAATGTGCTAGAGTAACTACACATGAAGATATTGCATTTGTAAATGGTGCATAGTAGGTTGGAGGTGGTGACTAATGTAAATGATGGAAGTGATGTAGAGATGCATGAAACACAAGTTGACTGTAAGAATGCAGTAACTGAGGAAGCTTGTTCAATTTATGTTGTTTTTGGATGTGAAAAAATCCAGTGGAATTTAAAGTCGTTAGTTGGAGAAATTCACATAGATAATGCAGGGAAGCATAACACAGGGCTGTTATAGGAAAATTTTGCTTTGGTGGAAAAACAAGGAGTTTTATATTTCTTACCCTGTGAAGGCATTGTGAAAAGCAGTGTGTTGGTGGAAAAGAGAATAGTTTTGGATTTTTCACTGGAGGAAACGAATGAGAATGATGTAAGAATGCATGCTACATATGCCCTAGATGAAGGTGCCGCAACAGTGCATTTGCAAAGATTGTCGTTGTATGCCTGTAAAGAATAAAATTTAGTGAAATATTGAGAAGTTTCTGTGGAGGAAATGGAAGAAATGCTTGTTTGATTATCGGAGAAATCTAAACCAGGGGAGAATTTTGTAGGTGCTTGTCAGGATGCTTTTTTAAAGAATCAAATGCAAGGAATGTTCAGTTCATTTTTGGATGAAAGTAGTCAAGCTATTCCACAGAAGCATGCCATGGATACTGCTGAAGTAGACATCGCAGTGGTTGGATTGCAAGAGGTTCCAAAACCTTTGGTTCACATTAATGAGAATCCTCATAAGCATGAATTCAATCAAGGGTTTAAAAGAGTCTTCTAGATGGATTTCAATTGTTAGGAAATGACGATGAACAGATAGTAGTCAATTCTCGATGGATTTTATAAAAAATTTAGACTGCTCATGTGCTTACCAAATGAAAATCTCTGACCAAAATTCTAGTTAACAGGCATAATGAAAATAATTAGCTGTTGAAAGATTCAAGATCTGTTTATAAAAATGTCATGGAAGAGGAGTTTGCAGTCAGAGATGTGGAAATGGTGAACGATAATGAGTGTGTTTGGAAAAAAAAAACTCCTAAGTATGCCCAGGTAAGTGTTACAAAGTTTTCATCAACAAGCTTGAGACAGAGAGAAGAGGAGTCTTCTATGTTACCATGGACTAGTGAAAATATGGCACATACATGTAACCATAAACTAGCTTCTTATATGGAGAAAGATGAGATAATTTACATGGGCAGTGTAACAACTCGATTTATGGCCTCCGGAGTTCAAGAACCAGAGGATATTTCAAGGCTACATTGTTTCCCTCAGGACAACTTCAGTGAGTATTGTATTATACAATAAAGACATTACCGAGCCAAGTAAAGCTAATTGTGCACAAAGAAAAGCGTTATCTGCAATACAAGCGCGTGAATTAAAAGAAGATGGCCATTCTTCTCCACACAAATGAAAAACATCACTTGAAAAACATTTGTCTGTTGGAAGTGCATTCTATGTAATAACAAGTACTTCTAATTACCCATGTTATGAGGAAGTGGCAACACAGACACTGCAGGTTTTTCTTGTTGCCAACTTACAAGTTGAAAAGGCATGTGAACAAGCCACTCACTATCATAATAGTGGATCAAAAATTAGGAAATCACTTGGCACTGATATTTTTACTCTTGAAAATGTCCAGGATCTGAATGTTTCATTATTGACAGATTCTAAGAATTTTGACAAATATTTCATTGCTAATTTGAGTGAAAGTGATGCACTGAAAAAATCAGAGACTAAAAAAGTTTCTACTTCAATAGAACCTTTACCTTTCCACAAGGTGAGCTATTACAAGTCTTAATTATTTGATCACTAAATATCTAACACCCAAGCATAGTAGAACTCTCTTGGAACATGAATTTTAGCTCTACAATGTCTTTAGTTTTGTAATCAAAGACTAAAAATATATCTACTTCCATAGGACCTATCCCTTTCCAAAAGGTGAGCTATTACAAGTCTTCATAATTTTATCAGTAAATAGCTAATGTGTATCGTAGAACTCTATTGGGAAATGAATTTTAGTTCTGCAATGTCTTTAGTTTCATAATCAAGTCTAAATTTAAAATGAGGGAAAGCATTTCTCATTCTTCTTTTATTGGGCACTTCACAGATCGACACAGATTAGAAGCCTCATCTTAAACAACAATCTAATGAATTAATATTGAATGTGTGGGAAAGTTAATTGATGATTGTAGACACATTATGAAGATAGCCAAAACGGGCATGGTAGCAGAGAATGGTGATATTGACAAGACTTATCCATTGGTAGAGGAACCTAAAAATATTGAGAAATCAGTGCAGCTTGCACCAGAAGCCACCTATCCTCAGAAACTTAATGCCCTAAAATTTCCTATGGAAAAAATTGTGACTGATGGTTATCAGCAAGCAATGCAAAATGTTCAGTTTAGCATGAAGATAGTGGATAGGTGTGCAAAGCAAACTGAAAAATCAAACCTAGAATTTCAAAAGAGTGGTGAAGTTGTTGTCATTAGCATGGAAATGTATTATGGAGAGTGATCATAGTAAGCATACTAGTCTTATGAATGGGGAATTTGAAGAAAGGGGTAAAGCAGTGGGGACTACCACAGAAATAGAGGATGATCCCAATCAGAAAAGTGCTCATATGAAGCCAGAATCTGGAGAGTGTTTTGAGGTAACCAGAACTAGCATAGAAATAAAGAATAGTCTTACTAATATGATCTTTTGAACTTGGAATTTGAACATAGTTTTAGAATAGTCAGAACCAACATGATTGGAAAGCTTGTCATATCAATTTGGAATCTGAAATTGGTGTTAATGTAGGCTACAGAGCATTTGAAACAACACCATGAGATGGAAGGCAGCCAAAGTCGTGTACTGAGCAATGCATCGAGAAATGAATCGTGACTTCAGATTCAGGTAATTGTAAAATTGGTTCTCATTGTCACTTAAAGTTGCATAGTTAACAGGCATTAGAGTTCAGGTTCGATAATATGTTTTCATGGCCGGAAAGGCAAGTTCTATATCTGATGGTTTGTCTATCCCACCTGGACTTGCGGCTTGGCATAACGCAATGCAGTTTGACTTAACAACGTGTTCGGCGTAGAAATATTAAAGAAGCTCAAACCACATAACAGAATAAAAAACCAGTAATTCGGATGCAATAAAATAGTACTTTGCCAATACTTCAACAAAAATGGTTCAACACTAACATAACTTCATGATATTGGTTGAAACTTGAACCATATCTACTAGAACACAATGAGTAAAATTTGTATAATTGCAAAACCAGCTTTTCTTTATGGTGAAATTCATATATTCTTTAAATTTAGAGTACGAAATTTGGTTTAATGTGATAAAAACAATCAGAAGCAGTTTTTAAAATCTAAAATGTGGGATCTTGAAAACATTATTACCACAGTCTAATAGAATCCTTTCTGCATAATAGCTTCAATTTAATTTAGTAATCTCCAATATTTTGCATGTCTAGTACTTGCTTTAAAATATATCAGTCTATTGCTACATTGTTGGAAAGAGTGAAATAGTTTATGAGAACTGTTTCATATAGTGTGTGCCATTGTGCTGGATCTATATAATGAATACTAATTACAAGTTGAGGGGTTTAAAAAATAAAAGTGGAACTAACCAAGATCATTAATGTTAGAATTGAATCATCAAGTTTCTAATTGAACTCTATATGATTGATGGATCACTATGTGCTTGTGATCGCAAATTTTGTTTGGTTCATTGTACTTGTTAATTAACAACTTATTATTTTGAACATTTGAAGAATGCCCACACCTTATCTGGGATGTACCTAAAAAAAAGTTGCATTTTTTAAATTATATATCTGTGCATTCTCTTCATATTTATTGAGAAGTATGGCACACACGTTATTGTTGGTGTCAAAATGGGAGGGAAGGATGTCATATACGTTAAAAAACCTCATGCTTCAAATATTCCGATAACAGAAGTGCACAAAATGTTAAAGAAAGAAGTAGATGAAATATTTTCTGATGTCGATTGGCAGTTTAGTATGGACTCTGAAGCGACATCCCAGATAGATAAGGTAAGATTTGTTTTACATTTCAATGCCATATTTACTCTGCTGATTGGCCATATAAATTTGACAGTTTTCATTGCATAGTTGCACAAAACTGAGAAATATGTAATGAAAATTGACAATCCCAAAAATATCCAAAGATTATGACAAGACAAATTAGAGGTTTTTGAAAATTAGACAAGTAAAATTTAATAGATTTACCAGCAGTCTCGAAATTGTAGAGTTTGCTTCCCTTTATCTTGGAATCTTTGGGTTAGCACCTCTACCTATTTCTTTCTGGACTAGCTGATCAGTGAAAAAGATATCACTGCTATTTGTTTCTTAGTACAAATTTCTGTTTCAGGGGTTGGTGTCATTAAAAAACATACATTTAGGCACTTACTCAAACCAAAGTCTGCTAATCATTATCTTGAAAAATTTGTTATCAGTGAGCACTGAACTTGAAAAATAAGGAGAGAGGAACTTGAATTTCTTCCATAAGGCTATGGTGAAGCACATACATAACAATAGAATATTTTCTCTCACCTCTTATGATGGGCATGAAACATGAAAAACTGGAACAAGAACTTGTCTCGTACTACCACTCCTTATTAACTGAGTCGATACCTTGTAGAGAAGAAGCCATTCAAAGAATTACATCTCACATTCTAACATTAATACATTTAGGCCAAAATGAAGCCTTAATGTGGACAATCTCTTTCACAAATTAGACAATTAATTAATACCTGACACGATCATAGCAACAAAAGCATCAAGCAGAGGCCATAACAAGATTATGTGAAAGTGAGAAAGAACACCCATCATGAAGCATTGAGTAATATCATCCACAACATCAACATCACTAACATCACTGTGTGAGGATATCAACTATGTCATTAGGACTGTCAAACTACAATTGTATAACTGTCATCATTTCCAGATTGTACATGCCATTTACAAAATTTCAAGGAACTAGATTAAGAAGAGATATCTCAAATATCGAATTAAAAATAAAAATCAAACAATCATCATGATACAAGAAACAAAGATATCAAGTGAAAGAGTTAACGAAATAGCATCTTCGTGTTGGAGGAGATGTGAATATGTAGCCTTAGATGCTAGATGAAGTGTTTGGGGTTTGGTAATTCTCTAAAACCCTTAGGAAATATCCTTCCATGAATGGATATCACTCTCCAAAATCATTTTGGGAATATTCCAATATGTAGGAGCCAGGGAAACATGGTGCATAACAACAGTCTATTGTCCACATATACCCACATAAAAATTGGGATTTCTAGAAAATATCAGGACAATAAGGTCAATCCACAATGAGGAGAAACAGATATTGGGCAGTGATCTCAACATTATCAAAACCCTTGAATAGAAGAAGGGGGGATCATAAGATTAGAACTTATAGAGGTGCAATAATTCAATGACCTCCTATAAAAACTTAAAGTGATAGATATGACAGCCATAAATGGGATTTATAATTGGAATAATCGTAGAGGAGGAAAGCACTAAGTTTCCAATATACTAGATCAGTTTATAGTTTCACAGGCCACTCTGGAACAATATTATCTGAAAGTGAGAAAGAACACCCATCATGAAGCATCAAGTAATATCATCCACAACATCAACATCACTAACATCACTATGTGAGGATATCAACTATGTCATTGGGACTGTCAAACTGAAATTGTATAACTGCCATCATTTCCGGATTGTACATGCCATTTACAAAATGTCAAGGAACTAGATTAAGAAGAGATATCTCAAAGATCGAATTAAAAAGGAAAATCAAATAATCATCATGATACAAGAAACAAAAATATCAAGTGAAAGAGTTAAGGAAATAGCATCTTCGTGTTGGAGGAGATGTGAATATGTAGCCTTAGATGCTAGATGAAGTGTTTGGGGTTTGGTATGCCATCATTCCTGTTTTTTCACTTCCACTCTTGTCACCAATGTTGTTGCACTTCACTGCCACCTTTGTCCACTCTTGTTTTCACTGCTGCTGCACTTCACTGCTAACATTGCCACGCCTGCTGCCACTGCTATTGCACTTCATTGTTTCCTCTATCCACTCCTGCTACCACTGTTGAAAATGCAGCAAGATGATGGAGCTTAGTGAAATGAAGTAGCCTTCACTAAGTGGGCCCGCAGGCAAATTCTAGCGCAAAGTCTATTTTTAGACTATGTCTATTTTTAGACATATGGAGCATGGTCCAGGGGTTGCAGTATGTTATTCTTGGAGTATTGGTCATGTTGGTAAAAATATATGGACCTCTATTTTTTGACCTATAGGTCGATGTCTATTTTTAAACTGCCTATCCTAAAAATAGGGAAGTCAAATATTATTTACCCTTAATAATATTTGGACTATAAACTTCGGTTTACTCTCTTGGAGCACTTCAGTTCGAGCCTTGGAAGTGGCTCATGCATCTGACAGAGGAATTACGCTATTCCCAAGGGTTTGGTGAGCACATGCATGGTTGAATTCAGTTAGGACTTCAGTGGCAGAAGTTTGGTGGAGTTAATGAGACAGCTAGTGGAGTTGTGTTCGGTTTAATTTAGTTGAGCTGGTTGAGATTAGTTTAACTAGCTAATCAACTAGTTATGAGTGGAGTGAATTAAATATTATTTAATTCATTAATTAGTAACTCATTATTCAACTCAAGAACACATCAGTTCACTACAGTGCATGGACAGTTCAGTGGAGACCAGTGAAAGAGGTAGATGAAAGGGTGGAGTTAGCTATTAGTGGCGACATCAGTTGTGCATGATATTTGCACCACAATTGGAGGAATTTCCCATGATTATTGCGCTGTCAAGCCAAGGAGATTCGAACCTTGGATCTCTATATAGACAGCCCATGATTAAGCAATAGAGGCAAGGCAATTGGCGGTGAGTTTTGAACCAGTAACCTGTTCAAAACCAAGCTAGTTTGTGTGTAACTTCATGAGAAAGTACTGAGTACTTGTGAGGAGTATTGTACTAATTTTGTTACATGATTTCTCCATTATAATATACACATATATCTACAGGGTTTTCAGCTATAAGCTTTCCCCATACATACTGTGTTAATGTGTATGATGATTTGATGTGCTATCGCTTGTTTTATTTCCGCATGTGTGATGATCTGAGTGGAAGAGATTATGTGTTGCATATAAATTCGAATTGTATGTGATCAGGATAGTCTCGGTGGATAATTAATCATTATTCAGTAAATTTATACATGGTATCGGAGCTATTGAAGCAGAGATTGATCATCACAGTGATTACAAACTTATTTCGGTAGACAGAGTCTGCATGCGGGCCAGGTAGCCTCCGGATTCATCTTTCTTCGGAAAGTGAAAGGTTTGGTAAATGCCCCTTGCAGTCAATCTATGTGCTAGAAATAATTTGTTCTCACAGATCTAGAGTGGTTGAGCTTTGAGGTGGAATTCGAAATTTTGTAGCAGTTTTTTTTTCTTGGTGCCAGTGTTGAAAATGTCTTTCAACGGTTTGCGACTCGAATATGCTCTTGAAGGCAGTTCGAATTATGTTGCATGGAAGGATCGCATGGAGGCAGTATTAGAAGATAATTGTCTGAAGGAGTTCGTAGATACGGATGTCCAAAAGCCCACTGATCCTGCTGAAGTCGATGCATGGCAAAAGAAGATGGCGAAGTGTCGAAGGATCCTGTTGGAGGGCATCAAGGATCATATTGTATCCAGCCTACATGGAAAGGCTACTCCATATTTAATGTGGAAAGCTTTGACGGATCTATTCCAGAGTAAGAGTGACCAAAGGAAGCTGGCGCTCAAAGATAAGCTCGGGAACATCAAGATGGAGAAAGGCGACAGTATCGCCAAATACCTCACGAAGTTCACTCAGTGCAGAGATGAGCTGGGAAGTGTGGGGGTGACTGTCGATGAAGAGGACATGGTCGACTTGGCTCTCCTTGGTCTTCCGAAGGCTTGGCACTCATATCAAGATAGTGTCAATGGTCGGGAGAAGCTGCCAGGATGGGAGCGCCTTTGGGCGGATCTCATGCAGGAGGAGATAAGGAGGACTACTCAAGATGGATCTTCATCAAAAGGAGCTGATGAAGAAAACTGCGCTTTGGTTGCCAAAGCAAAGAAAGGGAAGGGTAAGAAAACCTCTCATTCTGGTGCAAAGGGCAAGAAGCGGGATATGGCGAAAGTGAAGTGTTTTCACTGCCATGATCACGGACATTATGCTACCAATTGTCCAAAGAAGAAGAAGAACAAGCAAGCGGGAAGATCTGCAGATGGAGAAGCTTTGGCTTCACAGTTCGAGCTTGACTTTTCACTGATCACATGCTTGGTTTCAAGTGTGTTGGGATCGGTGTGGTTCTTGGACGGCGATGCGTCATTTCATATGACGGGAGATCGGGATTTGTTCTCAGATATGGAGGACAAAGATTTGGGTGTGCACATCGAGATGGGCGATGATGGTAGATACAGTGCGACTGGTGTCGGTACCATATCCTTTCAGAGGGAGTCTGGTAAACCCTTTGTACTGAAGGATGTCATGCATGTACCTGGATTGAAGAAGAACCTGATTTCTGTGGCGATGTTGGAGGATAAGGGGTATGATGTGGTCTTCGGCGAAGGAAAAGCCTTCCTGCGCAGTAAGACTACTGGAGAGACCCGGAAGATAGGGGTTCGAACCAAGAACCTTTATCATTTGCAGGTAGATGGCTGCACAGCTATGGCATGCAAGGCGGGAGAAGTGGTGAGCCGGGATGATGAGGGCGAACTGTGGCACAGGAGATTGGGCCACCTTCACCATGGAGCTTTGAAGATCCTACAACAGATTTCTACTGGGCTTCCTAAGGGCACTCTTGCGCAGTCAGATCAGTGCAAGGGGTGTACCTTGGGGAAGTATGTGAAAGCCACCTTTCACGAGTAGGATAGTCGCGCCACGACGATCCTTGAGAGAGTTCACACAGACGTGTGTGGTCCTTTCTCAGTTGCTTCGACAGCAAAGCAAGGTACTATGTGATCTTTGTTGATGATTTCTCTCGAAAGTGCTGGATCTTCTTCATGTAGAAGAAGAGTGATACATTCGCGAAGTTCTGTGAGTTTAAAGCACTGGTTGAGAAGGAATCGGGGAAGAAGGTGATTGCTCTAAGGAGTGATAACGGTGGTGAATTCATCTTGGATGAATTCAAGGAGTTCTGCAGCGCAGAAGGGATTCAGAGAGAGCTCATCGCACCCCATAACCCACAGCAGAACGGGGTGGCTGAGCGGAAGAACAGAACGATCGTGGGTGCTGCACGGGCGATGTTGCATGATCAGGGCCTACCCCTTCACTTGTGGGCCGAGGCATGCAATACAACAGTGTATGTGCAGAACCGTTGTCCTCACAAGGTTCTTGGCATGAGTACACCAGAGGAGGCTTATTCTAGCAAGAGGCCTGATATTTCCCATTTGCGGATTTTCGGATCTCCTGTCTACATGCATGTGACGAAGGATGCGAGAAGGAAGCTGGATCCAACTGCTGAAGTTGGAATATTTGTGGGGTACACCGATACACCTCACAACTATCGGGTGTATGTGCCAGACAGTCGCAAGACTGTTGTGCGACGGGATATAAAATTTCAGGAGGAGAAAGCCATGCAGTGTTCGCTTGAGAGGGAGCTACACTTGCATGCAGATGAGGAGCTGTTAGTTCCTAAGGAGGAGCTTCCGAATGTGGATCAGCCACAAGAGGAAGTTCAGGAGGTGGAAGAAACCACCCATGCAGCGCTAACCATCATAGGGCGCATGCGCACTACAGAAGCTGAGCGACTGGCTCGAGATGCAGAGAAGGTTGTAGGACCACCTACAGCACAGCGCAGACAGAGGCAGTCACCGGATCGGTACACTAGATACATGGCTCTTGTGAGTCAATGTGTCGTGACAGAGCCATCCTATTTTGAGGAAGCTGTGGAGGAACCCGCATGGGTTGATGCCATGATCGAAGAATATGATTCGATCGTCAGGAACAGTGCATGGGAAATTGTCCCAAGACCGGAGGGGAAATTAGTGGTGGGTTCGCGATGGATCTACAAAGTGAAGTAGGCGTCTGACGGGAGTGTGGAGAAGTACAAGGTGAGATTTGTCGCCCGTGGCTTTTCACAGATCGAGGGGATTGACTATGAGGAGACCTTTGCACCTGTCGTAAGGTACTCTTCCATACGGACGATCCTTGCTCTCTCAGCGCAGATGGGGTGGCACATTCATCAGATGGATGTGAAGACTGTGTTCCTCAATGGAGTTATCGAGGAAGAGGTGTACATAGAGCAGCCTGAAGGTTTTGAGATCTTCAGCAGTGAGTCGCATGTGTGCCGACTCAAGAGAGCACTGTATGGGCTGAAGCAAGCACCTCGTGCTTGGTACACTCGGATAGACAGCTACTTCACCGGGCTTGGATTCTCCAAGAGTGAGGCAGATCCAAACCTGTACCAGATTGTGGTGGAGGAGAAGCTGTTGATCATCGTACTGTATGTAGATGATCTGATTTTGACTGGCGATGAGCAGTTGATACTTTCATGCAAGGAGGATCTTGCACGAGAGTTTGAGATGAAGGACCTGGGCATCCTTCATTATTTCCTGGGATTGGAGATTTGGCAGCGCAGTGGAGGACTGTTTGTTTCTCAGGGAAAGTATGCCCTGGAGATTCTGGAGAGGTTCAACATGCAAGGCTGCAAGCCTGTTGACACTCCTCTTCCTGGTGGTTGGAGGAAGGAGGATGCTACTTCAGCGAAGGTAGTGGATGCCACTTTCTATCGACAGTTGGTGGGGTCGCTTATGTATCTGGTCAATACATGACCCGATATATGCTATGCAGTTAACCAGCTTTCACAAGCTATGGTTAAGCCTACCAAGCTCTTTTGGAAGGCGGGAAAGCATGTATTGCGCTATATTAGAGGCACATCGGGATATGGTCTATGGTACAGACAGGAGGATGGAGCGAAGCTTTCTGGCTTCACTGATGCAGATTGGGTAGGGAGCCCAATGGACCGGAAGAGCACATCTGGAGGAGTTTTCAGCATTGGGTCGACAGCAGTTTCCTGGTACAGTAGGAAGCATATATCTGTGGCACTCAGTTCAGCAGAGGCCGAGTACATGGCAGCTAGCTTGGCTGCATGCGAGGCTATTTGGATGTGGAAGATCCTCGCAGGATTGTTCAGGTTGCATTTGGAGCCTATAGTGATCTACTGTGATAACTAGAGTTGCATTAAACTCTCGGCTAATCCAGTATTTCATGATAGGTCCAAAAACATCGACATCAGGTACCATCATATCAGAGATTGTGTTCAGCGGAGAATCATGATGCTTTCATATGTTCCCACGGAGGATCAGGATGCCGACATCCCGACGAAGGCGCTCACCAGGAGCAAGTTCGAATTCCACAGAGGCAGGATAGGGGTTGCAGATAATCCATATCTTGCTGAGAGGGAGTGTTGAAAATGCAGCAAGATGATGGAGCTTATTGAAATGAAGTCGCCTTCACTAAGTGGGCCCGCAGGCAAATTCTGGCGCAAAGTCTATTTTTAGACATATGGAGCATGGTCCGGGGATTCCAGTATGAGATTCTTGGAGCATTGGTCATGTTGGTAAAAATAGATGGGACTCTATTTTTTGACCTATAGGTCGAAGAGGTCGAAGTCTATTTTTAGACTGCCTCTCCTAAAAATAGGGAAGTCAAATATTATTTACCCTTAATAATATTTAGACTATAAACTTCAGTTTACTCTCTTGGAGCACTTCAGTTCGAGCCTTGGAAGTGGCTCATGCATCTGATAGAGGAATTACGCTATTCCCAAGGGTTTGGTGAGCACATGCATGGTTGACTTCAATTAGGACTTCAGTGGCAAAAGTTTGGTGGAGTTAATGAGACAGCTAGTGGAGTTGTGTTCGGTTTAATTTAGTTGAACTGGTTGAGATTAGTTTAACTAGCTAATCAACTAGTAATGAGTGGAGTGAATTAAATATTATTTAATTAATTAATTAGTAACTCATTATTCAACTCAAGAACACATCATTTCACTACAGTGCATGGACAGTTCAGTGGAGACCAATGAAAGAGGTAGATGAAAGGGTGGAGTTAGCTATCAGTGGCGACATCAGTTGTGCATGATATTTGCACCACACTTGGAGGAATTTCCCATGATGATTGTGATGTCAAGCCAAGGAGATTCTAACCTTGGATCTCTATATAGACAGGCCATGATTGTGCAATAGAGGCAAGGCAATTGGTGGTGAGTTTTGAACCAGTAACCTGTTCAAAACCAAGCTAGTTTGTGTGTAACTTCATGAGAAAGTACTGAGTACTTGTGAGGAGTATTGTACTGATTTTGTTACATGATTTCTCCATTATAATATACACATATAGCTGCGGGGTTTTCAGCTATAAGCTTTCCTCATACATACTGTGTTAATGTGTATAATGATTTGATGTGCTATCGCTTGTTTTATTTCCGCATGTGTGATGATCTGAGTGGAAGAGATTATGTGTTGCATATAAATTCGAATTGTATGTGATCAGGATAGTCTCGGTGGATAATTAATCATTATTCAGCAAATTTCTACATGGTATCAGAGCTATTGAAGCTAAGATTGATCATCACAGTGATTACAAACTTATTTTGGTAGACAGAGTCTGCATGCGGGCCAGGTAGACTCTGGATCCATCCTTTCTTTGAAAGGTGATATATCTAGTAAACGCCCCTTGCAGTCAATCTTTGTGCTAGAAATAATTTGTTCTCACAGATCTAGAGCGGTTGAGCTTTGAGGTGGAATTCAGAATTTTGCAGCAGTTTTATTTTCTTGGCGCCAGAGTTGAAAATGTCTTTCAACGGTTTGCGACTCGAATATGCTCTTGAAGGCAGTTCGAATTATGTTGCATGGAAGGATCGCATGGAGGCAGTATTAGAAGATAATTGTCTGAAGGAGTTCATGGATGCGGATGTCCAAAGGCCCACTAATCCTGCTGAAGTCGAAGCATGGCAAAAGAAGATGGCGAAATGTCGAAGGATCCTGTTGGAGGGCGTCAAGGATCATATTGTATCCAGCCTGCATGGAAAGGCTTCTCCATATTTAATGTGGAAAGCTTTGATGGATCTATTCTAGAGTAAGAGCGACCAAAGGAAGCTGGCGCTCAAAGATAAGCTCAGGAACATCAAGATGGAGAAAGGCGACAGTATCGCCAAATACCTCATGAAGTTCACTCAATGCAGAGATGAGCTGGGAAGTGTGGGGGTGACTGTCGAAGATGAGGACATGGTCGACCTGGCTCTCCTTGGTCTTCCGAAGGCTTCGCACTCATATCAAGATAGTGTCAATGGTCAGGAGAAGCTGCCGGGATGGGAGCGCCTTTGGGCAGATCTCATGCAGGAGGAGATAAGGAGGACTACTCGGGATGGATCTTCATCAAAGGGAGCTGATGAAGAAAATTGCGCTTTGGTTGCCAAAGAAAAGAAGGGGAAGGGTAAGAAAACTTCTCATTCTGGTGCAAAGGGCAAGAAGTAGGATATGGCGAAAGTGAAGTGTTTTCACTGCCATGATCACGGACATTATGCTACCAATTGTCCAAAGAAGAAGAAAAAAAAGCAAGCGGGAAGATCTGCAGATGGAGAAGCTTTGGCTTCACAGTTCGAGCTTGAATTTTCACTGATCGCATGCTTGGTTTCAAGTGTGTTGGGATCGGTGTGGTTCTTGGACAGCGGTGCGTCATTTCATATGACGAGAGATCGGGATTTGTTCTCAGATCTGGAGGACAAAGATTTGGGTGTGCACATCGAGATGGGCGATGATGGTAGATACAGTGCGACTGGTATCGGTACCATATCCTTTCAGAGGGAGTCTGGTAAACCCTTTGTATTTAGGGATGTCATGCATGTACCTGGATTGAAGAAGAACTTGATCTCTGTGGCGATGTTGGAGGATAAGGGGTATGATGTGGTCTTCAGCGAAGGAAAGGCTTTCCTGCGCAGTAAGACTACTGGTGAGACCCGGAAGATGGGGGTTCGAACCAAGAACCCTTATCAGTTGCAGGTAGATGGTTGCGTAGCTATGGCATGCAAGGCAGGAGAAGTGGTGAGCCGGGATGATGAGGGCGAACTGTGGCACAGAAGATTGGGCCACCTTCACCATGGAGCTTTGAAGATCCTGGAGCAGATTTCTACTGGGCTTCCTAAGGGCACTCTTGCGCAGTCAGATCAGTGCAAGGGGTGTACCTTGGGGAAGTATGTGAAAGCCACCTTTCACGAGAAGGATAGTCGCGCCACGACGATCCTTGAGAGAGTTCACACAGACGTGTGTGGTCCTTTCTCTATAGCTTCGACAACAAAGCACAGGTACTATGTGATCTTTGTTGATGATTTCTCTCGAAAGTGCTGGATCTTCTTCATGCTAACTTTATAAAATTATAGAAAATGGGTTTTATATAAAAAATTCACCCTACTAAAATTTAAAATCCCTTAAAATTCGCCTTTGGGCTAAAATTCGCCCCTAAAATTTTCCCTGACTTTGATTTGGATCATATTGGGGGGAAATTCTACTAGCATCAATATTCTCAAGGGTTTGGATGCATTCTAAACCATTCTGACGAAAGCCAAGAAAATCATGAATAGATCCCCAATCTTGCATCTTGACTATTGGACTTAGTAGAATACCTGAAGAATGTAGTTTCGAAAACTGCAGATTGTTGAGACTGAAATTGCACCTGGAAGAAATTGCAATAGATTCCCCAATCCTACATCTTGACTATTGAACTTAGTAGAATCCATGAAGAATGCAGCTTCAAAAACCACAGATTTTTGAGACTGAAATTTCACCTGGAAGAAATTGCATTAGGTCCCCCAATCCTGCATCTTAACTATTGAACTTAGTAGAATCCTTGAAGAATGCAACTTTGAAAACTGCAGATTGTTGAGACTAAACTAGCACCCGGAAGAAATTGCAGTAAGGTAGTTGCAAGAACAAGACCCACAACAAAAATACTTTATCCCTTAACAGACCAAGGAAACATATGTGACTAAGACGAATGGAAAGAACTACAAAGTTGAAGAGAGTACAAAATACTAAGATGGTTTAAAGGATAAGCTTGAAGAATGTAGCAGTGTTAAAACAACTAAAATTTGTCGCAAACAAATAGTTGATAATGGAAAACCTTCTTTTGTACCAGTCAAGCAAGAGTACATTCATGTGAGAGCAAGAAGAGGCCAAGCGACTAATAGGCATAGCCTGGAAAATAGGGTATGGTTCCCTCTTTTTGATGAAATGTTTGATCTACATTTTTTCTGTCGAATATTAACCATTTTAACCTTGCCAACAAGGCAGAATTAACCCAATCGTAGGTCCCAATATGTCATGATATATATTAACTCTAGATATATATGAGAAGGAATAATAAAGACATAGATTGATAGAGGTGGCGAGACATATTGGGACCTACGAGAGAGATTGATAGAGGTGGCGAGACAAGGGGAGTCACAAGGGAGAGATGGAGATAAACAGAAGGAGAGGGGAGAGAAGGAATGGAGAGAGAGAGAGAGGGAGAGGAGTGAGAGAGCTAGAGAAGGGTAAGAGAGGGAGATAGTGACACAAAGATGGAAGGGGGGCAGAAAGAAGGATAGAGGGAGGGATATAGTGAGAGGATTGGAGGGTAGAGAGAGAGAGAGAGAGGAAGAGAGAGCAAGGTAGGAGAGAAAGGGAGAGAGAAGAAGTACAATGGATTAAAACAACAAATATATTAGGCCCACTCTACACAAATCTGCAATCTGAGAATTCAGGATAAAAATAGCAGGCTCCAACAACAATTGCATAGAATTCAAGCTGGAAAACAAAATAACATGCTCAAAGAAGAAAGTGAAAATGCCAAAAATCAAAACTCGCATGGAGTTATTACTGTAGTCCACAACATGATAGAATATATTGAAAACTGCATGGCAATTGAAAGTCAAAGTGTAGATGGGATAGTGAGTGAGTGAATGGGATAATGCAAGTTTTATGAATCATTGCTCAGCTCAGTTATTTATGCTCGTGATCATTGGTTGAAACCTGGTGGAGCAATCCTTCCAAACATAGCTAAGATGTATGTGGCTGGTGTTGGAAAAGGTGGAACTAGTCTATCGTTTTGGGAAATGTATATGGATTCAACAAGTATTGTATTGGTAAGGAAGTGGTTGAAGATGCTGCTCAACAGAAAATAGTCGATGTTGTGGATAGCAGGCATATAGTGATAGAGAATTTTTTCAAACATACATTTGATATTATGAAAATAAAAGTAATCTCGTTGATTCCCTATATGCAGGAACATATTAAAAGAATATTACGATTTTGTAACTCTAGAAGATTACAGTGATGTTTTTGGTGTAAATTTGAAATAAAATATGCAATAATATGACAAGTGGAATTTTAAATCCTCCTTACCAATTATTTTTCTGGATTTTTAAAGCTCTGAGATTCGATCAAGAGGGTGATCGTAGAGGGTTGATTCGGCAGAATTGGCGAAGGATTTTCGAAAGGGAAATTAGTTGTCAGAGGGAGCAGTATCTATAGAGGGTTTCTAACACCAAGAAACCTAGATCCAGTCTTCTGTTGAGTGCAGTAGTAGTAGACGGGAGAAGAGTATCTATTTCGACAGTTTGAGCAGAGATGGCCCCATACGGACTGAGAGATCGAGATAGGTTGGAAAGTGTGTCTAACTTTGTGATTTGGAAGGCCAAAATCCTGATAGTCCTAAAGGAGTACGGTATCAGAGACCACGTGAAAAATTTCCTAGTTGTGCCCACCAATGTGAACGCTCTAAATAAGTTCAACGAAAATCGGGCGCGAGCAAAGTGCTTGATCATGGATGGGGTGAAGGATCACGTGGTACCACACATTTTTGAGAAAAGAATGACACATGATATGTTGAAATCTTTGACCATGTTGTATCAAGGTAGCTTTGTCCAATGGAAGATGCTTCTAGAGAACCAAATGCGGATGTTGCAAATTCACAAGGGAGAGGAGATTGATCCCTTCCTCTTTAGATTGCAGACGACCTGAGCTCAGTTGATTGCCATGAGGGCAACTCTGGATGAAGGGCTCTTGGTGAGGAATGCCCTGAATGCAGTCACTGATGAGTGGGAGACCTTTGTCCAAAGCATCTTGGGCAGAGCACAACTCCCAAATTGGGGTGACATGTGAGCTATCCTTCGACAGGAGGAGGAGGGAGATGAAACCCTTGCATCAAAGGGAAAGCGGCAGCAAGGGAAGAAGAAGGACCTATCCAAGGTCTGGTTCTTTAGATGTGGCAAAATTGGACACTTCACCAACACTTGTCCTAAGAGGAAGGACAAGGAAGCTTCAGATTCCAAGGCAGCAACAACTAGAGGGGACAATGTTAGTGAGGATGATGTGGCCATGGGTGCTCATGTCTCGAGAGAAGAGGTGGGGCGATATAGATCTGTAGAGCAGCTACAGATGGGAAGGCAGGATCCTTGAGTTGCCAAAAATCTTGGATCACATACGAGCTACGAGAGCCTTAAGGAAATAATAGGATGATTGGAGCAGTGGGTGTAGAAAATCATGGGGAAGCAGAGGCAGTGTTGGGACGCTGAAGTTTGGAGCAGCGCAGATGAGAGACAGTAGCGCAAAGTAAGTGCTTACGCAGTACCGCGCAGCAGACATCGTAGAGCTTCAGAGAGACAGCGCAGCGTAGCAGTAGAGGGTGCTTCAGTGATGAGATGCAGCCCGACTGACTTGTCTGGTGATTGGGTGGTGGTCCTTCAATTTCTTACTTCTCAGCAACTGAGTTACAGTGCAACAATTAGCAGTTAGCAGTGACGATGTTATGGGCAGCATGATGCAACAATTTGAGAGGGAGATGCAGTACAAATGTCGCAGTGTCATTGGTAGTGACATGGGCAACATTACAGAGAGCAGCATCGCAGTGGATGGAGGTCAGCAGTCCAAGCATCAGTGCAAAGACTGATGCCAGAGATCAAGGTGACACTTCAGTGGGGAACTATTGCTAGAGCACACTCCTTGCTAAGAGGGAGTGTTGAGATTTTGGGGTAGCATCGGATGTGATCTAACTCCAAAACTTTGTGGAGGGGCTAGAACACATGAGATCTCTAAGACCTAGAAAAGCGTTTGGAGAAATTTCATCTCGTGTAAAATTTATTCAAATAATTAATTTTTTTAATGGGGACCCTAAGTCTAACTTAGGGAAATTAAAAAAATTAAAGTGAATTAATTTACACATGTGATGAGAACATTCTAAGTGAAGTGGATCAAGCTTCTTTTAATCTTAGCCATTGATTAGTGATAAGATCACAGCCATTTATTTTTCAACAAGAAAAGTATAAAGGAAGGGCTTGGGGTCAATTGGAGAACACAAACACAGAATCTAAGAGATCGAATTATTTTTATGGAGCAGTGCTCGAACGAAGATCAGATCTGAGTGATTTAGAGAAGCACTTAGGGGCATATGTAGTGATTTTTCAAGAGGACCAAGAGTACAACGCAGAGCAAGGGCAACAGAGACGTAGTGGAGGCAGCGTAGCCATCAGAGGGTGTGACGCAATCCCTAGAGAGGGTGACGCAGGCCCATTCAGGGGCAACGCAGAGCCTCCAAGGAAAGTCTGAAATTCAACTAGAGACTAGGGTTTATGAGCCGACAGGGCTAAAACCGGACTCCGGTAGAAGTTGATCAGCACAGAGCAAGGGTGACGTAGTCCCTCAATCAGCGCCACACAACCTTACACAGTGGCAGCGTATAGATTGTGCAAAGCTAGTTGGGGTTTCACTAGTGGCTCATCCAGATCATCCAGGACTTGCGGGAGTGAGGTAAAACTCACATTTTCTTTGTAGCCAAGGTTTTCTCTATTGGGTGATCGGATTATGGCACCTAGATGTACTCAGAATATTGTTGCTTAATAATAATAAACCCTCATATCTGTTGCACCGGTTTTCCCGCATTGGGTTTTCCGAGGACATTTGTCTGAAAAATCTGTGTCCTTTGTCATATGGGCATGATGTTCAATAAATGATCTGTATTTGTGTAGGTTTCTAGTTGTGTTTACCTTGAAGTTTTTTTGAATATTTTCAGTTAAATAACTTGTGCATAATAAAACAAGTAGGAGAAGTAAATCAATATTTAGCAGTAGGATTTTTGTGCTAAGAAACTTTCACAGTATACAAATCAGAAATAGACTAAGAACCCAATGGAATGCATTAACTCCATTCATTATATATGCTTCCCAAAAATAAATAACATCAAAGAGTAACAAATATACAAAGCAAAACAAAACTGCATATCAAAATGCACACTTGCATTTCTGACCCAAATGACAAAAACCTGCAAAGCCTCCAAACTAAACAGAGTCAGCTCCACAACAAATGAGATTACTCGCACTAATATCAAATGGAAATCAGTAGACACTACCACATACACATCTAAAATTGTGTTTGATATGCACATCAATGTTCCAAAGCTCGAGGTTGAATATCTCAAATTTCAATATTTAATATATCAATCATTTCTCTGAACTCAAGATATGCAATATTGACCCTATCGAAACCAAAATTAGATGGATTTGGGATATTATATTCGATGCACCTAAACTATTGACGAACCCACCCACCCCAAGCAAGATGTAGAGCATCTCACATATTTCGATACAAACACAAACAACTATTCATTCAAATACCACATAGTTTATTCTTGTGGTAAGGATATGAATCAAAATAAAACAAGAATTAGAAGAAGAAAAAATATACCTTCGGTCCCTCTTCGCAAGTGCGTGTTCTAAAAGTACAGTATATCCAATGTCACAGTTGATGCATTTTCCAAATAATCCTGGCCTAGACAAAAATGGACAAACAAATCAGTATCACATGCCAGGCATAAGCAATCTCAAAGTAAGCATCTGGAAAAGTTCCGTTCATAGTGCCAAAATAATAACAGTAAGTTGAAGCAATAATTGGTGATAGAAGCACATATCTATGTTCCTGGATACAGTGGATTATGGCATTAAGTCCCTTGGATTACAAGTTAGAAAGCAGCACCGAATACAAAATACATCAGCAGGTTTTTATCTATAGCTCTTTCGTGTTTGTACAGACAATAAGAAATTGAATACAATTCATGTGAAGGAATCGTTAAAGAAAATTCAAAGCACACTTCAAATTCAAGAATGCAAACTCAAAATCAAAAGAGCACATCAGAATCTCTAAATAAGGTTTCATGATGTTCACCAAAAGATGAATCTTTGCAAAATGTTTGGCTCTAAAAGCAAACCATGAGAATCTGGGCTATGATAGATCATAGGAAGCTAAGACATTAAATCTATGGGATGCAGGATATCATTGAATTAAATTGTGAGTAATGATGATAAAGAGTCAAATAAATGACACCTACCTACCCCTTTTGTAAACAATAAGGCAAAAAATTTACAGCTAGATATGCTTGGAAAAAGGAGGGCATGGTTACCTCTACAGTGACAACTAGAAAATGAAACATTGAAACCCTATTCACAGAAGGTTGCATGAGTAAATGATAATAATATATGTTGGAAAAGGACATTGATGTGTTTGAGATGAAAAAAACTAAAAAATAAGTTAGGACTGTTCATAAAGTAGTTCGAAACTGAATCCATTGGTTAGAAATTGTCCCCCACCAAACAACGCTTCAGGCACCACTCAATTCTACATTTGGTATCCAAATTATCAAAATTCAGTTGTGCATAATTTTGTTTTCTGTGATCAAAACATAGTAATAGCCACACAAATGTTCAAAATGCAGAGCATATATACATACATTTTTGGTTTCTGCTTGAGGCCACGCATTGCACATACTGTGGCTAGGGTTCGAAGCCCATACTCTAAATGGGGAAATCGGGATAATCAGACACTGCAAATGCACATACTGTTCTAGGGTTCGAAGCCCATTACAGTTTTGAAGATCTTAGAGATCACAACATGAGCTTCACAAATGGCTACTACCATCAATAGAATATTGGATCTTTTCAATTCTTTGATGGATTGACAGATAAAATCATGGAGTAAAATCTTAAAGATGTTGATCTCAATGTTAGATCTCAGGCACTCAATGCCCTGCTTCAAAATCGTCAACTCCAGGTTTTCAAGCAAGGTGATTTCATAGTTTAGAAGCAATAGACGAAAGAAGAATCTGTAAGGTTTAAGGGCCTCTCATATGAAGATATGCTCATATATCGAGTCATAAAAAATGCTGGAAATATGGGTATATGGACAAAAGATATGAAAAGAGAAACAAATTTGCAGCAGCCACAGGTTAATAAAGCATTGAAAAATATAGAAGCTCGTGACTTAATAAAAGGGGTGAAGTGTGTTTCTAACCGAGCAATGAAGGTGTATATGCTATCAGAATTGACACCTTCAAAAGAGATAAATGGATATGCATGGTACACAGGGCTAAACTTTGATATGGAGTTCACTAACATTGTTAAGCAACAGTGTTTGCAGTTCACCTTGCAGCAGGGTGTAGCCACTATTGAGAGTGTTGCTGATTTTGTGAGAAAATCAGGGATATCAAAGGTGGAATTGAAGGTTGAAGAGTTCAAGAAAATGGTGATGTGGAAGAAGCGATAAGCACGGGAACCAGAGATTGCTGCTATAGAGGTTCCCAAGCTCAAATTCAGGAGTGGTCATCATTTACGAACATTCCTTGTGGAGTTTGCCCTATCTTGCGAGAGTGCACCTATGATGGTCTGATTTCTGATTTCCATGGCACAACAGCTACATTATACATGCAATAATTTCTTAAACTCTTACCTTCTTGTATGCCTCTCAACAGATGGAGGAGCGCCCGCCTTCTTCTTCTTGAAACTGAATAATCGCTTCTTCATCTTTTCTCGAGTCGAACTCTTCAATGCATTCAGTATCGATGAGAGGGTGTTAAGGCTCCTCTCATGTAGCTCTAGATCTACTCTACTGTTTTGGTAATAGAATGCTCTGTGTTTAGTTTGTCCCCATTTAGTTTTCCCGCTAATCCTCCATGACAATACCCTCTTAAAATTTTAATCGAGTGGGAGGGAAAATGGTTTTCGGACGACTCAAATCATTTTAATCGGAAGGGTCAAAAACGTTTATCACAATATAATAATTCCAATATAATAAATATTTTAATTTCTTAAAAGTTATTCGAATATGGTAAATATTTTAATATTTTTCAAAAGAAAGGTCAATACTATGTTTAGTTTGCAAATCAATTTTTTTTTTATGTTTTTTATTTTTTTTTCATTGTATATGATTAATTTAGATTCATCTTCATTTCAAATTTATCAAGTGTCTAGAGATCAAATCTAAAGAGGTTTGAACCTCAAGAGATTTGATTCTTCCCTCTAGACCTTTGGTAGATCTAGAGTTAAGATTGATCTAGATTGGTTTAATTATTAATTTTATTTTGATGGACTCAAAATGTTAAAGAGAACATTACAACATCTTTACCATAGGAGAAGAATTCAACACTAGAGAAACCCTAGAGGCCCATGGAAAAATTGCAGGCAAAGAAAGCGTCGTAGTTTTGACAAAGAGTGAACAGGCTCTAGACAATGCTAGGCTCTAATATCATTGTCAAAATGCAAGATAAGATTAAATGGTAACCATGAGTTTTTTATCCACGTGATATATATTTTGTAGAGAGATGGTCGCCATGATAAACCCTTTGAAGACACGCAACTACTCATCAAATATGCTTTTAAGATGAGATGTTGATTGCTTACTATTGGACCCACATGGAGAAGGAGGAGTTGGTGGATTATGAACTAGAGGAGGGGGGTTTTCAACAAATTTGGTCTAGTCCCAAGGATTTTATCCATTCACATTTCAAATTCAACTTAGAAAGTCACCATACTGCAGTTTCTAGGCCTACCAGATCTTTAGAAAGAAAAGTTAAGAATCCAATAGGCAACTATCTAGCGGTTCGAAGGCCCTAACCCTTGCTCCAGCCATGCACTATTTGGGTCCTTTAGTTTCGGCTAGCTTGGGGCATGAGGATGTTTGTTAGGGGCTAGAGAACTCTTCTTGGGGTGTGTGGCTCTAAGTTTAGTTTCCCTATTGTCCCAGATATTGGAGGAAGACATACAATGTGCTACTACTTCCTTAGGGTTTTCAGAATTTTTTGAACACAGTGGGGGTTCTTCACTCTCAGAAGCCTCTCTAGATTTTTTTCATGTATATCCTTCATCTCAAGTGCCATCAGCCTCGCCCTCCTTCAGTGAATTAGTGAAGGAGAGCCTTGCCTCAATAACGGAAGAAGGTCAAACTAACATCATGAATGGTCTTGTGGTTTTCAGGGAGAAACACTGTTGTGAATAAGAAGGAATTATGATTCAAAAGGAGTATGAAAAAGCAAGGAAGAGGAAAATCCATTGTAGTGTCAAGAAGAAGAACAAAGTCCTACTTTCTCTATTTTTGGGAGTCAACGTCACCATTCAAAATACTAAGGAAATTTCCCAAAAATCCTTGGTGGGGCAAGTAAGGGGTTGAAAATTCAAGTCCTCAACCCTAAACATGTGGGCAGACATTGAAATCTTACCTATTGTAAAATTTTCTCCATAGGTGTCACTGTTAGCCCAAGGTTAGATTCATTTGTGCTTCAAAGATGTAGCAGACACCCAGAAGGTACAACAAATGGTTTATAAAACTGATTCATCTCCTATCCTTTTCAATTTCTAGATGTCCCTCTTCGATACAAAGTAGGAGAGACTAGATATGGCCCCAGTCTAGGTTCATCTTCCAAGTCACCCTCCTACCTATTGGGATGCCCTAATTTTCAAAGATATAGGTAACTCATTCAGATCTTATTTAGCCCATGAATCTACATATTTAGAGATGGGGATTAAGACATACACCCATATTTTGGTTAATATGGACCTCATAGAAGGGCTTATAGAAGGCATGGATATCGGGATTGGGGTGGAGTGTATTCAGATATTGGGTTATGAAGGAATACCTTTTAGGTGTAGGCGGTGCCATAGGTATGGGCACCTGACTAAAAACTATAAGCTTCCCTTTTTCTTGCTTAGGAATATCCATCTAGAGGAAAGGACATATTAGGTTAGAAAAGGGTTCTGGATTGGAGGTTTTGGGCGTTGAGCAAAAGCTAAATGGTGCAAATCCTCTGTGCAACACATCCTCCAAGTCGTTGGTGACAATTTTCAAGATATGGTGTTTATGTTGTCAGTTTTCTAGAAGGCCTACTAAAGGGGTGGAGTTTCATTTCCTTGGATGTTAATGGAAGGTTAGGGGGTTTAGCAGTTGAATGGAAAGCCATATATATTTGGGTGTCCAATTCTCGGGGTTTGGATTCTAGTTTTTCCATTGAGGACAGAGAGGAAGAAATGGAGGGAGACATGGAGAGGGAGGTAGGGACAAGGAAAGAAAGGGAGGGAGGGAAGGAGGGAGAGGGAGAGAAAGGGAGAGCTAGAGACTAAAAATTATGCACACTATTTATTTGTTGTTATTAGAATGAAGGTTTGAGATTGTATTTTGTTGAGGAAAATGTGAGAGGAAACCCTAATTTTAGGGGATGAAGTGGTTATGGTAGCAAGGAATATTTTAAATGAAACATTTATTTTTCATGTTATAAAATGCCACCTATTTAAGCAAACTACAAATGAAGTTTAAACCAAGTTGTAAAAATCTAGAATCTTTATTAAATGTAAAATCATTTTATTGTTGAGAACTATCTAGTCTAGGAATGAAACTCCAACACCTTCCATTGACCAATTTTTAGTACACATTTCATTAGAGGCCTCTTTTATACTCAATTTAATATCAATTTTATGCTTAAATGATAGGACTGCCACACAACTTCCCTCATTCCATGCTTTACTATATGCCTCTTATATATTCATAGCTTATTTATCATGTAGGAACCTCTAGGACATATGAATCAAACACACAACTCAACCCATAAAAAATAAATTCTATGCTTCCTCATAATGAAGGGGTTTATTATAAATCTTAAAGGAAGTTTAGATTATTGGTTGTGGGCTGATCCAAACCTTTCTATCGAAGATATAGTTACGATGATGAGCCTTATAAACTTAGCCTAAATCCCATGGAATGCTCTATATCCAACCCATAGCTAGGTTGATTAATCATATTTTATTATCCTTAATACCTTGTTTAGAATGAGATAGGTTCAGTATCGTACCTAGCCTAGTCATTAGCCCATGTGATTCTCTAAAACTATGCTACATGCATTAATTATCGTACTCCTTAAAGGTTGGTTTTGCAAGTGTGATTTTTTATCTTTGACATCCCATCTTGTACAATTCTCCCATAAATTATCCTTTTTTCCGAATACAAAGAAGCACATATGATAGACCTTCAACATTCGTGTATTTTCCTCGAAAAGAGAGACACTTTGAAACAAAATTAGAGTTTGCATGTAATTCATTCAATATTTTGAACAACATGCAACTAATTATGGTAGGTATTGGAGTATTCTGTTTGACATATATATTTATATTTAGTTTCATTTTCTTAAGTCGAGATGGTACCAAGGAAAAAGAATTTGGCCATTGGTTTGACTTTGGCTGGCATAGGCCCTTAATATTTGTGCCCCTTGATATATTTTCCCTTTCGCTCTTGATTCAATTATTTTTAAATGTTTTCCAACCTCAAGTATAAAGTTTATCCTTATAAATTGAGTCACCTATACACCAATTTTAGTCATCGCTATCTAACAATATTATTGATCATTTGGAGGATGGGGATGGTGTGGTTCTAGGCCTAGTTGCCTCTCAATTGAACATTTATTTATCTATCTACTTGGGTTCCAACACACCTCCTTCCTAAATTCCATGCACCTTCATTCTTTAGGGCTTACAACCTAATGTTATAATTACAAAATTGGATGAATGACAATACAATGTTAAGGAAAGTTCTCTTGCATGCCTTAAAGTGCCCTGGATTCATATGAAGACTCTAGGCTATTTTTTTTTTGCTTCTAAGCTCAATTCATTTTTGATTGCAACTTCTTTGCTCACCATTCATTAGCTAGCATTCCTTCTTATTGTTCTTCTTTCGTGGACAGTTTGTGGCATAGTGTCCATGCTCATGAATACTCCTGCCCTCCATTTTTCCAAACATCATTTTTAATATTATGCCTTCAAATATAATTTTAATATCATACCCATTGTTTTTCTTATGGATGTTGAGCACACTCCGTGATTCTTTGTAATGCCAACAATTGATTTAAAAGGAAGCTTCAAAAATCAATTCAATTTCAGTCTAATAAATTTATTTTAAAAACATTGATGGCGAACCACGAAATGAGTGGTTCGAAAGGCGTGTACCTTAAAATTTTTATGTGATTTATCCATAAGAGTTTTTAAAGAAATTAATTAATTAATTATTAAAATAAAATTGAGATAAAATAGTAAATTTAGGAGAGGTTTTTGCAACCCATGGTTTTGTTCATGGTATTCCACCTTGCCAACAAGGGGGAATTAACCTGCTCTCGTTTGGAATGGCTAATCCCAATGGGTTTTAAGGATTATTATAAGGGTTAGGGGAATAATTAGTTAGTGGTTAAGGGATTAAGGATTAGGGGCTTAGGGCTTAGGGGAATAGGGACTTAGGGGTTAGAGGTTTAGGGTTTAGAGGTTAGGGGAATAATGAGATAGTGGTTAAGGGGTTAGGGATTGGGGGCTTAGGGGTTAGGGATTGAGGTCTTAGGGGTTAGGGGGTTTAGGAGCATTTATGGTTTAGTGGAATAATGAGTTATTTGTTAAATGGGTTAGGGGTTAAGGGAATATTATGCATTTAGAGGTTAAGGGGTTAATATTATGCATTTAGAGGTTTATGGTTTAGGGGGTTAAATGGGTTAGGGGTTTAGGGGGTTAGGGGACTTAGCAGTTAAGTATTTTAGGGGTTAGAAGTTAGGGGCTAATGGGGTTTGTAGAAATTTTAATAACTGATATCTTATCCACCGAGATTCTCCTAATCACACACTATTTTATCTTCATGCACAATACAAAATCTCTTCTACCATTGATCATTACATGCGGAAATAAAATCAATTGCATGCACGCATTAAAACCATAAAAAATCACACACATGAACACAGTATTTCATGGGAAAGCTTAAAGTTGAAAACCCCAACTATCTGTATATTATATGTCATAGAGATCATGTAACAATCATTGTACAAAGCTCCTCACAAGCTCTCAACACAACCTCCAATTGCTACACACTAATCAAGCTAGTTCTAGCAAAACACATGCTCCAATCTCTGCCACCTGATAGCCAGCCTCTATTGCGTAATCAATGCTATGGGATGGCTCATTAAATAACATAAACCACCTGGATTGTACTGCACAATCCTCATGGGCTTCACCAATCACTGGTTGTTGCAAATATGCAACAATATAGTCACAACTGATAGTTAACCTGCTCTTTCACCTATTTCTGCACTGGTCTCCACTGAAACTGTCCATGCACTGAAGTTAACTGATGCATTCTTTAGTTGATTAATGAGTTTATAATTAGTGAATTAATTAATAATTCATTCACACCACTCTCACTAATTGTATCAATTAGTTAAACTGAATACAAATAGCTCAACTATGTTTAGATTAGTTAAACTGAATACAACTCCACTAACTTCCTCGATCAACTCCACCAAACTCTGTCACATGAGTTCTAACTGAAGTATCCATGCAATAGCTCCACTTAACCCTCAGGAATAGCGTAATTCCTTCTGTCAACTCCTGTGCCACATCTGTGCACTTAACTGAAGTGCTCTAAGAGAATAAGATAATATTTATAGTCCAAATATTATTAAGAGCTAATAATATTCGACATATCTATTTTTAGACTGGCAATCTAAAAATAGATTCCGCCCAATATGTCTAAAAATAGAAGTCCGTCTATTTTTTCCAACTTGACCAACCATCCACAAATAGCATCCTGTAACTCATAGAACATGATCCATATGTCTAAAAATAGACATAGTCTAAAAATAGACTTTGCGCCAAAAATACCCTGCGGGCCCACTTAGTGAAGGCGACTCCTTTCCACTAAGCTCATCATCTTATTGCAATATCTATATAGGGTTTTAGTGAGTTGAATGGGTTAGGGGTCGAGAATTAGAGTTTAAGGGTTGAGGTTAATTGTTTAAGGAGGTTGGGAGTTAGGGTTTATAGGTTTAGGGTTTAGGGGGTTAAATGGGTTAGGGGTTTAGGGGGTTAAATGGGTTAGGGGTTAGGGGTTAAGGGTTTAGGGGTTAAATGGGTTAGGGGTTTAGAGGTTTAGGTGGTTAAATGGGTTAGGGGTTGGGAATTAGTGTTTAAGGGGTTAGGGGTTAAGATGATAGTTTCATTGGTCTCTGTTTGTGCACAACAGTTGCTTATTATTTGCGTCTCAATGTAAAAATTTTGTAAGTATTGTTGCTTGTTGCCATATCTTCTTTATTTATTAATTTATAGTATTTTTTAGCCATTGATTTACATTTATTGATGAAAATTTCTATTGCAATCAAACCAAATGTATGTTCAATCTCCAGTTTCAAACTCAGCCACAGTGTTTTCACACAATTTAAGTCCGGAGAATGGCCATCTGATGAAGTCTTAATAACCAGACTGCACCTCATGACTACTCCAGAAAATCTTAAGCTCGAGTGTCCCAAATTCATGAGAAATTTGGCTCTTACACTCTTGCTGCACCTGACTGTGTCCTGAAAATACCCTTGTTTATTGCAAAAACATCTTAATGTTGTCAACCTTGTCCCTTAACAGACCAAGGAAACATATGTGACTGAGAGGAATGGAAAGCACTACCAAGTTGAAGAGAGTACAAAATACTAAGATGGTTTAAAGGAAAATCTTGAAGAATGTAGCAGTGTTGAAACAACTAAAAGTTGTCCCAAACAAATAGTTGATAATGCGAAACCTTCTTCTGTACCAGTCAAGCAAGACTACATTCATGTGAGAGCAAGAAGAGGCCAAGCGACTGATAGGCATAGCCTAGAATATAGGGTATGGTTCCCTCTTTTTGATGAAATATTTGATCTACATTTTGTCTATCGAAGATTAACCATTTTAACCTTTCCAACAAGGCGGAATTAACCCAATCGTAGGTCCCAATATGTCATGATATATATTAACTCTAGATATATATGAGAAGGAATAATAAAGACATAGATTGATAGAGGTGGCGAGACAAGGGGAGTCACAAGGGAAAGGTGGAGATAAACTAAAGGAGAGGGGAGAGAAGGAATGGAGAGAGAGAGAGAGGGAGAGGAGTGAGAGAGGTAGAGAAGGGTAAGAGAGGGAGATAGTGACACAAAGATGGAAGGGGGGCAGAAAGAAGGATAGAGGGAGGGATATAGTGAGAGGATTGGAGGGTAGAGAGAGAGAGAGGGGAAGAGAGAGCAAGGTAGGAGAGAAAGGGAGAGAGAAGAAGTACAATGGATTAAAACAACAAATATATTAGGCCCACTCTACACAAATCTACAATATGAGAATTCAGGATAAAAATAGCAGCCTCCAACAACAATTGCATAGAAGTCTTTATTACTCAAATAGAAGAATGTCACAACAAGTTGTCATCTCACAAAAGCTCCTACTACAACCTACAAGCTAACAATATTCACTCTTATTATCTATTTCTACAAATGTCTAACTACTGTGCCCATCCTTTTCATTTATAAGTTAAGAGAAGGTGTTGTTAGAAAACAGGCTAATGATAGCGTTAGTGGTGCATCTCCCTTGAGCATGAGCAACTCCCTCATAACTTTTCCTTGTATGCAAGGCTTTTCTTTTAGAGTAGTGCATTATCATAGTAGATATAAATCCTCTCCTGAAGGTGCCTCATTCCATAAGTGTTCACTCATGAATGCACCTGAGATGATGGTGTTAATCTCATCAACTAGTGTGCCATACTTGGTGGGTGTGACCCAACAACTAATTCGTCTATCCTCGAAGGTGTCGTTATAAGCTTCTAGTTGTATTTAAGAATATTTCTGGCTGGTGTACCACAATCTAGCTCTGCAATCCTGGTGCTGCTCAACTTCTCAAGGCTGAGGTGAGACCAACTCGGACCAACTAGGTAATCTAACACTCTTGATAAATTTTTTTTTCCAGTAACCCAAGATTCTCCCCCAACTTGTCAAACTTCCCCTTTGTTAGGAGCTTTTTCAAACTATTAACCATATGCAAATTTTTCAGAATGTGGTCCAACACTACTAACTCCCTAATGAACTTGGAATCTTAGGAAATTGTATTGAATATCAATGTGTTTGAAATGGTCATGACACATTGAATTTTCATAGAGCTTGATGTAACTTTGTTTCTCACAAGAGAAAATATTGGGCTTCAACAACTGATTGACACTACAATCAAGTTGCAAATCTAGATAGCTTCATAATAAGTATATGAAACTGCCATATACTTTGCTTTAGTGGAACTAAATGCAATTGTTGCTTTCTTCTTGTTGATTTAATAAAAATGATTTATAAAATGATAATAATGATGTTTAAAATGAGCCTTATGATGGTCTATTTATACACATTGATTGTTCACGAGGTGTAGGGGTATGTTTATAACATCACTTCCCTTGAAAGCTTTGTCTTGAAAGCACAATAATTAGAATTTTCTTTAGTTAAGCACATTTTTGTGGTGGAATGAAGATTATCAGATATCTATTTATACTTTGTAGAGGTTTGACTTTGTTTGTCCTTTGAGTGTTGGTGAGGTTTATTTGTATTTTTTGCATCATAGTCTAAAGTCTTTTGACCTGATTGTTTAACATGAAATATTTATGCTTATTGGCAATATATTTGAAATACCTGCATGATCAAGAAACTGTTATGGTTAATTAAATTACTAATTAGGTACTACAGAAAGAGGATGATGTTGAGAGGGCTTGCCTGGGTGACTCTGGGAGCAACCCGGAGGTGGTCAGACAAAGCTCTTCTAAGTTACAAATTTGAAGAGAAAAAACTGGTGATGTATATGTGGTTGCTCAACCTGGGATGTTTGGAAAATCTTGGCAGAGAGTGTTTACCTTTCCGTGTCTTCACGAAAGTAGGTTGTATGGTCACAGAATAAGATCACTACATGTGGGTGATGGTTCTGTAGTAAGTTCTCAGCCTTATCTTCAGAATGGCTAACAGCGAGGATCGGGTTTGAATACAGGATATAATTTGATGAATTTGGAGATTTAGAGTTGAAGAAAAAATTGTGGTGATGTTTGGATGGGTGCTAATTTGTAGGGTTTTCCATTTTTATAATTTTCTTTGTTGTGCTTTCTACCATACTACCTAGTTGCTTTCCTGTTTCCCTCACATTTTAACTTTTTCGATGTCTATCTCTCTATTGTTTCTTGCCCCATTTGAAATGTCATACTTATTTGGTAGGTGTTTTCTTCAATATAGTGTGAATATTTTTCCATCACACAACTTCTGTGGGTTTTGTCTATGCAAATAGCTTGTAAGGCCCATTCATCAGGGTATTTGATGAAATGAAATGATTATCGATGATCACTAACTAATGGTACTTGCAGATATTTACTCTAACAATTCTACAGTTTTCCTATGCCAACAATTATACAACATTTTAACCTCATGAATTAGTCTCCTATGTTCTCTTAGCTAATTCTATAAGCACTTATTTTGTTGTCAAAGCTTTTACTCTCTAGTCCCATTGAGCTATTTCAGTTATTTGTGGACAATATTGATCTATTTTCATTTCATTTCTTCAATTTTTCTGACTGTTATGCATTGCCTTTTTCCAGTGCCTTCTTTCTTACCTATGATTTTTCTGCTTAAGCATTTCAGCTAGCCAGAGAAACAGGGGCAGCAGAAGCCACGCAGTCCAGCCAGAGCCCAGCAGGGGCAATGCAGAGGCGGCAAGAGCCACACAGGGCTAACGCAGGCCCAGTCATGGCAGTGCAGGGGCAGTGTAAGCCCTTTAGGTGTGACACATGCCCTTACTGAGCAACGCAAAGGCCGACGTAGGCCAGTTAGGCTGACGTAGAGGGATTCAGAGCAACGTATTACTGCTGTTTTTATTTCTCTATTGGGTGAACCAGTTTTGGTGCCCAGGATTGTTGTACTTAGATTATGCATAATAATGAAAACCCTCCAGAGCTAGCTGCACTTATTTTCCCACATTGGGTTTTTCCAGGGGATAGTTGTCCAAAAATCCGTGTGTCACTTTTTCTATGAGCATGTTATTCAGTATTTAATCTGTATGTGTAGGTTTCTAGTTGTATTTACTATTTACTTCGCTAATTTATTGAATATTTCAGAAATTAACTTGTAAATTAATTCAAGTAGGAGAAGTAAATCAAGATACTGCAATAGGGTTTCTTAGATTAATAAATTTTCACATTCCTTAGGTCTAGCCCCATTAGGTCACCTAGGGCAAAAATTTCCTAGGAATCTAGCTAGAGGAAAACTTCTATCTCCTAGAGGTAGCTATGTTGCTGGGTGCCCTCACTCTCCTCAGAAATTGGGCCAATTCCGATGGTGGAATCTCCGGATACCTCAAGCCCTAGCTCTAGGTTCAAGTTTTGCCTAAGTGTTCCCAAGGATAGAACCTAGTAGGATCAATTTGACCTATAGAAGTAAAAACACTTGTCTGATCCTTTCCCATCACCTTGTCCAGGATAGGAACATCATTGGTTACTAAATTCCATCCCCGAACTTGGGCTGGGTCCACTTGGCCCCATGTGGTCCCATTTAGTGTCAAATGCCTTTCATCAAGGACCATTTGGGAATCCAAGTTCCCAAAGGATTTTAGGGATTGAGAACTTCCTTCATAAGTCCTATTCTTCTCCCTCAACCCTTCAATCCCCCTCCTCTCTCCCTAGAAGGTAATTCCCTTGCTTAAAAGGAAAGCAAGTCCCATTCTTTATTTTATCTTAGGGAAAGGGTTTCGAGGGTCACTTCCCACCTATTCATTGATAAAACCCTAAAAAACCAAGGGTCAAGGGTATTTTTATTATTTAAAATAAGATAAAACCATAAACAACCAAAACCCTATCTTGAGGAGATGTAACACCAAGATTTTATGGGCCCCGTTGGGGTTAGTTGGGTAGCCAACTTCCCGGGGTCGTAACTTGGTCATATGATCTTTGTTTGACGCACATGATGCCTCGTTATAAATATATCTACAAGGATTAAAACCACTAATACAATTTCTATGAAATTTCCAAACCTTTCATGCCCAAAAAACATCGTTTGGGGCCTCAAAAAGGCTTCGAAAGTTCAGGACCCGAAAAACTGACAAAAATAGTAAATTGTGCTATAATTAAGGAAACTGAAAAACTGAAAGAGATAATGGCTAGGGTCCAAGTGGAACAGGCGGGTGGCCACCAATATACACCTCGATCACCTTAAATCAAATTTCTTGAGCTAACTCAATCATCATGACTTAGTTAATTGACACAAGTTGTTATGAGACAAAATTACAATTTATTGTCCAATTTATTTAAGGGAAAAATAAATTAGACGCCTCACATTCCTCACTCATGGTACATCAAAATTCCTCACCAGTGTGGGTGCATTTTTTTTTGTCCTTTCTAGTCGCCAATTTCACTGTTTTTTGTTGCAAATTTCAACACTCCCTCTCAACAAGAAAGGAATTGAATCTATCCCCATCCGATACCTTTGGAATGTTCTGCATGCTACACTTCTCTAGTGTTGGTTGCACTTGCAAATCCTGAAACTGAATAACCTCTAAACAACTGAATCAGTATAATGCATCTGTCATTAAAGTCTTCTAACTGCTGCTAGCTACTGCACCTGTCTAGTACTGAATTCTCTGCACTGCTGCTTACATCTGCATCCGTGCCCTTTGAACTATTGCTAACTCTATTTGTGCTCCAGTATTTGACATTTTTCACTCTGATTTTTGTCTTGCTTACATATGACTACATCAATCTAACTGATCCTTCCTACTACTATTGTACTGTGGGCTCCTCGTAGCCAATTTCGATCCATGAGACATGCCATCTCAATGGACCTTGACCAAATTTCTTATCTTGGGATTATGTCTACACATAACTCCACCTTACACCTCAAGGTATGGCTGCTCCCTCTTCCCATCTGGCTCGAAATTTGCCCCTCATGGAGGTCTTTGCTTGAGTGGACGCTTCCACTTGGTCTCCTCTCTGCTTCTCCAATTGTGGCAGCTACTCCACAACCTTCTGAGACTGCTTCTCATGAGGATGCATATTGAGAGGTGATTTATGCTCCCTCTAAACCACCAAGTCTCTAACTTCTGCCTTTCTCCTCAAAGCTTTGCATGCATCTGGTACCTCAAGTGCATATAGTTTCTTGACTCGTGCACAGTGTAATTGTCCCGAAGTTACAAAAATTTTCTAAAAAGGAGTTGATTTTAAATCGATGATATCTCCCTCATCCGAGCTCCGATTTGACCGATTTGTTTTTTCCATTTGGGTATATTTTCGCAAGGAATCCAAATATTCTATTTGTTTTTGAAAATTTTACACCAAAATTTTCAAATATTCTCTACAAACTCGCCGCCCAAAAAATTCCTGCTCTGATGCCATGTAGAAAATCTAACCAACGAGATTCAATCTGATCTTGTAATCTACTAAAACAAGATACTGAATCCTTCCTACAATTTACGGAAACAAAACACGATCGCACAATCATATATAAGTAAGAGAAATAAATTATCAATCGCACAACAACATGATGTATTTGGGGAAAGCAACTAATCAAAACTCCTCTATCTCTATTGTGTATTAAGTCAAGGAATCATGAACAATACAATGCTTAATCTCTCATGAGATTCTCCAACACTATGTCAATTGTCCCCCGTTGATCTAGGCAAACTCGGTCTAGTACTTAGCCAATTCTCATCCTTACTTCAACCTGCCTTGCTCATGCAATTCCTAGGGAATTAACTCCTTATTAATTAGGAAAATCAGTCTTCCTTGATTGCGCAATCCATCATGGCATCCCAATGACTTTATAATTACACATGGGAAATTTTCTCTGAATACAACTGATAGTTATGTTCCCTTTAACCTCTGTCTCAACTGGGTATTCCTCGAAACTGACATGCATGCAACTATTAATAGCGAATTATCAGTTATTTGATTGATCACTCATTGTGAATTAAATCTAATTTAATTCACTGGACCTCTCACTAGCTCATCACTCAGTTAGAACTAGTTAAATTGATTTTAACTCATTTAATTGAGTTAATTACACTTGCACCCCACTAATGCATCAACTTCAACTGGACCCAAAAAATATTAGAATCCCTCTAGAGGCCTCATATTAGACCCTCAACTCGAATTTCTTGAGCTAACTCAGTCATCATGACTTAATTAACTGACACAAGTTGTTATGAGATGAAATTACAATTTATTTAAGGGAAAAATAAATTAGACGCCCCACATTCCTCACTCCTGGTGCATCAAAATTCCTCACCAGTGTGGGTGTATTTGTTTTTGTCCTTTTTGGTTTCCAATCTCACTGTTTCTTGTTGCAAATTTCAACATTTCATAATTTGATGCGGCCTTCAAACAAAGACACCATTGAAATCACATGCACAGATTCTCATGAGAAACCTCTCTTAAGCTTGATTTGCCATAAGAGAACCAACAATATGCCATCCTACTTCCTAGCACAAACCAACCATTAAGGTATGAAACATTCTTCTGAACCCTCACATGATGATGTTGCTCTTGGAGGATTATCATGACCTCCCTTTAGCAACCCTTACTTGGCCCTCGTACTCGACCTACTTTATGACTACATCTCTCTTCACCCCCTTGATGTGACAGATAGTGGGAATACATGTCAAACATGCTAAGATGTGCCAAGTGATAAGGCATGCCAAGATGTGCAAGGGTGTGTCAATGCGTGTCAGGGACTGTCAAGACAAAAAAAGGGAGAAAAAAGTTAAACTACAAGGAAATGAACACATAAGAGGGTTAATAAGTCATCAATTTACCTTTTCCAAGAGGGGCATGCTAGGCACACTAACACTAGGTGGAAATAGGTGCCAAGTGCAAAGTCTTAGTGCATTCTAAGTGCCAAGTATTCCTTTGTTGCTTCTCATCTACTTTCCAACAATTGATCATCACAAATAAATTTAATATTAAACCATGCTAAATCATACCAAGGCATTTCAACGTATTCCATACATGCTAAGACTTTCCAAGCGCCAACATGTGCCAAGCGCCAATATGTGTCAGGGACTAGTGTTATGCATGTTATGAAGTGGAAGGGAATGTTGAAGAGTGCTAAGGTGTGCTAGAGAGTGATAATGCATGTTTATGAGTGCTAAGGAGTACTAGGAAAAAACATTAAGGGGGCACTAGGTAAAATTTCAATGAATATGAGGAACATGTACTGCCAGAGAATAGTGTTAATGGTCAGTGTTAGTTGTCATGCCAAGAAGGGAGTGAAAAGGTATGCTAAGCATTGGTAAGGAATGCCAGGGAATATCAAGGCATGTTAAGAATTCCCAAAGTGTGCTTGGGAGTTCCAGGGTGTGCTAATTATATCATGTGCCAATTAATAATGCCAAGATATGCCAATACATGCTAGGTGCTAAGGATGTGGCGTAGGGTGCCAGGGTATATCAATATGTGTCAAGGCAACAAAAGGAAGAACCAATAAGAGGGTTAATAAGTCAAGACTTTATCTTTTTTAAAAGGGGCATGCTAGGCACACTAATAATAGGTCCCAATAGATGCCAAGTGGCATTGTGTTCCAAGTGCTAATGTATGTCAATGCATTCAACGAAGGTGTTCCAGGGCATGCTAGGGACTATATGCAGCATGCCAACACATGATAGGAGAGTTCCATGTTGTGCTAGCACATGCCACCATGTGCTTGGGCATCAATGTCATCACAAGATGTTCTAGGTACAAAGATGTTCCAAGACATGTGGGGTGCTAAGAAATTTTAGTGTGTGCCAAAGCATTAATTTAAGGTGTGCCCAGATTGTTGAGGATTGTTAGGTCTTTCTCAGTAATAGAATTGTCAGAGCTCGATTATGTATTAAATAATATATTTCCTACACACAATAGTGGAACTTTATCTAAATGGAATTTGCTAGATAATAAAAATAATAGATATGAATCATGTGTTGAATCATAGGAAATCTCTATTCGACTAGTCATTACTTGAGGGAAATGATACACGCTTATTACTTCTTAAAAAATTGACTGACCCTAACCACTATGGCCTTGGACATATTATAAAAAATGCTCCACAATAATGGTATTAAATCACTATCTTTTGACAAAAAATATATTAATAGGTACATAGCGTCATCAAAAACTCATTGAAATGATCAATGATGACGAACATTTTTTTGATCATCACCAAAAGTAACAAAAAGAGCATTGGTGAGGGTCATTAAAAGTTCATCACTAGAAGTGTCACCAAAGAGAGAATTAGTGATGGGCCTTTAACGACCCTCACCAAAAGTGAAATGTCTTTGGTGACGGACCATAAAGGACCATCACTATATACACTTACAGTGACGGTTTTTAGTGATCAATGATGATGGACATTTTTTGACCATCACCAAAAGTAACAAAAAGAGCATTGGTGAGGGTCATTAAAAGTTCGTCACTAGAAGTGTCACCAAAGAGAGAATTAGTGATGGGCCTTTAACGACCCTCACCAAAAGTGTCATTGAAAATGTCTTTGGTGACAGACCATAAAGGACCATCACTACATACACTTACAGTGATGGT
This sequence comes from Pinus albicaulis, assembly GCA_034641835.2. Classification (NCBI taxonomy): domain Eukaryota; kingdom Viridiplantae; phylum Streptophyta; class Pinopsida; order Pinales; family Pinaceae; genus Pinus; species Pinus albicaulis. The sequence continues at coordinate 821,284,464 of CM076569.1, forward strand.
TTTTAAATGACCGTCACCATATGTGACATTGGTGGTGGACCTTAAAGGTCCGTCACAAGCATGACCCTCACCAATGTGCTTTTTTCTTGTAGTGATTGGATTGGGCCATAGATATGGGTGGTATTATCAATTTGAAAAAGAGAAGCATAGTGTTTGAAAGTGAAGGAACACGGGTAGTAGTACCACTAGATCCTACAGAAGGAGAAAGGTATACAGAGCCACTGCATGAGGAAGAAGAAGTGGATCACATCTATAAGTTGACTGTGAGGGATGAAGACTAGATCAATCCTATGGCTGATGGTGTGCTTTGTTGGGAAAGGGATAGCGAATGCTTTTCCGACTCCGACGAAGAAATGGAAAATTGGAAAAACTGGCTGCATGATGTCTCTGCGCTGCGCTGCCTGTGAATCACAAGAGAATTTCACTAAATATCCTCAGAGGTAAGAGAAATACCCTAATTTTATGGTTCTAGTAGTATAAAATAATTTTTGTAGACATTTGAAGCTAAGGTTCCAAAATAACGGAGGCTATGGGCCCTTAACCTAGCTTTGCACGCAACACCTGCAAGATGGTGGGACACGGATAAGGGGGAATTCCAGGATTGGGAGGAATGTCGGGATATGATGATCCTACGATTTGAGCCTCCAAACGACATGCGCGTCAATATATTTCTTGGCCCAGGGGATCTGCGCGAACATTTGTTCACCTGGATGGAGAAATGGTGGGATCGCACTACAAAAGAATGGGTTCACTTGTTTATTCATGCCTTGGGACCAATTCCCACTGCATGGTACTTAGATGTGGAGCTACATCAACGTACCCGCCATTGGGAAACCTCAAAGGACGAATTTTTGGGGACATTCAGGTGAACAGGGGGATTAGAGGCACTTGATGAAGCTTTGTAGGATATCGATACCTTTGTATTTGGTGAATTCAACCACTACGCAACATGGGAAACACCCACATGGGAAACACAGATGCAGGATATTGTTAACTACCGCAATATCACCATAGAAGAGTGTGATGAATATCCGCGCAACATCTTGATCCCAGAATCAGAGTGGGAACACGCAGTTGCAAGACCCTCGTTACACACTGTGGATGTTACAAAACCTCTGAAGTTGCGAGAAGTTAACATTGGTATAGAAGAGCAACCCAAGTTGGCTAAAATTTTGGATTACTGGGATGATGAGACAATAGGCAAGATTGCGGAATTGCTCACGGAGTATCAAGACTCATTTCCAAAAAAAAAATTCGAACCTTAAGGGGATCACGGGGGACTTAGGGGTTATGCGCATCACACTGAAACCAGATGTGCGCCCTGTAAAGCAATGCCCTTATCAGCTGAACCCTAAGTATAAGAAGAAGGTTAGGGAAGAAAAAGATAAAATTTTCGCTGCGGGTATCATCAAACCGGTCGAACAGTCGGACTAGGTGAGTCCTATGGTGGTTTAGGAAAAGAAGACGAAGGGGGAAATACACATCTTCGTGGATTTGTGTAAGTTGAATGATGCATGCGTACATGATCCTTTTCCAACACCATTCTCCGATGAGATCTTGGATATCTTAGGAGGCCAGGAGACGTATTCATTCACTGATGGGTTCTCAGGGTACCATTAGATCAGAATCGCACCTGAAGATCGCAACAAAACTACATTTGCCACTGAATAGGGATCCTTTTAGTATATGGTCATGCCGTTTGGGCTTAAAAATGCTCTTGGCATCTTCTCACGGGTAGTAGTCGCAGTATTCAAAGAGTTCATTTTTAAATTTCTAGAGGTATACTTTGATGATTGGACTGTCTTTGGCTTAGTAAAGACGCAAATTTCGAACCTATGCATGATGTTGGATGCCTATCAGAAGCAGCATATTTCACTAGATATCAGGAAGTGTATCTTCTACGTGCCCTTCAAAATCTTTCTCGGACACATAGTTTGCCGACAAGGGCTAATGGTGGACCCTGTGAAAGTTGCAGTGATCATCAATCTGGAAGTCCCTATGACTGAGAAGCAGCTATGTTCAATCCTCAGACATACAGGCTATTACAAAAATTTCATTCAAGGATATGCGCTGATCACAACTCCTTTGGAAAAACTTCTTAAAAAGGATGTTTCATTCTTTTGGGATGACGAGTGTCAAAAGAGCTTTGAGCTACTCAAGGAAAATATGGTCTCTGCGCCTATCCTTATTTTCCCTAATTGGGCGAAGGTATTTCATGTCCACGTTGATGCTTTTGGAATCGCCCTAGGAGTGGTCCTTACGTAGCCTAGCGAGGGATATGTTGATCACCCAATTGCATTTGATAGTCGAAAACTCTAGGGTGTGGAGTGTAACTATGCCACCACGGAGCGGGAGGGACTGGCCATGGTCTGCGCATTACAGAAGTATCGACATTACCTGTTAGGGGGAAACTTCAAAATGTTTACAAATCATTCGAATTTGAAGTACCTAGTGAATAAGCCTGTGTTGGGGGGGGGGGGGAATCTACCGATCGCTTATGTTGTTCCAGGAGTACGACTTTGAAATCATTGTCAAACTAGGGAAGTTTAATGTTGGGCCCGATCACTTGTCTTGAATTGAGATTGGCGAGGAACCAACTAACCTAGAGGAAGGATTTCCTAATGCACAGCTATTTTCTATTAAGGTAGTCGATGCGCACTTCTTCGACATTATTCAGTTCCTGACTACAGGCATGGCACTCACGGGGTATTCATCGCAGCAGAAGAAAGAATCGGTAACCCGCGCTGCGGATTTTACCATCATTGAAGGTCACCTCTATAAGATGGGAGCAGATGAAGTGCTGCGAAGGTATGTTTTGGAACATGAGCGGCACATTATCTTGGCAAAAGCCCATGATGGGGTGGCAGGAGGTCACTACGCAGGAAACGCCACAGCGCGAAAGGTCTTAAGAGCTGGATTATGGTGGCCTACCCTGCATAGTGACTCTCACGAATATTGCAAGGCCTGCCATACATTCCAATGCATCAGAAGGTCGTCCTGCAGAGATGAAATGCCCCTCTAACAACAAATGGCCCTACAAGCATTTGACAAGTGGGCCATCGATTTCGTAGGACCTATCAACACCCACAGAAAGAAGACAGGTGCGCGTTACATTATAACTGCTATTGATTATGTGACTAGGTGGGCCGAGGCACAAGTAGTGAAGGACTGCACTATAGATACCACTGCGTGCTTCATATTTGAGCAGATTCTGACCAGATTTGGATGTCCAAAAATCCTGTTGAGCGATAGAGGTACGTACTTTTTCAATGAAACCATACACACCTTGACGGAAGAATTTCAGATCCATCATGCGAAAAGCACTTCGTATCATCCTCAGGAAAACGATGTAGTCGAAGCTTTTAATAAGGTATTGGAGCATGCACTGACCAAGGTATGTAACGACGATCGCAGCGACTGGGACATGCACATTCCTTCTATTTTATGGGCTTACCAAACCACCTGTAAGAAGTTGACTAGGAAGACACCATTTAGGATGGTTTATGGTAAGGAGGTTGTTATGCCCATGGAATATATTTGTTATAGGTCAATTTAGGCATCATTCCCAATGACCTGGTTAACTGGGCATCATCTCCAAGACCAATTACTAAGGGTCTATCATCCCCTGTCAATTCAAGTTGCTACATGCCCTAAGACAAGAACAAGACAAATGAAGCATGAATTTCATCAAGAAAAGGTTTCCAAGTTTTCAAGTTTATTATATAGCATATGAGAGCTCATCAATGCTGCCTCTAAAGGGACTAAGCTTCCTCTAAAGGGACTAAGTGCGTTGCATATGCAGGTAGCCCCATGCAAGGCTGTTATGCAAAGCACTTCCCGGAATTCATAGGTGTGTTGGTCACATTGGGAGTGAAATTCTCATTGTTATAGAATCTCCACTTGGCCAGTGCCTTCTAGAAGAGTTCACATGTGTCAAGCTTCGAATCCAAGTGTCCATTTGACATCTACAAAATTTGGAACATGTCTTGTCTATTATTGGAAAGTCATTGATTGTAAAACTACCTCAGCCTCTCTATAAATTGAGCACAGATCTAAGTGTTTGATAAGGAAGAATTTGAGTGTAGAAATGCTGGTGTATTTTCAATTGAGAGTCAGATTTTTGTAACAAATTTTCGAGAGATTTATACTGTGATGAGGCTAGGAATGTTGCTGGAATGGTCACTTCAAATTAGTCACTAGGTTGTAACCTCTCCTTCTATCATCAATAAAGAATACAACTTACGTTTCCCTATATGCATTTGTATTGGCTTTGATTTTCCATATTGTAAGATCTTAGTTGATGTATATGGTTTATGCTTTACTAATTTAGCTAACTAACTTGAATAGAGATCTGTATTATTGTTATCTTTTGCTGTTTTAGTGTTCTTTCTTGCAGGAAGAATTTTTCTCAAAACCGCTTGAATTTGAAGCTACAATGAAAGCAACAGAAGGAGCCATTTAGAAGCGCTTGGATTACAAGTAAGCCTCTAATCATTTTGTGTGTCTTCTCCGAGTTAGGAAAAGTAGTCGTATAGTCTTTAACCTGTTGTTCTAGATTATCACCTGTCTAGGGAAGCGTGTTTTATAATTGTGAATTACGGATAAAACATGCTTCCCTAGACAGGTGATAATCTAGAACAATAGGTTAAAGACTATACGACCACTTTTCCTAACTCAAAGTAGACACATAGAAAGGATTAGAGGCTTACTTGTAATCCAAGAGCTTCTAAATGGCTCCTTCTGTTGCTTCCATTGTAGCTTCAAATTCAAGCAGTTTTGGGAAAAATTATTCCTGCAAGAAAGAACATTAAAACAATAGAAGATAGCAATAATACATATGTCTATTCAAATCAATTAGCTAAGTCAGTAATGCATAAACCATATACATCAACTAAGATCTTACAATATGGAAAATAAAAGCCAATACAAATGCATATAGGGAAAAGTAAGTTGTATTCTTTATTGATGATAGAAGGAGAGGTTATAACCTATCAACTGATTTGAAGTGACCATTCCAGCAAAATTCCTAGCCTCATCACAGTATATATCTCTCCAGCGGCTGTTACACAAATCTAACTCTCAATTGAAAATCCACCAGCATTTCTCTACTCAAATTCTTCCCTATCAAACACTCAGATCTATGCTCAATTTATAGAGGATCTGAGGTAGTTTTATAATCAATGACTTTCCAATAATAGGCAAGACGTGTTCCCAATTTTGTAGATGTCAAATGGGCACTTGGATTCGAGGCTTGACACATGTGAACTCTTCTAGAAGGCACTGGCTAAGTGGAGATTTCAGAACAATGAGAATTTCACTCCCAATGTGACCAACACACCTGTGAATGTTGAGAAGTGCTTTGCAGAGTAGCCTTGCATGGGGCTACCTGCATATGCAACGCACTTAGTCCCTTTATAGGCAGTGTTGATGAGCTCTCATATGCAATATAATAAACTTGAAACCTTGGAAACCTTTTCTTGATGAAAGTCATGCTTGATTTGTCTTGTTCTTGTCTTAGGGCATGTAGCAACTTGAAATGATAGGAGATGATAGAACCTTAGTAATTGGTCTTGGAGATGATGCCCAGTTAACCAAGTCATTGGGAATGATGCCCAAATTGACCTATAACAATTTCCCCCTAAAGCATGAGATCAAAATAATAATAAAAACATTTTATTGAGATGCTTTACACTGTGATGGGCTGGAGATGAAGCAGAGTGGTCACCTACATCAATCTTACAATACATTACATCATGATATATCCTCTTTGATCACAATTTCTGAGGTTAGGAATTCCCATGTTCAGCACATAAACAATCTAATAACATGTACATAATTTAGAAAGTCATCGACATTGGAATGTTTCCCAATGCAGACATACCTACAGATATAGGCCCATGTTCGGATGACGATCTGTATGTAAGGCCATACGGATGATGTGTACAAAAATCCTGAAATCGCAGTCTGGATGGCTGAAACTAGATCCGAGGTATTCTTATCATGTTCACTCGATCATTCGGGTACAAGTCTAGCCATGCGAATATATGATTTGTTGTCGAACATGGAAAGACATCGTTTGATTACCAACCAATGATGTGAGCTATTAACAAACGCGAGAGAAACACCATTAATGAAAATGGCCCTCAAGGTACTGCAGTACATTTCATAGGGCATGAATAGATGATTTGATGTCGAACGCCAAACAAGATATTTCGGTCAAAGGTCCAGAAGCGAGGATCTTGTCGATGTTGTAACAAGCCTCATGGTACTGGAATCTGATGTTTCTAAGTGAAATTCTTGGATATTGATTTGTTGTCGACAGGAAGTCACCTTATTGCGAAACGGGAGTTACTGATTTCAGAGACAAGGGTATGACTTGATATAGAAATTTTCAGGGATGACACTCATGAGAATAAAGGTTTACGAGTATTGCAGAAGGATGATTTTATTCACTAGATGACTTCTCTTGAACATATCGGCAACACTGTGATGAGTTGGTAGCATTGACCCAAAACCGAAGTGAAGGTACGATGAACCATAGGTATGAAAGAACCATCAAGATGATTACCCAAACCAAACAGTCACGGACATGGAGTGAAGGAAGTGTCATGTTCAAGAGCAACTTGCTACCATAAAGAATTTTTTCTCACTTTTCCCAAACTTTCCCCTGTCATTTGTCAACTAGTACCTCTTTATTTTAAACAAAATTGAGGAGGATAACATTTGCTTGATATATAATTCAACCCTTCGGGCGAATAAAGTATCGCTATTTAATAATTTAACAAGTCTAGCAATGAATGAAACTCGATTCTTGCCATGATCGACAAGCCCGTCGCTATTTTATGTTTTAACGAGCTTAACGAAAGGGATAGCCCGGTCCTTTTTCATATTTAGAGAGTTTGAAAAAGAGGACGAAAGAAAACTCCATAAGTACTTTTTCGTAAATTTGTTGCTCAGATCTGAAAAAGTGTAAAATAATATTTGAAAGAACCTCTTTGGTCATGTTTAACCAAGGTATTCCTTTTTCGTAAATAATCTATCTCATTCCAGAAAAGGGTTAAACTTATACTAAGTAGATATAAATTCATTTACTTTTACGAGCCCAAAAAGACAAGTGCTCGACAATCTTTTCACAATCGGAGTTTGAAAAGAGCTGAAAGAAGACTCCAGGGGTTCCTTTTTCACCGTTATAGAAGCTCGAAAAAGAGATAAAAGTGCGCTTCAAATCCTTTTTTGTTTTTAAAAAGCTCGAAAAATAAGGAGAAAAAGTATGCTTTGTGGTCAAATCATTCTTGAAATAAATCCACACAACTAATCTGTTCGTTAGTTGTAAGAACTGTTTCAGAGCAACACCAAATGGATTAAAAATACCTATTTCATGATAAAAACATAATAAAACTATAGTCATATCAATAAATGTAATTTGCAAATAATTAAATGACTATTAAAAAGAGTTTTACTATTCATTTTTACCATTCCATAGTTGCCATTTGCATTTTGGAGCTCTGAACCTATTTTTTCCCCCGAACTTTAGCTGTTGATTACGTGCAATAGGTAAGAATGTTTTGAATTCCCCCTGCAAGAGTAGGTGCCCCCCAAGCTTCATTTCATTCACCTAAGAAAACTAATAGCTGGATGGAATTAAGATTCATTATAGGGGAGGATTTGTTTCATTTTTTAACGAGCTTGACACATGAAAAGAACTATGCTCATGACCTGTTTCATTTTTTAAAGAGGTTGACACAGTAAAAGAACTTTCCTCAAAGGCACTTGTTTCATTTTTTAACGAGGTCGACACAAGAAAAAATAACTATCCTCATTTTTTAACGAGGTTGACACAGTAAAAGAACTATCCTCATAACCTGTTTCATTTTTTAACGAGGTTGACATAGTAAAAGAACCATCCTCATTGTGCAGTTGGAATAGTGAGTGTGTGCTGGAAAAGAGATAGTCTAACATAGTCATCATTTAAGGATTTTTATGAACACCACAAATGATAAGTTATAACATGCGTTAACCGGTCTTCTCCAGGGTTTCCATTGAATTTTGGAATTTCCGAGGATAATTTATGTGGTATCACCGACCACCAAGGAGAATAACTGATGGGATCAACTTGATATTGCACTAAAGATGTGAATAAAGGATCAAGCTGTTCAATACTCATAAGGAAGGAACCAGATAGGATTCTAGATGATTCCATGGGTGAAGTCAATGGACAACACATCTAATATGAAGCAATAGTAGATGCTGTCGCAGCTGAAATAGATGATTCAGTCTGGGATGTTATCTCAACCATGGTCAAATGACCCAATGTATACCCTATAGAATCTATAAGAACTCGAAGTGAAACAGGATCAACAAAAGCAGAGGAAGGTGATTGAGGAAAAGACTCGTAAAGGTAAAGCTCCTACCGAAAATGGGTTGGAGTTAAAGGTGTCTCGTCTTGTGATATTTCTTCAATCGAAATAAAACTAGGTGGAAGAACTTCGCCGTCAGGCCTGAAGTATATTTCAGGTGGTTGACTGTGTGATATGGGAGACTCAAAGGCTACAATAGATTTTGGGATGACCAATTCAGGAACAACTTCCGGTTGTTCGACTTTGGAATCAAGATTTTCTCCACTTAGAGAATATAGAAACTGAAATATAAGGGGATGATAGAACCAATTACATTGGTCTTGGGGATGATGTCCAATTTTACCTATAACAGCTGCCCCCTAAAGCACAATGGGATCTAGATCAACTTCTAGTTAAACAATGTCGGGTTCGGAAGGTATGGTCTCACAGATTGGATGGATTGTGACCACGGGTAGCTATGAGGACTCTGTCTCGACAATAGTAGACAAATCGAGATTTGTAGAGACAACTTGTGCCAACTCTGGTATATGGGAAGATGATGCTTCACCAAAGGCACTGATAGTACTAGTTTCGGTAGAGTGATGTCCCCTTCGCCGACCAAGAGTAACTTCGGGTGGTAAAGGTGGTTTCAATGCTAGTCTACGCGAATGACGGGGGAAAGGATTTTGTTCTTCCACGATGACTGATTTATTTTAACCAAAAACAAATAAACAAAATAAAAGGGTAATGCTAGGAAAAAGGGTTTACCAAGAAACTATGAACTGCAGAATACCTCTTGGCGAACCAAGAAGTACGGGTAGACAATATCCCCGAATGCTATGTTTGGTGTATCACAATTTACAAGGCGACCGACTCGATTCACTATGGATGGATAGCACCTAAAATTTTTCCTCCCAAATATACTCGAAGGTACGTGGAGGCCCAAGTCTGTATTAGCGCTGTCTGATGCAAAACTGCGCAGTGAGAGCACCTCTTTATACTTATCGTACTGTAACACCGCCCGATATACCCGAAATTATGTGGACAAGCTACGATATACTTACGTACGTCGATTGAGGTATCACACTCGGAATGTATCGCAAACAAGTTAATGACAACTGTTATGTTTTACGACGCCAGAACACGTCTCTAGCCTAGACCTTCTAAATGTTATCGTTATGGTTCCAATGCTTTGTTAGGTAAATTGAGATTAATTTTATGTCGATCTTGCTTAACAATTTGCCTTTCAAAGGTTCACCGCGATGATGTATTGGAAAATTCCTAAAATGAAACTAAGAATGATAAGAAATATTTCACTTTTATTTTTTTAATGAAAATCCTAGCTACTAGAGGGAAAGAGAAATCAATTTGTGAGCAAACAAATCAGAAAACAAAAACTAAATGCAGATTTCCTAATTGTTCCTTTTTGAAAAAAACACAAACCACTACATGCAAATGTAGATTTTATTTTCAGTTCCTTTAATGTTGTGAATGCAGAAAGAAAATAAGTGCACTAAATCCACAAAATCAAATGCCTTTTGCTTTCGAGAAATGAGGAATAAAAACAACAATTTCTCTTTTTAACAAAAAATGAGGAATCAAACAACAATTTCTCCTATCAGGAAACGAAGATTTTACGACAATTCCTTTTTCAAAAGCAAATGGATCTAATGCGATAATAAAAATACTTTGAAATAAACTTGCCAATGATAAATAAAAATGCTTTAAACAAACATTGAACAAAGTTTCTTTCAAAGGAGGAAGAAATATATAGATTCACTAGTCAGTATGAGATTAAAACTCGTCAAAACACAGTAGCAAACAAACTGAATCAATTTGCAAAGAAAAATTCAAGGGAATCTGGATGGTTTCAAGAGTCAACGCAGTCTCTAAAGGGAGACAGTGCTATGCAAAGCACTGTGTCCTATCCAAGAGTGCGTTGGGCGTAGTGTATAAAGAAAAACACCATTGTTTGACACACTTATTTTACAAATCAATACTTCAAAAGTTTTATCTTTGTGAATAACAACTACTGGGTGGATAAAAAAAAAATTAGAGGCTAAAACACCTAGAACTAAGAGAAATTACCCCCAGTGGAGTCGCCAATTTGTTGGATAGAATTGTGAATTACAGATAAAACATGCTTCCCTAGACAAGCGATAATCTAGAACAACAGGTTAAATACTATACGACTAATTTTCCTAACTCAGAACAGACACACAGAAAGGATTAGAGGCTTACTTGTAATCCAAGCGCTTCTAAATGGATCCTTACGTCGCTTCCGTTGTAGCTTCAAATTCAAGCGATTTTGGGAAAAATGCTTCCTACAAGAAAGAACACTAAAACAAAAGAAGATAGAAATAATACAGATGCCTATTCAAATTAGTTATTTAAATCAGTAAAGCATAAACCATATACATCAACTAAGATTTACAATATGGAAAATCAAAGTCAATACAAATGCATATAGGGAAAAGTAAGTTGTATTCTTTATTGATGATAGAAGGAGAGGTTACAAACTAGTGACTGATTTGAAGTGACCATTCCAACAACATTCCTAGCCTCATCATAGTATAAATCTCTCCAACAGCTATTACACAAATCTAACTCTCAATTGAAAATCCACCAACATTTCTCTACTCAAATTCTTCCCTATCAAACACTGAGATTTGTGCTCAATTTATAGAGGAGCTGAGGTAGTTTTAAAATCAATGACTTTCCAATAATAGGCAAGACATGTTCCCAATTTTGTAGATGTCAAATGGACACTTGGATTCGAAGCTTGACACATGTGAACTCTTCTAGAAGGCACTGTCCAAGTGGAGATTCCAGAACAATGAGAATTTCGCTCCCAATGTGACCAACGCACCTGTGAATGTCGGAAAGTGCTTTGCAGAGAAACCTTGCATGGGGCTACCTGCATATGCAACACACTTAGTCCCTTTAGAGGCAGCATGAATGAGCTCTCATATGCTATATAATAAACTTCAAACCTTGGAAACCTTTTCTTGATGAAAGTCATGCTTGATTTATCTTGTCCTTGTCTTAGGGCATGTAGCAACTTGAAATGATAAGGGATGATAGACCCTTAGTCATTGGTCCTGGAGATGATGCCTAGTTAACCAGGTCATTGGGAATGACACCTAAATTGACCTATAACAATATTGTTCCTAGTCTGTGCATATAAAACTTCACAAATATGGTAGTTTGATATTATGGAGGAGCGGTTAGCACAACTTGTGGCTTTGGAGGAATACCGTTTCATCGCCAATTACCATCAGCAGGTACATAAGGCACGCGATAAGGCCTGGCATGATCAAAGTATTCATAAAAAAACCTTTGCGAAGGATGAATTAGTCCTGCTATATGATAGTCAGTTTGTGCAACACCCAGGTAAGTTCCGACAGCACTGGCTTGGGCCCTATACAGTTTAAGGAAATCACGGACGACGGAGCTATGCGAGTAGCTACCCTGCGCGGTGATATGCTACCCAACTATATCAATGGCAGTCAGCTCAAACCATATCGGATCAAATCACTATATGGCCGGAGTAGCTGTATGAAGTGGGCTAGCCCCACCAAGGAAGGTAAGCACAACAGGTACCATGCTCCGCGTAGGAGTAAGCCGAAGGATTGGAAGCCAGGGGGAGTGTGCCGGAGATGCGGGAATAAATTTAGAAGGAATAAACCTAGAACGTAGCAGGTGTGTTGGGAATGCAGGAGGTATGCTCAACACACAGGGGTACATTGAGTGCACCAAGGGTGCGAAAACTAGCCATTGGAACAGTCAAATCGGGTAAAAAGAAAAAATTACTGTTGGAAGGAGCAGGCGACCGACATTTAATGAGGGGATTTCTGGAGATTTTTTACCATTTACTTGATGGTAAGTTCCAAGTGAAGTTTACCCTACCATTGGGCGATCTCCAAAGTTATAAAATGGGCGGGCTAGATTAGACAAGAGTTCCGTATCGCTTGAATAGCTTGTACTTGGCATGTTTGTCCTCGCTGAATTTGTGCTGTAAGAATTTCTGTGCCTATAGCATCTCTTTCATGTCTAAGAAACCTACTCCCTCTCACAATAGCAATCTCGAGTTTTTCTTTCACGCCAGGATGAAGGCTATGAATCCTGCTGAACCTTCAGAACCAGTGACCTCGGTTGAACAAGGAACTGAGGAAGTGGTGGAGATTGAGTCCGAGGCTGAAGAATTTCTCTCCACGCCGGTCACAAAGAAGGGAAAAGAAAAGGGAGAAGGCTCAAGGAAACCCCCGAAACTCACGAAATGGGTTGGAGGGAAGCCCTGTACTTCCCCGTGAAATGTAAAATCCCCAAGGGCGATGCCCCAGGCACGTGCTGCTAAGGAGGAGGCCCATCCTGCCGTGCCGATCAATTGGTTACCTGCCTTTGTCTGGCCGCATAGGACCTTGACACGGATGCCAAAGAACCTCGACAGCCTAATCACTTATTTGCAGATGCTGCTGATCCCGGGAGAGGTCCCTGTCATTGGTGAACCTATTGGAAAGCTTCACAAGATCAAATTTGATGATCATGACTTAGCCAGTTTGGAGGCCTTCCCTGAGATGGTGCCTGAGTTATACCTTGACACGATTCAGGTAGACAATGGGATCAAAATTGTTCTCCAGTGCTGGGTGTGTGGATTGGATGGGTTTGGGCTCCTGAACCTGCTAAGAATGTTTCACTTCGGTCACTACAACGTCACCTACCGACTAGCATGATAGTTTCTCACCCTAATTCATGATGAATTCCTGTGGATCTATGACAGGATCCCCATCGATGTTGCACTGGTTCATAGAATTACTGGCCTTCCCATGAACAAACCGAACCCTCTGGAGCGCTTGGGAAAAAACTATGAGGGGGAAATTGCTGAGTATGTGCGCAAAACCTACCATGTGGAGTGAAATACTCGGAGTTTTATAATAAAGTCCATCAGTGACCAAGGCACGCAGTTGGGAACCATGTTGTCAGCATGTAAGATGATGAGAAAATTTCAGGTCACTTTTTTCCACGCCTACGTAATTCAGTTAGCGGGCCAATGTGGGAAAGGGGTATGTTTTAACTGGGCCCAGTATTTGTGTGATGAGTTTCTGGCTAATGTCCGCGAGTCCTAGGAGCAAGGTCGCACCTTTTGTTATTCCTAGTTACTGTTCCTCATAGCGTTGGTTGCCTGGGAAGCCCCCACGGAGTCAGTCCTCCCTGAGCTTACCCAGGACATGTGCGCAGGGGCTCGTTATGTGCATTTATGGGATTCTAAGGATCTACAACATCTTGAGGACAACCAAGTTTTTTGGGTCCTCTTTTAGAGTAGCTTGGCCGCAACCATTAACTCCCAACCACAGTTTTCCCCTGCCGTGTATGGCAGATACAGGGGAATTGCGGCATTCCATATTACTATGCACAACATACAGATCAGGGCACATAAGGATAAAGCCTGTACTTTGCTCCCTTATATGGTGGCTATTGGAACAGGGTCCTCCAAAGGCTGCGAATTGGGACAGTTTTGAGTATTTTGGTATATTTTTGTCATATTTTAGTCTAGCACAGGGGTTTTGGGGTGGGTCAAAGCCCTGAAAGAGTTGTAATGGGTCAAAGGGTAGACCTAGAGTCCGCAAACGACAGTTTGCAGACCACAAGAAATATTAGGCTAGATCATTATAAATAGGACATTTTGAGTCAATAGGAAGGCATGAATCAAGATTGGTGCGAATTACGAATTAGTAGATCTGTTTGGGTTATTGGGGGAAAGGACTCCTACTGGTTGTGTGTGCGGAGATCCTCAGTCCTGTTGTGTCCGGAACCTACTGCTGTGTGTGCAGGTTGGGTTTTGGGTATTGTAAAAGGATCTGAAGGATTAATGAAAGCGGAAGGTTGTTGGAATATCTGAATCTATTAATGCGAAACTATGATATCTGCTATGTTATGCATGGTTCTGTGTTAAGATACGAAAGTAACTGTGTTATTTTCTTATGTTGCATTGACAACTGATCTGGATTTGTCTGCTATACTTTATGCAAGAATATCTGCGATAGTTGTGTTATTGTTCCGTGAACTTATGATCTATTGATTACTGTGATTATAATCGGTATTGCGCACATGGATGCGAAGGGATCTATAGATATGGGTTCTATGATATACGATCTAGTAATTTTTAAGTTGAACACAGCTCTGCTTGACTTACCTACCCTCTCCCAGGGTGCGGAAACCTAGTTCCAGCACCCTCCTATACTGCTTCGGGTGAGATTTTGGCCTGTGTAAGAAGGTCACTGCCGAAAGGGCCAGTAGTATAGGGGTTTGTTGGAAAATCTTAACCTCCGAACCTAGGTCAGGACCCCTTGAGCCAAAAAATGGTTCCGTTGCCAGGATCGGGAGCATTTTGAGAGAGGGATCGGGTAATGCCAAGGCCGTATTGGAAACCTAAAAGAAAAGAAATTGATGAATGATTTGAACAGCAAGTTCAGGAATTCGTAATAAAAGAAAACCGCAGTAAGAGGTTGACCACCTAAGAGAAGAAGAATAAGTACATTTTCACGAAGATCTACGAGATCTTCTTTGCAACAATCACGATCGAGCTTCAGGAGTGGCTCACAAGGTTGGTCGAATTTCAGAAGTGTTGGAAGGATGAGCGGGTCACACAGTGGACCCCAGAATTGATCTATAAATTAGAGAAGATTGATACCACCATCACTTGCATGGTGGACACTAGGTGGACAGTGTGCTAGGCGGTTTCATGACAAAATTTTCCATCGATCAGTTCGTCTCCTACTATGAAGCAGAGTGAAGATTCTTTAATGGTTTTCGGGGTAAATTTTTGAAGACCTTACCTTTTTTTATTAAGATATTACTATGTGAAAAGAGTATTATGTGTAGCCACACTGAATGACTGACCTCTAATCTGGATGGGAGTACAACACGAAGTGGCAAATACTATCGGACCAACCAAGAAGGAGATAGATCTGTCTATAGTCCGGTAAGAGAAGCAGCTGTGCTGAGTCCTCCAACCACACCACTTTCAAACCGGCATCGGGGTAAGAATTCACCTACACCTCTGCCACCACCAGAAGACGACATGGGTGTGCACATGAAGTTTCTTACCATTAAGGGTGTGGGAGATGAATACATGGATCAGTTATGGTTTGTCGCAGAATCGGTATGGACTGGGCATAACATAGCTAGTGATGTGGTGAAGAGGGAACAGTTGTCCCTTGCCTTCGAAGGAAGAGCTTTGGACTGGTACATGGGATATATTGGCCAGCATGCGAATGCAACCATTGAAGAGATTAAGAATGCCTTGAAGCAACAGTTCAAGAAGCCTAAGTCCTACTCTCAAATAGTGGTTGATCTAAATAATTTCAAGTAAGGGCCTTCTGAGTCTGTGTGGGAGGCTGATTAGTGACTGAAGAAGGTGATCAGAGAAGGAGGATTTCAGTATGATGACAAACAGCACACGGAATGGTTCATTGCTATGTTGCTACCTCACCTACGCGTACCTATGTGTCACCAAACTTTCGAATCACAAGAAAAATCCTTGGAGGTCATTATGAAGTTAGAAGCTACGCCTAGAGATGATACCCAACTGGGCATCCAACATACCCAAGGACAACTGGAGGTGATGCACATGGAGATCTAGAATCTGTGAAAGGAGCAAGGAGCAGAGGCTAGCCTTGAAATATGGCGCATATGATGCAGGACGAATGGTCACACCAAGGATAATTTCCCTCTGTTAGTAGAGTATATGCAGGCTGGGGGACCTAGTTTGTTGTGCCCTAGGGAAGTTGCAGGATCAAGTGGGCCGGCTCTATAGTGTGGTGTTTGTCGCGTTGCGGGGCTGCACGACACAAAACACTGTCCCCGCCCTGCTGCGTATGTCCCCGAAGTAAAGCAGTAATGGTTTAGGTTCTGCAGGTTGGTAGGACACGATGAACAAAACTGTCGGATGTATGATTTGATGATCGATCGAGGGAACCTATATAGGTTATATTCGGATCCATCCTCGCCAAGATCCCTCTTGAGCATAGGTGGCTCCCCAGCCAGGGGCAGGGGAGGCAGAAGAGGTGGAAGAGCAGGTCGGGGACGAGGGCAACTAATCTGTTATAATTGTGGACAAGTAGGACACTTTTCCAGGGAATTTCCAAACCCTACAAGGCAGTCATGTCGGTATTGCAGACAGTTGGACCATGCGATTGAAGACTATCCAATATTGATAGCAAAGATGCAGGAGAAGCATCCGACACCTACGTAGAATGTGAAGAGGGTTAAGGATGAAATGTGAGACAAAGATCCTAGCGTGAATGTCGTAACACGCAGTGGGATGGCCACCGGGGGGCCTGGGGAGAAGACTATGACTGAACCTCTGATCCAACAAGTAGTTATAAAGTAGGAATGTTTGGATCTGAAAAAAGGAAAAAATAATTTTTATCACAGCTCGCAAAGACTTTTCTGAGGCATCTACTTCACAGCTGTCGGGTTACCTCAAGGTAGATGAGGATGTCAAACCGTTTTTACAGGCATGTATGAAGCTGCTGCACAACCCAAAGGCTATGGAAAATATTCAGGAATTAATAGATAGCTGTGCATCATGACCTAGCCCCCCTCCAGAAATCAAGGACATACACAAACTATATAGATATAAGAAACACACTGGTAGGGAGATGCGGTTGACTGTGAAAATTGGTGATTACGAGATGGATCAGGTGATTTTGGACCTAGGGTCAGATGCGAATGTATTACCTAAACAGACTTAGCAACGAATGAGGGAACCTAAGCTGGAATGGTCCACTATCCAGCTGTGTATGGCCAATCAACAGAAGATTATACCCTTGGGGAGACTGCCGAAGATTATGGTAGATATCATAGGGGTCAAGGTCCGGGCTGATTTTGAAGTAATTCAGATTGTAGAAGATGCAGACCCCTACCCCGTGCTGCTAGGCTTGGATTGGGCCATCTATATGGGAGGCATCATTAACCTAAAGAAGAGAATCATGGTATTTGAAAATAACGATACAAGGGTGATTATACCATTAGATCCTGCAGAAGGCGAATGATACGTAGAGCCGGTGCGCGACGAAGAGGACGTGGATCACATCTATAAGTCGACTGCATGGGATGAAGATTGGATCAACCCCACAATGGATGGAGTACTCTACTGGGAAAAGGATAGTGAATGATTCTCCGACTCCAATGGGGAGATAGAGAAATGGCAAAACCAGTTACATGATATGTCTTTGTGCTGCGATGTCTTCGAGTCACAAAGGACTTCTGCTATGTTTCCTCAGAGGTAAGAGACCTACCTTATTTTGATGGTTCTGGTAATATTAAGGAATTTTTATGAGAATTCAAAGCTAAGGTTCCAAGGGAACAAAGGCTATGGGCCCTTACGCTAACCATGCTTGGAACACTTGCGCGATGGTGGGAGACGCATGAGGAGGCGTTCCAGGATTGGGAGGAGTGTCGGGATATGATGATCCTATGATTTGAGGCCCCACCTGATGTACGAGTCAAGACGTTCCTTGGGCCAGAAGACCCACGCGAATATTTGTTTGCTTGGATAGAACAATGGTGTGATAGGACTACCAAAGAGTGGGTTCATCTGTTTATTCATGCCTTGGGACCGCTTCCCAATGCATGGTAC
This sequence comes from Pinus albicaulis, assembly GCA_034641835.2. Lineage (NCBI taxonomy): Eukaryota > Viridiplantae > Streptophyta > Pinopsida > Pinales > Pinaceae > Pinus > Pinus albicaulis. The sequence goes on from CM076569.1 coordinate 821,302,443, forward strand.
TTAGATGTGGAGCTACATCAGCGCACCTACCACTGGGAGACTTTGAAGGATGAATTTCTGGGAACATTTGGGTTAGTAGGCGGGGCAGAGGCACTTGACATAGCTCTGCAGGACATTGACACTGTAGCATGGGGTGAATCGCACCTGTATGTCGCACCTGAAGTGCCCACATGGGAAACGCGGGTACCAAGCATGGTAAAATACCGCAGCCTAGCCCCAAAAGAAGGTAAGGATGATCCACAGGTTGTTTCTGACTCAGAATTGAATGGGATGTGCACAGTTACCAGACCGCTCAGGCTGTGAACGGGTAGCATTGAGACGCACCCCACGTTGGCTAAGATTGGGGGTGCGGATATAGGAGGCAGAGTTATCATATATCCGACAAATCCTACAAAAAGGGAACAAATGCGTTCAATTCTCGGCTACGCAGGTTATTACAGGAATTTTGTTCGGAGGTATGCACTGATCAAAATGCCTCTAAAAGACTTGCTTACGAAGGAGGCTCGGTTCTTTTGGGATGACATATGTCAAGAAAACATGTATTTGGTTTTGTAGTACCTAAGGATCAAGCCTGTGTTGGGGGAGGATGCACAAAAGGCACAGGTGTTTAAACCAAGCGTAGCAGGTATGCCAAGTGCACAGGAGGTGCGAAAACTAGCCGTTGGCACAATAACATCTGGTAAAAAGAAAAATTTACCATTGAAAGGAGCGACCTGCTGGCATTTAGTGGGGCAAATTTTGGGGATTTTTTACTGTTTACCTAATGGTCAGTTCTAGGTGAAGTTTACCCTACCGTTGGATGACCACAGGCACTATTAAAAGGGCAGGATAGCTCAGACAAGGGTTTTGTCTCACTTGCATAGCTTGTACTTATCGTCTTTGTCTCGAACGAACTTGAGCTGTAAGATTTTTCAGGTCTGCACTGTCCCTTCCTTGTCTGATCAACCTTCTCCTTCTGACTGTAGCCATCTAGAGTTGGGATTCATTTTCTGCGCTAGGATGACAGCCACTAATCCTACTGAACCCTCCACACCTATAGACCCAGAAATTGAGGAAGTAATGGAGATTAGGTCTGAGGATGAAGAAGTGTTTCCCCCACTGGTTGCGACCGTTAATGAACTGCGCGCACAGGTGAAGACCCCACCACCACAGTGACTCGAGACAAGTCACAATATTATGTTTGGGGACTGTTGGAACAGGGTCCTCCAAAGGCTGCGAATTGGGATAGTTTTGAGTATTTTTGTATATTTTTGGCATATTTTAGTCTAGCACAGGGATTTTGGGGTGGGTCAAAGCCCCAAAAGCATTGTAGTGGGTCAAAGGGTAGACCTAGAGTCCGCAAACCATGGTTTTCGGACCACAGGAAAGATTAGGCTAGATCATTATAAATAGAAGGACATTTTGAGTGAATAGGAAGGCATGAATCAAGATTGGTGTGAATTACGAATTAGTATATCTGTTTGGGTTATTGGGGGAAAGGACTCCTACTGGTTGTGTGCACGGAGATCCTCAGCCCTGCTGTGTGCGGACCCTGCTGTGGTGTGCGCAGGTTGGGTTTTGGGTATTGTAAAAGGATCTGAAGGATTAATGAAAGCGGAAGGTTGTTGGAATTTTTGACTCTGTTAATGCGAATCTATGATATCTTCTATGTTATGCATGGTTCTATGTTAAGCTACGAAAGTAACTATGTTATTTGCTTATGCTGCATTGACATCTGATCTGGATCTTTCTGTTATACTTTATGCAAGAATATCTGTGATAGTTGCATTATTTTTCTGTGAACTTATGATCTGTTGATTACTGTGATTATAATTGGTATTATGCACGTGGATGTGAAGGGACCTATAGATATGGGTTCTATGATATACGATCTGGTAATTGTGAAGTCGAACTTAGCTCTGCTTGACTTACCTACCCTCTCCCAGGGTGCGGAAACCTGGTTCTAGCGCCCTCCCATACTACTTCGGGTGGGACTTTGGCTTGCGCAAGCAGGTCACTGCTGAAAGGGCCAGTAGTATAGGGGTTTGTTGGCAAACCTTAACCTCTGAACCTGGGTGAGGACCCCTCGAGCCAATAGTGGTGGATGAAGAAATTGACAACATCATTGCGCTCTGGCCTCCTAACTGGAAGATCGGCTTCAAAACTGGCGTGAAGGGTACCGAAGGAACCAACACATCAAAAGTAATCCCACCTATCATTCTGAAGGATACTAGAGGCGCGACGGAAGGTCTGATCTCGCAGAAATATTGTGCAAAATGCTGCAGCTCAGAGTGAAGGTGTGGTGCCTCCATTGGCTGAAGCGATCAGACTTATGTGGGCACAGGTGGAGACGCCACCATCACAGTGACTCAGGACGAGTCACAAGATTGTGTTGGGGGACCGTTGGAGCAGGGTCTCCTAAAGCTGTGAATTTTGTCCATTTTTTGTATATTTTTTTGTATCATTTAGTCTAGCGTAGGGGTTTTGGGGTGGGTCAAAGCCCCGAAGGCCTTTTAATGGGTCAAGGGTAGACCAAGAGTCTGCAAACCACAGTTTGCGAACCATTGGATGCGTAGGATAAATCGATATAAATAGATGAACCTTTTGAGTCTAAGGTAGGAAAGAATTGAGATTGATGTTAAGCATGAATTGTTAGATCTGTTGTTGGGTTGTTTGGGGAAGGAATCCTACTGGCTATGTGAACGGAGCTCCTTTTTCCTCTTGTGTACGGACCCTACTAGCTGTGTGCGCAGGCGGTATTTTGGGATTGTAAGAAGATTTTGGTATTAATATATATGCGAAGTACTGTGGATATCTGATGTTATCTGGATCTGTTTTTTATGATTTATCCGGACTTGGGTTGTATGATTACGCTGCAAAAGTATCTGTTTGATAGCTGTGAAAGTATCTTTGTTTCTATTATATGAATCTATGATATGTTAATTGCTGCGATTATAGTTGTTGTGATGATAGATTGGTATTACGCACATGGATGTGAAGGCAATTATTAGATTTGAGCTCTGTTATATAAGCCTGTAACTAGATCTATTAAAGGCAAGCTTGATAAGCTGGGAACGTAGATCTACTTGACCTACCTACTCTCTCTTAGGGTGCGGAAACATGGTTCTAGCACCCTCCCATATTGATTCAGGTGAGACTTTGGCCTGCACAAGCAGGTCACTGCCGAAAGGGACAGTAGTATAGGGGTTTGTTGGCAAACCTTAACCTCTGAACCTAGGTCAGGACCCCACATTTTACTGAATCTATCCACAACTACATAAAGATAATCATGTTTTTTTCTTGACATAGGTAGACCTCCAACAAAGTCCATCGAGACACTCTCCCATGGCCTTGATGGTACTGGTAGTGGCATGTACAACCCAAGCTTCCTATTGCTAGGTTTGCTTGTTGCACACATAGAACAACCTATTATAAAACGCGTCACACTATTTATCATGCGAGGCTAATAGTAATACCTCTGTAGATGCACCACTATTTTACTTACCCCAAAGTGTCAAACAATAAGAGATGAATGAACTTCTCTCATGACACTTAGCCTCTCTCCTTGTGGTATACACAACTTTCCCAAATGAAACAACAAATTTTTATGCATGTGATAATCATTTTCCTCAACTTGATTCCTTTCACTCAAACTAGCATACACATCTTGAAAATCAACATCATGTGCATATTGTTCTATGTAACTCTCATGTACAATAGAATCATTTTTGAGTAAAGTAGAAGCACTTATAATCGGTCTTGAAAGCATATCAGAAAATTTATTGAAAATACCTTTCTTGTACCTTATAACCAAGTGAAACTGTTGAAGAAATCCCATCCACCTGAAATGTCATGATTGCTGCATTTTGTTTGCAACTGCAAGTACTGTAATGGTTGGTGATTGGTATGTATAATCATCTCTTTACCCATCAAGCAGTGTTTCCACTTCTTGATGCTTTGTACCAACACATACAACTCTTTGTGATATGTAGGATGATTATTTACAACACCATTGAATGTTTCAGAATGAAAAGTGATAGGCTTACCATGCTACAAAATAACTATGCCCATGGAATAATCACTAGCATCAGTTTGTATCTCGAATGGTTGTATCAAATTCGATAATGCAAGGACTGGAGCTGAACTGATCAATTCTTTTAAAGCTTTGAAAGTTTGTTTTTGTTTTCCTCCCCATTGGAAGACTTTCTTCACACTTTTCACTGCATGCATAGCAGCTGCGATGGCAGAAAAGTTAGCAATACAATTTCTCCAATACTGAGCTGCACCTAAGAAACTTCTTACCTCGGTTACTGTTTTGGGAGTGGGCCAATTCAAAATGGCTTCCACTTTAGAAGGATCAATTCTCAACTCGCCTCCTCCTACAATGTGTCCCAAATAAACCAAAGAAGTATTTCCAAACTCACACTTTGACATCTTAAGAAACAATTTCTCTTTTCTCAAAACATCAAGCACTCTATTCACATGCAAGACATGTTCTTCTCTTGTTTTTTTGACAATCAGTATGTCATCTAAGTACACTATCACAAAGTCATCAATAAATGGATGCAAAACACTATCCATAACACGCATGAAAGTCGCCGATGCATTACACAAACCAAATGGCATAACCAACCACTCAAGGAGTCCTTGTTTGGTTTTGAATGCAGTTTTCCATACATCACTTTCTACAATTCTTACTTGATGATATCCACTTCGTAAATCTAGCTTAGTGAAAAAATTTTCTTCTTTCAGCTGATCAAGCAAATCATCTATCCTTGGGAGTGGGTGTCAATTCTTTACCGTTATCTTGTTCAAAGCTCTGAATTCTACACACATGTGCCAAGTCCCATATTTCTTCGAAATCAAGACTATGGGTGAACTGCATGGCAAAGTTTTTGTCCTTATGAGTCCTTTATCTAGCATCTCCTTGATTTGCCTCTTTATTTCAGCATTCCCCATTATCGACATGCGATACATGCCGATGTTTGGAAGAGTACAATCTTGCTACAACTAAATCTCATTTTGAATCTCCCTTTTTTGAGGCAATCCTGTTGGCTCTTGAAACATCTCATGATGTGCATAAACTACATCATATAAATATGATTTCAACTCATGATCACAATCCTCAAATTATTCATGAGTATCATCAGCTTTAGGCTTAATCATTAGAAGAATAAAATTCTTACTTGAATTTACCACCCTCTTTACCTGTCCAGCATTTACCATAGCAATATTTGTCTTCTTGTGATGTGATCTAACAATGTACTCCTTGCCATCTTTGAATAAATGGTATTTGTTCTCATGGTGATGGAAGATTTTTTTCCTGTCATACAAGTAAGGACTCCCCAACACAATACCTATTATATCAAGCAAAACCCCATCTAATTCAATTGTGTCAACAAAACGTGCAGTTATTTCAAACCACATTATACACTTCTTTGAAACCTGTAAATTTGCATCCTCACAAATCCAACCAAGTGGATATGGTTTTGGATGTGGTGTGGTTTCAGGATTAAGTTTCTTGACCAAGTATTCAAAGATTAATTTTTCTTGTGACCCACTGTCAAACAATGTGTCAATCTTAGTATGTTTGGATATGACCCTCACATGAAACAGTTAAATTCTCTCTTCTTCATTTGGAGCATGTATGTGACAACTTGATTTACTAGTACTAGGTTTAGTTTCAATTTATTTCCCCTTCATGTTCTTCAATCCCATGGCTGTAATTTTAGGTTCATCACTTGAATCCTCTCCTAAATCATGTTGAGTTGTAGCCGCAATTTTTTGTTTCCCTTTGTTGTTGAGATATTTGGACCTCTTTCAGGATGTAATTTCCAACATTGATTTTCATTATGGCCTTCTTTTGAGCAATGTTTACAAACCAATTTTTCTCCCTCTTACGTAAGAGATGCATTATTTTTTCTTTTAACTTTTTAGGTCTTCTCTTTGTTTTTCCCCTTAAAAGGTTTGTTCCTACCCTCATCAAAATTTTTTTTCCCTCTAGCTTCTAGATGTATGGCCTGAAAACATACTTCATCTAGACTTGTGGGGTTAAACATGAGGATAGTATGTCTAAGGTAGCTATGTAAGCCTTCTATGTACTTGAGAAATGTATCTTGGCTCTATAAATCTACCCCTAATAAGAGAGATCTTCTCCTAAATTATTGGGTGTAAACTTGCACATTCTATCCTTTCAATTGTATAAAATTTTTCCAGTTCATTATGGCTTTCTGCATATGAGGTAATGGATAAAATGATCGCTTTATTGTAGAAATGAAATTAGTCCATGATAGAATAATATTACCATGATTCTTGATCTCCTCCTTTGTCTTGGATTCCCACCAAACAAGTGTTGCACCTTTCATTCTCAATGAAGCTAATTGGATTTTGGTATCATCACGTTGAAGGTTCTGGATTCTCAAATAGACCTCCAATTGCCTAATCCAATTTTCAATATTTTCTGCATTGACTTCACCATTAAACATTGGCAATTCAAAATTAACGTCAATTTTTAGAAAAGGACCTTTACCAGTGTTCTTTGACTTATGTGACTGATGAACTAAAAATGAAGTAGAGGATGATGATGATGAGGGTGAGGATGGTGACTTTCCGTGGCCTCCATTTCCTCCATTGCCCTTCTTTGAATTATCTTCATCATTGTAACCTCCCGATGATCCCTGTCCTTCCTTTTGAAGTTTGGATCCTTCTCCTTCCAGTTTCTCATTCCTTTCTTGATAAAGGATTCTAACCATATCAGTCATGTCAAGGAATTCTTTCCTGAACACTCTTTCTTCCTCTTTGGGATCCACTTCTTCATGGATTTCTTCTTCCTCTGAATACATGCTTAATGCTGCTTCTGCTTCCTTAGGAGGTGAACTAGGTGGTGGATATTGTGGCAATCTTGATCTCCTTTGATGTGGCTCACTTTGAGACCCTCTTGCTTCCACCAATTTTCCTTCTCCTCTCTTGAGATTGAGTCTAGTAAGCACGTGAAACTTGCAAACAGTTAAACAAATATTTTGCACAAAACAACACCAGAGAATAAATTCTAGCTTTAATACCAACCTGATTTGAAAGGAATGTATTAGTTTGTTGTGCTAAGTGTCTTTTCAGTTAATAAACATGTGCATACTTGTCTCCATAGTTCTCTTAAGTATTGAGGATTTTAAACATGACATATAAGTGATTTTAGTGAATTAGTAGCATGAAATAAGAGAAAATAACACTAAACAACAGTGTATAATAGAGAAATAAAACCACACATAACATTTACACAGTAGGCTTGACGAAGCATTTCACCCCTCCTGGGCTACATCTGCTGGTCTAGCTCCCAATGGCATGTCCATCTTTCATTAAGCTAAAATTTTTGCAAATAAATGTGTTTATAGGCCTCTAATGGCTTTTTTCTCTGCACCAATGGCTCCAGAATGATCCAATTAGTCTAGAATGACTTTCCATTCACCCCATATGGGTGAAAATTGACTCTCCTAGTCATTTTCTCAATAACTCCTAGAAAACCTCCACTAACTGTGGTTACATTTGGCCAAAGTCTGAAATTTTGGGGGCGCGCTATATTTTACCGCTAGTTTAAACCATTAATATTAACAGTTATGGGTAGGGGGTGGCCACATGCCAACCCCCAAACCCATAGTGGCATTAAATATTGGAGCGGAACCCATGCGAAAACTGTGGTAGATTCAGAGTTTAAGTCAGATTTAACTCCGCGTTATCGTAATGGTTGGAGCCACCGTTAGAACGAACCTGCCATGTGACAAGTGTTAATGCAAGGGTTGCAGAAACATTGTGGATGGAGTTAAGTTTAATGTTGTGGTTTGATTTCAGTGATATGTGACCTCAACTCTCGGACCGCCGACGATCCCAACCCCATATACCAATCTTTAAGACTTTAAACATTGTCGAGGATCTATAGTTGTGAAGTCACATGTTGCAGTGGAGTTGGTGGAGACCTTTGCGCGCAGGACGGAGGTCGCGGGGTTGAACCCACTAGACCTCATAAAAAATTTAATACACTGTACATGGGACATGTGGCGGCCTTAGGGATGTGCACATGTCACCCATCCATTGGCTTAAAATAAATAATGTACATTCCACCAACCAAACACATAGTGCCACTTTTCAGTCTCTAACTAGCTTGGAGAAAAAGGAATATTCTTATGAATATTCCTTTTTTGCTGACTGTGCACCCTGCATGCTGACTGGGCATCCCAGTCAACCTGTCACAAAATTTAGCTGTTTGGGAAATCAATCAGAACATGATATATCCCTCATATGACATTGGTTTTTCAAACTGTTCATGGTGCCAAAATCAGGAAGACGAGATCTATGCAACCATCCTGGTTTCAACCTAATCTTGTAACTTTCAATTTTGAGTAAAATTTTATGAACTCCTTTTCAGTTTGATTGGAAGGAGAAATATTAACTGGCCTTATCAGTTCTTGATGCGATAATAAACATGAGAGCACTATATAAGCAAAGGTTATCAATGCTAGATCTAATGAATATACAATCATTCAACATGATCTTACACATGTTCTAGTCCATACCTTGAAAAAAATTTGTTCATATAAAAGAGGTAGTAATTCTATGAGGAGACCCTTTATTATGTTTGACTTATTGTGAGTTGTTGTACTCAATGCTGAAACAACTTCACGCCTCACATGTTGAATGCAAAACATGCAGAAAATGTGATCCGGATTTATGAAAGAACATAGTACACATTAGGGGAATTTTGAGGTCTAAAATGGGCCTCCTAAGGAAAATGTACAATCAAAATTCACTTTATGAGAAAAAGATCACATTTTAGGGGATGACATCATCCCTAATGGTTGAGGTGGCATTGCTTGAGTTGAAGGTACTTGTCACATTCTCAATGGGGGATAAAAATTCATGATTAACCATGGTAGTGCTCTAAGTACTTTTAAAGTCATAGACTAAAGTACTCATAATAAATGTCATTTTACACTTTTTGGATGAAATATTATTATTGTCATTTCATATATTTTGAAAGGAACAATGCATATCCCTACACAATATTCATGTATTTACACACTTTTCAATAAATATTATATTTGCATATTTTCAAATATTTAATTTTAAATTATATATTAATTTCATAAAACAAGATATTACATATATTATATTATATTATATTCAGTATTATATTATTTTTATATAATATATTAATTACATGTTATTATATAATTAAAATAATATAAATTTTAATTATAGTATATTCTATAATTAATAATTTACGAATTTATATTTATATTTTATTTTAAGTTATTTAAGTACAAAGGACAAATGCATTAGTTGTGCAATGATAATGATTTTTTCTTGAAAATCTCATTCTTATTTATAGTCACATATGTTATAGGTCAATTTGGGCACCATTTCAAATGACCTGGTTAACTGGGCATCATCTCCAGGATCGATGATCAAGGGTCTATCATTCCCTATCATCTCAGTTGCTATATGCCCTAAGACAGGAAACAACATGAATCAAACAAGAATTTCATCAAGCAAGGATTTTCCATCGTTTGAAGCTTATTATTAAACATGTGGGAGCTCACCAACGTAGGCACTAAGGGGCCTAAGTGCATTGCATATGCAAGTAGCCCCATTCAAGGCTGCTCTGCAAAGCACTTCCCGACATTCAAAGGTGAGTTGGTCACATTAGGAGCGAAATTCTCATTGTTCTGGAATCTCCACATGGCCAGTGTCTTGTAGAAGGGTTCACATGTGTCAAGTGTCCATTTGACATCTACATGAATGGAAACATGTCTTGCCTATTTTTGGAATGTTATTGATTACAAAACAACCTACAGTTCATCTATAAATTGAACACAAATCTAAGTGTTTGGAGGAAGAATTTGAGTAGGGAAATGCTGGATAATTTTCAATAGAGAGCTTGATTTGTGGAGCTGCTACTGGAGAGACTTATGCTGTGATGAGACTTGGGAACTCTGCTGGAAGGTCACTACAAATCAATCACTAGGTTTAAACCTCTCCTTATATCATTAATAAAGAGTACTTCTTGTTTTTCCCTACATGCATCTATGTTTACTTTGATTTTCCATATTGGAAAATCTTGGTTGATGAATGTAGTTTATGCTTAACTGATTTAGCTAACTAGCTTGAATAGATATCTATATTATTGAATCTTCTGTTGTTGCAGTGTTCTTTCTTGCAGGAAGCATTCATCTATTTGAAACCACTTGAATTTGAAGCTGTAGTGGAAGCGACAGAAAGGAGCCATTTGGAAGCGACTGAAACAAGTAAGCATCCAATCCTCTATGTGTATCTGTTCTGAGTTAGGAGAAACATTAGTATAGTCTTTCATATGTTGTTCTAGACTAGACACTAGTCTAGGGAAGCATATTTTATCCGTAGATTACAATTCTGGCCCAACAAACTGGCAACTCCGCTAGGGAGAACTTTTCTTGTTTCTAGGTGTTTTAGTCTCTGATCTACTTTCTAAATCCACCCAGTAGTTGTTTTATATAAATATTAGACTTTTTTAGAGCTTAATTTTCAAAGTTTGTGATCCAAACAGTAGCTTTTTCTTTGTTTACTGCGCCCAACGCAACCTTGTTCAGGGCACAGTGCTTTGCAGAGCACCGTATCCCTTCTCAGCCTGCGTTGCAGAGCACTGTCTCCCTTTGGAGACTGCGTTGGCTCCTGAAAGGACCAAATCCCCTTGAATCTGACTTTGTACTTTTCTTCAGTTTTGTTTGCTGATTTGTTCTAAAAATTTTGATGCTGTATTGACCAGTAACTCTATATATTTCTTCTCCTTTGACTGAAAATTTGTTCAATGTTGTTTGAAAAAGTTTTTCATTATCATTGACAAGTTGATTTCAAAGTAATTTTTATGGTCACATTAAGAATCATTTGCTTTTTAAATAGAAAATTGTCGTAAAATATTCATTTCCTTGATAGGAGAAATTGTTTTTGAAATCCTCGTTTTTCCTTCAAAAGAGAAATTGGTGTTTGTATTCTTTGTTTCTCGAAAGTAAAAAACATTTTGATTATTGATCTAGTGCACCTAGTTTCTTTTCTGCATTCATAACATTAAGGAAACTGAAAAGAAAAAATTGCATTTGCATATAGGATTGTGTGTTTTTTGCAAAAGGAACATTAGGAAATCTGCATTTAGTTTGAGATTCATTGATTTGTTTTCTCTCAAATTATTTTCTCTCTTCCCTTAGTAGCTAGGTCTTTCATTGAAAAAGCTAAAAGTGAAAGCTTGTTTATCATTCTTAGCTTTCATTTTAGGAATTTCATATACATCATCGTGGTGAACCTGAAAGGCAAACTGTTAAGCAAGATCAACATAAAATAAATCTCAATTTACTTAACAACGCATTGGAACATTAATGATAACATTTAGAGGTCTAGGCTAGAGACGTGTTCCGCTGTCGTAAAACATAGCAGCTGTCGTTAACTTGTCTGCAATACATTTCGAGTGTGATACCTCACTCCATGTACGTAAGTATATCATAGCTCGTCCACGTACTTTTGGGTATATCGGGCGGTGTTACAGTACGATAAGTATAAAGGGGTGCTCTCACTATGCGGTTTCGCATCAGACAATGCTAATACGGACTTGGGCCTCCACGTACCTTCATATATATTTTGGAGGACAAATTTTAGGTGCTATCCATCCATAGTGAACCGAATCGGCCACCTTGAAATTGTGATACACCGAACACAGCATTCGAGGATATTACCTACCCGTACTTCTTGGTTTGTCAAGAGGTATTCTGCAGTTCACAGTTTCTTGGTAAACCCTTTTGCCTAACATTACCCTCTTTTTTTAAATTTGTTTTTGGATAGAGTAAATCAGTAATCATGGAAGAACACAATCCTACCCCCTGTCATTTGCGTAGATTAGCTGTAAAACCACCTTTACCGCCGAAAGTTATTTCTGGTAGGCGAAGGCGATCACGATCTGCCGAATCAAGTACAATTTATACCTCTAACGAAACATCACCATTTAATCTAGAGTTAGCTCAAATTGTTTCCACACATCTTGGTTCATCTACTGTTGTCGAAATGGAGTCTTCACAGCTACCCGTGGTCACGATCCATTCAATCGCTAAGACCATACCTCCTGGACCCGACGTTGTTCAAACACCCATTGATCCAGATCCTGTCTCTTCTTTACCAGAATCTCTGAATCCTGAATCTGAACAGCTGGAAGTTGTTCCTACCTTGGTCATCCCACAAAGTTCTGTATCCATTGAAACTCCTATTTCACATAGTCAACCGTCTGAAATATATTTTGGGCCTGACGGTGAAGTTCTTCCTCCTGGTTTAATCGCAATTGAATAAATCCCTCAACTTGATACACCTTTAAGTCAAACCCACTTTGGTGGAGACCTTTACCTGTACCAATCATTTCCTCAATCGTTTCCATCTGCTTTTGTTGATCCTATTTCCATTCAATCACTCGTCGATTTTTGAGGGTATACATTTGGTCAAACAACCATGTCTGAACTAGCATCTTCGGTTGGGTCTGCTGTTCCAATTACGTCAGCTCCTACCCTCGCTACTCCGTCGATGTTCACAACCTCACCAGAGTCATATTTTCACGGTGGCCCTTCGGTCCTAACAGGTTACAAATCACTATCTGGCACTTTCTTTGGTGCACCTTCATGTTCATGGTCTTTGCCAATGTCATCATCTGGTGTTTTAACTAGTAGTCCTATATTTAGTACTGAATGAATTGATTCATTTAATCCATCATCAGGGAAATATCAAGCCGGTCATTATGGGTCAATTCCTTTAAATAAAATATCAACTGGACTCCCAACATTCGGTGAACAATATTTTATGTATTATTATCCTCCCTATGCTGGGGGGCAACCTATGGTCGCCCAATATGACAGTACTCAGTCACATTTTGGTCAAACTAATGTTGACATGAATTTTTGTCAATGACAGCCCACTCTGCCTATCCAACCACAAACGGTTGTCCAATCGTATCAAACAATTCAACCTGTTACACCCACTTCAATACCACTTGTTAATACATCTATACCCCTGTTACAGAATCAAAATCTTGTACATCAACCTTATCAGGCGAGTTCTTCAACTCAATATCAAAATCCTTTGGTTAATATACAACAAGCTGTATCAGAAATCATTTATTCACAAGCTGGTCCACCATTTTATGGGATGTCACAAACACAATCTAGTTATACATATCAACCGAATCCAACTTATACTAATTTGGGTTATAACATTGGTGGAAAGACCCCTTGGTAGCCACAGGAAAAAATTCCTCAAACTTCATATCAACAAGTACCATATCTATGTTTTGGTCAACAAAACTCCCAAGCATTTGCCATGCAAAAAAACCCATATCTTGGTTACTAGCAACAAATCCCATATGTCGGTGCTCAAAGACCTGTTGCCCAAGAAATTCCATCTTATCTTGGCTATGCTCAACCTGACCTTAATAGATAATTGCCTTTTGTTGCAACCTTGGAATTACCAGATTTAAAATGGTTAACCAATTATTCTATCAATTATGCTCCTTGGTGGCCGGTGATACCACATAAACTACCCTTCGAAATTCATAAATTCAATGGAAACCCTAGAGAAGACCCATAAACTCATGTTATGAATTATCATTTATGGTGTTCATCAAATTCCCTAAATGATGATTCTTTTCGATTACGTCTTTTTCAGCTAACGCTCACGGGTCTGGCAGCTAAATGGTACATTGAATTACCTAGAGATTCTTTCGACAATTTCACTGCTTTGGCTACCGTATTTTTGACCCATTTCCAGTTACCGATTAGATACGAGATTGGAAAAGAACTCTTGACCAATTTCAAGCAAAGTAATGCTACTCACATTTCCGATCATATTCATGAGTGGCTTCGCCGTCGAGGAATGGTTAAGACATTTGTTCCTGATCAGCTCCTTACTGAATGGTTCATCAAATCCTTGTTACCATCTATAACAGAGGATGTGACTAAAGGTGGCATCATCACAGAAGAGAAATTTATCGCTCGTGCCCAATATTTAGACTTGATTTATACTCAGTCTGTCATGCTCTATGAGAAAATACCAAATGCACCGCGATCTAATTTCAATGTTCCTCCTCAAATAAAGGACTCTCATGCTGAAGACGGCTTGATAGGCACTATAAATACACACAAAACTACTGCATATGATCCTGCTCCTACTTTCGAAATCAATGCTGTCTCATTTGACAAAGGCAAAAGTGATAAGCAACCAAGAAGTAAGAAAAAGGGAAAATCAAAGAAAAATAAAACTTCTAACCCGCAGGAACGATCATCTGATCAACCGTCGGGACCATGGAAACCTCGTTATCCATGCATAATCTGTAATGACGAAAATTTTGTTAGGAATTGTCCTCACCGTGCTGAAGTCTGAAAAATCATCAAGACTTCTAATGCATTAGTTGTGTTGACAGACCCATTTCCAAATCCAGACACAAATTTGGTTGCTACGGATCCAGCTCCTAGTTCCCAAGTGTTAATGTTATCCACTACAAACCCTTCACAAGATATTTTGGTGTCGACGCAGAATAAATACTATGGTAGTCCGGCCACTGATCAACCTACTACCTTGACAACGAATCCATCTAATGAATCAGTACCACCTCTTGTTATTCCTGAATTGACGATTAAACCGCTGAAGGGAGTAATTCATAAATCGACATATAATCCTCTAGCAAGAGCTGCACAAAATTATAATATAGTTGAAGATTTGGCTCAATCCCCTTTAGCTATGTCTGCTCTTGAGGTATTACAAAATTTTCCCTCCTAGAAGCAGCCTTTATTGTCGGCCATTGGTGGAAGTTATCCAACTGATTCTAAGCTTGTCGTATTTAATCATACGGGCTATGTGCCGCAGCTACCAGCATAATTGACATTTTCCATCCAAGTAAATGTTCTATATCACCTTGTTCATCGTACTATTATTGATGAGGGAGCATATACCTGCATTATGTCTCTAAACTATTGGAAGTCACTTGGCTCGCTGCGATTAACGCAATCATCAACGACGTTGAAGGCTTTTGATGGAAGAACATATAAACCTTGCGGTATTATTAATAACCTACAAGTTGAATTAGGAGGCAAAACAATAAATATTGATGTTGAGGTTGTTGATGAACCCCTTGAATATAATATTTTACTCGGAAGACCATGGGTATATGTAATGACTGCAATTGTTTCTACATATTTTAGAATGGTTGCCTTTCCTCATAAAGGTACTATTACACTCATTAATCAATTATCCTTTTTTACCTCCGCTTCGCAGGTAACTGGAAGCGTTCCGTATATTCACTTACCCCAACTAGAAATCCAGAACATTGATGTAGGGATCTTAAAGGATTCCACTCTTATGGGAACCTTTGCATTACCGCCGCCAGTGACGTCGGCAGAAATTGGAAGCATAGAGACCTGCTACATGATCTCTTCCACTCCATCTAGCCTAAGGAAGAGTATGGGTGATTCTGATATTTCTAAGTTGGATGATGTTTTACCACTCAACCCTATTGAGCTACAATAGCAATCAATCTATTTGGCTTGGGCGGAAAATCTGAAATCAGCGTTGCCAAGTGTTTGGGTTGATCGTTCATTAGATCTTGATACTCCATCTAATCCATTTTCCTCAAATTTTTTGACAGATGAAAATATTTTGGAGGCAATGATGGCAGAAGGAGAACCATGGGAAGATTATCATCATTGTTCCCATCTTCCAGATTATGAAGAAAATAATCTTATCGAACTATATCACCCATCCATTCAAAATTTATTTTCGAATTCTTTTCTGATTAATGCAATTGAATCTAAGCGAAATTTATCAAATATTGAAGAAACGATTTCTATCGATATTTCGACTAAAACTAACGTTGTAGAAAATATTCATGTCAGTGTATCTTGTTCTCCATCAGAACGTGATTCATATCTCTCTCTTCTTTGTGAATTTCGTGATGTATTCGCTTGGTCTTACGAGGAAATTCCAGGCATAGATACTAGTATAGTTGAACACACTATTAATATGTATCTTGATGTCAAACCGGTGTATCAACGGCTTCGTCCTGTTCATCCGAAGAAAGCCTCTTCCATCAAAGCAGAAGTTGAAATGCTTTTGCGTGCTGGTTTCATTTACCCTGTTCCGCTAATTGAGTGGGTTTCCAATATCGTTCCTGTTATGAAAAAACAAGGAACCATTAGAGTGTGCGTCGATTATCAGAATGTTAACCAGGCTTGTCTAAAAGACAACTATCCTACTCCCTTTATCGACCAGATTATTGAAGATTGTGCTGGATGTGAAATATTTCTTTCATGGATGGATTTTCCAGCTACAATCAAATCAATATCTGTCCATATGATCAACATAAGACAACATTCATCTGTCCCTAGGGCACATTCGCATATAGGAAACTTCCGTTTGGTTTAAAGAACGTTAGGGAAACTTTTCAGAGAGCAATGGATTATGCTTTCAACGACATCAAGCACATTGTTCAACCATATCTAGATGATTTACCAGCGCATTCATGAAAATGGAATGATCAACCGATGCATTTGAGAGCCATTTTCTTACGATGCTGACACTACAAGATACACCTCAATCCACAAAAATGTGTGTTTTTTGTTGGTTTTGGTCGATTGCTCGGATTCGTAGTCTCAAAAGAAGGAATTTGAATAGACCCATTGAAGGTTCAGGACATTCTTGATTTTCCTGCACCATCAAACTTACTTCAGATACAAAAACTTCAAGGAAAGGCTAACTTCCTGAGAAGGTTCATTCCAAACTATGCCGAAATGCCTAAAGGATTTACTCGATTATTGAAAACGGGGGTTCCCTTCCATTGGGACCAAGTTTCACAAGCTTATTTTGATGATGTCAAGGACCATCTTGTCCGAGCGTCATTAATATATCCTCCAAATTATCAAAATGATTATTTCCTATATATTGTCGCGGCGAAAACGACCATCGCTATGGTTTTGGTCCAAGTAGAAGATGGAATTGAACATCTGATCTATTATTTGAGTCGTAATCTCAATTATACGGAAGTTAAGTACACGTACGTGGAAAAGCTTGCCTTGATAGCTGTTCAAGCTGTCCAAAGATTTCGGCATTATATCCTGCTCTGAAAAACAACAATAGTTTTGGATTGCAACCCCATGACTTACATCTTATCACATCAATTTCTGGGGGGAAAATATTCAAAATGGATCGTCATTTTGTAGGAATTTGATTTTGAATTCATCAAATCGAAATCAAAGAAGTCTTCAGTTTTGGTTGAGCTTCTGTATGACCTTCCTTGTGATAGTACTGCAACTACATCAGAACCATCTATTCCAGACGAGTCTCTGTTTCTGATCGGATCATCTGATCCCTGGTATGGAGATTTCATCATTTATCTTCAAACCAAAACTTTTCGACCTAATACCTCTTGCCCTGATCAGTGACATATTCGATACCAAGCCAAAGATTATCTGATCGTCGGTGATACACTTTATCGTCGCGGTGTCGATACAATTTTAAGGAGGTGCCTCACTCATGAGGAGGCCGAAAAAGTATTAAATGATTGCCATGATGGGGCTTGTGGTGTAAATTTATCTGGTTATGCTACCATGCAAAAGATACTCCGCGCCGGTTACTTTTGACCTACTATTTTTTGATATTGTATCCTCGCAGTCGAAGTTGTCATGCATGCCAGATTTATGACCGTAAAATCTGCAAACTGCTGGTGCCAATGCATCCTGTTGTCTCTGCTGGACCATTTACGAAATGGGGTATCGATTTCATGACCTGTAACCCTCCTTTGTCTGGGGGGCATGGTTATATTATTGTCGTAATCGACTATTTTACCAAATGGGCCGAAGCGATGCCTACATTCAACAACACAGGACAAATAGCTGCATTGTTTTTCTTCAATCATGTCATTGCACTGTTTGGGGTCCCACAGGCTATAGTTACAGATCATGGGAAGCATTTTCGCAACCATATGATGTCTAAATTGACAGCCAAGTTAGGATTGTCTCATGATAATTCTACTCCTTATTATCCACAATCAAATGGACAAGTTGAGGCTATTAACAAAATTCTTAAAAGAATGATAGGAGTCCGTAAAAGGAACTGGCACTTGATCCTGTACTCCGCCTTGTGGGTGTATCAAACCTTGGTGAGAAACGCGACCGGATTTTCTCCTTTTCAATTGGTGTATGCTCTGAAAGCTATCTTACCAATCCAATGTGAAATATCATCGTTAAAACTCGCGATAGACTTGTTACCTGACACCTCAGAAGAAGAAGCACGTCTCCTTAATCTCATTCATCTAGATGAAACATGTCGTGAAGCCCAATTGGCCAACGAAGTGCATAAGAGACATATAAAGGCACAATACGACAAAAATGTCCAACCTCGCATCTACTCGGAGGGCGACTTGGTCCTTATTTATGACCAGGAAGCTGATGAAATAGGTATAGGGAAATTCGAGCCATTATGGCATGGCCCCTACATTGTCAAAAGAGTTCTTGCTAAGGGTGCCTACGAGTTAGTTGATTATGATGGGATTCCATTGGCACAGGCTAGAAATGGGTTGTATTTGAAACATTACTATGCTTAATCATGAGCGTAGTAATTTTTTGTATTATATTGTTTATATGTTGTTGATTTGCATTCACTATATTAATTTGTCTTTTAGAGTTTTCTTGACGTTATTAATCCGCTTTACATTTCATCGCAGATGACTGAATCTTCAAAACCATTTGTTGGATATGCTGATGGTGCTAGTCGTAGTACACAGAATATATCCTCTGCAGCGTGGGCCATTTTCACTCCGAACGACGAGTTAGTGAGTTTTCAAGGGATTTTTATCACTATATCTCCAAATAATATTGCTGAGTATAGCACATTGATCAAACTTCTCTCTAATGCCATTTCATTTGGTATTAACCGCATAATCATAAGGTTAGACTCACAACTTGTGGTACTACAACTTACTAGTATTTATACTGTTAGAAATCCAACACTGCTTAGATTGTTCCTTAGAGTTCGACTTTTGGAGAGAAATTTTGATTTCATTCAATATCAACACATTTCCAGAAATCTAAACACATTAACTGATTCATTAGCCAATCAAGTTTTAGAAAAACATTTATGACATAGGTAAAGAAAACATTCACATCATTGAATAGGATTGTCCATTAAACATAGGAAAGACTATGAAAACATATAGAGAGATAGTTATAGGTTTTTTACAAAATTTGTGCCCAAGAAACGTTGGTCATTTGACCTCAAAATGTATGCAAAAAGTCATAAGTAAACTAGTGGTGCTCATGATAGCACGCTATAGATCTAGCAATCCTACGGAGCAACCGCATCCAATGGTTAGGAACCCCAATTGTGTGTCGCTGCAGTCCCATGGGAAGCTCTTTGATCCGACAATCTGGAATCCCAAAGGTCAATCCCTCTATGTGTTGTTGAAGCTTAGCAAGAGTCTCAACCATATCAAGGTCCTAACGGACTGCTCTCCCGACAACCCTCTCTGCTGGCGCATTCGCTTCGCGCTCTAGTTCCTCTACTGGTTGAACATGAATGATATCTGCATTACATTAAACATTTAGTTTAGTATTGGAAAGAAATAAAAACACAAAAGAATTTGTGTAAACCTTATAAAAATCAAAAAACATGGTCAAATCAATCTTACCTATTGCACCCCCTGAACGCCTTCTGGTAAAAATAGATCTGGGTCTCCTCGGAAGTCGACGCCTGCATATGCATACTCATCGATGGTGACGATCTGTCGCCTGAACTAGGCGAAGAATGCAGTCGAGAACACAACGGTCGATTGGCCTGAATGCCGACCCATGAGTTCTATCCATCTCTGCATTTGAGGATCTCTAGGATTGGATATATCCAATGTTACATGTTCTGGCTGCATCAGTGGAATCCATTCCAAAGCGAAGGAAATGAGAATGGAACCATAACTGAAATTTTTCTTCCTTCCTCCCTTTGCTTTATTTAGTTGTTCCTTTATCTGAGATAGAACAACTTCAGACCAGTTGAAAACTGTTGGCTCTAAACATTCCAATGCATACTGCATATACGATCTGTTTGCTACATGAAGTGTAACGGTGCCAGCTAGTTTAGCAATCGTGAATAGGATGGTACTCAAAGGCAAATCCCTGACATCACAGATGTTTATTTTTCCATATTTTCTAGGTTCTGACCCCGGATAGCAATACTGCATAACATAATCCCTCACTGTTTCTCCTCCAACGGTAGATCCTGTGAGTGAAATGGGCAAACCTCTCCTCGAAAAACCTGTGAGAAAATACACATCCTCAACTGTTATGGAAAACACCTGATTTTTTATGTGAAATGCCTCTATCGCTGGATCCCATGCTCGAACAAGGAATTCTAGGAGTTCTATTTGTTGCCTCATTCTTGATAGTTTAAAGTACTTAAGAAGCCTGCAATCTCTTAAAGCTCTTACAGTACCCGGATCATTCAAAGAAATCATATCTTGTTCTTCATGTTCTCTTTCTCTCCATGTAATCATCATTATAATCTGATGGAAACCTGAAAATCAACCATAAAATCCATTAGATACCATTCATTGCAAAAAACTAGGAAAATTTTGGACACAGCATGAAAACAAAAAACTTCAACTGTGCCCAACGCACTCCCTGGGCTGAGATAGTGCATTGCACATGCAAGTACACTTCACTATACCTGCTATGCAATGCAGGTTTCGATATTTCAGGGGTGCGTTGCCCTAAATTTTGGCAAAATTTACTCTAGGGTCCTCAAAACCCTAAAAAATTGCAAGGAATGGTAATGAAATGAATACTGAAAGAAAGAGGAGGTTTTTAATACTGACCTGGATCAAACGGCGATGAAATCCATCCACTGAAATGACTGCAATCAACGACTGAAGTTCGGGGGAAAATTCAAGTTCAGAGCTCCAAAATGCAAATGGTAACTATGGAATGGTAAAAATGAACATCGAAACTGCTTTATATAGTCATTTAATTACTTGCAAGTTAAATTTATTGCTATGACTATAGTTTTATTATGTTTTTATCATGAAACATGTATTTTTAATCCATTTGATGTTGTTCTGAACAAGAAATACAATTGACGAACAGGTTAGTCATGTAGATTTATTTCAAGAAAGACTTGACCACAAAGCATGTTTTTTCTCCTTATTTTTCGAGCTTTGTTAAAAACGAAAAAGGATTTGAAGCGCACTTTTATCTATTTTTAGAGCTTCTATAACAACGAAAAAGGAATCCCTAGAGTCTTGTTTCAGCTCTTTTCAGACTCCGATAATGTGAAAATATTGCCGAGCACTTGTCATTTTGAGCTCGTTAAAGTAAATGAATTGATATCTACTCAGTATAAGTTTAACCCTTTTCCAGACTGAGATGGATTATTTACAAAAAGGAATACCTTGGTTAAATATGAAAAAAGAGGTTCTTTCAGATATTATTTTACACTTGTTCGGATCTGAGAGATAAATTTACGAAAAATTACTTTTGGAGCCCTCTTTCGTTCTCTTTTTCAGACTCTCTAAACATGAAAAAGGATCTGGCTATCACTGTCGTTAAGCTCGTTAAAACATAAAATAGCAACGGGCTTGTCAATCATGGAAAGAATCGAGTTTCATTCATTGCTAGACTCGTTAAATTATTAAATAGCGATACTTTATTCTTTGTTCACCCGAAGGGTTGAATTATAGATCAAGAAAATGTTATCCTCGTCAATCTTGTTAAAAAATAAAAAGGTACTGATCGACAAATGACCAGGGAAAATTTGGGAAAAGAAAGTAAAGTTTCTTTTTGGTAGCAAGTCGCTCTTGAACATGACACTTCTTTCACTCCATGTTCGTGACTATTTCGGTTGAGTAATCATCTTAACGATTCATTCACACCTATGGTTCATCATACCTTCACTTCGGTTTTGGGTCAATGTTGCCAACTCATCACAGTGTCACCGATATGTTCAAGAGAAGTCATCCAGTGATTAAGAACTCATCCATCTGCAATACTCATAAACCTTCATTTTCATGACCGTCATCCCTGAAAATTGCTATATCAAGTCATACCCTTGTCTCCGAAATCAGTAACTCCAGTTTTGCAATAAGGTGACTTCTTGTTGACTACAAATCAATATCTAGGAAGTTCACTTAGAAACATCAGATTCCAGTACCATGAGGCTTGTTACCGCATCGACAAGATCCTCGCTTCCGGACTTTTGACTGAAATATTTGTTTGGCGTTCGACATCAAATCATCTATTCACGCCTTAAAAAATGTATTGTAGTACCTTGAGGGCCATTAACATTAATGGTGGTTCTATCGCATTTGTTAATAGCTCACATTATTGGCTGGTAATCAAATGATTTCTTTCCATGTTCGACGACAAATCATATATTCGCATGGCTAGACTTGTACCCGAATGATTGAGTGAATGAGATAAGAAGACCCCGGATCTAGTTTCAGCCATCCGGGCTACGATTTTAGGATTTTTGTACACATCGTCTATATGGTGACCTTACATACAGATTTTCATCCAAACATGGGCATATATCTGTAGGCGTTTCTGCATCTGGGCAACATTCCAATGTAGATGAATTTCTGAATTATGTACATGTTATTAGATTGTTTTATGTGCTGACTGTGGGAATTCCTATCCTCAGAAATTATGATCAATAGAGGATATATCATGATGTAATGTATTGTAAGATTGATGCTGGTGACCATTCCGCTTTATTTCCAGGCTCATCACAGTGTAAAGCATCTCAATCAAATGTTCTTATTATTTGGATCTCATGCTTTAGGGGACAATTGTTATAGGTCAATTTGGGCACCATTCCCAATGACTTGGTTAACTAGGCATCATCTCCAGGGCCGATGATCAAGGGTCTGTCATTCCCTATCATCTCAGTTGCTATATGCCCTAAGACAGGAAACACCATGAATCAAACAAAACTTTCATCAAGCAAGGATTTTCCATGGTTTGAAGCTTATTATTAAACATGTGGAAGCTCACCAATGCAGGCTCTAAGGGGCCTAAGTGCGTTGCATATGTAGGTAGCGCCATTCAACGCTGCTCTGCAAAGAACTTCCCGACATTCAAAGGTGCATTGGCCACATTGGGAGCGAAATTCTCATTGTTCCAAAATCTCCACTTGGCCAGTGTCTTCTAGAAGGATTCACATGTGTCAAGTGTCCATTTGACATCTACATGAATGGAAACATGTCTTGCCTATTTTTGGAATGTTATTGATTACAAAACAACCTACAGTTCATCTATAAATTGAACACAAATCTAAGTGTTTGGAGGAAGAATTTGAGTAGGGAAATGCTGGAGAATTTTCAATAGAGAGTTTGATTTGTGGAGCTGTTGTTGTAGAGACTTATGCTGTGATGAGACTTGGGAACTCTACTAGAAGGTCACTACAAATTAGTCACTAGGTTGTAACCTCTCCTTCTATCATTAATAAATAGTACTTCTTGTTTTTCCCTACATGCATCTATGTTTACTTTGATTTTCCATATTGTAAAATATTGGTTGATGAATGTAGTTTATGCTTAATTGATTTAGCTAACTAGCTTGAATAGATATCTATATTATTGTATCTTCTGCTGTTTCAGTGTTCCTTCTTGCAGGAAGCATTCAGCTATTTGAAACCGCTTGAATTTGAAGCTGTTTGGAAGAGACAGAAAGGAGCCATTTGGAAGCGACTGAAACAAGTAAGCATCCAATCCTCTCTGTGTATTTGTTCTGAGTTAGGAGAAACATTAGTATAGTCTTTCATCTGTTGTTCTAGACTAGACACCGATCTATGGAAGCGTAGTTTATTCCTAGATTACAATTCTGGCCCAAAAACATAAATAAATTTTTTTTATTAATTTTATTTTGGTACAACTTTTGAATTGAATTTAACCATGGTTACATGTATTTTGGTGCAAAAGATGAATTGCAATTTTATATATATTATTTTATTGGTTTAGCTATTATTTTATTATTTCCTTAGGAGACCCATTTTTTACCTCAAAATTTTCCTAATGATAAATAAATAAACATAAACGCAGATATGTAGCAAAATTAAAGCTTCATTTCATTAATATCAAATAACTGAAATATGCTTACAGACAGAATGGACATAAACTAGCTAGGGCGATGGTAGCTTATCTTTAAGAAGAGATGTGGTGGCTACATGCCTCTGAACTGTGTTATAATGAGGCTCAAATGAATTTTTATTATTGAACAACATGGGAAAACCCTAAACATCCAAAAACCTAACCCTAGTAGATGATGTGCCAAAACTATGGGCCCCATTTGGGTAAATTGGTACATCAACTTCCCGGGGACATAACTTTGGCATCTGATCTCTGTTTGACACACACAATACCAAGTTAGAAATACCTATTCGATGAATACAATTTTTGAGTGAAAAACATCGATCAAATACCCATTTTGGTCCGATTTTTCCCAGAAAAAATCGTTTAAGGCCTAAAAATAGCTCTGGAAGTTTAGGGCCCAAAAAGCTGCCAAAAATAGTAAATATTGCTACAATTAAGGAAACTGAAAAACTGAAAGAAGCAATGGTGGGGGTCCTACTGGAATAGGTGGGTGGCCACCAATATCCACCTAGATCAATCCTCCCCCCTTAGGAAGAAATGGTCCCCATCGTATTGAGTTCCTCCATGAGATGAGGAAATTTCTATTGAATCTGGTCCCTGGTGAACCACATTCCCTGGTGAAGGAGTTGACTTGCTTTGACAACTCAATATAGTTGGATCCTTTGTTGGCAAGTGTTCTTGATCTGTGTGCCCATGATCTGGTAAATTGTGACTTGTTCCATGCACTTTGGGTTTAAATTTGTTGGTGTGAGTTGTTCTGCAATGTCGGATGTGTCCAGTAATGGTGGAAAATATGGCTGAAGGCGATCCATATTGAACACTGGGTGTCAGCCAAGGAATGGGGAAATTTTGAGCTCAAATTAATTGTCTCCCACAACCTTGATAATTGTGTAAGGCCCATATTGGAGTGGTATAAGCTTCCGATGAGCTCCGGTTAGGCATTATTTTTGCAAATGCAACCAAAATTTGTCACCCACCTGGAACTTGTGTGGCACCCGATGTTGATCATGTCATTGCTTGTACTTGGCATTGGATTTCTCCAAGATATCATGGACTTGCTCGTGCATGTTTTGGATGCATTCAATAAATCTGGTTGCGTTATCAGCCTCAGACTATACATGTGAGGAGCTTGGAATGATGCGCCATTTCTGCATCAAATCATGGATCCGCCTCTTGATTTCATCATTCTCCAAAACAGAATGTTGATAGATCGGGCCATTAGGTAGCAACACACCTAGGGTTAGATCAATGGAGTGCTTGACCTGCCAGTGTAAAGGAACCCTTGTGGGTGAGGAGAAAATCCCCTTGTATTCCTCCACGACTTTTTCCATCTATTGATGCCCCGCAAGGGAGCCCTGTTTGGAGGCTGCAACCACAATATTCTTCTTGCCCTGTGGGTGAATCATAGTGAAATTTTTTTTCCTGGTTTGGGAAATAATCTTACTGCATTGCTTTGCAGTACTCAAAGAGATGGCGGAAGGCAGTACTACCTCCGGTATCCTGTACAACTTATTTCCCAAAGTAATAATAACATATTGAGGCCTAGACTCATACACAACATATCACTTCCAAAAGTATGGTTGGCCTAATAAGACATCAGACACGTCAAGAGGAGCAACATCACAAAAGACCTTACTCATGAAGGACTTGATGTTGTACGAAAGGCGAAACTGTTGGCTGACATAGAGATCTCTTCCTTGGTGAAGCCACCTGATGGTATACGACTATAGGTGTACAGTGGTCGATAGGCAGAGCCACTTCACAATCTCTATTGAAATGAGGTTCTTTTGGATTTCGTTATCAATAAGGAATTGTAGTGGAGAACCCTCCACCCACATTTGGGAATGGAATAGGCACTCCCCCTCCTCTATATCCTCGGGCTCCTCCCTCTGGAGCTTGGTTGTGTAAATAATGGCATTGGGTTCTGCATCAATGATCTTCTTCCCTTTTTCATTCACCTTGTATGGTTTTGACTTAGAATTAGAACATGCCCGACACTCGCTTTGTTGTGAGTGGAGCTGTTATGAAATTCACACCACTTACTTGTGTCCTTATTTGGTTTTTTAGCGTTGTTTTGAGTCACCCCTCTTTGGCTTTTCCCCTTTTTCTGTGGTTCTGGGGCGCCTTTCCCTGGCTCTGGATTCGTGGATCCAAAATCTCACCTCTTATGCTTAAATATTTTCTCGATCTTGGTAGTGTATTGATATTCCATGCCAAGCGAGGTAATTTCTAGGAACTCCATTTCCTCCTGAATGTATCTATGCAAACAACTGTGGTACTTGAGCACCAAATGTTTCTCTGAATCTTTAATACCCAACTTTGTGCGTAGGGTATGGAAAAAATTCGTCAACTCGTGGACATCTTGATCCCTTTGCTGCCACAATGTGGTCCATTGGATGTACTTGTTCTCATAGCTCCCCATAGGGTAATATTGTTCCTTGATGTCGTCTCGGAATGAATTCCAAGTGGGTGCGGTCTAGAACATAGAGGGTTCCCTCTCGTCCTTTTTCTCACAGTAGGTTTACCACTCGTCTTTGACATGGGGGGCAGATTTGAGGAGTGAAAAAGTAATCTTTTCTCGCTTGGAGAATTCATGGACCTAGAAATACCCTTCTAGCAAATTCAACCATCTATCTATGATGTCTGCATCTATCTAGGCTTCAAATATAGGAATGTGAAATTTGAATTGTAACTTGAAAGGAGTGGTGCCTCCAGAGTGGCTGTTGGATGTAGATGCACCGTCGGTGGGTAGCTGCTGAAGTATCTAGGAAAATTTATCAATCATTGCATTCCTTTGTTTCTCGAGGGCCTCCTCGTGAAATATTTTGATAGGAAATCTTGCTCCCTCATATTTATTTTCTCCCCCATGGGCGGTTGTCGAGGTTTGCAAGGTTGATATTGCAAAGGTTCAACCAGATCAAGCCCTAACTCCTTATACCCTGACCTCATTGGGGACATGAAAAGAAGATTTGAGAAAGAGCGGACCGCTCTGATACTAGTCATCCGGATTTATGCAGGAACATAATAAAATACAGAAATAAACGTAAACTGATAGATGTAGCAAAAAAAAAAACTTCATTTCATTAATATCAAATAACTAAAGTATGCTTACAGACAGAATGGACATAAACAAGCTAGGGCGATGATATCCTATCTTTGATAAGAGATGTGGCAGCTACATGCCTCTGAACTGTGTTACAATTAGGCTCAAAGGCATTTTTATTATTGAACATGGGAAAACCCTAAACATCCAAAAATCTAACCCTAGGAGATGAAGCGCCAGATCTATGGGCCCCATATGGGTAAATTGGTACATCGACTTTGCGGGGACGTAAATTTGGCTACGATCTCTGTTTGACGTGAAAAATACCTTGTTATAAATACCTATCCAAGGAATACAAATTTTGAGTGAACAAGATCAGTTAATTAGCCATGTTGGTCCCAATTTTCCCAAAAAACGTCGTTTAGGGCCTCAAAACGGCTCCAAATGTTCAGGACCCGAAAAGCTGCCAAAAATAGTAAATTGTGTTACAATTAAGGAAACTGAAAAACTAAAAGAAACAATGGTGGGGGTCCTAGTGGAATAGGTTGGTGGCCACCAGTATCCACTTGGATCAAAATGTTAACAAACAATCAATACAATGTCATAAACTCATCCACCCAAACCCAACATGAGCTTCAAAGTTTGTTAGAGAGAACAACCTATTACAACATTTACAAGAAATTCCCTCACAGGTTATCAAGGATTCTAAATGTGGAAAATTATCTTTTCTATTCCAATATAAATATTTACGGTTTGGGGCTTGTTGTGTTATTCAACAACCGCCATTATTTTAGAATAGTTTCCTATAATGGGGGCCCTTTTAAATTTAGAGTAGAATGAATAAAACCCTTAAGTGATTAAGTCAAATAGAAATATGAGTAAAATGGGTTAAAACAATAAGTTTTTTGTTTAAAAGACACTTAAGCAGAGAATACAAAACAAACATGCAAGTAAATTGCAATGGAAAAATCACATGGACGACATATGGATTCTAAAAAGCCACTCTAAATGATTTGTGATGCGAAAAACAATAAAGCACTTTAATAAAGGAAAAAGGCTTTTTACCTGAACGATATTCCATGGGACCCACCACTGCCACGTAATCAATTGCGTATCACATATTTTCCATGAAAACATTTAATCCATCATTAACATTTCCCCGATGTGATGTACTCCATCGCATCACACTCTCGCTAAATGACCACTTCTACCCACTATCCAATTCTGTTGAAATTGCGATTGCGATATCACAATCACAAAAAGGTGGTTATTCAACATTTTAAGAAGTTCACACATGAATAAGATCTGTGATGCAAAAATATCTCATTTTAATGCTTAAATGAATACGCAGACACATCAACTCACACTTTCCATTAATGTCATAAATTAAACTGTTTAATAGCTCAAGCCTCCAAAAATGATCTGACCGCAAGAGTATTGAATTTTTGGATTATCCCCGTGCCAAATTTTATTCACCCATTATTTCCATTATGACAGTACTTTCTTATGGTAACAATATTCCCCTTTTTACTTATCATTCTTTATTTTATGCAGGCAAGTCCAACCAAGCAGAGCTGCTCAAAATTTTCTAAGGTTGCAAATAAATCCAAGAAATCCATGGCTCCCACTAATCCTACAACTTCTTCTAGTGAAGTAACAAAGATGCCCCCTTTATTCATAGATACGACATGCACATCAGAGATTTTTTCTTCCTCTTGGGAAGAAATGTACAGATTATTTGTAGATGAGAAACCCCATAGGGTTGAAAGAGAAGCTACTGCAGATGCTTGTGATTCTTCAGAATCTACTATAGCAGAGGTTGCCAACTATTTTCTACACCGGATTGCTACATGCCCTAATATTTTACCATATACAAATATGGTAAAATGGATTATCAAAAATCTCAATATTGGAGACAGAAATTTTGTGACAAACAGAGGTACAATGATAGGATCTTTCATAACTGAATATTTGAAGAAAATGTACCACATTCCAGACCTGGAGAAGGTATACGATAAAAATTTCTAGCACAATTCACCAACGAGAATGAGCTAAAGTCAGACCCCATAAAGCAATGGAGGAACAACCCAAACAAGCATAAAAATGTTGATAAGGTTATGTATTCCACTGATTCGCTTGTTGGTCCTTATTGTTATATTTCTGCAATGTTCTCTAGACTTTTCGACCAACCCAATACCACTAAATTCTCAGTTGAATGGGTCCCCCTTATGGAAGAGGTTACATATTATTATATCATGGAATGAGGAACCATTTTTCAAATAATATTTACACCTAGATTCTTGAATATAGAAAGAAACGTTCCATTTCATATAAAAAATTTCCCCCATTTTACGTGATTGCCTACATTATGGATGTTGTATGTTTTACCTTAGATTTTCTGACCATGGGTTGTAAATGGACTACCCAAGATCCTAATCCCATTCATATCTATCATAGTATTATATGGGAATCAAAATATGAAACTCATTTCTACAATATTTTTCATGGAGTTATGCTCCCATTATTTCAAGCTGTATTTGATGAAAACACCCCCAGATTATCCAAAGAAGCTCAAGCAGACTTCACCTCCATTGGAAAATGGTTTGGAGAAGAATTTTTTACTTATATCAGAGTCTTCAGAAGCTTAGCCCAACCACATGTCCTACCATTGTATGTTCCAGATAAACTTCTCACAAGGGAATTCGCTTATCAGACTGTTGGTAATGGATTGACTAAGATTTTGAAAGAGGCAAAGAAAGCTTTTTGGCCCTCTTTTCCTATTCACTGTGGTGTTTATGTGTTAGACAATTACAAGTATACAGGGTTAGAGGTAAATCAAATCCAATGCTTGAAATTGTTTACAATTTCAAAAAGGAAATATGACCCAAGCCAAGTTTCCTTCTATTTCACAACTCAATTGAAAATCATACCATTTGTGCATGGGGATGATGATTTTGATGACTTGTTTGAGTCAATTGATACTTATTATAAAGTATAGAAAGTAGTAGCATCATACTTCAAGCCGCAAAAGCTTTCAAAGTTCAAGCATTATATAAATAAGATATTATAAGGGATTCCTTTAAATATACTAGAGGTATCCCAACCCATCTCACAGAAGGAACAACAACAGAAAGAGAAAGAAAAGGAGCAGCCACCTAAGGATATTGAAATCCTTAGAAGAACATAAGAAGATAAGTCTACTAGAGTGCAAGTCGAAGATCCACAGTTTCCAAGTGACTTAAATTATATCTGGAAGGCATTAAATCAACAACTTCAAGGAGACCAAGAAATGGTGATCATTGATCATCAACAAGAAATGGAAACACCTCATGGTAAAAGTCAAAACTCGTTTACTGTTGGGTCAAATGACAAATCAATTAATAAAGAACAAGTATAATTTATCCTGGCCTACCCTACGTCAGATATTGTGTTGAAAATTGAATAAATTCCTTCTTTAGATATATTTTATAGTCCCATACATAAATATTTCATGAGCATGCAGAGGAAAATGAGGAGAACAAAAAAATCACAAAGCCTTGTTCCCAGAGATGTCCCTATGGAAGTAGTTTGGAAAGACTCACAAGTATATCCATCTCAGGATCTAACACATTTGACTTAGTTTGCAGGATCATATGCAGCTACCACCATAGATAAGGCCACTGAAGTTCAACAATTAGTCCAAGAAAAGGATGAAAGAATCCTCCACTTGGAACATGAATTGCAAGCAGTGAAGCAAAGTGTTAATCAACAATTACAAGCACAAGTATCACAGCTCCAACAAAGCCTAGATCAATGAAAGTTGCAACACCAATATGAAATTGGTGCTAAATATACTCAGATACATCAATTGCAATTTAGTTTTGAGAAGTTGAAATAAAATCCCAAAGTAGATGAATTCATGAATGAATCTTTAGAATTAAGTCATTTTTCTGCCAAAAATGATCTATTATTATTGAACTATGTGAAAAAAGCGATTCACTGATGAATTGAGTAGCTGAGAATAGGATCAAATTTGATGAGATCGATGACAAAGTATCACAGTATGTCACTTGGCAAGATACTGCTGAAGGCCGAAAGGCCAATCTCCCCAGGCTTGAAGATTCCAAAAAATAAATTATATTTACTAATTGGGACATACAGTTAAAACAAGATGAAATGGAAATTTGCAGAGCCAGTGATGTTGCTAACAACATTGTTGAAACAATTAGCCAGAATCTCATTGTTGCTAATCTGATTAATAGATGCCCTCCTGGCTCTCTACCTATTGTAAAATATTTAATAAGAAAATGGAAGGAACGATCCAAGGTAAAGGAAGAAAGCATCAAAAAATTGGAGAAGCTAGATTGGGAAACGTATTAGAAGTACTTGGTCAAGCCACATAGCCAATGGCTAATGTTGCGCTATCTAACAAATAAATCCCCTTATATGATGCCTCCACTATCAGATATGGTCTATATAGGATAGATGCGCATGAGGCCAGACCAACCTCCTGAGGTTCAACCTATGATCAACATTCTTCAACTGATGGATCGAATGAACAAAGAGACATCGATGCAATCATGAAGCGAGTCATCCCACCAAATTCTATTTATGTTTGAATTTCAGTTAATTTAAGGAGAGTTGTTTAAACCTCCTCAACTCTTTATGTAATTGCTATTTTTTTACTCTTTATTTTATTATATAAAACCCTTCATGTATTTTAAGAATGGGTCCTGAAATTTTGAAAAGAAGATTTTACAGAAGTTTCACTTTTGTACTCTTAAAGTTTTTCTTAATAGAAAATGCTAGACCAGAGACTATTTTTCAAATGAGTAGAGTTAGCATATATATGGTACTTTTATATTTATGCTGATATTTTGTTTCAAATGAAAAATAGTTGATTTTCCTTACGATTCTTTGTTTTATGTATCCTTTTAACACAATCTAGCATTAATTCACTTCTGAACATGTTCGATTGTCGTTTTTTATACATATTCAATACATGCAATAAATGGATTCGTTATATGCTTATTCAATTGATTTGATTAACTATTTAATCAAATTAATTATCTTAAATTCTACATCTCTTTGTTGGAGTAGGGTCCCTTGACTACAATTTTGATATATTTTGTAATATTTTGTAATAGTTTAATCTGGCGCAAGGACTTTGGGGCGGGTCAAAGCCGCAATGAATTGTAATGGGTCAAAGGGTAGACCAAGGGGTTTCAAACCATGTTTTTTGGACCATAGAGTAGTGCAGGATAAAATAGTATAAATAGATAAATAGATCGAGTCTAGAAGTAAGTTTTGGTTAAGTCTGGATAAGAATATTGAATTTGTGATACTGCGGACTTGTCTGGGTAAGGGCTCATGCTGGCTATGTGCACGAAGACCCTAGTCCTGCTGTGTATGAACCCTGCTGGCTGTGTGCACGGATATGTAGAAGAGTCTGTAAATGGAATTTGAAGCATTAAAGAATGAGAAGACATTTTCCTGATATTAGAATATCTCTGTGTTATGTTATGAGTTGTGCTACCTGTTGATTTCCTGTTATTTCGATGTTATATTAACTGCTCATTATAGATTAAGTGTGTACCTATAATATATGATTAGAAGAACAATGAATGCATAGATCTGAGTTATATTTCTCCTATTAGGTAATTATCGTATGATTTATGGGGTGCGCAAGTTATCATGTTACACATATTGGTAAGGGTTTCTGGTTTGGGCTTCCTTAGCACAGGCCTATTTGGATCTGAAGATGGTAACTTCATTAAATATATCTCTCTCAGGGTGCAGAAAACTAGTTCTAGCACCCTCCCATACTACTCCGGGTGAGACCTTGACCTGCGCAAGCAGGCCATTTCCAAAAGGGCCAGTAGTACAAGGGTTTGTTGGTTAACCTCAAGTTCGAACCTGGGTCAAGACCCCTCAGACCAAAAAATGGTTCTGTTTCCAGGACCAGGAGCATTTTGAGAGAGATACCAGGTGATGAGTCAGGGTTTATGGCATCCAGAAAAATATGAAATTGAAGAGTGGTTATGTTATCACCAAAATTGTACTTGATTGGCTGCTGATCAGACAACTCAGTGTAACTATTTCAAACCAGCTTTTGACTGAAGCTTAGCCTCTTCAGTCTGAGAGGGCTCTCTCATGGATAATTTATGATATTGTTTAATGATAAAGATATATGGCTAACTCTATGAATTATGTCTTGGTTTTGTAGGTTTGTAGGTTGAAAAGATGAAGGCTTGCTACCATTGGGCTATGGAGTCAGTGACAAGGATCTCAATGAAAAAGGCTCTCCTTGTGGAAGATGAGGCATGTAGATACTTAAATGAATGTAGAATACACACATACAAGGTTTAATCAATATATAAATGTTCAAATAAAGTCAGAGCATGAGAGACATGAATTTATGAGTAATGAACATTAAGATACTGAAAGCAGGACATTGAGAAAGCTATCCAATAGTTTAGTGCTTGAAAGGAAGTTAGAGGATGCAAAGCAAGAATTTTGAGTAATAAAAAATTAACATATTGAAATAAATTAATAAGATACACAGGGTTCATGAAAGTATCAAATGAATCTCACGTGAAGGATAAAACCAATAGCCATTCTCCATTACTCATCAAAAACATGTTTACAATAGCAGCAATCAGCCATAACATATCCCAACCCTTTCTAACTCTGAAACTTAGTCCTTTATAGAATGAGGAATCATAAAAATTATATGCCACCTTGCTAGCTTCGAATTCCCACCTCAAAGACCTATTTCAAACATGATTCTATCACTTGGAGACTTCCTAGGGATATTTCTCTTGTGTAGAGTTTGAATAGAAAAAGGTCTCTTCTTTCATTAATAGTTCAAAAAACCAATTCAATAACTCTTATAAACTGAAAAAAAATAATTTTATGAGTGTAATAGAGTGCCGATGTGTCATTATGCCACGTGGATGCTGAGCTGGACCTCCTCCAAGTCGAATTTTTACAAATTTTTCACAAATCTAGTTAGTGAAAATTCTGAAAAAATAGGCTTAAAAGATGAGTGTATAATTTCCAAAACCTGATGGTTTTGCAGAAACTAAGAGAGGTTTTTGTAGAGGGACCTATGCTAAAGAAAAACCTCT
Organism: Pinus albicaulis; assembly: GCA_034641835.2. Classification (NCBI taxonomy): domain Eukaryota; kingdom Viridiplantae; phylum Streptophyta; class Pinopsida; order Pinales; family Pinaceae; genus Pinus; species Pinus albicaulis. The sequence goes on from CM076569.1 coordinate 821,336,746, forward strand.
TTCATATTTCCAAAATACTTTTTCATTTTCACATAAACCTTAAAAACAATTCGCTACGAAAACAATTTTCAGCAGTTTCATAGCGTACTTTAGTAGCGTACAAAAACGACCTTTCCCATAATTTTTTTTTATTATTTCCTTTTGCATGGTCTTCATCATGTTCTAACACATCTTCCTTATCATTTCCTCCCTTGGAAACTACCAAAAGTGTTTTAAAATACAAAAATAAAGCTACAGGTGGTTTCGTAGCGTTTTCTTGGCTTCAAGCCTAGGAAACGCTACAAAACTATCATAAACAGTGTAAATTCACCGCCAAATGAGCCAAAATGTTATCACCAAATTGAATCCTCTTGGGTTGCTTCAATGGTCAACTTGGAGTAACCAATATCATAAATTATCCATGAGAGAGCCCTCTAAGACTGAAGAGGCTAAGCTTTAGTCAAAAGCTGGTTTGAAATAGTTACACTGAGTTGTCTGATCAGCAGCCTATCAAGTACAATTTTGGTGATAATAGGTTCAAAAAGCATATCCAAGAGCTTTCCCTAAAAGAAAATAGGTGTAAGAAGTTGACTTCTGAAAAGTGGAAGAATAATTGTATCTTCACAGAGGTGCACAAGATCTTCTTCGTGACCTTCACACATGAGTTGCAGGAGTGGCTGTCGAGATTGGCGGAGTTCCAGACCTGTTGGGAGAACATTAGGGTTACACAGTGGACCCTTGAATAAATCCGACAGTTGGAAGGAACTGATAAAAAATCACTCGGACCATGGATCACTGGGTTGATAATATCTTGGGTGGATTTGTGACAAAATTTGTGGTAGATCAGTTCGTATTATACTTTGACGCTGAGATAATATATTTCAAGGGTTTGAGAGGAAAGTTCCTGCGGACATTTCCTTTGCTTATTAAGATGCTCTTGAGTGAAAAATGTGTTTTGTGCAGCCACACCGAATGAACGAACTATGAACAAAATGAAAGTACCACACAGAACGAGAAGTATTACAAGATCTACCAAAAGGGGGAAAGAGCTTGATACAACCTTATGAGAGATCCACAGAATCTAGAAACTGAGGCTACACACACTGCATGTGGCCTTCCTGCTACGCCATATTCAAATCCGTGTAAGACTCAGACATCTCCCACATCACTGCCACCCCCTCCTACTGATGATATGGTTGTGCACATGAAGTTACCCAGCATTAAGGGTGTGGGGGATGAGGATATGGATCGGTTGTGGTTCGTGGTTGATGTAGTATAGGCTGCGCAGAATGTTAATACAAATGTTGTGGAAAGAGTGCAACTGGCCATGGATTTTGAAGGCTGAGCTCTAGAGTAGTTTATGGGATCTAAAACGAAACGCCGCTTAAAACAATGCTCCCCCTACTATCGATGATATCAAGAAGGAATTGAAGCAGCAATTCAAAAATACGAAGTCCTATGTGCAATTAGTAGTGGAGCTAAAAGACTTCAAGAAAGAAGCAAAGAAGTCAATCTGGGAAGTTGATCAGTGGTTGAAGAAATTCATCAGTGATGGGGGATTTGTTTACGATGACAAACAACATAAGGAATGGTTCATCGCCATGCTATTACTGCATTTGCACGGACCTATGGGTTAGAAAAATATCGATTCACAAGAAGAAGCCTTGGAAATTTCTATGAAGCTAGAGGCTGTGCCGAGGGATGATACCCAAATTGGGGCAATGCAGATCTAGAGCCAATTAGAGGTGATGCACTTAGAAATTCAGAACTTACGGAGATACCGAGGTAAAGAAGCTAGCATAGATGTTTGGTGTATTCATTGCAAAGGAGCAGGCCACACCAAATATCAGTGTCATGTGTTTACGAATTATCTGCGAGTCAGAGGACCAAATCCACTATGCCCTAGGGAGGTTGGAGGGCCTAGCAACCCCATTCTATGGTACTCTGATTGCCAGGTAGCGGGCCAACATGATCCAGAGTTGAAGCAACAATATCACAAATTTTGTTCCTCGGTTGTTCATGATGAGCACCACTTCTGAATGTATGAGTTGATGATAGAAAATGTGAACATGTATAGAGTGCAGGATGAGACCTCTTCACCAGCATCTCCCTATGATGTGGAGGATCCCTGACGAGAGGAAGGGGAGGATGGAGAGGAGGAGGCGTAGGCTGAGGAAGAGGCCAATTGATCTGCTATAATTGTGGATATCTAGAACACTATGCATGTGATTTCCCTAACCCTGTGCGGAAGTCCTACAGGTACTATAGGAAATTTGACCACGTAATAGAATAATGTCGGGTTCTGCTGGCTAAGATGCAATAAAAGAAAAAAAAACCTACACATAATGTGAAAATGGTCAAAGATGAGCCACGCAGTGATGGCCCCAGTGTAAATGCAATAGCTTGCAGTGGTATGGCCACTGGAGGACCTACAGAGTCATGGATTAGAAAGGAAACTGAGAAAAAGGAAGGTCTAGATTTGAACAAAGAAAAGGAAACTTTTATAGAGGCTAGAAAGGATTTTGCTACGACAGAAGCATCAACATCAAAAGCTTCCATGGATCCAGAGGCCGATGAAGTAGTTAAGCCATTCCTTCAAGCATGTATAAAATTATTGCACAACTAGAAGGCGGTAGGGAATCTCCAAGCATTGATAGATAGTTGTGTAGAAAAAGAATCCCCTTGATGAGAGATTAAGGCTATAAACAAAATTTATAATAACAAGAAGAGGACCGGTCGGGAGATGCGTATGATTGCGAAGATTGAAGACTATGAGATGGATTAGGTCATCTTGGATCTGGGATCAGATGCCAATGTCCTGCCCAAGAAAACTTGGAAAAGTATGGGAGAGCCCAAATTGGAATGGTCCATTCAATTACAGATGGATAACTAGAAAAATATCATTCCACTGGGAAGGTTGCCTAAGGTTGTGGTAGACTTTGTGAGAGTTAAGCTATATGCAGACTTCGCAGTAATCCAGATTGTGGATGATGCAGACCCTTACCCTGCACTATTAGGATTGGATTGGGTTATTGACATGGGAGGTATCATCAATCTAAAAAGGAGAAGCATGATCTTTGAAAATTATGGTACACAGGTAATAGTCCCTCTAGATCCAGCTAAAGGTGAAAGATATACAGAGACGGTGCACGTTGAGGAGCACGTTGACCATATTGACAAAATAACTACGTGAGATGAGGATTGGGTCAATCCTATGATAGATGGCATGTTAAACTAGGAAAAAGATAGCTCGTGTTTCTCATATTCGGATGGCGAGATGGAAAACTGGTAGAACCGGTTGCATGACGTATCTACGCTGCACTGCCTCAAGATCAAAAAGAGCTTCCGGTGCATCTCCTTAGAGGTAAGAGAACTGCCTTAATTTGATGGTTCTAGTAGTGTTAAGGAATTTACGCACTAGAAAAATATGTCCCTAAAGAAATAATATTTTGGGCACTCGATTTGGCCATGCGTGCCACCCTTGTGCGATGGTGGGAAAAACACAAGGGGGATTTCCAGGACTAGGAGGAATTTCTAAAGATGATGATCCTGCGGTTTGAACCCCCATTCAACCCCCCCATGGAACTATTTTCTAGCCGCGGGGATCTGCACAAGCACTTGGCTATGTGGATGGAAGTATGGAATGAGAGGACCTGGAATGAGTGGGTCCATATGTTTATTCATGCATTAGGGATGGTCCCCACCACCTAGTATTTAGATGCAGAGCTTCACCAACATACTCGCCATTGGGAGACAATGACAAAAGATTTTGTGGCAACGTTCGGCTTAGCTGGAGGGACGAAGAAATTAGATGAAGCCCCGATGCTTTTGTCTTTGATGAATATTTGCCTCGAAAGGAATGCGTTGTGGCAACTTGGGATGTGCAGATGCAGGATATTGTCAACTGTAAAAAATTTTCAGTAGAGGACTGTGATGAGGATACCCGGAATTTCACAATACCAGAATCAGAAGAAGAGTGCGCAGTTGCAGGACCCCTATTGCAGACAATAGACGTTACCAAACCATTAAAGTTGAAGGAAGTCAACATTGGGACGTAATAGTAGCCCAAGTTGGCCAAAATTGGGGATTAATGAGATGATGGTACTGTCAGAAATATTGTGGAGCTGTTGACCGAATACCAGGACCTATTTCCTATGAATTTGTCGGAACTCAAGGGAATTGTAGGAGATTTGGGTGTGACGAAGATCACCTTGAAGCCAAATGCATGTCCTATCAAACAATGACCTTATTGGTTGAACCCTAAGCATAAGTAGAAATTCAAGGAAGAAATAGATAAGATGGTGGCCACATGTATCATTGAGCCAGTAGAGCAGTCTGATTGGGTAAGCCCAATGGTAGTCCAAGAAGAGAAGACCAAAGGGGAGATAAGGGTTTGCGTAGATCTGTGCAAGCTGAATGATTCTTGCGTGCATGATCCCTTCCCTACGTCATTCTCTGATGAAATCCTGGATAATGTGGGAGTTCAAGAAGCATACTCATTCACTGATGGGTTCTCAGGGTACCATCAAATCAGAATTGCACCTGAAGACCGCAGCAAGACAACCTTCGCAATCGAATGGGGCTCCTTCCAGTACACTGTCATGCCATTCGGACTAATGAATGCCCATGTCATTTTCTCGCGCGTAGCTGTGGAAATATTCAAAGAATTCATACATAAGTTTCTAGAGGTCTATTTTGATGATTGGACATTATTTGAATTGGTAAAGAAGCATGTGTCAAACCTGCGCATGATGTTGGATACCTGTAGAAAACACTAGATTTTGCTGAACCTAAAGAAGTGTATATTCTACGTACCTTTTGGAATTTTGTTGGGGCACATCATATGTTAGCAGGGATTGATGGTTGACCCAACCAATATTGTGGTTATCATCAATCTAGCAGTCCCCACCAATGAGAAACAACTGCGCTCCATCTTAGGACACACGGTTTACTACAAGAAGTTCATTCAGGGGTACATCTTGATCACTATGCCAATGGAAAAGCTGCTAAATAAGGATGTGTCCTTTTTCTGGGATGAGTAGTGTCATAAGATTTTTGAGCTACAAAAAGAAAAGATGGTCACTGCACCTATTCTAATATTCCCAAATTGGGCGAAGGTATTTCATGTACATGTGGATTCATCAGGCATAGCTCTTGGGGCTGTCTTAGCGTAGGGAGGAGAAGGAGACATTGATCATCTAGTTTCATTTTTTAGCAGGAAGCTCTCTAGTGCAGAGCGCAACAATTCTACTATCGAGAGACAAGGACTAGCAATGGTGTATGCCCTGCAAAAATACATGCACTATCTATTGGGAGGACACTTTAAAATGTTCACTGACCATTCAACTTTAAAATACCTGGTCAATAAGCCTATGTTGGGGGGGGAGATTTGTATATGGTTGCTACTATTTCAGGAATATGACTTTGAGATTATTGTGAAGCCCGAGAGACTGAATGCAAGACTTGATCACTTGTCTTAGATTGAGAGTCGGGAAGAGCCAAATAGTTTGGAAGAAGGATTACCTGATGCACAAATGTTCGATATTAAGGTGGTCGATGAACACTTTGTGGACATTGTTCACTTCGTGACAACTGGGACAACCCCTACAGAATGTTAGGTGCAATAGAAGAAAGAACTGGTGGCCCACACAGCTGATTTCACTATAATTGTAGGACAATTATATAAGTTGGGTGCAAATGAGGTATTGAGGAGGTATGTGTTAGAACATGAAATGCAAGCTACCTTGGCTGAGTCTCATGGAGGTTTGGAAGGAGGCCACTACGCAGGGAAAGCCACTGCGTAGAAGGTGCTGCGTGCATGGTTATGGTGGCCCACATTGCATAATGATGCACAAGAATACCGTCGAGCCTGTGACGCATGTCAGCAAACTAGGAAGCCCTCGCGTAAAGATGAAATGCCCCTGCAACTGCAGATGGCCTTGCAGGCATTCGATAAATGGGCCATAGAATTTGTGGGACCAATCAATCCTCCAAGAAAGAAGACTGGCGCACGTTACATCATTACTACCACTGATCATGTAACTAGATTGGCAGACACAAAGGATGTGAAGGATTTTATTACAGATACGGCCGCACATTTCATCTTTGAGCATATTCTGACCAGGTTTGGCTACTCGAAGATCTTAATGTGCGATAAGGGTACGCATTTCGTCAATGAAACTATTGAAGCTTTGATAAAATAATTTCAGATCCACCATGCGAAAAGTACCCCATATCACCCACAAGCTAATGACATAGTAGAGGCTTTCAAAAAATATATTGGAGAACGCACTGAATAAGATATGTAATGCCAATCAAAATTATTGGGACGTGCACATCCCTTCAATACTATGGGCCTATAGGACTACATGCAAGAAGCTGACTAGGAAGACTCCTTTCAGGATGGTCTACGGATAGGAGGCCATCATGCCCATGGAATATATTGTCCCCAACCTACGCATTGTGGCTTTCACAAAAATGGAGGAACCTAACATCATGGAGGAACGCTTGGTGTAGCTGGTTTCATTGGAAGAAGATCGGTTCATTGCTAACTTCCATCAACAAGTACAGAAGGCACGTGAAAAAGATTGGCATGATCGCCACATCTGACATAAAGTGTTTAAGGAGGAAGAATTGGTGTTAGTATATGACAGTCAATTTGTGTGCCATTGAGGAAAGTTTCGTAAGAACTGGTTGGGACCGTTGTTTGGTTGCATGGAGACTACCTTCCTGGGTATGTTAATGGATGTCATCTAAAACCATACAGGGACAAATCAGTGCCTACCAAATGAATATATGGATGGAGTACAACATTAAAGGAGATACACGCACCATAAGAGAAGGTGCAAGCAAGTGCGATGGAAGCGCAACGATAGCGGGCAGGTAAGGAGGCACGAGAAGGTGTGACAGAGGCCCAGGGGTAGTGCGCAGCTAGAAAAACTAGCCGTTGGAACAGTAAAACTATGTGAAAAAGAAATTTTACCATTGGATGGAGGGGGTGTTTGGCATTTAATGCAACAATATTGGTGGATTTTTTACCTTTCTCTCTTTGGTAAGTCACATTTAATGAGAATCCAACCGTTTTTAACCATCGTGGCCTACAAAAGGAAGGGCGTAGGTCATAATCGGTTCCTTTGCTCTCTTAATATCTTATGCTTTGTGCCTTATTGTGAATTCTGTGTTTCTTGTGACCACGCAACCTATATGTTTGGGTGAGGTACCCCTTCCGACAATAGCATCCCTGATTTTATATTATGAGCAAGGATGATGGCCACTAACCCCACCAATTCATCGTCCATTACAACCTCCACTGAGCTAGGGTCCGAAGAAGTTTTTGAGGTTACCCCCGAAGTTGAAGAGATCGTGAAAGGAGAAGGAAAGGGGAAGGTTAAAGGAAAAGATGAAGGCAAGGAAAAGGGGAAAGCCATGAAGTGGGCTTCAGTGAATCCGCACACCTCCCCCAGGATTGAGCACTCCCCCAGGAAGGTGCCCTTAGGCACACTCGCCCAATCCCTCAAAACAACCCATGTCGGCCTAGGAAGAAGATCTGCTAGTATCTCCTCTCTCATGGATAACGGCTTATGTGAAGCCACACAAGCCAACGGTGCGTACGCTAAAAAATGCAGATGTCATCCGAGAGTATCTTTAGATGTCATTAGTCCCAGAAGAAGTTCCAATGATTGGAGACATGTATGGCAACATTTCGACCATTAAATTTGATGACCATGATCTAGCTAATGAAGACACCTTTCCGAATCTGGCCCCAAAATTATATCTTGAACGAGTATTGTATGATGACGTACCAAACGTGGAACCAATGCTGTGGGCGCACAGGCTACAAGCTTTAAGAATCTTGAATTTTTTGTGCATCCCCTACTTTGGGTGATATTTTATCACCAGTTTTGTCATCCGGTAGTTTCTCGCACTAAACCATGATGGTTGATTATGGATGCAAGGTCCCATCCCTCTTGATGCTTCACTGATCCATAAGATCACTGCCCTGCCCATGAAGGGGTTTGGGAAGAAGAATGAGCAGAAGGTGGCTGACGATGTCAGAGAAAAATACAAGGTTGACTGTGACAAGCGAGGGTTCTTAGTAGAGAACATCATAAACCCATGAGTGCGCATGGGCACTCTTCTGCTTGGGTGTAAGATGATGCGCAAGTGTAGGCCATCAGTCGTCCTTGCATATGTCATATAATTGGCAGGGTAGTGCGACAGAGGGGTCTGCTACAATTGGTCGCAACACCTGTGTGAATAATTTTTAGATAACGTGGCACGAGACCAAAGTAATCCTTTCTGCTACTCTTGGTTATTTCTATTGATCACCTTGGTCACGTACGAGATGCCTGAGGATGTGGTGCTCCCTGAGCTCAAGCCTAACGTATGCGAGGGAGCACGCTACGTGAATCTATGGGACTCCAAGGATCCACAGTGCATCAAGGAGAAAAAAGTATTCTGGGTATTATTTGATAGTGCGCTGGAGGCAACAATACCTTCCAGGTCGCGATTATCACCTAGAGTATATGAGAAATATAAGTGCATTTTCGACTTTCATGTCACCATGTAAAATGTGAAAATCAGGGCACGAAAGGATCCCGTGTGGTACAACCTCCCTTATATGGTCACCTAGGTGGAGGTCAACCAAGTCATCGCAACCTAGCCGCCTGCATGAAAGATCGACCTCAAATCCATTGCTCCGGTCATAGCAGGCACATCCAGAAAAGATGCAACAACCAAGGATATCGTACTATGAAGTACATCGAAGGAAATTAAGCTACACACCACCGAGAATACCACCACCAAGGATACCCCCAAGGACACCACCAAGGGGGTGGAGCAGGAGCCACAACATAATGTTGAGACTTGAGGAGTTGATGGGGAGGGTGCGGATCCCCCATAAGAAACAAAGCACATTGGTGAGCCTCCCAAAGGTCAGCGGAAGAAACTAAAAGGTGATAAGTATGGGGGAGCGGCAGAGGTTACTTTGACAAAGGAGGATTTGGAGAAGATCGTGGATGCAGTTGCCACCGCATCTAAAGATTGATGGAACACCCTAGAATACCAACACAAGGTCATGGTGGAGGCCTTGTAGTCCGGGTTGCAGGTCCTACAGATGAAGGCAGACACTTTACAAATGAGCATGAACTAGAAGGGGTCGATCCAAGTGAGCCTGCCAACCACAACCATCATTGCAGCGACTGAAATCAGGATTTTCCCCTTCCCAAGTGCAACCTTGACCATAGAACCACTAGCTTTGAGCACACAAGTCCGAGCATATGCAGAGGTCGGTCTCGATATCACAAGAATAACGAGTGGGAAGCTACATGCTCTCCACTTGTTCGTCTTTGCCGAGATCTAGAGCAGAGAAGCGCGTGTGCAACAACAACTGAGTTAGGTCGAGAAGACAATTGCTACAAAGCATGGTGAATCTGCCTAAGCCAAAGCAGCACAACACGCGACGGTCATAAAACAAGTAGAGTTAGAGCACCCCATTGACCAATTATGTGGAGAGATTCCTGAAGTAATTATTGCCTCTGTTTCACCTCAGGGAAAGTCTTTTTATTTCAAGTGTAAGAAAAATATGTGCAAGTGACATTAGAGGTTAACTACTCTAGATCACCGTAAGAAATATTGTCTAATTCTTGAAGTTCAATCAAACCAACTTGAAAGTGAACTATGAAATACTTCAAACCAATCAAAGGAGAAAATTATGTTGTAAGCATATGCAGACAAATCACTCAAGACTGAAATAAAGAATAGATTGCAATTGAACAACACGCTTTGATGAATTGAACAATTACCTTAATGAATTGAACAACAATCCTAATGAATTGAACAACAATTCTAATGAATGGAACAACAATCAATTATTCTAGATTTTGCAATGGAATTCTCTATTAATCAACTAATAGCATCATTTGGAATTAAAAATAAAACCAAATATTCACATTTATGATGGAAAGTTTCAATAAATAACTATTTGCAGAATTGAACAACAACCGCACTGAATGTAATATTCCCAATTAGCGCAAGCTAATGGGAATATACAATTTTGTTTCATTTTCTTGTCGCATGAATAAAAGTGTAAAGGAGGACAATAAAAACTCCTAAAACACCAAATAAATCAATGCCCCATGTGAACAAAGCTAAATCTGGGCTATCTAAATAAACACCCTTATGTGTGAAAGGGATTGAGCCATTTGACTGGGTCAATCATGACCAAATCAACAGCGTTGTATAGAAGAAGTGATCCTCATTGATGCATAGCGAAGTCTTAGTTGGAGGTGGCACATGTGAAAGAAGCTAAATCATTGAGATGGTTTAGGGTTTTGCAAGATTTCTATCTTATAAAAGGGAGAGGAGTACAACATGAGAAGGTTTTTGATTAACATATTATTTCTGAAGAATTTTGTATTTAGACATTTCTTATTCTCATGGCTATTTAGCAGAGATAGTGATGTTTAGCACTGGGTGTTCCTGATCGGGAATCCCACCTCCTTCCTTGAGTAGCTCTTAGAGGATTCTTGCATTTCTTGTCCACTATCAGGCATTTTTCCAAGCTCTTCTTCCAACTACAACACATATCATGTTGAGTGTTTGGTTGTCTTTGTAAGCAGCAATAAGTGGAGGCTAGATCTACTCAGATCTGGGCCATTCTAGTGCCTCTTTTCAGTGGGAAAGTCTTCTATCCCCCTGGCAAGAGAATATTAGATGATTGGAGCACTAATTTCAGATCTTAGCTTGAGGCCACATATGTTCTAGAGCCTACAATGCAGTTTCCCTTCCCGTACTGCGTTATTTGCAAGTGTACAGTTGTAGGGTGTTTTGGCACACTTTTGGAGGAGAGATCTCTAGTGTTGGGGTTCTTCCCTTTAGTGTGGTGATCCATGGATTTCAGATCTGATCCATGTCATATTCAGATCTGATCTGAATACTGTTGTAATTGCTTCAAAATTTCTGAATCATTCTGCAGATCTGCTGCATAAGATCTTAGATCTACTCCATGTATCTCACTTTTTGTTGAAAACCCTAGGAGAAATTTGTAGAGGAGCCTATATATTGTACAGATATGATATAGATCTAACTTTTTGTACACAGATCTGCTCTAGATCTGAAGTGTAATCTACATCTGTTATCAGCCAATAAAATAACACCGTCAAGCTTATTCAGTCCTATTCTATGGTTGCAACACCTCATTTTTGAGGATTTCTTCATGTAAAGTCTTCTATTTTCTATTATATAACTCATGGGCTTCAATATAACGCCGATTTTATGTTGTAAATGTTATTTTTGAGCCTCCATATTGGCCTCCTTCTTTTACTTTTTTGAACTGCATTATTTATAAGCAGTATTGTTTATTATTGTTGCATTTTCCCATTTGGGATATTACAGTGGTATCAAAGCAATCATCTTGGCACAGCCTGTAAGAAGCCAATATGTATTTAGAATAAGAGGAGCCTCTTACTGAAAGAGAGAAGAGGTATCTAAAGATAATATATAAGAAATTTGATTACACAAATGATGACAAAGACAAGGGTAAATCCCCTGAATCTGGAAGTGATGAAGGTCAAAAGGATTTTCCTAAAATCATTTTGAGAGCCATGCAAGATCTTGCTAGAGACATCAAAGAGATGAGATTGGACAGAATCAAAGAATATCCTAAGATATTTCATCTTTTAGAAAGCTCTGGCATGTCTCATCACTGGAATGATCAACCAGTGAACTAGCCACAAGTTTCACAATGCTCCACCATGCTGACTTTTTTGGCTGTGGAAAATGAAGGGCCTCAAGAGCAAGCATCCCTTGAAGAATATTTTGAAGAATATGAGTCTCAGAATTAGAGATTCAAAGATCACTTGAGTTTTCAAGAGTTTTATCACCTGAAGGACAAGAGAAGACTAAGGCATCTGCATAGAGATGGTGGATTCATTCAGAATCATGATCGACATCACTCTATGGGTAGATTATTTTTACCCAAGTTTGATGGGTCATCCACTAGTTCTACCAAAGCATGGGTAGAAAAACTGGAAATATTCTTTCAGTTGAACAATGTCCCAGAGATGGAAGCTATCAAGATTGCAACGCTGCACTTTGAAGGTGAAGCACACAACTGGTGGTTCCATGGCTTGTCTACATTGGGTCATGCCAATGTGACTGCTTATTCTGAGTTCACTAGCAGGCTAGTGGAAAGTTTTGACAAAAGAGATTTAGAGGGACCATTCATGAGCCTTGCAAAGTTGAAGCAATCAAGTAATATAGAGTCTTATATTTCTGAATTTTTGAGATTATCTGTTATGGTTCCTGATTTGTCTGCAGCAAGAAGGGTGTACATGTTCATCGATGGTCTAGATGAACCTCTTCATGGGTTGGTAAAATATAACAAGCCCACTACATTGCATGATGCCATTGAGAGGGCTAGAGACCTTCAATATGCCTTGCCAAAGGCAAAGGCAAAATTTTAGCACAAGCCCTCTTTTCCTTCCAAGGGAGAGGAAGAGAAAGCTGCTCCCTCAAAGGAGAGCACATTCAGGGAGCCTCTTGATATTGAATTCTGGAGAGATCTAAGGAAGAATAAGCTATGCTTCACTTGCCAAGAACCATGGGTACCTAGAAATAGATGTGTTGCTGGTAAAGCACATTACATAGAGGTCTTCTCAGATCTTGAAGAAGAAGAAGATGATGATGAACCAAGAAGGGGTCACAGTGCTGACAATGTTGAAGGAGATCCAACACCATCAGGAGATGGGGATGGAGCATTTCATCCTATTGGAGGAATTATTGCATCTTTGAGAGGAGTACCTAAGTACTTGACCTTAAGAGTTCAAGGTTCAATCATGAATCAAAGGGTTTCTGTACTGATTGATAGTGGGACTACACACAACTTCATTGATTCCCATCTTGTGCAAAGGAGGGCAATACCCACTGATAATTTTGAGGGATTCTTTGTTTTGGTCCCAGGAGACAGAAAAATGCAGTGCATGCATTATGTCCCATCACTTTCAGTCACCATGGGTACCTATAATTTGGTTGATCACTTCTTTGTGGTTGACATACCGGACACCAATGTGATTTTGGGTGTTCAATGGTTGATTACATTGGGGAAAGTCACCGCTGATTAGGAGGCTTTGCAAATGGAATGGGTGGACAAGAAGAGTGGTGAATCTCAAATGATCAAAGGCATGCATACTTACCCCTCACATAACACTTCCACACAGAAAATAAAGATGGATTTACGCAGCGGAAGAAAGGACCTTATAGTCCCATCCATTATGTTCATGAGAGTTCTGCATGGGACACTTTTATCTAGTGTCAAACCACCTAGGAGGCCACCAGATTTAGATTTTGTGGGGAAGACCTCACAAAATGATGCTTAAAGCTTAGATCCAGGAGGGCTTGGAGCACTGGAAGATAAGGCTACATCACTAGGAGACTTGGGTAAGCTCAAGAAGGAGGGAGATCTCCTTCTCTTATCATCATCACCCACTCTCATTTTTGAATATGCGCTATGGGAGGAGAAGAAGGGAAGGAATGGCCTTCCAACACACACCTTTGACATAGGATATGTCAAGGAGGAGAGCAGCAACATGACAGACAGTTCTATTGATGCATCACCAACACTCTCATTGTTGAGCAGTTTAGATTTGTATTGGAAATCCCAACTGTTGGTGGATTATTCCAAAGATCTTAACACTTGTATGATACTTGATGACCAACTACATGAAGATGGCTATTTAGTCCAAGGAGGAGTCATCTATCATCATGGTAGGATCTTCTTATCTAGAGCTTCTAAGCTCAAGCAGAAGTTACTACAATGAGCATACAAAGAGTTCTGTTTTAGCCATATGTATTCCATGAGGATCTATAACATCATCATGAGGAGATTTGATTGGGAAGGCTTGAAAGAAGAACTACATCAACATTTTTAGGAATGCATGAACTATGTGGATTTGGGATAGCCATGTGACTCTATGCAAGAGTTATTTCAGCCATCTCTTCCTTCTTTGGAAAGAGGAGAAAGATCCATGCACAACTCCATGTGTATGAGGAACCTTGTTGGTGAAGAATCTGATCATGTAAAGCAAGTTTCATTTTCTGATTTTACATATTCTTTCACCATGTTTATGCAGGCCATGACTCCAAGGAGGAGTGATGTATCATGTAAATCTCATGGCAAACATTGGACCACTAAAATTTCTAAATTTGGCCACTCCCTTGATGTGAAAAGGTAGATTTTCTATCATGATGGGTGCTTCCCAAAAGCACCAAACATATCTCGTACTTTCAACCATAGTGAGATAACATGGGCAGCAAGTAAGTGGTGGGAAAACCACTTACCATACCTTGATCTGATGCAGGAAGGAGATGCACTACGTTGGTACCATATTTGGGACTATGACCCACCTCCACATGTTCAAATTTATGTTTGTATGTATGTAGTTTTGCTTCCATACATTGATGATATACTTGTACATTTTATGGGTATGTATGGAGGGAGGATGGGAGGCATGTATGTACCACATGGGATGGAGGTTCTCCATGCACCTTATGCTACATGTTATAGGGAGAGCATTGGTTCAACCATGTTTGTTTCATTTGAGTTATTGAATCCTTGTGGGGTGGATTACTTACATCTCATAAGAATCTTGGAGGAACAATTCATGGAGGGTTGGATTGGTGAGCACTTAGCTTATGGAAGAAGCTTAACACATGATTATGGTGTCACCAATGGAGGAGGAGAAGAGTTGCAGCACTCACCTTATCAGTTGCTTGAGGACAAGCAACATTTTGGAGGGGAGGACTGTAATATTCCCAATTAGCCCAAGCTAATGGGAATATACAATTTTGTTTCATTTTATTGTTGCATGAATAAAAGTGTAAAGGAGGACAATAAAAAATCCTAAAACAACAAATAAATCAATGCCCCATGTGAACAAAGCTAAATATGGGCTATCTAAATAAACACCCTTATGTGTGAAATGGATTGATCCATTTGACTCGGTCAACCATGAACAAATCAACAGCGTTGTATAGAAGAAGCGATCCTCATTGATGCACAACGCAGTCTTAGTTGGAGGTGGCACATGTGAAAGAAGCTAAATCATTAAGATGGTTTAGGGTTTTTCAAGATTTCTATCTTATAAAAGGGAGAGGAGGACAGCGTGAGAAGGTTGTTGATGAACATATTATTTTTGAAGAATTTTTCTGTTTAGACATTTCTTATTCTCTTGGTTGTTTAGCAGAGAATAGTGTTGTTTAGCATTGGGTGTTCCTGATCAGGAATCCCACCTCCTTCCTTAAGTATCTCTTGGAGGATTCTTGCATTTCATGTCCACTATTAGGCATTTGTTGAAGCTCTTCTTACAACTACAATGTAGATCCTGTTGAGGGTTTGGTTGTATTTTTAAGAAGCAACAAGTGGAGGCTAGATCTACTGAGATCTAGGCCATTCTAGTGCCTCTTTTCAGTGGGAAAGTCTTCTATCCCCCTGGCAAGAGAATATTAGATGATTGGAGCACTAATTTCAGATCTTGGCTTGAGGCCACATATGTTCTAGAGCCTACAGCGCAGTTTCCCTTCTAGTAATGCGTTATTTGCAAGTGTACAATTGCAGGGTGTTTTGGCACACTTTTGGAGGAGAGATCTCTAGTGTTGGGGTTTTTCCCTTCACCGTGGTGATCCATGGATTTAAAATCTGATCCATGTCATATTCAGATCTAATTTAGATAGTGTTGTAATTGCTTTAGAATTTCTGAATCATTCTACAGATCTGTTGCATAATATCTTAGATCTACTCCATGTACCTCACTTTTTGCTGAAAACCCCAAGGGGCATTTGTAGAGGAGCCTATCTAGTGTACAGATCTGATATAGATCTAACTTTTTGTACACAGATCTGCTCTAGATATGAAGTGTAATCTACATATGTTATCATCCAATAAAATTATGTTGCCAAGTTTATTCAGTCCTATTCTATGGTTGCAACACCTCATTTATGAGGATTTCTTCATGTAAAGTCTTCTATTTTATATTCTATAACTCATGGGCTTCAATATAATGCTGATTTGTTGTTGTAAATGTTATTTTTGAGCCTCCATATTGGCCTCCTTCTTTTACTTTGCTAAACCACGTTATTTCTGAGCAGTATTGTTTAATATTGCTGCATTTTCCCATTTCGGATATTACACTTAAACTAGTCTAACGATTGTAAAAGCGTCAACTCTTGATAAAAGAACATGAATGATAAATATATTCTAGTAAAAAGTAAGTTATAACATCTCAGAAATGTGATTAACCAATTGAATGATAATGCTATGAAACACAGAGGATAACTGAAAATGCAAGTTTTGTAAATAAACGTACAACACAGAATAGTAGGAGAACCCCCAGGGCTGGGCCCGAAGCCTCTAGAAGCCTTCTGTTAAGGAATAATCATAATTTTTTTGTACTAAAAACACTAATTTCTTCATTAATCAATAGAGAAATACATTAGCACAAACTTGACGATTTTTTCTGAATATATTTATTACAGGAAAATTATAATACATGAATTATCTCTTTCTCTCTTTCACCTCTAGCCTTTTACAACTTAATGGCGAAATAAAATAGAGTAACGAATCCTCTCCATCATGAGATCTTGCCTCTTCATGGCTATCAAATGAATACTCCAAGAGTAGGCGTTGTTGGCTCGAGGGGTCCTGGCCCAGGTTTGGAGGTTAAGGTTTGCCAACAAACCCCTATACCACTGGCCCTTTCGGCAGTGACTTGCTTGTGTAGGTCAAAGTATCACTCGAAGCAGTATGGGTGGGTGCTGGAACCAGGTTTCTGCACCCTGAGAGAGGATAGGTAAGCCAAGCAGAGTTGCGTCCGACTTTATATTGACCAGATCGCCTATCTCAGAACCGGATCTATAGATCTCCTTTGCATTCACGTGCACAAGGTCAACTATACTTATTGTACTCAACAAATCATATACTTCTAAAATAGTAGTGCAACATTACAATTACTCTTTACATAAAACATAACAGAACATACCCAAATGTAGAAGAAACACTTAACACAATACTTTCGTAGCTTAACACAGAATATGCATAACACAATAGTTATCATAGATTCACATCAACAGTACAAATATATTCAGCTACACAACAACCTTTCTCATTCATTAATCTTTCAGTTCCTTCTTACAATACCCAAACCCAACCTGTGAACACAGCAGCAAGGTCCGTACATAGTAGGAATTGGGATCTCCGTGCACACAGCCAGCAGGAGTCCTTTCCCCAAAAACCAAAACAGATCTACTGAGCCACAATTCGCATCAAGATCTCATCATATTCTTTCCTTATAGTTCAAAATGTCCCTCTATTTATAAAATTCTAGCCTAATATTTCCTATGGTCCGCAAACTATGGTTTGCGGACTCTAGGTCTACCCTTTGACCCATTACAATGCTTTCGGGGCTTTGACCCACCCCAAAACCCCTACGGTAGACTAAATATAATAAAAAATATACAAAATCGGACCAGTTTCGTAGCTTGTAGGAGATCCTATTCCAAAAGTCCCCCAACACAATCTTGTGACTCGTCCCAAGTCACTGTGGCCGAGGGTCTGCCAATTGTCCTTAGAGCTGCTTGATTATCCTGACCAACGTGCGTATCCCATTCATGCCTCAACACCCCATCCTCAGTGGGCTGATTCTGTCTGAGACAACTATTCCGGCCATATATTCATTTAACCCTGTATGGTTTGAGCTGGCTGCCATTGACATATCTTGGTAACACGTCACCGCACAAGGTAGCTAACTTGACTTCTCCACCATCCGTGATTTCCTTAACAGTGTAAGGACCAAGCCAGTGTTGTCGGAATTTCCCTGGGTGTTTCACAAACTGGCTATCATATAAGAAGACTAGATCGCCTTCTACGAATGTCTTTTGGCGAATATGCCGATCATGCCAAGCTTTATCGCGAGCCTTCTGAACCTGCTGATGAAAGTTAGCAATGAACCGATCTTCTTCCAACGCCAAAAGCTGCGTAAGGCGTTCTTCCATGATGTCAGATTCTGCATATTTTTAAATGTTGTGATACATAGACTAAGAACAATGTATTCTATTGGCATAATGGCCTCTTTGTCGTAGACCATCCGAAAGGGGTTCCTTCTCGTTAGCTTCTTGCAGGTCATCTGATAGGCCCACAGAACAAAGGGGATGCATACATCCCAATCACTATGATTGGCATTGCAGACCTTGGTCAATGCCTGCTCTAAGATTTTGTTGAAAGCCTCGACCGCCCCATTTGCTTGTGGATGATACGGTGTACTTTTTGCGTGATGGATCCAGAATTCCTCATTCAGGGCTTGTATCATTTCATTAATGAAGTGCGTGCCTCTGTCGCTCATCAGGATCTTTGGGCATCCAAATCTGGTTAGGATTTTCTCAAAGATGAAGTGCATAGTGGTATCTGCAGTACAATCCTTTACTGCTTGTGCTTCAACCCATCGAGTGACATAGTCAGTGGCAGTAATAATGTAGCGCGCACCTGACTTCTTTCCTAGAGGATTGATTGGTCCTAAAAAATAAATGGCCCATTCGTCAAAGGCCTGCAAAGCTATTTGAGGTTGCAATTGCATTTCATCTCTTCGTGAGGGTTGTCCTGTGCGCTGGCATGTATCGTACGATTTACAATAATCATGAGAATCATGGTGTAGGATAGGCCACCATAACCCAGCTCTCAAGATCTTTTGTTTCATTTCCTTTCCTGCATAGTTGATCTGAAAATGGAAGGTACTTGAAAAGGGTGCAAGGTATCCATTTTCAATTATGTAAATGAGTGCAAAAATACTCAAAGTTTAAATCTGAAAATGTGAGAACTTCATATTTCTAATACAGAGATAGACTGTAGGGGCATTTACCGGATATTTCACCTTTCAAAGAAAGGATGAATCCAGAGGCTACATGGCCCTCTTACAGACTCTGCCTAAAGAAATAATAGAAGTAAACACTCAAATTTAATTAAAATGATCTTGCTTTAAACTTGACGTTATGCGGAAACTTAGCTTGCAAATGGTGTATGTCTTTTCATTGTATATGTATCTTAAGTGTAATTGTTTTTGCTGAAACTTAACATGGGTATAAACAACAATATTTAGCAATATAATATCAAAAAACAACAGCAATATAATATAGGATTTCACCCCAACTCTTGGGCTACACCTCCTAGATCAAGCCTCCCAAAATGGGCTTGTCCTCTTGTATTAAAAGATCTCAAATGCAATACAAGATTATAAGTGTCTCAATAGAAAAATATGAATATATAAAATGATTCAAAAGGAAGGAAAAATATAATAATTCCTTTTCAAATTCACTAAACAGTGAAAGATTACCATAAACAATGATTTCTTCATCAATGTCCTACTGGTGCTTTGAAATTCTCTGCAACTTTTTGGTCTGTAGAAGTCCTTAAATTCCTTTGAAACCACTTCCAATGGCTTCATAAGGTCGAAATTATCTGAAATAGAGCTTTTTTTGACCTCAAACTGATAACCACAACTCAAAACAGCTCAAACCCCAAAATGGCCATGGTGGCCCTAAAAACTCTCCTAAAGGTTTTCGACCTCTGAAAGTCTTAAAAAAGAGCTAAGACCTATTCCAATGGCTTTGGAATGTAGGAAATAGTCAAAAATGACTTTTGGTTCACCAAAAAAGGTTAACCACGGCTCAACCAAACTCAAAACCCAAAATGGCTCAAAAAGCTTCTCCGAAGCTAAACAGGCTGAAAATGAGCTCCAATGGCTCTGAAACCTCTCCATTAAGTCCAAAATGCTGAGAACATACGAAATCAAAAAAAAAAATCGTTCCAAAAGGTTGAGTAATGAGAAAGTTATGACCGAAACAACTTTGCCCCAATTTCCTCCACTAAATGTGGGGCAACTGCCAGTTAACTCCACTAAAAGTGGAAGTCCACCTAAATTTGGGAGCGCCTCCAGAATCTCTGCCATATTAAACTCCACTTAACTGAAGCTTAATTAAATATTAAACTTGAGATTAGTCTCCTTAAGCGCTCTTAATCATTAAGCACCCATACTGGTCATATGATGAGGTTCCATGGGAGGAGGGTTGGCCCCTCCGTGCTCCGCCGGACCCACTCCATTAAAAGTGCAATAACTTCTTCATACGGTGTCCATTTTTCAAACCGTTTACGGTGCCAGAATCAGGAAGACGAGACCTATGAAGCCATCTTGGTTTCAACCAATTTTAAAAATTTTCAATTTTGAGTTTTTTTTTCCATGGCTTGGACTTGAGCTCCTGATCACACCTCCCAAATGAGAGGCTTTTGGACCCCAAAAGCTCACTGAAATTCTGAAACTGAACTATAGTACAAAAAATGAGAGAATAACGACATCCTCTTCTCTTCAGCCTCCAAAATTTTTCCTGAATTGCTAACTGTTCACATGGCGAATTTTGCTGAATGAGCCACATACTTGCGCTGAATCTCGACGAAGTTTTCTCGCCATACCAATCTGCCATACTGAAACTAGAAATGACACTTGCTAAAATTTGTGCCCTCTTTGCTTGCATGCCTTTCCAACTCATGGAATCTTGCACTACTTTTCACTGACACTTCATTCTCTACACCAAACGACATGAAAGGCATCTTGTGCAACATACGACATCAACAACCAGTTGACAATGAAATGTGCTATACAAATGACACACAAAATCTGTAAAAAAAAGTGTGCACACAACCGACACAAGTCGATAAACATGTATGACACAATCGACACAAGTCGATAAAAAACAAGATACATCTTGACAAACATATGTGTATGTATCATGTATAATAAACTATATACAGTTTGCTAATTACACATACAACCTCTATGTACATGTGCAACTTCAACTCTTCTTTTCAAATACCAAAAAAGTACATCATCCCAAAAACATGTGGGTGATTAAGAGCTGAACCAAAAGACATTGCTGCAACATAAATGAGTATCATACTCATCTTTTACACCTCCATGGCGAAATTTTGCAACAATAAAGAAATTCCTTCAACTGAAACTGCTTTTACATGCAATCTTGCATCAAATTTTCAACTGAAATACATGCATACCAAACTGAAATTTGCATGTACAAAATGAGTATGACTTACTGCATTAAGAAGTTAATCCACTTCCTACCAAGCCAACTCCATGGCGTCTTTTGTTGCAACTGCAATTCTTCATGTGAATCTTTCATTTCCACATTGATAATGGACTTCATAGATCCACTTGTTAGTTCTCAAATCCACCTCAGGCTGAAATGACGCAGAAGAAGGACAACACCAAACCACGCTCAGCCTCGTAGCTAGCCCTACGAGGACAGGAGAGGGCTCTCTCCGGGTCAATCTCAATGAAAATATTCAAAGGGGCTTGAGATGACGATAAAAACAACTGATCTTAGGCTAGATAAACAAATAGGAGGGTTTGATTTTGATTTTTAGGGGTTTTTGTTGGAAAAAGGGAAAAACAATTTTGGGCTTGGGGATGAGGCCAAATTCTTGCAGAGTTCAAGTTGGGGCGAGGAAGGCAGCAGCTTTGATGTCTTAGATCAAATGAATGGATTGAAAATACTGCTGAGGAGTTGAGGAGGGCAAGAGAGTGCAAGGATCCTCTTCAAACTGATGAAAAACATATAAAACTAAACAAAAGTCTAAGGCAGAGCACTAGCAAATCAATGAATTCTACCTCAATTACTCATTTTTTTAATTCAGAAGAATAGAGAAGGGAAATGGCATACATATAACATTAATTAAAATTACAATAACATGAGAATAACACCATAAAAACTCAGAAGCCACAAGGATCCCAACAAGTGCTGCAAAACTCTGGTCTTTCCTTTGCCAAAAACTGAAAATGGATATACAATGGAGTGCCAAACTTTTCCCAAGAGCCAACCTTGAAAATGTCTCAGAAAATATAATATATAGATCATCCTAACCCCTTCCCATGCCTCTAGGGGTCGAGCTCATCCTTCTAGGAGCTGTTTCAACCAATTCTAAACATGGAGCTGAAATCTAGGCAGCCAAACAACTTGCCTCTATATGCTAGGAAACTGATCCATTCACTTAATTTTCACTTTTTAGTGAATGAATCCTCTAGAACAAGTAAAAACATGCCAAATTTACATCATGGTTAAAAAATTACATCAATAGAGATCAATCATCACATGAAAAAGTGAAACTAGTCAAAACTGGGCGAATTTCTGAGCTGAACAGTGAAATTTGGGCAAAATTCCTCTGTGCGCCGCGCCCAAATTATCTATGCGTCATGCCACTTTGACCCTATTTTTGGGGCACTTCCCGAAGTCCAAATTGAGCTCATGATAGCTAGTTGGAAAGCCCAGGATGTCTTCTATCCAACCCAAGTGGAAATTTTTAATTTGGATGCCATTTACCCCTCCAAAACTGCAATCTCCCAAGACTGGTTCCTGCTGGTGCAAAAAGTGGCAGAAAGGCCATTTTCAAGGTGTTTTTGGCCCATTAGGCAGCCCAGAATTTGATGAAATGCTTCGGCCATTCCTGAAAATACATAATATATCATGAAAAACCCAAAAATGCAAAGTTATCCTCTAGAAGATGTCCCAATCATAAGTGCGCGTCGGGTGGCGCAACGCATCGGGCGGAAAAACCTGTTTTGCAACCAAAATTTTCAAAATCACAAAATTTTCTCCAAATTTGCTGAAATTTGGAGTGAAGGTCTCCCATTAGGTCTCATGCTCAGCCAAGGAAGCTTCGGCCAAGATTTGGAGCGGATCCAGCCTTTTCCGACGTTTTAGTGCTCTTCTCAACCTCGCCTTCAAGATCTTCATTTTTGCTCTGCAAACGTGTGTGCGGGCCCAATAGTGATTCTTCATATGTCTGAGCATGTCTTTTTACCTATTTCCATTTTCCAAGAGCTTCTCCAGATGAATGTTGACGTGCGTAAGGCAAGTCTCTCGCTCAAATGGTGTCATGTCACCCGGTCTCTTTCGGGCCAATTCTCGATCTTCACGGATTTGTTGCAACTCTATGAGTGTCTGCTGATCCTCCAGTTGTTTATTCCGCTGCTCCAAGTAATTTATAACCCACTGAGCTCTCTGAAATTTCTCAGTCAGCGTGCCGATCTCAGCTTTCTTCTCCTGGATTATCTCTTTCAGTTTTGAGCTGGGAGAGCTCGCATCAACATCGATGAGTATAAAATTAGTGTCTTGGCCTCCTGAAGGGCCCTCATCATGCATATGCCTCTTGCCTTTGTCTTGAACCTGTACCTGTGCTGATGTAGAAGGCGAGACCCCTTCCACGCCAAGTGGAGATAGTACTCGCACTGCTGATGAAGATAACGAGACCCCTTCCACCCCTGGTGGAGATAGTACTCGTTGTGATGCTGCAAATAAGGCTCTGTGGCCTCTCTGATATGTCACACACACTGGAGCACTAATAGGCTCAGTCTCAGGAACCTCAAACTGATGCGAAGGCTCTGCCTCATCATGAACAATCTCGGGAGGATGCTGAGGGGCTGCAAAGAAGTCATGAGAGATGAACTCCTCCCATGTGATGCCCTGCAAACCAAGATGATGCACTACAATGATTTTGATGAGCGCATAATGATAGATGTTGTTATGCTGCTGCTCCGAAGTCTTCTTCTGCACAAGGGTAGTCATCCGCTCTATATTCCGACACATGAAGTATGGAATATTCATCAATCGCACTCTCGTGAAATGCATCAAAAGTCTGATATGATATGCATAAAGGCGCGAGAATCTACCCTCACAGTTGAAATATCTAATGATGAGATTCATTAATGGCGCATAGGACTCCTTCAGAAACTGGAACGGGAAAACCCTGCTCAACTGCGTCAAATATCCAGGTCTGATGTAAGGCTCATAATATGCTCTATCCAGCTGCTGTCTCTTATTCCACTCCTCACCAATGCTCGGTATCCCAGTCGCCTCAGAAATAGTCTCTGGTGTCAAAGTGAAGTCCACTCCAGCAATATTTACATGACCATTATGAAAATTTAGGACAAATAGGTGAGCTAACTCATGATGATGCTGAGTTCGGGAAATCATCTCACAATATTGGAAGCATGACTGACGCTGAAAACAATCCATTGCAAGTGGACAGGCCTGCAATTGGGTCAAAGAAGTGGGCTCCTCCCTGACATGCCTGCCACTTTTATGAGATATCCTCGGCACATTAAGCTCGGTAGATGAATCATTGTCTTGCTCATATCCCTGCTCATATGGTGAATCTGTCTCTGACATGGTGCTGAAAACAAGGTGTTTGACAAGTCTATGATGATAAATATATGGTGAAAACAAGAGTTTGTTTTTCAATGCCAAGTGTGCCACATATGAAATGAGACACTGTAAGGAAGTGTCACAATCAATACAATGGACTATCAAGTGATTTTGGAATGGACAGAAAGTCACTCGCTGCTTGGAAAACTTTGAGATTAGGCACCTTTACAAATGATATGGGAATAGGTGATAATGATGGGGGGTAGTTTTAGGAAGAAGAGTTGATGAAATGACAATATATAAGTAAAATCAAAGACATAAAGGCAACCCTTGAATGTTATGGAGATTAAGCTTTTGTCAATAGAGGGAAGTGATGATAAGTAATAAGGTTTGAGGATTAACACACGGGCATAAAAGAGTATAAGGGATATGGGACAGCAGGAATAAAAATGAAAGATTGTGATAATAGTGTAATGGGAATGGAAAGGGTGGTAAATGACCAGAGTTCAGCACCAAAACTCACTTTCAAATTTCCCACATAAACCCTAGGAGCAGATTTTGATATAAATGTAGGGTTTGTTTTTCACCAATTAAAATCTTGATCTTTGACCTCCAAACACACCAAGCACGTCTTCAAATCAATGAGCAAAGAGTTTCAACTTACTTGGAGCGGAAATATTTGTTTGATTTTGAAAAATTGAGAAGCAATTTATGAATTTCGGGCTTAGGGGCTCAATGCGTCGCGCACACACCCAGTGCGCTGTGCTCTGTGGGTGCGCCGCGCCTGTTCCAAAACACACTGTTAATTTTGGCTCTATGCTCCGCGTCGATTCTATGCGTTGTGCCCTATGCCAACGCGCCGCGCTCAATCCTCCAAGACACAATCACGGCTTAAAAACCCAGTTTCGTCCTTCCGCTGCAAGTTCAACTTTTATCTTGGATTTTCTCAATAAAACTTGTTGCAAATGAATGAAGAGCCTTGAGAAATATCTCATATAGACATGGTTTTGATTTTTTCTTCTCCAAAACCCATTTTTGAAATGTTTTTGACTTTGGCACATTTTCATTTAATACAACTTCTGTCTTTTTGTTTCCTCACTGATTTTCTGAAGCTAGAATGATGAAATTGGTTGATTTTTTGCAGGGATGTTGGCATTTGATCCTTGGCAAAGGAGGACCAGAGTCTGCTTTGAAGTCTTCATGGCGGAAAAATACATGATTATTACAAAAATAAATTCGACAATTTCTTATTTCAAAATAGAGTTTTGAACAAGAAATGTCCTCGAGCATGTTTGAAAGTAAAAATTTTGAACTGAAAACTTATGGAAAACCTCCTCATGGCCTGCGGGCATTGTTTAACGTGTCAGAAAAATAAACCCTAGACTCAGAAACTAAAAGACTCTTTTTGACCAAAATAACCATTTATGACTGTAAATGACACGAACTGAACTTTAATGAATTTTGAGGAATTTTGACTAACCCAACAGGTACAAACATGACAGAAAATGAGAGAACCAAACCCTTCCGTCAGTCATTGGCATGCCCCTAATGGAATGCAGATGAATGAGCGGAATGAGACACCTAAACAATGAAATGCAATAAGAGAAATGATCTCTGACGGAGGGCTGTAAAGTCCGACTCTAACGTTGGCTCCAATGGGGATGGTAGCTCCTTGGAGGTGCCAAGAACTACAGATCTTTGGAAAGCAAACAGTGCCTTCATTTATTGGGCAATGGAATCCATTATTTTGACAAATCGACACAAGACCTTTGACTAATTTATTGACTGAAAATTTGAGTCAAACTAGCTTAACTGACTCACAAATGACTCATGACTGACTTAATTAAAACAAGAACTTACAAAGCTTATTGAAGGGCAGCAGTCCATCAAGATTTCAAATCATGATGACAACCACCTGCATACTAATGAAATATGTACAATCATGTGTAATGAGATTTCCAATGTAACCAATCAAGCAGATGCCTTCCTGACTGATTCTCCCGATCAGATCTCCTAGTCAGCAATAAGTACTTGTAACTGGGCATCCAAAAACCTAATTGACAATGATCTCCTTCATCACTGAATACTGAAATAATCACCTTCATTGCTGATTGCAACAGATTTGCCAGTGGATCCTGAAAAACATGAAGATTTACCTCCTGTTGAAAGAACAAGGTGTCTTTTTCTCCTGCTTCTGATATTTCTTCAGTAAAAGTCTGTTCCTGGTCCTCAAAAAATTATGAACAAATAGATGAGCAGATCTCCTCTTGGAAAAACATTTCAAAACATGAGACATATGAAGAATAATCTGAAAGGGAATCCTGAATGGTCCGATCTTCTGTAGTCTGAATATATTTTAGGTCATCTTCATATGATATGACAGCCAGATTCTCATTACATTCATCAATCAAGAGAAAAGAAACTTCAGATGATTCTTGAAACCCAACACTATCATTTCTATCATCTACCATAAATTCATCAAGAGAAACTTTTTCACTTACTTGAACAAAGATCTCATCTTGTTGTTCATGAACTGCCTGGATTACCTCTTTATGAAGGCTTTGTTCTAATGAAATGAGAACATTTGGATTCACAACTCTGTCTTCTGCATTCCAGATGATTTCAACAGTAGAGTTCTCCCTCATGGGATTCAGTACAAGGTATTCTTGGTCATCACAATCTGAATCTAGATCTGAAACATCTGACTTGACATTATCACATTTTGAAATTGAAACTTGACTTCCCTGCATGATGTCTTCTTCAATGGACAAATTTGAAATGAAACTTTCTCTTTCATCATTTTCATCCATATGGCAATCTTCAGCTTGCTGATCTAGATAAATATCCTTCAAGATTTATGTGTGCTGCTATAACGGATTTTCATACAATGCTTCCATGATTTCTCCGTCCATCAATTCATTATCTCCGTAAAAAATTTCAAGATCTTCAATGAAACTATCAACGTGTTCACAACAATTCTGCACTAACATTAAAGACGGACAAGATTCTCTATACCTTTCAAAGAACATGGTATGAAAATCCTTTAAACAATAAATAGAAGCAGGTGGCAAACTTTCATACCAAGATCGAGCTTCATCTTCCAGAGTAGCCATGAACATTTTCATCAAACAGTCTTCAGGAAAATCGATCTTTAATTTATGCACATGAATGTGAAATTTCACCAAATGAAGAGCAGCGTCATTACCTTCCACATTTCTGAACATAGGCAGATTTTGAAGCCAATCCACCATGGGCATATTATTTGGAAAACCTGGGATGTGATCTCGGCTCATGGGAGCGTATCTTCTTGCAACTCGATCCATATTGAAAATCTTAAAGCTACTAATCTCTCTGCAATGAAGTCACCATGAAGCCTTGATTTCTGGATTTTTCAGTGAATGAAGTCGCCAGGTGAATGATTTCAGCCTTGCGGTGTCTGATCGTTTTTCACCATCAAAAATCAGATCTTAACTTGATACATGTACTGGGGCAAGACAATCTACAAGTCAAGTGTCACGTTCACAAGCTAGACCGGAGATTGACTGAAGCAGCATTTATCTACTTCCGCTAATGCAAGGAAAAAGCGTTTCAAAAGCTACCTGGCATGACTTCAGGCTCCGTATGTAGCTTATAAATAAAATAAAACTAACAAGCAAACCATTTTCAACCCAGTATGGTCGCCACTATGTTAGTTCCCAAATACACCTCAGGCTGAAATGAGGTAGAAGAAGGACAACACCAAACCACGCTCAGCCTCGTAGCTAGCCCTACGAGGATAGGAGAGGGCTCTCTCCGGGTCAATCTCAATGAAAATATTCAAAGGGGATTGAGATGACGATAACAACAACTAATCTTAGGCTAGATAAACAAATAGGAGGGTTTGATTTTGATTTTTTAGGGGTTTTTGTTGAAAAAAGGGGAAAGACAATTTTGGGGCTTGGGGATGAGGCCAATTTCTTGCAGAGTTCAAGTTGGGGCGAGGTAGGCAGCGGCTTTGATGTCTTAGATCCGATGAATGGATAGAAAAGACTACTGAGGAGCTGAAGAGGGCAAGAGAGTGCAAGGATCCTCTTCAAACTGACGAAAAACATATAAAACTAAACAAAAGTCTAAGGCAGAGCACCAACAAATCAATGAATTCTACCTCAGTTACTCATTTGTTTAATTCAGAAGCAAAGAGAAGGGAAATGGAATAGAGAAGGGAAATGGAATACATATAACATTAATGAAACTTACAATAACATGAGAAGAACATCATCAAAACTCAGAAGCCACAAGGATCCCAACAAGTGCTGCAAAACTCTGGTCTTTCCTTTGCCAAAAACTGAAAATGGATATACAATGGAGTGCCAAACTTTTCCCAAGAGCCAACCCTGAAAATGTCTCAGAAAATACAATATATAGATCATCCTAACCCCTTCCCATGCCTCTATGGGTCGAGCTCATCCTTCTAGGAGTTGTTTCAACCAATTCTAAACATGGAGCTGAAATCTAGGCAGCCAAACAACTTGCCTCTATATGCTAGGAAACTGATCCATTCACTTAATTTTCACTTTTTAGTGAATGAATCCTCTAGAACAAGTAAAAACATGCCAAATTTACATCATGGTTACAAAATTACATCAATAGAGATCAATCATCACATGAAAAAGTGAAACTAGTCAAAACTGGGCGAATTTCTGAGCTGAACAGTGAAATTTGGGCAAAATTCCTCTGTGCGCCGCGCCCAAATTATCTATGCGTCGTGCCACTTTGACCCTATTTTTGGGGCACTTCCCGAAGTCCAAATTGAGCTCATGATAGCTAGTTGGAAAGCCCAGGATGTCTTCTATCCAACCCAAGTGGAATTTTTCAATTTGGATGCCATTTGCCCCTCCACAACTGCAATCTCCCAAGACTGGTTCCTGCTGGTGCAAAAAGTGGCAGAAAGGCCATTTTCAAGGTGTTTTTGGCCCTTTAGGCAGCCCAGAATTTGATGAAATGCTTCGGCCATTCCTGAACATATATAATATATCATGAAAAACCCAAAAATGAAAATTTTTCCTCCATAAGATGTCCCAATCATAAGCGCGCGTCGGGTGGCTCGGCGCGTCGGGCGGAAAAACCTATTTTGCAACCAAAATTTTCAAAATGACAAAATCTTCTCCAAATTTGCTGAAATTTGGAGTGAAGGTCTCCCATTAGGTCTCATTCTCATCCAAGGAAGCTTTGTCCAATATTCGGAGCGGATCCGGCCTTTTCTGACATTTTAGTGCTCTTCTCAACCTCGCCTTCAAGATCTTCATTTTTGCTCTGCAAACGTGTGTGCGGGCCCAATAGTGATTCTTCATATGTCTGAGCATGTATTTTTCCCTATTGGCCTTTTCCAAGAGCTTCTCCAGATGAATTTTGACGTGCGTAAGGCAAGTCTCTCGCTCAAATGGTTTCATGTCACCTGGTCTCTTTCGGGCCAATTCTCGATCTTCACGGATTTGCCGCAACTCTATGAGTGTCTGCTGATCCTCCAGTTGTTTATTCCACTGCTCCAAGTAATTTATAACCCACTGAGCTCTCTGCAATTTCTCAGTCAGCGTGCCGATCTCAGCTTTCTGCTCCTGGATTATCTCTTTCAGTTTTGAGCTGGGAGAGCTTGCATTAACATCGATGAGTATAAAATTAGTGTCTTGGCCTCCTGAAGGGCCCTCATCATGCATAGGCCTCTTTCCTCTATCCTAAACCTGTACCTGTGCTGATGTAGAAGGGGAGACCCATTCCACGTCAAGTGGAGATAGTACTCGCGCTGCTGATGAAGATAACGAGACCCCTTCCACCCCTGGTGGAGATAGTACTCATCGTGCTGCTGCAAATAAGGCTCTGTGGCCTCTCTGATATGTCACACACAATGGAGCACTAATAGGCTCAGTATCAGGAACCTCAAACTGATGCGAAGGGTCTGCCTCATCATGAACAATCTCGGGAGGAGGCTGAGGGGCTGCAAAGAAGTCACGAGAGATGAACTCCTCCCATGTGATGCCCTACAAACCAAGCTGATGCACTACAATTATTTTGATGAGCGCATAATGATAGATGTTGTTATGCTTTTGCTCCGGAGTCTTCTTCTGCACAAGGGTAGTCATCCGCTCTATATTCCGACACATGAAGTATGGAATATTCATTAGTCGCACTCTCGTGAAATTCATCAAAATTCTGATATGATATGCATAAAGGCGCGAGAATCTACCCTCACAGCTGAAATATCTAATGATAAGCTTCATTAATGGCTCATAGGACTCCTTCAGAAACCGGAACGGGAAAACCCTGGTCAACTGCCTCAAATATCTAGGTCTGATGTAAGGCTCATAATATGCTCTATCCAACTGCTGTCTCTTATTCCACTCTTCACTAATGTTCGGTATCCCAGTTGCCTCAGAAATAGTCTCTGGTGTCAAAGTGAAGTCCACTCCAGCAATATTTACATGACCATTATGCAAATGTAGGACAAATAGGCAAGCTAACTCATGATTATGCTGAGTTCGGGCAATCATCTCACAATACTAGAAGCATGACTGACGCTGAAAAAAATTCGTTGCAAGCGGACAGGCCTGCAATTGGGTCAAAGAAGTGGGCTCCTCCCTGACATGCCTACCACTTTTATGAGATATCCTCGGCACATTAAGCTCGGTAGATGGATCACTGTCTTGCTCATATCCCTGCTCATATGGTGAATCTGTCTCTGACATGGTGCTGAAAACAAGGTGTTTGACAAGTCTATGATGATAAATATATGGTGAAAACAAGAGTTTGTTTTTCAATGCCAAGTGTGCCACATATGAAATGAGAGGCTGTAAGGAAGTGTCACAGTGAATACAATGGACTATCAAGTGATTTTGGAATGGACAGACAGTCACTCACTGCTTGGAAAACTTTGAGATTAGGCACCTTTACAAATGATATGGGAATAGGTGATAATGATGGGGGGTAGTTTTAGGAACAAGAGTTGATGAAATGACAATATATAAGTAAAATCAAAGACATAAAGGCAGCCCTTGAATGTTATGGAGATTAATATTTTGTCAATAGAGGGAAGTGATGATAAGTAATAAGGTTTGAGGATTAACACATGGTCATAAAAGAGTATAAGGGATATGGGACAGTAGGAATAAAAAATAAAGATTGTGATAACAGTGTAATGGGAATGGAAAGTGTGGCAAATGACCAGAGTTCAGCACCAAAACTCACTTTCAAATTTCCCACATAAACCCTAGGAGCAGATTTTGATATAAATGTAGGGTTTTTTTTTCACCAATTAAACTCTTGATCTTTGACCTCCAAACACACCAAGCACGTCTTCAAATCAATGAGCAAAGAGTTTCAACTTACTTGGAGCAGAAAGATTTGTTTGATTTTGAAAAATTGAGAAGCAATTTATGAATTTCGGGCTTAGGGGCTCAATGCGCTGCGCGCACACCCAATGCGCTGCGCTCAGTGGGTGCGCCGCGCCTGTGGAAAAACACACTGTTAATTTCGGCTCTATGCTCCGCGTCGATTCTATGTGCCGCGCCCTATGCCAACGCGCCGCGCTCAATCCTCTAAGACACAGTCACGACTTAAAAACCCAGTTTCGTCCTTCTGCTGCAAGTTCGAATTTTCTCTTGGATTTTCTCAATAACACTTGTTGCAAATGAATGAAGAGCTTTGAGAAATATCTCATATAGACATGGTTTTGATTTTTTCTTCTCCAAAACCCATTTTTGAAATGTTTTTGACTTTGGCACATTTTCATTTAATACAACTTCTGTCTTTTTGATTCCTCACTGATTTTCTGAAGCTAGAATGATGAAATTGGTTGATTTTTTGCAGTGATGTTGGCGTTTGATCCTTGGCAAAGGAGGACCAGAGTCTGCTTTGAAGTCTTCATGGCGGAAAAATACATGATTATTACAAAAATAAATTCGACAATTTCTTATTTCAAAACAGAGTTTTGAACAAGAAATGTCCTCGAGCATGTTTGATAGTAAAAATTTTGAACTGAAAACTTATGGAAAACCTCCTCATGGCCTGCGGGCATTGTTTAACATGTCAGAAAACTAAACCCTAGACTCATAAACTAAAAGACTCTTTTTGACCAAAATAACCATTTATGACTGTAAATGACACGAACTAAACTTTAATGAATTTTTAGGAATTTTGACTAACCCAGCAGGTACAAACATGAGGGAAAATGAGAGAACCAAACCCTTCCGTCAGTCATTGGCATGCCCCTAACGGAATGCAGATGAATGAGACACCTAAACAATGAAATGCAATAAGAGAAATGATCTCTCACGGAGGGCTGTAAAGACCGACTCTAACATTGGCTCCAATGGGGATGGTAGCTCCTTGGAGGTGCCAAGAACTACAGATCTTTGGAAAGCAGACAGTGCCTTCATCTATTGGGCAATGGAATCCATTATTTTGACAAATCGACAGAAGACCTTTGACTAATTTATTGACTGAAAATTTGACTCAAACTAGCTTAACTGGCTCACAAATGACTCATGACTGACTTAATTAAAACAAGAACTTACAAAGCTTATTGAAGGACAGCATTCCATCAAGATTTCAAATCATGATGACAACCACCTGCATACTAATGAAATATGTAAAATCATGTGTAATGAGCTTTCCAATGTAACCAATCAAGCAGATGCCTTCCTGACTGATTCTCCCGATCAGATCTCCTGGTCAACAATAAGTACTTGTAACTGGGCATCCAAAAACCTAATTGACCATGATCTCCTTCATCACTGAATACTGAAATAATCACCTTCACTGCTGACTGCAACAAATTTGCCAGTAGATCCTAAAAAACATGAAGATTTACCTCCTGCTGAAAGAACAAGGTGTCTTTTTCTCCTGCTTCTGATCTTTCTTCAGTAAAATTCTGTTCCTAGTCCTCAAAAAATTCTGAACAAATAGATGAACAGATCTCCTCTTGGAAAAAATTTTCAAAACATGAGACATATGAAGAAGAATCTAAAAGGGAATCCTGAATGGTTTGATCTTCTATAGTCTGAATATATTGTAGGTCATCTTCATATGATATGACAGCCAGATTCTCATTACATTCATCAATCAAGAGAAAAGAAACTTCAGATGATTCTTGAAACCCAACACTATCATTTCTATCATCTACCATAAATTCATCAAGAGAAACTTTTTCACTTACTTGAACAAAGATCTCATCTTGTTGTTCATGAACTGCCTGGATTACCTCTTTATGAAGGATTTGTTCTAATGAAATGAGAACATTTGGATTCACAACTCTGTCTTCTGCATACCAGATGATTTCAATAATAGAGTTCCTCATGGGATTCAGTACAAGGTATTCCTGGTCATCACAATCTGAATCTAGATCTGAAACAGCTGACTAGACATTATCACATTCTGAAATTGAAACTTGACTTCCCTACATGCTGTCTTCTTCTATGGACAGATTTGAAACGAAACTTTCTCTTTCATCATTTTCAGCCATATGGTAATCTTCAGCTTGCCGATCTAGACAAATATCCTTCAAGATTTATGTGTGCTGCTATAACGGATTTTCATACAATGCTTCCATGATTTCTCCGTCCATAAATTCATTATCTCCATAAAAATTCTCAAGATCTTCAATGAAATTATCAACGTGTTCACAACAATTCTGCACTAACATTAAAGACAGACAAGATTCTCTGTACCTTTCAAAGAACATGGTATGAAAATCCTGTAAACAATAAATAGAAGCAGGTGGAAAACTTTCATACCAAGACCGAGCTTCATCTTCCAAAGTAGCCATGAACATTTTCATCAAACAGTCTTCAGAAAAATCGATCTTTAATTTATGCACATGAATGTGAAATTTCACCAGATGAAGAGCAACGTCATTACCTTCCACATTTCTGAACATAGGCATATTCTGAAGCCAATCCACCTTGGGCATCTTATTTGGAAAACCTGGGATGTGATCTTGGCTCATGGGAGCGTATCTTCTTGCAACTCGATCCGTCTTGAAAATCTTAAAGCTACTAATCTCTCTGCAGTGAAGTCACCATGAAGCATTGATTTCTAGATTTTTCAGTGAATGAAGTCGCTAGGTGAATGATTTCAGCCTTGCGGTGTCTGATCATTGTTCACCATCGACAATCAGATCTAAACCTGATACATGTACTGGGGAAAGACAATCTACAAGTCAAGTGTCACGTTCACAAGCTATACCGGAGATTGACTGAAGCAACGTTTATCTACTTCCGCTAATGCAAGGCAAAAGCGTTTCGAAAGCTACCTGGCGTGACTTCAGGATCCGTCTGTAGCTTATAAATAAAATAACACTAACAAGAAACCATTTTCTCCTCAGTATGGTCACCACTATGTTAGTTCCCAAATCCACCTCAGGCTGAAATGAGGCAGAAGAAGGACAACACCAAACCACGCTCAGCCTCGTAGCTAGCCCTACGAGGACATGAGAGGGCTCTCTCCGGGTCAATCTCAATGAAAATATTCAAAGGGGCTTGAGATGATAATAACAACAACTGATATTAGGCTAGATAAACAAATAGGAGGGTTTGATTTTGATTTTTAGGGGTTTTTGTTGGAAAAAGTGAAAAACAATTTTGGGCTTGGGGATGAGGGAAAATTCTTGCAGAGTTCAAGTTGAGGCGAGGAAGGCAGTGGCTTTGATGTCTTAGATCAAATGAATGGATTGAAAATACTGCTGAGGAGCTGAGGAGGGCAAGAGAGTGCAATGATCCTCTTCAAACTGACGAAAAACATATAAAACTAAACAAAAGACTAAGGCAGAGCACTAGCAAATCAATGAATTCTACCTCAATTACTCATT
Organism: Pinus albicaulis; assembly: GCA_034641835.2. Lineage (NCBI taxonomy): Eukaryota > Viridiplantae > Streptophyta > Pinopsida > Pinales > Pinaceae > Pinus > Pinus albicaulis. The sequence goes on from CM076569.1 coordinate 821,371,814, forward strand.
TGTTTAATTCAGAAGCATAGAGAAGGGAAATGGAATACATATAAAATTAATGAAACTTAAAATAACATGAGAATAACACCATAAAAATTTAGAAGCCACAAGGATCCCAACAAGTGCTGCAAAACTCTGGTCTTTCCTTTGCCAAAAACTGAAAATAGATATACAATGGAGTGCCAAAATTTTCCCAAGAGCCAACCCTGAAAATGTCTCAGAAAATACAATATATAGACCATAATAACCCCTTCCCATGCCTCTATGGGTCGATCTCATCCTTCTAGGAGCTGTTTCAACCAATTCTAAACATGGAGCTGAAATCTAGGCAGCCAAACAACTTGCCTCTATATGCTAGGAAACTAATCCATTCACTTAATTTTCACTTTTTAGTGAATGAATCCTCTAGAACAAGTAAAAACATGCCAAATTTACATCATGGTTACAAAATTACATCAATAGAGATCAATCATCACATGAAAAAGTAAAACTAGTCAAAACTGGGCAAATTTCTGAGCTGAACAGTGAAATTTGGGCAAAATTCCTCTATGCGCCGCGCCCAGATTCTCTATGCATCGCGCCACTTTGACCCTATTTTTTGGGCACTTCCTGAAGTCCAAATTGAGCTCATGATAGCTCGTTGGAAAGCCTTGGATGTCTTCTATCCAACCCAAGTGGAATTTTTCAATTTGGATGTCATTTTCCCCTCCAAAACTGCAATCGCCCAAGACTGGTTCCTGCTGGTGCGAAAAGTGGCAGAAAGGCCATTTTCAAGGTGTTTTTGGCTCTTTAGGCAGCCCAGAATTTGATGAAATTCTTCGGCCATTCCTGAACATACATAATATATCATGAAAAACCCAAAAATTCAAATTATTCCTCCAGAAAATGTCCCAATCATAAGCGCGCGTCGGGTGGCGTGACGCGTCGGGCGGAAAAACCTGTTTTGGAACCAAAATTTTCAAAATGACAAAATCTTCTCCAAATTTGCTGAAATTTGGAGTGAAGGTCTCCCATTAGGTCTCATGCTCATTCAAGGAAGCTTCGTTCAATATTCGGAGCGGATCCGGCCTTTTCCGACGTTTTAGTGCTCTTCTCAACCTCGCCTTCAAGATCTTCATTTTTGCTCTGCAAACGTGTGTGCGAGCCCAATAGTGATTATTCATATGTCTGAGCATGTATTTTTCCATATTTGCCTTTTCCAAGAGCTTCTCCAGATGAATTTTGACGTGCGTAAGGCAAGTCTCTCGCTCAAATGGTGTCATGTCACCCGGTCTCTTTCGGGCCAATTCTCAATCTTCACGGATTTGCCGCAACTCTATGAGTGTCTGCTGATCCTCCAGTTGTTTATTCCGTTGCTCCAAGTAATTTATAACCCAATGAGATCTCTGAAATTTCTCAGTCAGCGTGCTGATCTCAGCTTTCTGCTCCTGGATTATCTCTTTCAGTTTTGAGCTGGGAGAGCTCGCATCAACATCGATGAGAATAAAATCAGTGTCTTGGCCTCCTGAAGGGCCCTCATCGTGCATAGGCCTCTTGCCTCTGTCCTGAACCTATACCTATGCTGATGTATAAGGCGAGACCCCTTCCACGCCAAGTGGAGATAGTACTCACGCTGCTGATGAAGATCACGAGACCCCTTCCACCCCTGGTGGAGATAGTACTCGTCGTGCTGCTGCAAATAAGGCTCTATGGCCTCTCTGATATGTCACACACACTGGAGCACTAATAGGCTCAGTCTCAGGAACCTCAAACTGATGCGAAGGCTCTGCCTCATCATGAACAATCTAGGGAGGAGGCTGAGGGGCTGCAAATAAGTCACAAGAGATGAACTCCTCCCATGTGATGCCCTGCAAAGCAAGCTGATGCACTACAATGATTTTGATGAGCACATAATGATAGATGTTGTTATGCTGCTGCTCCGGAGTCTTCTTATGCACAAGGCTAGTCATCTGCTCTATATTCCAACACATGAAGTATGGAATATTCATCAGTCGCACTCTCATGAAATGCATCAAAAGTCTGATATGATATGCATAAAGGCGCGAGAATCTACCCTCACAGCAGAAATATCTAATGATGAGCTTCATTAATGGTGCATAGGACTCCTTCAGAAACCGGAACGGGAAAACCCTTCTCAACTACCTCAAATATCCAGGTCTGATGTAAGGCTCATAATATGCTCTATCCAGCTACTGTCTCTTATTCCACTCCTCACCAATGTTCGGTATCCCAGTCGCCTCAGAAATAGTCTCTGGTGTCAAAGTGAAGTCCACTCCAGCAAGATTTACATGACCATTATGCAAATGTAGGACAAATAGGCGAGCTAACTCATGATGATGCTGAGTTCAGGAAATCATCTCACAATACTGGAAGCATGACTGATGCTGAAAACAATCCATTGCAAGCGGACAGACCTACAATTGGGTCAAATAAGTGGGCTCCTCCCTGACATGCCTGCCACTTTTATGAGATCTCCTCGGCACATTAAGCTCGGTAGATGAATCACTATCTTGCTCATATCCCTGCTCATATGGTGAATCTGTCTCTGACATGGTGCTGAAAACAAGGTGTTTGACAAGTCTATGATGATAAATATATGGTGAAAACAAGAGTTTGTTTTTCAATGCCAAGTGTGCCACATATGAAATGAGAGGCTGTAAGGAAGTGTCACAATGAATACAATGGACTATCAAGTGATTTTGGAATGGACAGACAGTCACTCGCTGCTTGTAAAACTTTGAGATTAGGCGCCTTTACAAATGATATGGGAATAGGTGATAATGATGGGGGGTAGTTTTAGGAACAAGATTTGATGAAATGACAATATATAAGTAAAATCAAAGACATAAAGGCAGCCCCTGAATGTTATGGAGATTAAGCTTTTGTCAATAGAGGGAAGTGATGATAAGTAATAAGGTTTGAGGATTAACACATGGGCATAAAAGAGTATAAGGGATATGGGACAGTAGGAATAAAAAAGAAAGACTGTGATAACAGTGTAATGGGAATGGAAAGGGTAGAAAATGACCAGAGTTCAGCACCAAAACTCACTTTCAAATTTCCCACATAAACCCTAGGAGCAGATTTTGATATAAATGTAGGGTTTGCTTTTCACCAATTAAACTCTTGATCTTTGACCTCCAAACACACCAAGCACGTCTTCAAATCAATGAGCAAAGAGTTTCAACTTACTTGGAGCGGAAAAATTTGTTTGATTTTGAAAAATTGAGAAGCAATTTATGAATTTCGGGCTTAGGGGCTCAATGCGCCGTGCACACACCCAGTGCACCACGCTCTGTGGGTGCACCGTGCCTGTGGAAAAACACACTGTTAATTTCGGATCTATGCGCTGCGTCAATTCTATGCGTCGCGCCCTATGCCAATGCATCACGCTCAATCCTCCAAGACACAGTCATGGCTTAAAAACCTAGTTTCGTCCTTCCGCTGCAAGTTCGACTTTTCTCTTGGATTTTCTCAATAACACTTGTTGAAAATGAATGAAGAGCTTTGAGAAATATCTCATATAGACATGGTTTTGATTTTTTCTTCTCCAAAACCCATTTTTGAACTGTTTTTTACTTTGGCACATTTTCATTTAATACAACTTCTGTCTTTTTGTTTCCTCACTGATTTTCTGAAGCTAGAATGATGAAATTGGTTGATTTTTTGCAGGGATGTTGGCATTTGATCCTTGGAAAAGGAGGACCAGAGTCTGCTTTGAAGTCTTCATGGCGGAAAAATACATGATTATTACAAAAATAAATTCGACAATTTATTATTTCAAAACAGAGTTTTGAACAAGAAATGTCCTCGAGCATGTTTGATAGTAAAAATTTTGAACTGAAAACTTATGGAAAACCTCCTCATGGCCTGCGGGCATTTTTTAACATGTCAGAAAACTAAACCCTAGACTCAGAAACTAAAAGACTCTTTTTGACCAAAATAACCATTTATGACTGTAAATGACACGAACTGAACTTTAATAAATTTTGAGGAATTTTGACTAACCCAGCAGGTACAAACATGAGGGAAAATGAGAGAACCAAACCCTTCCGTCAGTCATTGGCATGCCCCTAACAGAATGCAGATGAATGAGCAGAATGAGACACCTAAACAATGAAATGCAATAAGAGAAATGATCTCTGACGGAGGGCTGTAAAGACCGACTCTAACACCACTTACGCCAAGCTTTTTCTCATCTAGCTGCATGTGCTTTGGACGATTATTTGGATGCAAGGACCAATAATGAGAGACATCATGTCCCTTCCTTTGAAAAAATGTGCAACTATTAAGCACTTTTTGAGAAATTTCTCTTTGCCTTTTCTGCTTCCTGTGTGCTTTCTTTTTCAACCAGCATCTTGAAGCAACATGGTTAACTCCACCACAAAATGTGCAACCAAATTTTCTTTCATTCGAACAAGCATAATTATTATTCTTTGCTGAAACATAATCAAATTGATCATGTGAATAATTATACCTCTTTTGCTGCATGGAATGTCCATCCTTTTTGTGTTCGAAAGACAATGAACTAGTAGAGGAGACAACTTCCATTTAAAGACTTTCATCACTGTTCTTGTCTTGAAAAATGTTTACATTTTCATGCTCACCATAAGTGACATGTTTACCTTCTACTTTCTGCAATGATGGCTTCAAACAATGGCAATCATCCTTAGAACAATTTTGACATAAATGCATTTGAGAACCTGGAACAAAGATTCTCTTTAAATTTGCATCACATTCTTCAATGCATGTGCTCAAAGCTTCGCCATTAAGTTGGTCATAGCCAAGACCAATATTCTTGGGATGCTCCACAACAAAAATAGGCTCAACAATGCCTTGTGCATGCTTGCCCAAACCTTTGCCTTCTTGATAGCCCATTTTCAACATCAATTTGGACCCAATACCTCTTGTATGTTTTTCAAAAGAACCAACATACTTTTCAATGGAGGAACTTGAAGAAAATCTGGAACGATTAACCTCTTCCTCAAGAATTTTCTTGGAAAAAGCTTCTTGAGCTTGAAGAAGCTGCAACTCCATTGAGTCCAGAAGGTCGAAGAGACCCCTTCTTAATCAAGCATCCATAAAACAGTGAGATTGACTGTTTTAACACCTTATGCACAAAAGAAAATGCTCATCCAATGCTCAATCTAAGCACAACCAATCTTAACCTAAGCTCCGATACCATCTGATCTGAAAATGGAAGGTACTTGAAAAGGGTGCAAGGTATCCATTTTCAATTATGTAAATGAGTGCAAAAATACTCTAAGTTTAAATCGTAAAATGTGAGAACTTCATATTTCTAATACAAAGATAGACTGTAGGGGCATTTACTAGATATTTCACCTTTCAAAGAGAGGCTACCTGGCCCTCTTACAGACTCTGCCTAAAGAAATAATAGAAGTAAACACTCAGATTTAATTAAAATGATCTTGCTTTAAACTTGACGTTATGCGGAAATTTAGCTTGCAAATGGTGTATGTCTTTTCACTGTTTATGTATCTTAAGTGTAATTTTTTTTGCTGAAACTTAACATGGGTATCAGCAAAAATGTTAAGCAATATAATATCAAAACACAACAGCAATATAATATAGGATTTCACCCCAACTCTTGGGCTACATCTCCTGGATCAAGTCTCCCAAAATGGGCTTGTCCTCTTGTATTAAAAGCTCTCAAATGCAATACAAGATTATAAGTGTCTCAATAGACAAATATAAATATATAAACTGATTTAGAAGGCAGGAAAAAGCTAATAATGCCTTTTCAAATTCACTAAACAGTGAAAGATTACCATAAACAGTGATTTCTTCATCAATGTCCTACTGGTGCTTTGAACTTATTTGCAACTTTTTAGGCTGTAGAAGTCCTCAAATTCCTTTGAAACCACTTCCAATGGCTTCATAAGGTTGAAATTATCTGAAATAGAGATTTATTTCACCTCAAACTAATAACCACAACTCAAAACAGCTCAAACCCCAAAGTGGCCATGATGGCCCTGAAAACTCTCCTAAAGGTTTTCGGCCTCTGAAAGTCTTCAAATAGAGCTAAGACCTGTTCCAATGGCTCTGGAATGCATGAAATAGTCTAAAATTACTTTTGTTTCACCAAAAAATGTTAACCACAGCTCAACCAAACTCAAAACCCAAAATGGCCCTAGTGGCTCAAAAAGCTTCTCCGAAGCTAAACAAGCTGAAAATGAGCTCCAATGGCTCTGAAACCTCTCCATTAAGTCCAAAATGCTGAGAAAATATGAAAAAAAAAAAAAAATGTTTCAAAAGGTTGAGTAATGATAAATTTATGACCAAAACAACTTTACCCCAATTTCCTCCACTAAATGTGGGGCAACTGCCAGTTAACTCCACTAAAAGTGGAAGTCCACCTAAATTTGGGAGCACCTCCAAAATCTCCGACATATTAAACTCCACTTAACTGATGCTTAATTAAATATTAAACTTGATATTAGGCTCCTTAAGTGCTCTTAATCATTAAGTTCCCACACTGGTCATATGATGAGGTTCCATGGGAGGAGGGTTGGCCCCTCCGTGCTCCGCCGGACCCACTCCACTAAAAGTGCAATAACTTCTTCATACGGTGTCTGTTTTTCAAACCGTTTATGGAAATGGAATCAGGAAGACGAGACCTATGAAACCATCTTGGTTTTAACCAATTTTAAACATTTTCAATTTTCAGTTTTTTTTTCCATGGCTTGGACTTGAGCTCCTGATCAATAGTGGCCTCCTGCGACGCCTTCGGGCGGCAAAATTTACTATCATCGCCGCCCGAGTAACTAACTCCTTCTTCTGTTGTGTTAGCCCCCCATAAATTTCTTGACAAGCAAGAAGGGGGCTAAGTTGTTTACTGAGCCTTCAAGGAATGCATTTCCCCCCTGAAAACACATCATCCTTGAAGCCTCTTCATGCTCCATGCCCTTGATCTTTCCCCTCTGCAATTCTTAAGTCAATAAACCTCACAGATTATGACAAATTGTGCTTTTAAAGGCCTTCTTTTTCCCTTGAACCCCTGCGAAATGTCCCATTTTCCCTTTTGGTCAAAGTCCCCCTTTTACCCTCTAAATCCCCTTTGAACCCTTCACACAACCCCTGTTTGGTCTTTTCCCTGTTTCCCCATCTATCGTTACCTTTTTCCTAGCCTTAAATTTCATTAAAAATGGCCCAAAAACCATTTTCTCCATAGTTGGGTCCTAGCCCCTTTCAGCTGAGCCCCTGCACCTTTTTCCCTCCACATGACCCGATGCCAAGACCAGGCGCCAAAGTATAAAGCGCTTAGCGCATTTCGTTATAGGGAGTAGTTGTAAACCATCGATCTGTATATATCGGATGGTCGTCGCATCCCCGCATCATTCACCATTTTATCCGTTCACCGCCCCGATCGCAGATCCGCCATCCGTTTAACCGTTAATCCGACGGCTCACAGTTCACCCGTCCTGGTGGTCCCCATCCGCGATCGATTCAGAAACCGCTGGATTCCATCGCACCACTTTTGAAGGGCGAGCGATTTTCCCCATTTCACAGTGATTCCACTCATCAAGCGACACGTGGCGGCGACACTATTTTAAAACCGCCCACTCATCGCGCGTTATCATTCGGCACAAGACACGGAGCGATATGCATATCGGCCGTCCGATCTGTGATCGCCCATCCGACGGTGATCGCCCCATGAAGTTGCGCAGAGGTTAACCCAAGTCATCCGTACCCCTGGCCCATCGTCCATCGCCCTCCGACATGTTTTCCACCGTCGATATCCGCCTGAGATTGAATGGTCCTGATTTAAAGCTAGTCCTGTCGTGACCCCATCCTGCCACATCATCTGTCCATGTGTGTTCGTCGTTTTCTCATCCGTCCCCTATATAATTTCATTCCAAGGTCGAAGTTTTAATGTTTTTCATCGGAATTGTTGTTTCAACGCCGCCCAGCGCATTTCTCACCATTACACATTTTTCCTCCATAGTATCCTCTGCATGCATCGTCGTCCACTGTGTCACGTCACCATCTCCACAGTCATCCACAAAACCCCTCTCCATGCACGGTCTTCTTAATTTTTTTTCGTGTTTTGCAAGGTTACAGGCAGGCAGAAAACCGCCATGATTCATATGCGCTATTTTAAAGGTACAAAGCACAGAAGTAGCTGATTCTAGAGCCTGATTTTACAGAAAAATGTTCGAAAGGGTGTCTGCACCGTGAATTTCATCAAAGGACAGAGTTCAAAATCTGTAAACTTTCTCCGGCGCCATTAAATCTCGGATTTCATAAACAAAGATAGTATGGGAGCAGCAGAGAGCTCGAGGCAAGAAATAGAATATTTTTGAGTTTTTTCAGGGATTTTAGAAGGCAAGGTACCAGTTCAAAGACATCATGGATTGCACGAACGGTCCAGTGCGTAGAAAACAATGCTATCAGGATTTCAAATCAGTAGAATGTTTCTTCCTGAGCACAGACACAGTACACATATTGTTTCAGTATACATTGTGTCCAAGAGAATTCCCCCCCCTACAGCAGTCCTATGCTATCAGAAGCATTTTTTGCACAGTATGGTAGACCCTAGCGTCATTTATTTACCTTTTTGTTTATTCACCAGAAGTACTACAGAATGTTGTAGTAGAGTACATCAGAGACATGCCCAGAGTAAATGGAAGCCTGGAGAAGACCACTCTTTCACTCAAAAGAGTGCCACAGATAAATGCACAGAATTTAAATAGAATGGGCCTCGGCCCTCTTCTTTTCCTAAGTGTTAATGTTGCATTTAGTGTGTCACCTACCTTCTCAGCTCCACTTGAGCTATAAATTCATGAAGAAACTTATTGTAAAGGTTGTTGATCAGTTATCAGAGAATTACAAGCTGTTTCTTTTGAGACATAGTCTCTGTGTAAAGTTGTAAGATAGGCTGAGGAAAATGTTTTCAGACTGAGTATCCGGCTATTGGCAATGTTGTACTTGACTGGTGTTGCTTTTTAATATGACAAGAACATTTCTTTGGATCCTGATCTAAAGCAGCGGTGATGTTTTCCTATCTCTGTGTTTTAATTCATTTCATTTCGTTTCTACTGGCTTGCATCAGAATATTGGCATAGGATTTACCCTTGTTAGGTACCCTATGTGTCTGCTCTCCTCGCCTTCAATGTTTTATTCTAATGTGTTATCTAAGAAATGATTTCAGTTAATTTAACCAGTGTAGTGGATGTTATTGCCTGCTCTCTGATGTATGAATTAAATGAATATTATTCTTAGATGTTCTTGCTAGGATTTAGCTAGAAGATTTGGGAACACTGGGGATTAGAGTTAGCCCTGTCCACTAGGATCCTTGTGCAACCAACTGGCCTTTCTAAGATCCCTCAAACTGGGGGCCGAAGCATTGAGAGTTCAAAGTCTCTCTCTGATCTCAGGTCTTCAACTTTGTGTTCTAATCTGTGTTGCTTCCTCCTCTCCTACCATTCCATATCACATAATCATCTTTAAGATCCAATGTTTTAGATGACTAGCCCAATTGAAAGCCTGCATATTGATTAGCAAGAAAATATTTTCTTGACTCCATTGCCCAATGGTTTTGAATGCTCCTTGGAATACTTCACCTCTACCTTATTCCTCTTTGCTCATCCTTGTCTTACATTGAACCCTTCTTTCCTGATAACCAGCAACCAAACAAACAATCAAACAAATAAACCTTGTGCCTATAACTAGCCTAACATCTTAAAATTTGAGCTTCAAAGACATAAAAACATTGCTTATATAGAGAGATCCCTCTCTGGACCCAAGAGGGCTAGATCCTGAGGTCTGAAATTGGTTTGATGCTGTCTCATCTTTTGGTATCACCAACCTTGCCAAAACATGGGAACCCCAACATAATGGTGACTCTGCTAGGGACGTTCTGAGTATTTCCCACCTTCTACATCACAAGAGCCTCAGAAACTTAAAATCTCTGGTTAGGTTGGCAGTTAAACATTCCTATTCACAGATCAACCTCTTTACCATTTTTTGTGTTCTCCCACACTCTTAGAAAGAGTCTGGAAAGGGCCAGGTAGCCTACAAATCTCACGCTCTTTCAGAGGTGACATATCTGGTAAATTCCCTCCCAGTCAATCTCTGGTTAGAGTTTGCTGTGTTTTCAAGATATCCTTGAAAAGGGACATCTCATAAGCACTGTGGTGGATAGTGTACTCACCAAAATAATCCTAAACCTTCCACCTAGCGACTCCATAATTCCTAAACGATTTAAAGACTCCACTAGTGATCAGTAGGCCTGCTGATTATCTTGGTTCACATAAGACTCCACTGGGAGACCAGAAGCCCATTACAACATCAACCACGATAGAAGTAACAAGTAGGGCTAAGCTGCTTGGTTGGAAAATAGAATTCTGGCTTCAAGAACCATTCACACAAGAGCTTGTCCTAACCCAAACCCACCTAAAATAGTTTACAACCCTGAGAGCATCCTCAAGAGATCTCCTACACCTAAACAATCAACTATTTCCAGCCACATCCATAGAGCTAACTCTACACCAGAAGAATTTACAGCTCTATCAAACCCATTTTTTGACCTAGGCACTCAAAACAGTCTACCAAGAAGTAGGTCATTCAGCACACTAGACCAGCCAGATCTTGAGTCCCCTGGTTCACCAACTCAAAGTGGTGAACACATTGGGGACAGAGAGACCCCCCCAGCTACACCTCCTGATATCCACTTCATTCAAAACTTGGGACTCAGTCATCCTAGATCTACCCATCAGTCTGCTGCTGGTCATAACATCCCTGTCATCCATATACCAGCTGCTCAAGTTAACCCTTTGCCTCATTAGAACATCACCATGGCAGCCTGGTATGAACCTCTAGTTTTACCTCAGCCTCTAGTACCCTTACCAAATGATTATCAATCAAAGATCCCACAGTTCACTGCAAAAGAATCTACCACATCCCAACACCATGTAGATAGGATGGAAGATTCTTTTGACTACATGGAGATAGATGATGATACAGTCAAAATGAGAATCTTTTCCCAGAGCTTAAGAGGTGATGTGAAAAAATGGTTCAAAGGCCTACCTCCTAATAGTATCCAAGACCTCCCAACCTTATATCAGACCTTCATAAACAAGTGGGAAGTTAAGGAAAATCCTCTCCAAATCCTATCAGAATACAAGAACCTGAAAAGAAATGTAGGAGAGAGTGTCCAGGACTATTCTATAAGGTTTAACAGTGTTTATAATGCTCTTCCACCACACATGAAGCCTCCCCTAGGTATGGTCCTAGTGAAATATCCTGAAGGCTTGGATGCTGACATGGCCTACCAGCTTAGGGAGAGGGATTACAATACATTGGAAGACAAAAAAAAGGGACCAGTGAGTGTAGAGGCAAATTTGATTGAGAAAAAAGCAAGATTGAGAGCTAAGAAAACGGTAACATATAGAGATGAAAATGTAGCTTCCACATCTGATCCAAATTATGACTGTTTATCTAAAAATTTGGAAAAGTTACAAAAAATGATGGAAAAAATGGTTGTCACAGTTAGTAACCAAAACAGGAATCAAAACTAGAACCAGAACCAGAACTTTAGAAGAAACAACACCACTCCCAACAGACAAAAAGAATCAGATCAGCAAGTTATCCCCCCATTCCAAGAGAAATTTTTAGACGGAGATGAGGGAATCATAGAAGAGTCTGAGGGGAACACAATAAACATGTTTGAAATAGAAAATTCAATCCACAACTGTTACACAGAAGAAGATCAGCCCTCACCCTCATATTGGAATGAGGAATGGTTAGAATCTGAAGATTATAGGTTAGGATTTGAAAATTCCATGATGCAGGTCAGAGAACAATATGAATTTAGAAGAAAAAGGAGCTTAGATACTGCCAAAACAAAATCTTCTGAGTTTACTATCAAGAAAAGGCCTGAGAAAACTTCTAAGGTAACTGTTGAAAGTAACAAATCAGCAGTTGAGAGTTATGGGAAGAACAAAGAAAAAGACAACCAAAACACTGATAAACAAGGTAAACCAACAAGCAGTAATAACACTGCAGTTAGTACTCCTGATAAAACAGTTTCTAACACTGTTCATAGTGAGAATCAGCACATTGATTCAGCCACCAAGGTGGTGACTAACAAAACAGAGTTGAACATTACAAAGAGTCAGTCCACTTTCAATTTGGAGAGTGAGATTGCAAAAATTAAAATCTTTGTCCCACTCTTTCAGCTGGCCACTCAGGATGTATATAAAGGCCAAATTTTGAAAGCATTAAATTTAGGAGAGAACAATGACACTATAAATCTGAGTGATGATCAACCTGCCCTTCTGTTTGGTCCAAAAATAGAAGGAAAGTTTCAGGAAGGGGTAGTGCCCCCTTTTTATATCAGTCTTAATATCCATGATAAGATTCTCCACAATGCAATGCATGATTCTGGGGCATCACACAACCTGATGCCTAAAGTAGTAATGGAAAGATTAGGCCTAGAGATAACCCACCCCTATAAAGACTTATATTCATTTGACTCTAGCAGGGTGAAGTGTCTTGGCCTAATCAAAGATTTATGTGTGAGCCTTACCCAGATTCCAGCCAAGTGTATGGTCATGGATGTTGTTGTGGAAGATGTGCCACCCAAGTATGGCATGTTATTGTCAAGATCATGGGGAGCCAAGCCACAAGGCACAATGCAGATGGATGGGGCTTATGCCACAATCCCAATATTTGGCCAACTTAGAAGACTGTACAAAGAGGCACAAATGAAATTTCTGGTCAGTAGCCCCGAAAAGCCTGAAAATTCACCTTTATACTCTGTACATACAGACCTTGACTCCTTCATCCTCTATAATGACAAATCTTCAGAAGGGTCAGAGCCCAAAAACAGAGATACACACAAAGAAACAGAGCCCATGGACTTTAACATAATGGCTACTCTAGACTCAGAGGAGAATGATGTAGAAAAATCAGAACAATGCACTGAAACAAAAACTCAAAGTGAACTAGGAACAAAACCCAATCAGCCAACTAGTCACCTCCTTGATCTCCACACCCATGATGAAAAACAAAACAACCCACAGCCTAGTGTAGCTCCTATAATGCAACATAATGGCGAACCCAGCTGTAGGGAAGGAAGTGATGATAAAACTAAAAATGAACCCTTGTGGGAGATGAATTTCGATGGTTCATGCACCAAGAGAACTGCTGGAGCAGGGGTGTGGTTGCATAACACAGAGAGCGACTATGCAGAGAGCCATGCCTGCAACCTGCATTTCAAATGTACAAATAATATCACGGAGTATAAGGCTCTTATCCTAGGCTTAAACCTGTTGAGAAAATTAGGAGCCCGTAGGATAACTGTGCGTGGGGACTCTGAGCTGATTATTAAACAGGTGAATGGTGAATATACAACAAAACATCCTAGACTGAGGGCATACAGGAACGACGCTATGGATCTATTGAAAACTTTTGTAGAATACGATCGGGTGTTTGTCCCTAGAGTTCAGAACGAAATTGCAAATGGACTAGCCTGCATGGCTAGTTCATATATTAAGCCTCCCAGTGACCAACAGATCATTATTCAGACCAAATTCAGACCTGCGGTGCCGAACAATGAAAAATATTGGCAGGTCTTTGAGGGCGATAAACAGATTGAAGATTTCCTGGTAGGCAGAAACGAGTTTGAATTTTCTGATTCAGACTCTAAATCTGACAGCAACTGCCTAAGTGAAGAGCCCTTAGATGAGGAAGAAACACCTTGTAACATAGAAATAAACATTTTAGACAATCAGATTGGAAATCCAAATGAAAAATGTGAAAACGCAGACAGTGAAGAAGTCGAGGTGTTGCAGGCCAAAGATAAGAACATACCTCGAGGTTTGGCACCCTTAGAGGACCTTTTTGACTTTGATGATGTAGCAAAAAAGCCCACTATAGAACATGCAGACTCTGATGTCGAGGAATACAACATAGGCATTGAAGATAAACCCAAGATGATCAAATTGGCTAAGTCCCTGCCTGCAAACATGAAAAATAAATACATTGACCTATTCAAGGAATTCATTGATGTGTTTGTTTGGATTTATGAAGACTTGAGGGCCTATGACACAAACATCATACATCATAAAATACCCTTGAAAGAAAATCAGAAGCCCTTTAGACAAAGACTCCGCAGGATAAACCAAAAACAATTGCCTACAGTTGAAAAAGAGATTAAGAAAATGTATGAGGCAGGTATAATTGTGCCTGTGAGGTTCTCTGATTGGGTTTCAAACCTGGTGGCTGTGAGAAAGAAAATAGGGGAGATCATATTATGCATATATTTCAGGAATCTCAATAGAGCCTCCCTTAAAGACAACTACCCTTTGCCTAAAATGGAACATATTCTTCAGAAGGTAGTAGGCTCTAAAAGGATCTCCCTACTAGATGGTTTTTCAGGATACAACCAAGTCTTAGTAATCCCAGAAGACCAACTCAAAACATCCTTTACCACTCCATGGGGCACTTTTATGTATGTAAAGATGCCTTTTGGGCTGATGAATGCTGGTGCAACCTTCCAAAGAGCAATGGACATAGATTTTTCAGATGAAATAGGACACTTCATTGTCATCTACCTGGATGACATAATAGTCTACTCCAAGACTGAGGAAGAACACCTAGAGCACCTGAGAAGAGTGTTTGGAAAATGCAGAAGGTTTGGTCTGTCGCTGAATCCTAAAAAGACTCTATTTGGGCTGCAAGAAGGAAAACTTCTTGGCCATATCATATCTGAGAAAGGGATTAGGATAGATCCACAAAGATTTGAGGGAATACTACAAATCACACACCCGAGAAACATTAAGGAGTTACAGTCCTTTATTGGGAAAATCAACTTCTTCAGGAGGTTCATTCCCAACTTAGCTGAACACCTTAGAAATATGACTAACATGTTGAAGAAAGGTGTAGGAGTTAAGTGGACTGTTGAAGCTAAGAAATCTTTTGAATCAGTTAAACTTGCACTGACCCAGGATCCTATCCTAATCAGCCCAGATTTCTCAAAATATTTCCTGATTTTTTCATTTGCCTCCAAGCATACAATAGCTACAGTTCTATTGCAGAAAAATCCAGAGGGAATGGAACAGCCCATTTCTTTCTTCAGCAAAGCACTCACGGATGCACCCTTGAAATACAACATAATGGAAAAACATGCCTATGCTCTGATTAAGGCCTTGAAAGACTTTAGGGTGTACATACTACATTCCCACACCATAGCCTATGTGCCAAATATAGTGGTTAAAGACATATTGTCCCAAGACCCAGATGGGAAGAGGGTCAAATGGATTGCTGTGATCTTAGAATATGACCTTGAGATAAAACCCACCAAACTGATCAAAGGTCAGGGCTTAGCTTGACTAATGGCTAAATCAAACCTACAAGCCCTAGACATTAACATGATAGATGCCTCGGATGAGTAGCAGGGATTACCTGATCCCACTGTTGAGGAGAAGTTTCAGAGCTCTCCTTGGTATTCTGACATTATGTATGTGCTTACACACCTCAATGCCCCTCCTGAAATATCAAAGACCAAGGCCAGATTATTAAAGCTAAAAGCCAGAAACTATTTCATAATGAATGAAGGCTTATACTAGAAAAATCCAAATGGCCTATTTCTTAAATGTTTGCCTGAGTCTGAAGTAGAAAATATTAAGCAGGAATTTCATGCAGGAGAGTGTGGAGGCCACCTAAAATGGAAAGCCACTACAAACAAAATACTCAGAGCTGGCTACTATTGGCCTACACTCTTCAATGATATCCATAAGATGATAATTGCCTACCACAAATGCCAAATTTTTTAAGCCAAAAGAAAACTTCTCCCCTTACCCCTACAAACCATCACTGTTGAAGGTCCCTTTATGCAATGGGGCCTGGATTTCATAGGAGAAATTATCCTTGCTTCTTTTGCACAACACAAATGGATCTTAACAACCACAGAATACTTCACCAAGTGGATAGAGGCCATACCTACTAGAAATGCCACAGTTTCAGTCATCATTAGGTTTCTAGAAGGTCATATCCTCTCTCGGTTTGGCTGCCCAAGGAAAATAATCACTGATAACGCTGCTGCTTTTGGATCCAAGAAAATGGTTTATTTTTGTCACAGGTATCAAATAGCACTCGGTCATTCAACTACCTATTACCCTCAAGGTAATGGATTAGCTTAATCTTCAAACAAGAGCCTGGTGACCATCATCAAAAAGCTGCTGGAAGAGAACAAAAAGTCATGGCATAACAAGTTAGTGCATGCTCTGTGGGCTGACAGGCTTACAACAAAGAAATCCATTGGCATGTCACCATATCAGCTTGTCTATGGAACAGAAGCAGTGTTTCCCACCAACCTTGGAATACCAGTGATTAGACTTGTTCAAGAGATACAGACAGAAGAAGACAGTATGGTGAGAAGGATAAACTAAACAATTCATCTTCAGCAAACAAGGGAGGAGGTATATAACAGAGCTATCAAAGTTCAGGAAAATATAAAGAAGTTATTTGACAAGAGAACCAAAGCTTCTGATTTCAAAATCGGAGATAAAGTTCTTAAATGGGACTCAAGGAGAGAGAATAAAGGAAAGCACGACAATTTTGACAGTTTGTGGCAAGGTACCTACATCATCCAGGCCACTGTGAGTCCAAATGCCTTTTTTCTACAAGAATTAGATGGTATAGAGCTGTTTGGGGGTCCTGTCAATGGAAGGATGCTAAAACACTACTTCTGCTGATTTCCAATTTCCAGTTTACATTTCCATTGTACATACCATTGCAGTGCTTGTTTTCAAGAAAAAGAGGAGATGTTCCAAAAAAAAAAAAAAAAAGAAGAAGAAGAAGAAGAAGAAGAAAAACAAAGAAAAAGAGAGGTTCAGACATGCTCAAAACATGAACATCTGAAGTGTAAAGATTGGCTCTAATATGATCAAAACCTGAGCCAAAGAAAGCAAAAATAGCTGGTTCAAACATGCCCAAAACTTGGACCAGCAAAGAAGAAAGAGTCAGCTCTAACAAGCCTAAAACCAGAGCTGAAATAAAAAAAGGGGAAAGTGACTCTAACAAGCTCAACACTTGAGTCACAAAGGAAAGAAGGATGTTTCAAACTTCAGATTTCAAGCCTTCAAGATTTTGTTTTCAATATTCTGCAAAGTTATGTCCATGTGCAATCGTCCTTATGCCTTGGATCCACAGCAAACTAGACTGTCTAATCCTAGTTTGACTATTTTTAAATTTCTGTTGTAGAACATAGAGAAGAAATCTGATGGACAGTTTAATCCCAGCAGATATTAGATTAGGTATAGAAACATATGAGACCAACAGTTTAATCTGGTCTCATAGAGTAATAAGGGTAGAAATAGAATAGGTTTATTTTCTTGTTTGTAAAAAAAAAAGATGTAAAGGGTCTGCTAGCTCAAATGCACCCTAGAAGAAAAAATGCTAGGATTGTAGAGTGGGTAGGTAGATTGATTGGGAAATTTTTTCTGCTAAATTGATGTCTTCACAATTGTGGCAGCTGAAAATCAAAGAAGAAAGGTGGCTAAAGCAGTAGGCATCTGGCCTACACCAAAGATCATTTTCTGAATTCTTGACTCCTTCAAGAAGAAGCCATCCCCATGTGGAGCCACTGTTAGCCCCCCATAAATTTCTTGACAAGCAAGCAGGGGGCTAAGTTTTTTACTGAGCCTTCAAGGAATGCATTTCCCCCCTGAAAACACATCATCCTTGAAGCCTCTTCATGCTCCCTACCCTTGATCTTTCCCCTCTGCTGTTCTTAAGTCAATAAGCCTCACAGATTATGACAAATTGTGCTCCTAAAGGCCTTCTTTTGCCCTTGAACCCCTGCGAAATGTCCCATTTTCCCTTTTGGTAAAAGTCCCCCTTTTACCCTCTAAATCCCCTTTAAACCCTTCACGCAACCCCTGTTTGGTATTTTCCCCATTTCCCCATCTATCGTTACCTTTTTCCTAGCCTTAAATTTCATTAAAAATGGCCCAAAAACCATTTTCTCCATAGTTGGGTCCTAGCCCCTTTCAGCCAAGCCCCTGCACCTTTTTCTCTCCACATGACTCGGTGCCAAGACTAGGTGCCAAAGTATAAAGCGCTTATCGCATTTGGTTATAGGGAGCAGTTGTAAACCGTCGATCTGTATAGATCAGATGGTCATCACATCCCCGCAGCTTCCACCATTTTATCCGTTCGCCACCCCGATCGCAGATCCGCTGTCCGTTTAATTGTTAATCCGATGGCTCACAGTGCACCTATCTCGGTGGTCCCCGTCCGCGATCGATTCAGAAATTGTCGGTTTCCATCGCACCACTTTTGAAGGGCGGGCGGTTTTCCCCATTTCACAGCGATTCCACTCATCAAGCGACGCATGGCAGCGACACTATTTCAAAACCGCCCACTCATCACGCGTTATCGTTCGGCACAAGGCACGGAGCGATATGCATATCGGCCATCTGATCTGCGATCGCCCATCCGACGGTGATCGCCCCATGAAGTTGCGCGGAGGTTAACCCAAGTCATCCGTACCCTTGGCCCACCGTCCATCGCCCTCTGACATGTTTTCCACCGTCGATCTCCGCCTGAGATCGAACGGTCCTGATTTAAAGCTAGTCCCACCGTGACCCCGTCCCGCCACGTCATCTGTCCACGTGTGTTCGTCGTTTTCTCGTCCGTCCCCTATATAATTTCATTCCAAGGTCGAAGTTTTAATGTTTTTCATCGGAATTGCTGTTTCGACGCCGCCCAGTGCATTTCTCACCATTACACATTTTTCCTCCATAGTATCCTATGCATGCATCATCGTCCACTGTATCACGTCGCCATCTCCGCAGTCATCCACACCACCCTCTCCATGCATGGTCTTCTTAATTTTTTTTTCGTGTTTTGCAGGATTACAGGTAGGCGGGAAACCGCCATGATTCATATGCGCTATTGTAAAGGCATAGAACACAGAAGTAGCTGATTCTAGAGCCTGATTTTACAGAAAAATGTCCGGAAGGGTGTCTGCACCATGAATTTCATCAAAGGACAAAGTTCAAACTCTGTAAACTTTCTTCGGCACTATTAAAGCTCTGATTGCATAAACAAAGACAATACGGGAGCAGCAGAGAGATCAAGGAAAGAAATAGAAGATTTTTGAGTTTTTTCAGGGATTTTAGAAGGCAAGGTACCAGTTCAAAGACATCATGGATTGCACGAATGGTCCAGCGTGCAGAAAATAATGCTACCAGCATTTCAAATCAGCAGAATGTTTCTTCCTGAGCACGGACATAGTACACATATTGTTTCAGTATACATTGTGTCCAAGAGAAGTTCCCCCCCCTACAATGGTCCTATGCTATCAGAAGCATTTGTTGCACAGTATGGTAGACCCTAGCGTCATTTATTTACCTTTTTGTTTATTCACCAAAAGTACTACAGAATGCTGCAGCAGAGTATATTAGAGACATGCTCGGAGTAAATGGAAGCCTGGAGAAGACCACTCTTTCACTCAAAAGAGTGCCATGGATAAATGCACAGAATTTAAATAGAATGGGCCTCGGCCCTCTTCTTTTCCTGAGTGTTAATGCTGCATTTAGTGTGTCACCTACCTTCTCAGCTCCACTTGAGCTATAAATTCATGAAGAAACTTATTGTAAAGGTTGTTGATCAGTTATCAGAGAATTACAAGCTGTTTCTTTTAAGGCATAGTCTCTGTGTAAAGTTGTAAGATAGGCTGAGGAAAATGTTTTCAGACTGAGTATCCGGCTATTGGAAATGTTGTACTTGACTGGTGTTGTTTTTTAATATGACAAGCACATTTCTTTGGATCCTGATCTAAAGCAGCGGTGATGTTTTCCTATCTCTGTGTTTTAATTCAATTCATTTCGTTTCTACTGGCTTGCATCAGAATATTGGCATAGGATTTACCCTTGTTAGGTACCCTATGTTTCTGCTCTCCTCGCCTTCAATGTTTTCTTCTAATGTGTTATCTAAGAAATGATTTCAGTTAATTTAACCAGTGTAGTGGATGTTATTGCATGCTCTCTGATGTATGAATTAAATGAATATTATGCTTAGATGTTCTTGCTAGGATTTAGCTAGAAGATTTGGGAACACTGGGGATTAGAGTTAGCCCTGTCCACTAGGATCCTTGTGCAACCAGCTGGCCTTTCTAAGATCCCTCAAACTGGGGGCCGAAGCATTGAGAGTTCAAAGTCTCTCTCTGATCTCAAGTCTTCAACTTTGTGTTCTAATCTATGTTGCTTCCTCCTCTCCTACCATTCCATATCACATAATCATCTTTAAGATCCAATGTTTTAGATGACTAGCCCAACTGAAAGCCTGCATATTGATTAGCAAGAAAAAACTTTCCTGAATCCATTGCCCAATGGTTTTGAATTCTCCTTGGAATGCTTCACCTCTACCTTATTCCTCTTTGCTCATCCTTGTCTTACATTGAACCCTTCTTTCTTGATAACCAACAACCAAAAAAACAATCAAACAAATAAAACCTGTGCCTATAACTAGCCTAACATCTTAAAATTTGAGCTTCAAAGACATAAAAACCATTGCTTATATAGAGAGATCCCTCTCTGGACCCAGGAGGGCTAGATCCCGAGGTCTGAAAGTGGTTTGATGTTGTCTCATATTTTGGTATCACCAACCTTGCCAAAACATGGGAACCCCAACATGTTGTACCAAATATTCTGCGGGGCCACGCCTGTTGTCAGAAACTGAATGATATTAGCGAAGTGTGCGTCAATGACCTTAATGGCGAACAACTGTGCATCCAGTAATTCTAACCCCAAGTTAGTAGGTTCTTGTAATGTTCCCAATTTTTAGCCTCAAGCTAAGATGGAACATTATAGTTGCACATTTTATTTTTGTTTAATAAAATGGGCAAGGAGACACCTTAGCCCCTTTTAGATGAAGAAATAACACTCCTCATGTGAAAAGGAGGAGAATAAAGTAGCTAAAATAAACACCAAGGGTGTGAATGGAACCCAGCTCACTTGGATTAGTCATCTTTGACTGAAGTCAACAGCGCTGCCTATAGAAGAGAAGCTTCCTAGAGAAGCTGCACAGTTTTGGAGGGAAGAGCGTTACATGAGAGTGGAAACCCTAATTGGTGGGACCATGGTGGAGAAGAGTTCTCTCACTTTATATGGAGGAGATGGCAGCCCATTTTCATTATGTTATGTTTTATATTTTCAGACTTGGGTCTGAAAAAGCTTGCATCCCTGGGCTATTTAGCAAGGTGATGGTGCCCTAGGGCACTAGGGTGTTCCCGGTCGGGAATACCTACCTCTTCCTCAAGGAAGGATGAGAAATGATCTTATTTTCCTCAATCTGGCATTGGCCACATCTTCATTCATCTTCTACAATGTTATTTCTATAGCAGAGAGGACATTGTGTAGCTAGGTGCAGCTAGAGAGGAACTCATGGAGTCTTCTTAGCTGGTTTTCTTTAGTGGTGGAGGGATATATTCATTGGAGAAGCTACAAGGAGGATTCCTGGGCTTCATTTCAGATCTGTTGGCATGGGCCAACATGCCATCATCTCCCACTGTGCAATCCATGGAGGAAACTGTGTTATTTTGGAGGAGGCAGTGAGAGAGGGGTTTCTGGAGCTTCAGAGGAGGATGTTTCTGAGACAAAGTGATCAACAATTTGTATTAGAGACATGATCAGAGGAGGGCATCTACATTTCATATCAGCCTGTTACACTGAAAACTGTCACCTTGACATTTTACCATGAGTATGAGCTCATCATTACTCATACTTCCTCCTTTTGCAAGTCCAATATATCAGCTCCTCATGTCAAGCTTCAAAATCAGAGAAAAATCCCTAAAATCCCCTAAAGAATTGGTATCGCACTTTCTCTATGCATTCCCTGCGGTCCCGCACCTAAAGCTCAGCCTGCATGCGGAACCATACCGCACTTTCTTTGTGTAATGGGTGCGGACCTCTGTAAAACATAAAAAGGCGAGAAAATGAAGATTAAAAAGTGAATTCCAGGTGAATTCTAGAAGATTCTAGACGGGAATTTTCGGGAATGGATACGCTTTGAAGAGGTTCATGCATCCCTCACTTGATGGAGCTAACCCCTTGATGTAAGGAGCTTATCCATTTGAAGGAGGATTCTATCCCTTCATATTTGGAACAAGAAACCTCCTCTTTTCCACTATAAAAAGAGGCCTTGGGTAGCCTCAAAGAGAGTTCAAGCTTATGAGATTTGAAGTTAAATGCTGTTGAGATTCAGACTTAGTTAACTAAGACTTTCTGTGAGGTTAAATCACTCATCTCCATTCGTCTTGGTTCAAAGAGTGCAATGCTTGTCAAAGTAGAAGAGATTCCTGCTTCGGACCCCGGGAGGACCTGCACAACATTAAGGCACAGGTTGTAAAGGTTTTCTATCTTTGAAGTTAATACAAATATACTCATTTCTCTCATTAAACTGTCTATTCATGGTTTATTTCATAAATTCCTTGATCATTATGATAAGTATGATTTGTGATAATGTCTATACAGGTGCTGCTTAATCTTTTTGCTTGTTTGTGACTGCAAATTCACGAGGAACGTTCTTTCAGTGCACGGGAAGGACTTCAACGAACTCAAGCAAGTGTTGGACATAAGGTAGGCCTCACACCTATATAGTGTTTTTATAAATCTTATATGCTTAGAGAGAGATTAGTATAATTGGCTGTTTGTTGCTAGTTACCTTTTGTACTAGAGAGATCGGTCTTGTCCGCAAGACGGATTAATCTACACAACAAAATGGCGACTCCACTGGGGAAAGACTTATTGTTTTTGGTTCTCTTTTATTTTTGACTTGAGAAAACGTTTTTTCTGGTTTTTGATTGATTCACATCTGTCTGGGTACTTTATTTGTTTCTCTGTTTTTGAAAATTTAGAAGTGTTTTGAGTTCTTCTATAATTTTTGCTAGGACCGCACTCTGTATAACTTTGATAGTGCGGGCATTTTCGCACATTCTCTATAGAATACAGTGCGGGACCGCACCTGTCAACACTGCTTACATGCGGACCCTGTAAAAATTTTAGAAAATTTCTAGGTTTCTTTTTCCGGTTAATTTTTAGATCTTTGGTTTCTGCCCAGACTGGTTATTGTGTCTATCAAGAATTCATTGTGTATGAACTCCAACAGTGTTAGTGTTTTGATGATTTTCTAGGAGATTTTGCCGATTGGATTATTTTTCCTGCTTGGTCTTTGTAGTGATTCGAACTTTTGACAATTTGTAGTATCTCAGATTACATTGATCTCTTTTTGTCTTTTGAATCCGACCTGATTGTGGAAACATCCTATGTTGAGAAATTAAGCCTTTTGATTTCTTTGCAAATCTTCGAAAGAACTTGCTTTAAAGTTTTGAATTTCATTCTTTGAGTGTTTTGAAAAAACATATTTTGAGTGTTTTTTGATCTGTTTGTTATCTGAACGAACAGATTCTTAGTTTGCTGAACAACTAAGAGAAACATTCATAAAAAAACTCTGAAAAGCTTTTACTCAATTTAGATTAGTTCTCAAGATTAGTTTTTATAGTTTTGAATAGTTTTAATTTTTGTAGATTCCTTTCGAAAGAAAATTGTTTTGTAGTTTCTTGTTTGGAAAAGAAAAGAGTTTTCTTGTGAGCTTTGATAGTTTATTGAAAAGACAAAATATTTTCTTTCAATTAGTTTTCATGTTTGAAGAAGGAATTTAAAGGTTGCATTCTCTAACTCTTTCTTTAGATAGAAAGTTCATTGAAAGAAAAAAGAATTGAATATCATTGTAGGTGCATTTTAGTGTTTTTTGGAAGTCGAGTCTTCACATCATACAAAGTTTCATTTCCGCACCCATTGACTTAAGAAACAGCTCTTAAAAGTAACGCTTAAATAAAATTTATCTAGTAATCTTTTTATTTCTAGGGCTCTCATCACCAACATAGCTTAGGCTAGTATCTTGGAGTAGGGAGTAATTAACTCTCCAAGATAGATAAAACAAACAAGTAGACATATCTTGCGGTAGGAAGAATTCCAGTTGTTGCATGTATGCTCTGGGAAGCTCCTCTTAAAGGAGTTAAGCACGAGATCATATCTGAACCAGTGGGGTAATCAATCCTTCCTCATTGGGAACGATAGAAGATACACACGTATTAAAAACGGTAAACCTCGGATAGACCATTGTCGAGGAGCCAGGGGTCACTTGTCGGTAAACCTTGGATTTTGTTCAAGGAGCCTTCTCAAGATTGTTTTGTTATCACTTTGCGTGTGTGCCTGATCGTAGACTCCGTTCCCCGGTGTACTGTTTCAAGCAGTAACCTTAGAGGCCATAATCTTTAGGATTCTTTCCTAAGGTGACGGTGGAGGGAAGATCCCACTGTACCTGGAACAGACGTCGACTAGACTCACTTGGACTCTCTGGGGGGTTCTCTTCACTCGAGAGGGTTATGTGAAGAAACTTGTGCCAGTCTGTTTCATTAAGCAGGTTGTCGGGGTAACTGTTCCAACCGCCCTTTTCGTGTTAAAACTCTACTAAGTTGGATTTCATCACCAACTAGTGATTTTAGTATGGAAAGTTACTTGTTTGTGTGTGGTTTGAACTCTTAAATTTTTTAAGCGAGTGATTCAATTGTTTGTTTCTTAGAGACTTTAGGTGTTTTCATTGAAATTTTTCTTTGTTTGCGTGTGATTAGATAATTTTTCATCGTGGCAGAATTCCCGAGACAATCCCGGAGAATACAAGGGAAACCTCCTGAATATTCACCAGGTCAACTTGAAGGGCTTCTAGCTCTGGTACCACACAGTAGCCGTAGACTTAGATCAACAGAAGCTGAAACCTCTGCTATTGTAATACATCCTGATCATCAAATACCTACAATAGAATATATTTAAGAACCGATTTCAGTTTCTGAAGTTACTGAAAATATTTCTCCTTCTGGTGAATTATCTGACGAACCTGAAATCTCTGAACCTGAAACTGAATCTTCTGTGTTAGAAACTTCCTCAGGATTTATCTCACCAACTTCTAGCGATCCAGGTTCACCTAGGGTAAGAAATATCATTACAGAAAATCTTCCCTCTGGACTAATTTCTATAGAAGAACTTACTAATCCAGACGAAGACATATCTCTTCCCAACTCCCCTCAATCGTTAAATCTTAAGGAGCGTGAATCTATTTTCTACAGCCCCATTCGAACTAATCCCTGGTATCTCTCTTTAACTGATTTTTTAGAGAATCCGGGTCTTGCTTTTTATCCACCTCGAGTTCCATTTCATCCTACACCCAGAGGATATTATCCGTCATCTATTATGGCTGGAGAGTCATCCATGTTTTCTCAAACGCCTGAATATTTTTTACATGGTGGTCCTTCTGTTCCTTCGGGATATCAGTCTTTGTCTGGTACTTTCTCGGGAGCAGCTCCTCAACCCATCGAAAACGTGTTATCATCTGGTCTTGGTGGACTTAAAATTGAAACGTCGAACGCAGAGCAAGTTTATATGATGTCTGGTAACATTCCTAATCCTCAAGCTCAAGGCAGTCAGTTTCCTTTTGGGGGTCAACCTCAGGGAACTCAGTTACCGCCTGGGGGGCAACCTCAGGGTAGTCAATTACCGCCTGGGGGGCAACCTCAAGGTAGTCAGTTACCACCCGGGGCGCAACCTCAAGGTAGCTTTTTCCCAGGACAAACTGTGGATCCATATTATTTTGGGGGGCAACCCCAGGGACAGTACATACCCTAGGGTTATCAACCTCAAGGACAGTACATTCCTCAAGGTCAACCCCAAACTCAATATGCTCCTCATGGTCCTCAACAACCCCAACTTCAGTACGTGCCTCAAGGTTATCAACCTCAAGGGCAGTACCCAATGCAAGGTTACCAACAGCCTTCTGGTCAACCATCTGTTCAAGGAGCCGGAACTTTACCTTATTATCAACCCTACGTTCAACCAGGTTTTGGTCCTTACGTTCAACCTTCTACGGGACAATACCCCGGAATGATGGTGTGGGATCCATCCCAATATCAACAGCCTTTCTAGCCTAATGTGCAGTTACCTTATCAACCTGGTCAGCCTTTGGTTTCTGGTTCAACCCAGCAGCCTGTTCAGCCAGCTATTCAAACTCCTGCACCTAGTTCAGTTCAGCAGGCTGGGCCTAGTACACCTCAGACTCCGCCCCAAACTGCTGTAACTGCTGCAACGTCTGTTCAACCTGTTACACCTGTTTCTGGAGTGT
Organism: Pinus albicaulis; assembly: GCA_034641835.2. Taxonomy (NCBI): domain Eukaryota; kingdom Viridiplantae; phylum Streptophyta; class Pinopsida; order Pinales; family Pinaceae; genus Pinus; species Pinus albicaulis. The sequence continues at coordinate 821,398,010 of CM076569.1, forward strand.
CTGTAGCCCCGAGTTCGGCTATCCCCGTATCTGTGCAAGTCCCTCAAGTCTCTGTACCTCAGTCAGGACCCTCAGTTCAGACTACAGTTCAGATGCCTGCAGGACAAGCCGGTACAAGTACAGTTGTTACAAGTCAACCTCAATTTACTTATCAACCGTACCAAGGACAGCCGCAATTCGGTCCCTATGTGCAGAATCCAAGCTATCAACCATACCCTGGTTATACTTATCAACAACCTCAGTATGGTCCGATTCATCCTGGTTATCCAGGAGGTTATACGATACCTAATGCTAATCCGATTCCTAGTTATCCTGGGTATCCACCTCCTGGATGTGCTTTGGCTTCTCAAGGTTTTCGTGACCCTAACCGTCAATTGTCGTTTATCGCAACTTTGGACTTACCTGATTTGACGCGCCTTACAAATGATCCTATTTTTTATTATCAGAACTGGCCGTCAATGCCTCATAAGTTGCCCAGTGATATACCAAAGTTTGAAGGTAAGTCAGGAGAAGATCCATCCAATCATGTTATGAATTATCACCTTTGGTGTGCATCTAATTCAATAATTGATGATTCAATTCGCTTACGTCTTTTTCAAAGGACACTCATAGGTCTTGCAGCCAAATGGTACATTGAGTTGCCACGAGGCTCGTTTCATAATTTCAGTCAGTTAGCAACATCTTTCTTAACTCATTTACAGTTGCCTGTCAGATACGACAATGGCACAGAATTATTAACTTCGCTAAAACAATCTACGTCCACGTATATTTCTGATCATATCCATGAGTGGCGACGTAGACGACGTTTAGTGAAAGTTTATATTCCGGATCAAATTTTGGCAGAATGGTTCGTTAAATCATTGTTGCCCAAGATCACTGAAGATGTAGCTAAGGCTGGTGTTGTTACTGAAGAGCAAGTAATTGCTCAAGCTCAGTACCTTGACCTCGTCTATACGCAGTCAGGTACTCTACATGAGAAAATTCCCGATCTACCCAAACAAGGTCAAATAGCTGCTGCTCCTTCAGGGTCTCATGCCGCTGATGGTATGATTGGTACAGTTAGTTCTAAAAGTAAGAAGAAATCCTCAAAGAATTCTTCTCCAATTATAACTTTACCTGATTCCCCGAAAGGAGAATCCTCTCAAGAAGTTTCTGCCGATATTCATGTCGTTGAAACATCTACGGCAAAATCAAAATCCGGTGGTAAAAAGAAGGGGAGGAATAAAAACAAGAAAAATTTGAAAGAGAAAACAGATAGAGAAGAATCCAATGACGAGAAACGTAAACCTCGCTATCCTTGCTTCATTTGTGAACAAGATCACTTCACGAAAGAATGTCCATATCGAGAGGAAGTTACGAAACTCGTTAAAGGATCGCAACAACCTGCTGTCTTGAAGGATCCTTTTCCAGTTCAAGATAGTAAGATGATTGGTTCTTCCTCGACTACTTTAGAAGAGCCTATTATGATGATGTCTCATGTACGGATTGTGACGCGATCGCAAGATTATGGTTCTAAGAATCCCGTCAATGGCAAAGAAGCAGAGTCTTCTAATGCCAATACATCAAATACAACTCCTCCTGTTTCCGGTCCGCTACAGATCGAGAAACAAAATCCAGACTTGATAATCAAACCGCCTGCTAAAGGTTTTCTTCGTAAATCGGCTTTCAATCCACATGCGAGAGCTGCTCAGAATTACAATATTGTTGAAGATTTAGCTGTTTCTCCTTCAGCAATGTCGGCTTTGGAAGTGCTGCAATCTTGTCCAGCACAGCGTAAATTATTATTGTCTGCCATAGGAGCTGTTGATGTTCAGGATTCTAACCTTATAATCTTCGATTTAGAAACTAGTACACCACGTCTTCCTCACCAAATGGCTTTCCAGATTCCAGTGTTAGTCAAAAACAGACCTTTTTTTCGGACTGTGATTGATGAGGGAGCTTCAACGTGTATTATGTCGCTTCAGTGTTGGAAATCTCTTGGTTCTCCTACACTTAACCAATCTCCGACGATTCTAAAAGCTTTTTATGGTCGAGGTTTTCAACCTTATGGTATTTTGCAAGATTTACCCATAGGGGTTGAAGGAAAAATCGTTAATCTAGATGTGGAAGTGGTTGATGCCCCTCTAGATTACAACCTTCTACTGGGTCGTAGTTGGTCTTATGCTATGACTGTTGTTGTCTCTTCGGTCTTTCGACTCATAAAATTTTCATATCAAGGAAAGATCGTAACAATAGATCAGTTAACTTATTTTTCGTCCGATCCAGCCTCTACAGAAACAATCCAGCATGTTGGTAAAACGACTATCCCTTATAAGGATGTCGGAGTAGGTTTGGTTAAAGATTCTGGTTTACTAGGAACTTTTTCCTTTCCTCCTCCTAACGTATCACCTTCTACTGCAACAATTCATATGATTTCGTCAGACACAGTTATGTTTGATGATCCTTGGATTCTTCCTTCTGAATCCGAGATAGACTCATTTGATGGCGTTATGCCCTTGAGTCCATTTGAAATTGCGTACCAGGTTGTACAGTATTTTTCCGACCCCTCTTCAACCAAAATTGATCCAATGAATGGGATCCAAGAGGAATCACTTTCTATATCTAGTTCAGTAACAACAACATTTCCTGAAATTGTTCATACAGATGAGCAAATTCGTGAGTTCTTGTCTGTTGATGATTTACCATGGGAGGATCTACATCATCGATCTTCATTTTTACCTGAATTAGATCATTTTGAAAATGATTCCGCTTCAATTTTTACTGCTGAATATGCCAATGAACCTCAGAATCCATTGCAAAATTCTGATTCTGAGTTAAATTTGGAAAATATATCTAGAACAGTTCCAATTGACATTTCAGTAAAGCCAGGAATAATTGAAAACATTCATATAGGTGCTTGTTGTTCAGAGGAAGAAATTCAGACTTATAAAGCCCTATTTCAAGAATTCCGTGACGTGTTTGCCTGGTCTTATGAAGAAATGCCAGGAATTGATTCATCGATCGTGGTTCATGAAATCAAGACTTATCCGGATGCTAAACCTGTTCGTCAACGATTACGTCAAATTCATCCTAGAAAAGCTGCTGCTATAAAAGCTGAAGTTGAAAAATTACTTCGAGCAGGATTCATTTATCCAATTCCCTTAACGGATTGGGTATCGAATATTGTTCCTGTGACTAAAAAACAAGGAACAATAAGAGTATGTATCGATTATAGGGATATTAATCGAGCGTGTCCAAAAGACAATTATCCAACTCCCTATATCGATCAGATAATCGATGATTGTGCTGGTAGTGAATTGTTTTCCTTTATGGATGGCTTTTCAGGCTACAATCAAATAAACATACTCCCTGCAGATCAACCTAAAACAGCTTTCATTTGTCCGTGGGGAACGTTTGCCTATTGTAAACTACCTTTTGGACTTAAGAACGCTGGAGCAAATTTTCAACGGGCTATGTCTTATGCATTTCATGACATTAAGCACATTGTTCAGCCATATCTCGATGATTTACCGACTCATTCATTACGTCGGGCCGATCATCCCACTCATCTATGAGCAATTTTCATGAGATGTAGGCATTATCGGATAAGGCTGAATCCGCATAAATGTGTTTTCTGCGTTGAATCGGGTCGATTACTGGGATTTGTTGTCTCGAAATTAGGCATTCGTGTCGATCCATCGAAGGTCGAAGCTATTGTTAAACTGCCTCCTCCTTCGACATTACGCCAACTCCAAAGTTTGCAGGGGAAAGCAAACTTTTTACGTAGGTTTATTCCGAACTATGCCGAGCTTGCAAAGGGTTTTACCCGGTTGTTGAAACAGGACATTCCGTTCTTTTGGGACGAGATCGCTGATCGATCTTTTGAAGCACTTAAACACGCGTTGACCCATGCACCGTTATTGCATCCTCCCAACTACAACCAAGATTACATTTTGTATCTCGCTGCTTCTCATTCCACCATTGGGATGGTACTAGTTCAGGAAGATGAATCTCACAATGAACATGTGATTTATTATCTTAGTCGAAATCTGAATCCGATTGAAATCAAATACACACATGTGGAGAAATTGGCCTTGGCAGCTGTTCAAGCTATTCAACGTTTTAGACATTACATCTTGTTACGTAAAACCACAATAATTTCTGATTGCAACCCTATGATGTATATTTTGACCAAACAATTGCTAGGGGGCAAATATTCCAAATGGATAGTTATCCTGCAGGAATTTGACTTGGAATTTGAAAAATCCAAGGCAAAGAAATCTTTGGTTTTTGCGGAACTGATGTGTGATTTCCCCTCTACTGATATTGAAATAGTGGCAGAAGAGTCCATTGCGGACGAATCTTTGTTTCTTATCAGTACGCTTGATCCATGGTATGGGGATATTATTGTGTATCTCCAAACCCAATCTTTTCGGCCCGATATTTCACGAACTCAGCGACGGAAAATACGCTTCCAATCCCAACAATATAATATCATTGGCGATACACTTTATCGACGAGGAGCGGATTCTGTTTTCCGACGTTGTCTAACTCATGAAGAAGCTGAAAAGGTATTAAATGACTGTCATTCTGGAGCATGTGGCGGTCATATGTCTGGGTATGCCACAGCCCAAAAGATATTGCGTGCAGGTTATTTCTGGCCAACATTATTCAAAGATTGCATTTACACCGTTCGGAAATGCCACAACTGTCAAATTTTTGATAGAAAAATGCGCGCGCCACCCGCTCCTCTTCACCCTATAATTGTTGTTGGTCCATTCGCAAAATGGGGTATCGATTTTATCACATGTAACCCTCACTCGGCCGGGGGGCATGCCTATATTATTCTCGCAGTAGATTATTTTACGAAATGGGCCGAGGCGATGCCTACATATTCAGCTGACGGCAAGACTGCTGCAACATTCGTATTTAATCACATAATTGCTAGGTTCAGTGTTCCTCAAGCTATTATTACGGATCATGGAAGCCATTTTCGGAATATAATGATGACTGAATTAACAGAACAACTTGGCCTATGCCATGATAGTTCCACTCCGTACTATCCACAAGCAAATGGTCTGGTTGAAGCCATTAATAAAGTTTTAGTCACCATGATTAAACGGATCATTGGGATTCATAAGACGAATTGGCATTCCATGTTATTTTCAGCACTTTGGGCATATCGAACCTCAGTCAAAACATCAACGGGTTTCACTCCTTTTCAACTGGTCTACGGTTTGGAAGCTGTGCTGCCGATTGAATGCGAAATACCGTCACTAAAATTAGTCGTAGAATTACTTCCAGCTACGTCTGAAGAGGAAAAACGTTTCTTGTACTTGGCCCAATTAGATGAGAATCGACGAAGTGCTGCAATAGCAAACGAGACTCATGTTAAAAGGATAAAAGCTCAGCATGATAGAAATGTGACCCCTCGAAATTTTTCAGAAGGAGACCTAGTTTTACTTTATGATCAAGCTAACGACAAGCTAGGAGCTGGAAATTTCGTGCCTATGTGGCATGGTCCTTACATTGTGAAACGAAAGTTAGCAAAAGGGGCCTATGAGTTAATAGATTTTGACGGTGTCCCTTTGGATAAACCCAGAAATGGACTTTATCTAAAGCGATATTACGCTTAAACAAGGTGTGGAGATTTTTGTTAGTTTAGATTTTCTTTACTGCCGGTGTGTTTTAGATTTAAAAAGTGTGCCTAGTTTAGAAGTGTGTTTTTGTCACTATGACTGCTTATCTGAGTTTTACTCTTGATATTGCAGATGTCGACGTCTCTTCAAACCTACATTGGTTTTGCTGATGGTGCTTGTCGTAGTACACGGAACATTTCTTCCGCACCTTGGGTTATCTATTCACCCTCTGACGAGTTAGTATCCATGCATGGGGTAAGCCTTGGTCAAACAACAAATAACATTGCCGAGTATAGTGCAGTGATTGAGTTATTATCCGAGTCCATATCATTTGGAATTCGGAGTTTGATTGTAAGGTTGGATTCAGAACTTGTTGTATTACAGCTTAACAGGGTTTATACCATTAGAAATCCAGTGTTATTAAGGTTGTTTTTGAGAGTTCGTCTCTTGGAACGTGAGTTTGATTATATTGAATATCAGCATATTCCAAGACATTTAAATACATTAGCAGATTCGATTGCTTCTAGTATGATAAATAGACATTTGCAATAATTAAAAGCAGTAAAACAAACAACGTTCACATATGTACACAGATAGCCGTCAAAATAGTGATATATATCATAGGAGTGTGTTCAAAAAATATACATCGTCTTCGATCATAGGTTGGAAACACCTTATGATCGGAAAAAATGATAATGCAAAAAGTACAAAATTGAGTCTTCACGATCATCTCATCACTGATGATGATCTCGATAAGAAACAACTGCTCGGGCCACCCTGCATAGGAATCTCCTGAAAGGTCCTGGGACTCCAATCACATATCTTTGTAGCCTGAGAGGAATGTCATCTATACTGGTCTCTGGTATATCTAGAGTCAGGCGCTCTAGATGATGCTCCAAATCAGTCAAAATCTCTACTGATTGGCCTGCTGGGGCTGGTGCGGGCGCAACTGGTTGTCTCCTCTCAAAAGGTTGGAGATGAGCTGGTCGTTTTGGACCCATGTCTATATTCAAAAAAATTTTGGTTATTAGTTTTCTAAGACGATAAAAAATTAAAAAAAATTAGAACTTAGCAAACGTTGAAAAATGTTTTACCTGAATCGTCCCACTGTTCCCCTACAGGGAGAGACATCTCTCTGTCGCCGCGGAAATCCATCCCGGCATACGGAAAATCCTCTATCATGAAAACTTGGCGATCCAGCCAACGAAAATATGAAGCAGGGAATCGTACAATCTCAGTGCCCTCAATAGCATGACGGGCCATCAGCGCGGACCAGCGAACCATTCTCGGTTCTCGAGGTCGACCGGCATCAACTGCAATACTCTGTGGAGCTAATTGAGGAATCCTCTCCAAATCAAAAGAAACGACAATGGAACCATATCCAAAGTTTTTTAGTTTTCCCGGTTTTTGCTCTGGTAAGTTGGCCTTTTATATTGGCCAACACAGCTTCGCACCAGTTGAAGATGGTGCCGCGAAAACAGTCCACTGCAACACGCATTTGGGAACCAGTAGCTACATGAAGCGCGGCGCTCCCACACAGTTTGGTAACAGTGAATGCTATAACCTTCAGTTCAGGACGGATGATATGTTTTATGTCAATCCGTTTGTCCCGAGGATTTGCCTGATCATTGCAAAATTCGAGTTGAAGACTAGCGACAGTCTGGCCACCTGGCTTAGTCCCAAACAAAGATACATGTTCGCCCCTCTTGGACAAACCAGTCAAAAAGTATATATCCTCCAGCTCAATTTCGAGCCGGTGGCCACCAATAAAGAAACACCGGTCCTCCACATGCCATCTGTCTACCAACCATGTTAAGAGTTCCACTTGTGCCCTCATGCCAGAGATGGCCCAGAATTTGTATAAGCAGCATGCTTTTAATGCCCTTTGTGTGGGAAAATGAAGTATTGCAGCTTCATCCACTTCCTCATGCTCCCTTTCTCGCCAAATAAGCATCTTTTTAATCCTGCAACACAAAATAAGGCAAGTTAGAATGATTTCATTTGAAAATTTTTGGCAGAAAATTGAGAAAACCGTGCTTTAAAATTGACCGCGCGGGTACCGCACCCGCTCTTTGTAAACAGAGCGTAGCTCCGCACAAAAGATGAATGTCAGTTGCGGTACCCACGATTTTTTCCCGTTAAGAAAAAATTGGGGTCCGCAGGCAACCTGTGTCCCACCTGCGGACCCCGCGGGTGCATTTTTAACCCATTTTTTGCCCTAAAAAATCAAACTAAAGCCTAAAAATGAATTTCAAACGGATGAAAAACAAGGTAAGGAGGTCGTGGATTATCTGGGGCTGACGATTTTCGATTCCAGCGGTTGAATTTTCCAGAATCTTCACGGGAAATTTTTTATCCAAAAGCTTTTTACTTTTCACTCTGCAACTGAACGGTAAAAATGAAATAGAAAAAGTCCTTTTTATAAGTTTTTTGGAATGAATGAATTTTTAATTTGTTTATTTTTCACTTTAAAAGGGTATTTTTTGAAAGCATTTCTACTTATCTTAAACAGGTATGTGTAATGTTTTGAGTTTTTGTGCAGAAACAGGATTTTTCAGGTGAAATGATCGTTTTTCAACAAAGAGCATACTTTTATCACTTTTTCGGACTCTTTAAAAATTTTTACGAAAAAGCGAAACCTTGGAGTCCTCTTTTAAGCCCTTTTCAGACTCTCTAAATATGAAAATATTGCCGAGTACTTGACTATTCGAACTCGTTAAAGTAAATGAACAGTCGTCCCTTCAGTATAAGTTTACCCCTTTTACGGACTGAAATGGACTATTTACGAAAAAGGAATACGTTGACTAAATACGGTTAATAGAGTTCTCTCCCGCATTATTTTATCCTTTTTCGGGCTCGAGAGACTAAAATTATGAAAAAGAACACCAATGGAGTTTTCTTAAGTTTTTCTTCTGACTCCCTAAAATTGAAAAACACCGAGTTTCTCCTATACTGGACTCGTTAAAACTTAACAGTAAAGGACCTGTTTAATTCTCAACAGGAACGAACCACTCCTTCTTAGGGTTCGAATTTTAAACTAAGTTGGACTCATCCGAAGGATGAGCTTATAATCAAGCAAATGTTATCCTCCTCAAGCTTGTAAAAAATAAAGAGGTACTTTCCAGAAATGGTGGGGGAAAAGAGAGAAAAATGGGCGTGTTTGTTGTATTTTAATCTTCGAAAACTCAGTCAACCACTCTTGGACACGACACTTATGTTCACCTGGGTTGGGAAATCCTTTGCCTAACAGTTAATCAAACCACATTGAAAGTTTTCAGCCGGTTTCTGGGTATTAACTTTGGGTCAATTGTCACCAAGCCATCTGCAGTGTCGTTATGTGTCCAAGAGAATAGTTCAAATAAAACCATTCATCTACAAAATATCTGTCATCCATCTTTGACCATCCCTGAGTCAGTCCTTGCCAATATATTTTCAAAACTTGATATATGATTTCGTGTTGTGGGTTTACCTACGACAGATCACTTTCTATCGACATCAGCACATTATCTAGGAAGATGATCCAGAAATCGTCAGTACCTTGAAATCTGCATGCCTCAATGGCAGGTTTCTCGCTTTCGACGATAGGTTGCATCATTGACCTTCGATCGAATGACTCCGTGACTTGTTCGACTTCAGCTCATTCATTCACATTTCATGGATTGTACTGAGTACTTTGAGATCCATTGACATTACTGGTGGTTTCTCTCACACTTGTTAACAGTTCACATCATTGACTGGTAATCAAGTGGTTTCTACCATGTTCGACTTCGACACATTCATTCACATGGATAGAATCGTACTGGTTCGAGATGCGGAAATCAAGACCCCGGATCTAGTTTCCACCATCCAGGCTGCGAGGAATTTTGTTGTCATCTATACAGTAGACTATTTATAAACAGATGGCTGCGTCCATACTGTGTCTACATATATCTGTACTATGATGTATTCAAAATCATTCCTGTATCAGAACGATTTCAATTAGTTTATAGTTAGTTTTTATCTGAGTATGGGAATGCCTACCTCAGTGATGACATATACATGTATATATTTTGCATTGAATGTTTTTACAGGTACCGACTGGGGTGTCCACAAGATGATCTTTGAAATGATAAAGTACTGCACTCTTCATATATGACAGACTACAGCTTCATCTATTCCAGACTTTGCACTTTAGGGGGCAATTTGTTACACTGAAAAACTGTCACCTTGAAATTTTACCATGAGTATGAGCTCATCATTACTCATACTTCCTCCTTTTGCAAGTCCAATATATCAGCTCCTCATGTCAAGCTTCAAAATCAGAGAAAAATCCCTAAAATCCCCTAATAATTGGTATCGCACTTTCTCTATGCATTCCCTATGGTCCCGCACGTAAATCTCAGCCTGCCTGCGGAACCATACCGCACGTTCTTTGTGTAATGGGTGCGGACCTCTGTAAAATATAAAAAGGCGAGAAAATGAAGATAAAAAGTGAATTCCAGGTGAATTCTAGAAGATTCTAGGCGGGAATTTTCGGGAATGGATACGCTTTGAAGAGGTTCATGCATCCCTCACTTGATGGAGCTAACCCCTTGATGTAAGGAGCTTATCCCTTTGAAGGAGGATTCTATCCCTTCATATTTGGAACAAGAAACCTCCTCTTTTCCACTATAAAAAGAGGCCTTGGGTAGCCTCAAAGAGAGTTCAAGCTTATGAGATTTGAAGTTAAATGCTGTTGAGATTCAGAATTAGTTAACTAAGACTTTCTGTGAGGTTAAATCACTCATCTCCATTCGTCTTGGTTCAAAGAGTGCAATGCTTGTCAAAGTAGAAGAGATTCCTGCTTCGGACCCCGGGAGGACCTGCACAACATCAAGGCACAAGTTGTAAAGGTTTTCTATCTTTGAAGTTAATACAAATATACTCATTTCTCTCATTAAACTGTCTATTCATGGTTTATTTCATAAATTCCTTGATCATTATGATAAGTATGATTTGTGATAATGTCTATACAGGTGCTACTTAATATTTTTGCTTGTTTGTGACTGCAGATTCACGAGGAACGTTCTTTCAGTGCACGGGAAGGACTTCAACGAACTCAAGCAAGTGTTGGACATAAGGTAGGCTTCACACCTATATAGTGTTTTTATAAATCTTATATGCTTAGAGAGAGATTAGTATAATTGGCTGTTTGTTGCTAGTTACCTTTTGTACTAGAGAGATCGGTCTTGTCCGCAAGACGGATTAATCTACACAACACAGCCACAGCCTCATTCATTTTTGGGTTCAGTTGCAGTGACAACTATGTTGTCACATTTTGTATTTTCTCCGGCATTTCTAGCAATCTTCATAGATTGGCTAGAAATCTTATATTTCAGCCCATTTCTTGTTATTGGGCTTATTTCTTGTATTACTTCAGCCACATATGTATTTATTCATATTTATCAGTTTATACCTTCATGTACACAACGTAGTTGCAGCTACTCTAACATTTTGTGGAGTTGTAACTACTCTTGTATTTCATGGCTTATTCATTGAAGGTTGGACCTTAAAGCTTGAGTGGCTTGTCCCTCACCTATTACTTGTATTTATTTGCTGATATATCATAATATCATGATGACTGTAGCATTTTCCCTCTTATTTTTTATTTCAGATATGCATAGTTTCTGGTTATGTTCTTGTATTGTTATAGCTCTCTCATTGAGCATTGGTTTAGAGACCTAGATTGGGGAGATCTGAATAACCCATCTAGATGTATTTCTTTGAGCTCATATTCTGCATAGGAGTTGTATGAGATGTGTTCTAGGGCATCCCACCATTGGTATGTCTTATTTTTGCAGCAGCTTCCTTATACAACGTCCTCAAGGACCCTGTAGCAGAAATTCCTGAAGTGGAATATTGCATATCCATAGGCAGAGTCTGTGAAGGGCCAGCTAGCCTCAGGATCTCTCCCTTCTTTGGAAGGAGACATATCCTGTAAATTCCCCAACAGTAAATATCTGAAATGGACTTTTGATAACTCACTGAAGAAGTAATTGGAATATCTCAAGATATTCCCGACGGATCAAACATTTCCAGATTTGGGACATTATAGTGGTATCAGAGCACGATCTTGGCTTAGCCTGTGCCCAAGATCAATTTCCATTAGCAAGAGGAGATTCTCTCCAAGGAGAGGAGATTGATAGAGGAAATAAGGAAGATGAGGTTTCCCTTCTTCTTTTCCAGACCATTGAGCACACCATTGAAGATCTGCTGAAAGGGGAAAATTTTGGAGAAATTTTCTAAAAAGGGTTTGTGGATGAAGCAAGCCCTAGATATTCTCATGGAGGGTGTGAGCATTCAGCCACAAATGCAGATCCATAGCGCAGTACATTTCCCATAGCTACTGCAAGAAGGATGGATGGAAAAATTTGAGGCCTTTGGAGGAGCAGTGCTGCAACTCAAAGGTATGATTCATGATGATTGATTTCAGAGTTCTATTTCATGTTCTCATGCAAATGAGAGATCATATGTTGCAGTCACAAAGATTTTTGCAAAGGGGATTGATGAAAACCAATGTGAAACATGGTGTGACAAAACTTTAAACACTTTGCATGTGTGGAAGGGGACCATGAAACAAAATATCATTCCATCTTTCTAGAGAGGGAGAAATCAGGAGAATGACTTGCTAGAGGCAAGACCCCCATTGTATGAAGGGCACTCTTCCATTTGTGAGGGTGTGGAGGTATTTCTCTCTAAGGGAGGCCAAGGCCTCTCATTGAGGAGGAGACACAATCACATGTTGGTAGAGAAGAGGTGCATAGAAGAATATACAGCACTGCAACCTATACAAGTTTCCTCGATCTATCATCAGATCATAAGTTCGACAGTTCTTCTCATCATGTCCTACCAACCGCAGAATCTACACCATTTTTGCTTCAGTTCCGATACATACGCAACTAGTCGGGGGCAATGGTTCGTATCATGCAGCCCTGCTACACAGCAATCATCGCACCACAACGCAGATCTGCTTGAGCCTGGATGCAATAGATTGGGTTCTCCACTTGGACGCACTGGACTAGGTCCTATTGCCTGCATGTAATCTACCAGTAGTGGGCACTGATCCTTCGTATGTCCAGATCCCTGACATTGTATGCACCATAGGTCTGTGCTAGCTCCTTTTCCCTGTCCCTTCCGTAGGTTCTGAATCTCCATGTGCATAGCTCTGAGCTGCTCCTAAATTTTCTGTACTCCTGCCGAAGTATCTTCTCTAGGCGCAGCTTCGAGTTTCATGGTGGCTCCCAAAGATTTTTCCTGTGACTCAAAGGTTTGGTGGCCCATAGGTACACGTAGGTGAGGTAGCAGCATAGCGATGAACCATTCTGTATGTTGTCTATTGTCATACTTAAATCCTCCTTCCATGATTGCTTTATTTAGTCTTTGATCAGCTTCCCATACAGACTCAGTTGTTCCTTGCTTGAAATCTTTCACGTCTGCTACAATCTAAGAGTAGGACTTAGGTTTTTGGAACTGTTGTTTCAGAGCATCCTTAATATCTTGAATGGATGCGCTTCCATTTTGAGATATGTATCACATATACCAATCCAAAGCTCTCCCTTCAAAATCCAGGGATAGTTGCGCCCTTTTCATAGTATCGCTTGCCACCCCTTGCACAGTGCATACTGAGTCGGAAACAAACCAAAATCGTTCCATGTCCTCATCTCCCACACCTTTGAAGGTATTTAATTTCAAGTGTGCTGCCATATCTTCTTTTGGAGGGGTTTCGGGTGGGGTTTTACCCTTACGTGGTTCTAAAGGTGGTGTAGTTGGAGGGCTTTGCACAGTTGTTCCTTCTATCAGTCTATAGACAGATCTATCCCCTTCCAGATTCACTCGAAAGTACTTACCACTCCATGTTGTACTTTCATTCAGAGTGGAGGTCATTCAAGCGTAACTTCTCTTATTTTCTTCTCAGGCTTCCACTACTTTTCTAGGAATTACGGATCCCCTTCTCAAAATGCTCTCAATCTCGGCAACAGAACCATTTTTTGGCTCGAGGGGTCATGACCCAGGTTCGGAGGTTAAGGTTTTCCAACAAACCCCTATACTACTGGCCCTTTTGGCAGTGACCTGCTTGCGCAGGTCAAAGTCTCACCAAAAGCAGTATGGGTGGGTGCTGGAACCAGGTTTACACACCTTGAGAGAGGATAGGTAAGCCAAGCAGAGCTTCATTTGGATTTATAATGAATAGATCGCCTATATCTTAACCAAATCTATAGATCTCCTTCGCATTCATGTGCACAAGGTCAACTATACTTACTGTACTCAACAAATCATATACTTCTAAAACAATAGTGCAGCATTACAGTTATTCTTTGCATAAAACATAACAGAACAGACCCAGATGTAGAAGAAACACTTAACATAGTACTTTCATAGCTTAACACAGAATATGCATAACATAGCAGCTATCAAAGATTCACATCAACAGTACAAATACATTCATCTACACAATAACCTTTATCATTCATTAATCCTTCAGTTCCTTCTTACAATACCCAAACCCAACCTACGCACACAACAGTAGGGTCCACACACAGTAGGACTTGGGATCTCCGCGATGACAGCCAATAGGAGTCCTTTCCCCAAAAACCCAAACAAATATAATAAGCCACAATTCACATCAAGATCTCATCATCTTCTTGCCTTATAATTCAAAATGTCCCTCTATTTATAACAATCTAGCCTAATCTTTCCTATGGTCCACAAACCGTGGTTTGCGGACTCTAGGTCTACCCTTTGACTCGTTACAATGCTTTTGGGGATTTGAACCACCCCCAAAACCCCTACACTAGACTAAATATAATAAAAAATATACAAAATTAGACCAGTTTCGCAGCTTATAGGAGACCCTGTTCCAACAGGCATGCCTCTACATGTTCCGCTGATTCATAGGAGCTGATACGATTCCGTCCGCTTTCCTTGTCTGTTGTAATTTGTTCATCTTAGTCAGCAGTTTGGCTATTTCGCTTCCCTATCAATAAAGATAACAAAAAATCAATTTTTATGCTATTAAACATACCTTTGATCAATAATTCATTCTACCTTACTTTTTTATTATTTTCCTTTACTTTATTGCTAAGATGAAGTAAAAATATATAAAATTAAATGATAAATCGTGGTAAAGATAGGAGTAAAATGTACCTTCTTCTTGGCCCAACATACTCCCCTGCTTACCTTTTTGCAGGTCCTCGTGTAAACAAATGGTTGAGGTGTAGCCGAGTTAAAGAATATGGAGGATATACTTCTTCCTTGTAAAGTCTAAAACCATGTTTCTATTTTATCTTTGCAAATGTTGAGTTTGTGTGCCCCTCTGGTAACTCATAATCATGATGATAGTCTTTAGGAGGGTACCATATGATGGGGAATTTGTATCTGCACCCTATCCACATAGGAATCATGTTCAAAATCAGGTTGTTGTATAGAAGGAAACGAGAAGTAGCAAATTTAAAGTTTCTATACCCAAATGGTTCTCTCTTCTTAACATTATTTGTAGATTCTAGCCATCTTTGTTTTGCTACTGATAATGCTTCTTCCTGAATGTCTTGGAAGTATGCCCACCCATTCTGCACAATATCCTTGTGAATAGGTCCCAATTTGGCTATCACTCCTTTCCACTGCATAAAATTCTTATGTTGAGTAAACAAGTATAGGATTTTAGTAGGTTCCCCTCTGACCCATATATCTAGGCCATGTTCTCTTTTCTGAAAGGTATTATAGGCCTTACCCCATCTAGTATGAGTTTTGGAAAAGGACAAAAAATCTTGGAAATGAACGTCCCTTATGAAGGGACTGGGGTTACTGTCTCTATCATCTTCTATAAAGAAATTGTACAAATACAATTCGCACAAAAGGTGTTGGGTTTTCTCATCCTGGTCGTTACAACATTGGACAAACTCTTCAATTGTTTTGAAGGTAGTGGGTTTTCTTACTCTAACAGCCTTGATTTTTAGCAATAGATATATTTCCACTAAGAATAAAACATAATTAGCGGTTGGTGCCCTGCAAGTCAATACATATTAATAAAGAGAACAAACATCATTGATTTTTTCCTTAGCTTGTTCCAATTGATCCTGTGCCTTCTTTACCTTTTCCCTTACTTCCCTGAGTTGGGAAAATATTTCATCTTCAGTTGCAGAAAGGTCTTTGAATCACTTCAGTAGTGCTTGATGTTCCTATAAGGGTACTACTTCCTTCTTATAGTGGGAAAATTCATGTTGAACTTGAATTAATTCATTGTGAAGCTTCTGATTGGTAGCTTTTTCTACCAGGGGAGTGTAGGCAGGTGTTACCTCTGTTTGAGTCACCTTGTCTCCTGTAAGTATCAAATCAGTGTGCATAGAGACTTCAGAAGTGTGTATCAAATCCATTTTGTACAGAGGCTTCAACATTATCTATTAAATCAATCTGTATATGAACTTCAACAATATCTATTAAATCAGTCTGTACAGAGGCTTCAACATTGTCTATTAAATCCGTTTGTACAGAAATTTCAGCAGTATCTACCATTTGGGTAACAAAATCTGTTTGGGTTCCCATGGTAGCTAATTCCTTCTTAGGCATCCAAGCCTTGTCTACTTCTTCCAACCGTTTCCTTAGCTATTTTACTGTTTTTCTCAATTTCCTACATTTCCTGTTCATTTTCCTTAACTTAATCCTTGCTAATTTTTATTTTAGCAGGGTTTTGGCAGGAAAAGGAGTAGCATTAGCTTCGGTTTCAGGAACGGTTGTGCCAGTTCTAAGGTTATAAGAAATGATGTTTTATTCAGACATCCAAGATGTTCTTTCAGCATTAATGTCTTGACTGGGTGGAATAATATTTTCTTTAGGCGTCAGGGGAGTTGTCTCAATACTTGTGTCCCATTTTAATAGAACTGTATCCCCTGACTAGTTTCCAGATTAAGATATTCTCTCTATCCGGTCTTCCCTACCAACCCATTCATTATCAAAGGAATATAAAACCCTCAAAGCTTGCAATTCATCATGGGGAGGTAGGATTTCAATATGGCCAAAGCTGCTAGCAGAGGCAGACTTGTTCAAAAGGTCCCTCTGTTCCTCAGATTGTTCAGATGGGATTCCAATTTCGTGAGATGTTCTCATTTGCTCTATTAATTGAGCCATTTCTTTCTCGTAGTCTTGTAAGGACATATTTTGAGGGTTCAAAGGTGGAGTATGGGATGATCTTGCCTCATCTAGAAATACAGAGGTGTTTTGTTGTATTTTTAACATTTCAGACCGTCTTTGTTTTCCTGGTTCTATGGTCGAAACATGGGTTCTCTTCCCTCTTGCTCTCCTAAGTATGGTTATTTTAGTGAGTTCAATCTCTGCCCTGTTAGGGTTTTCTTCAGGGGCAAGAAGGGTAGGATTAAAAAAGTTTTCCCATGTTATCTGATGTTTGTTTAACTCATGAATGATGATCAATTTAATCAAGCCATGGTGACTGACAACTGCTTGGGGGTTTTTAGCTCTTCTAATTAGAACAACAGTAGTATGCATGTAATATTACTAAATTAGCATGCAGCTAATGGGAATATTAGTTTTTCTCTTAACCTGTATTTAGATGAATAAATGGGTAGTGAGGCCCATAAACATTTCTAGTAGCAATAAAATCCCTCTTAATGTGAAAAGGGATCATTTTCATAGCTATATAAAACACCCTCAAGTGTGAACAAGGGCTCATGCATGAAGACAAGGTCAAGTTTGACCAAGTCAACTAAGATAAAGTGGAGGGAGTGAATCATCAATAGAGATAGCCAGTATAAATGTGGATTAGTTTATATAGCTATATAAAAGCTGGATTGAAGACCCTTAGGTGTGAAAAGGGCTGGAGCAGGTTGAAGAGGTCAACTTTGACCAAATCAAGTAGCGTTGTTATGGAGGAGTGGCTTTAATGATGAGACAACCCAATTTTGGAGGGAGATTGATTTTTTGATGGTGGAAACCCTAATGAGTGGGACCCAAGGTGAGAAGGTTCACATTGTTTATAAGGAAGAGGATGGCAGCCATATGGGGTTAGCTAATATTGTTGGTGTTATTTAGCACAAGGTATTACTGTTTAGGAATTCCCTCTCTTTCCTTGAGAGGCCTCTTGGGAGAGTCCTGATATTTCATTCCACACATCCAGAATTCTGGCCAAGCTTCAGTCTTTAGCTACAACGCATTTTCTGCAGAATAATGTGTTGTGTTGCAGGGTGTTGCAGTGGAGTGTTAAGAAACCCACTCTCTGAGCTAGTTTTTCATAAGAGGAAGGTTTCCTTCTCTTGGGAGATCAGTTTGGAGGGTTCTTGAGCTCATTTCATATCTTTGGTAGTAGGCCAATCTATTTCCATCACCTACAACATGATTTCAGTCTGGAATTATGTTATTTTGGAGGGCAACTTCAATGAGGGATCTTGTGGCTCTTTTGGAGTGTTTTCCTGTGATTGAAGGGTTCTACCTTTCATTGGAGGATACCTTTGAGTAGATCTGCATCAGATATATATCATTTCAGCCTCCTATATTCATGTGCTTCAGTTGTAGTGATTCTTTAATCCTTGGGCTATAGGTCACCATTTGTATTGGGTGTATTTCCAGAAACCCTTCCCAGGTTTTCTTGGATTTTTATAGAGGAGACTAGAGCTCAGTTTTTTAGAATTATTGATTAATATAATATCAAATATATTTGTCTCTATAATTTCTTAGTATAACCCTCATTAGACTGCGCTGTCACTTTATGCAGTAAATCTGTGTTGTAGTAGTTTTTGGGTTTTAGTGTTTTTGAGCTATTTTGGGTGTGGGAGACTTGTTTAACTCCTCTATATTGATTTGTTTCTGATGTCCTTTTATATTTGGATCCTATAACGTGTAATATAATGGATCCATGGGCTGTTATGAGTTATTTCTGCATATATTTCTGAAAATGCATTTTTAATGCAAGTGTTGCTGCATTTTCCCCTTTTGGGAATATTACAGTGGTATTAGATCATATTCTTGGCTCAGCTTGTGATTTTTTAGCCATTATGCTATAAGAAGGAGAAGAGATCTAAAATGGTTGAAGGAATGAGATTGGTCTCATCACTTTTCAGATCTATGAAGAACCTCTCCAAGGAGGGTAAGCAGATGAAAGAGGAAAGATGCAATGAAACCTCCAAATTGTTTCAAGAAGAGGAAGGTCCATGTACCTCCTATTATTAGAAGAAAGAACTAGTGTTGCATAATACTCCAAAGCAATAAACTATGACCTTCTCTTTAGAGGAAGAGGACAAGATGCATGGAGATGGATGGCACTTGGAACATGAGATCCTAAGTGGATACCTGGTAGAATATAAGTCTCAACCTAGAGCTTTCAAGGACACTCTAACTCTTCCATAGTTTATTCATCTTGAAGAATAAATGAGTCCTTGCAACAATAGAAGAATGAGGGGCAATCGGTTTCTATTGTCTACTTTTGATGGGACATCCACATGCACAGCAAGGGCTTGGGTAAGGAAGCTAGATTCATTCTTCCTACTACATCTAGTGGAAGAAAGAGAGGTTGTAGAGATTGCAGCGCTGCACCTTGAGGGTGAAGCAAACACTTGGTGGTTCAGCCATTTGAGTCATGCAAGAGTGACTAATTTTGCAGAATTTACTCAAAGGGTGATAAAAAAATTTGGCAAGAAGAAATCAGGGGAGGAGAAGCCCTCACCACCACTTGAGGAGACTTGTACTAGCACTGATACAACTATGGAGGAGTAGCCATCAACACCAACAGTTTGGGGAACCATCACATTGGAAGAAGGAACTCTTACAACCATACAATATGTTCCCAAGCTTCACCAAGGTATGCCTAAATTTTCACTTTCTGTTATTCCAGCAAATCTTATGGAGGGTTGTGGAAATGTGCCATTGAATGACCAAGGGTCAAAACATATTGTTGATTTGGAGCAGCATACTTTCACTACGCTGTGCAACCTTGAGTTGTTCAAGGAGGGGATAACAATCATCCTAGTGTGTCATTATTGAGCTGCATACAACACTTGGGGTTGGGGTGTGGATTTTTGGAGGATAGGATGAGCTTTGTCCTAAACAATCCAATGCAGAACTATATGTTCAGCATTGAGCATGAGCATGAGACAACAAATACACCATTAAGGAGATCAACTGCGTTGTCCTTGAGTGAACCAGGAGGATCTTGATCAGTGCAGATTGACAGAGTTCCAAGTACAATTGACGTCCAATTCAGTCTCCAATCTGCCAGTTTCATCAGTGTCGCCCAAAGAAAATGTCCTCAAAATTGATCATGGTCAGGTTCATGGCTTGTAAAGGTATAATTTGATGTATAAGGTTCATGGTGATGTAATGGTCCTAGACCTAACACCTAAGTGATAAGACCTAATCATAAATCCTAAGGTATAATCCTAGCACTATGCATCTAAAACCTAAGAATTAAGCCTAAAACCCTAGCACAAGACCTATGAAAATTCCTAGTGCAAAGGTGTTCCTATGGTACAAACACCTAAAGTCCTAAAGACTATGTTAAAAAATTTAGCGCAAAACATATATTAATTATATGTTGTAAAACCTTTATCAATGTTCAGGGTGATATAAAGTTTAAAAACATTGCAAATAAACTTTATTAATACAACCCACCATAGTTTTATCTTAACCGTCAAGTCAGACCGTGTCAGAGCTATGAAAAAATCCATGTGATAGGCTTGAACGGCAGCAGAAAAGGGTGACAGTTTTAAAGATCATAGTTTATAAACTTCATTGGAAACCGCATGCATATGATAAGGTTGTTAAAAACCGCGAAGAGTTGACTACGGCAAGGTTAACATTATCCATAACTGCCGATATCCTTTCCACCAATTCACGTGGGAATGGTTACAACTCCCTGCACGGTTAGCCCAACTTCCGGAGAAAATTTTATCATATAGTTTATATTTGGGTTTTTGCATTTAAATCAGTGCTAAGGTCAAAGTATTATCCCTAGGTTTGTGTAATGATAAGGATTCGAGATGCTTATCACAAATTTTACTCAACCAATTTCTAAATGGAGAAAACAAAGGTTCGAGAGAAAATTATAAAGCCATGGAAATTCTTCATGAAATTCATCTTTGGTTTTTGAAGGCTTGGAAAATTCAATGTGTAGTTTCAGCAGGACATAGGCAAAATTTTTTGCAGCATTGCTCAGCCATCGGGTGTCAGAATTGAGCACAAAGACAGGTGTCAGAAAGGTGAGAGAGAGTAAATTCTGTTTACAGAGTTCAAAAGTGCCTATGAGCACAATCATTCTATTCCATTTCTGTGTAAAGAGATTCCTCAAAGATCAATCCTAATAAAAATGGATGCCCACTTGAAAGTGGACCCGGAGATGTAGTCCAGGAGGGATGAACTCCATCCTCAACTGTTTGCATCTTCTTCTCTCTATTTATTTTTGTGATTTAATTCATTTATTACTGTTGGTTTATGTTGTTTTTCATTAAATCTTACTTCAGTTAAAAATCAATCTAAAGGAAAAACTAATCAAACTGCCTAAGCACTTTATTCGATCACATTCAGATCATTGAGCAACAGAGATGAGTCTTGATTAGCGGTTGTCATAGATGTCAACCCAAGCAGCACCAGGGGCTAACCCAATATTGCATGGGAATTTTTACCTATCAAATTAATATATTCTGGGTCAATAATGCTTTTGATGGTTTCTACTTGTCGAGATGTTTCCATTGATATATGGCACGCCATGTAATTCTTCACAGTTTGAGAGATATTCATGTTTGAAGTTTGTACCCCCAGTTAGTGGGCTAAAACCCCATGGGGTTGGGGTATGGTTCATTGAAAAGTCATAATTAATATTTTTTTAAGCTCCTAAAACCCCTCCCATGTTCACTTGTTGAAGCCCCTCTCAAATTAAGCACTTATATAAATTGTGATCCTCATTTCCTCCTTATGTATGGGATTCGGCCATCTGAAACAGGTCATCGTGTAATTTTCACTCTAAAATTTTTTATACAAAGGCTCAGAAGCTGAAATTTTTATGAGGCAAAGCCGAAATCCTAAGGAAGCTACAGTAAAAATTGCAGATCAATTTGCGCAACATTTTTTGAGATATGATCTGTAGAAGTAAGGGTTTTTGTAGGCTCCTGAAATTCATCTCAAATAAGTGACCTTGGTAAAATCATCATAACTCTCTCTATGAGTATAGAATTGGAATTCCATAAAATGTGACAGATATTGTACAGTCTTTAGTTTTCTCTCTATCAATTTCAGAGCCAAATGAAGAAACAGTGACACGTGGCACGTCGTACAAGTGCGCTCTGCTGAAACAGTCCATAATTAGGGCACTGTGAGAAATTGGGTATAACTCTCTCTTGAAGAATCCAAATTGGGTCATACCTGTGGCATTGCAAAGAAAACTCAGAGGAATACTACAGGACTAGAAATAAGATATTGAGGGTCTGAAATAACAGAGATACACCAGATTCAATATCGAGCTCCTAGAAGGCAAGAAAAAGCTAGATCATGTGTTGTCAAGGATTGCAAAGGACCAGACTTTCTACAGCAGAAAAGAAAAGAAAGGTGCAGTAGAGGGTAGCATGACAAGAGTAGTAACCAAGGTGCATAACAATAGCAAGAAGTTCATCATATGAAGTCTTCAAGTGGGCAGAACTGCATACAATCATTGTAAAGGTATCATTGTACTTAGTCATTGTAAATACATTATTGTACAAATTGTACTAGTGTCTATCTGCCAAGGGTTGAAGAGGCAGTGTTGGGAGGTCTAAGATCATCATTAGGTGGTTGTGTCAAACTTGGGGTTATGTTCTAGTATATCTTTTTCTTCTGCATCATTCTATATCATTGTAAAGTGGACCATTTTTCCTGGTACAGGAGTCCATTCTTCTTTTATTCTTCTATAGGGTGGTAGGGTGGTGCTAGGGTGAGTTGTAGCTCATTATGTGTTGGGGCATCCGTTCAGTTGCTACTAAAGAATCTCAAGCATTGGAGCATCCATCCAGTGGGAGCTGGAGAAGAATGCTTTTTCTAGATTCTAGGAAGTTGGAGCTTTATTTTCAATTGGAGTTGAATATTAAAGAATTATTAGAAAAGCATTAGGTGGTTTTTGTCCCGGAGTGGGTTTCCACCTTAAAAACTGTGTGCATTTTTGTTCCTCTTGTTTGCTGCTATCATTGTACAAATATTGATAATAATTGAAGATTAACTAATGCTCTAATTGAAAGGAATATTGATTCCCCCCACCCCCCTCTCAGTATTTCCAACAATTGGTATTGGAGCTTGGTTCCTTCAATAGCAGTTTAACAGTTGGAAGGAGGTCATGGAGCATACTAAGAATGGTGTAACTCTATTCAATGAAAATAATTATGCACTTTGGAAAGGAAGAATGGAGGTCTATCTCTTGGCGCAAGGTTACAAAGTATGGGACACTGTTCAAAATGGATTTACATCAACCACGGATGAACAAGGTAAAAAGAATTTGGTAAATGATGCAAAAGAAAAGAATATTATTATTAATGGACTTATTGAATCTGCTTATCATAAGGTTTTGGGTTGTAAAACCGCCAAAAATGTATGGGACAAGCTTGAGAATATATATGCAGGTGACTCAAATGTCAAAGAAGCAAAGCTTCAAATCTATAGAGCAAAATTTGAGCAACTCAAAATGAAAGAAGATTGCAACATTGCTGCATACGTTCAATAAGTTGATGAAATAACCAATACTCTGGAAGGATTGGGAGAGCCAGTTGACGAGAAGACTATTATACGGAAGATTCTTAGAACGTTACCAGGGAGATTCAACCCAAAGGTATCGGTCTTAGAATACAGTGCAAATATGGACAAACTCAGAAAAGAGGAATTACATGGAGTTATCATAGCATATGAAATGAGACTTGATGAAGAAGAGGGTACTTCGCATCTAGAATCTGCGTTCGTTGTGTCTAAGAAAACCAATAAGGATAAACAACCTTCAATTGAAAAGACTTGCACCTGCAAGCGTGAAGAAAAGGGAGATGATGAAGAAGGTCTTTCAGATGAAGAATATGCTTACTTCATGAGAAAACTACAAATTGGTAAGGGACAATTCAAAGGTAAACTTCCATTGATATGTTTCAGTTGTAATGAGGTTGGGCGTTTTGCAGCAAAATGTCCAAACAAAATTAATGGAAACTCAAAAAGAAAGAAAGGCTTTAAGAAATTCAACAAGCAAGGATCCAAAAGGAACTTTCTCTCTAAAGAAGATAGCTCATCATCCGATGAAGACAATGATAGTGAAGAAGAAGCTAATGAGAGAGTATTGCTTATGGCCAAGCACAATAAGCAAGAGGTATCAAACAACGAAGAAGAAGGATGGACCATAGACGAATTTTATGAGGAAGCAATCAAGTTGATAAAAGATCTCAAGGCGGAGAAGATCCGTTCCAAAACTCTTGAAGAACAAGTTCAAGGTCTCAAAATTGAAGTTGAAAGAACACAAATGCATTGAAGAGTCACTTCAAAATAAGTTGGAAGAAAGAAACCAAGAAAGGGAAGAATTAGAATCCGAAGTAGTCTCACTGCGTGAGGAAGTGAAGAAAGGAAAAACTATCCAAAACTATGCCAATAGCTCAAGGGCATTGGAAGAACTCATCAACAATCAACGATCATACAACGAAAAAATTGGCGTCGGTTACAAAGAAGAAGAAGCAGGACCTTCTACAACAAAATACAATGAACCTATGAGATCTGACATGCATATAGACTTCATTGGACAAGATTCGCAAGAACAGCCTTGGAAGACAATTTCTCGACGACAATTTCCATCCAGGTACCAACATATTTTTTATGGCTACTATTATTCATGTGGAAAATTTGGTCATAAAGCTGTATAATGTCGCACATACCCTAGGAACGAATACAACTCCAGGATATCTGTCAAATATGAACCTCCCAGGGCTCAGCGAAACATCAATAGATTTGAACATTTAAGAAATAATATTGAATGTTACAAATGTCGAAACTTTGGACACATAGCCAAAGACTGAAAACTTGAAAATCCTCCAGAAGAATCTTCGAAGCCACAGATTGAATGAACATGGAAGAAGAAGAAGAATGATAATTGTGCTCTCGCTCTCAAGGCTCAAAAGAACAAAGATGTGTGGTATGTTGATAGCGGTTTCTCAATGCATATGACTGGAGATATAAATAAATTTGTATCTCTGAAAGAGAAGAAGGATGGAACCGTGTCCTTTGGAAATGATGGATCTTCAAATGTTATAGGATCAGGTACTGTCACTCTCAGAAGCAAATATGTTCTAGCCAAGAATGTTCTATTGGTTGAAAACATGAATCACAATCTGCTTAGTGTTGGACAAATGTGTGATCAAGGACACACAATACTATTCAACTCCACGAAATGTGAAATCAGGAAAGGCGTGTATGGTGAAATTGTGGCTACAGAAAGTCGAGCTCCAAACGACATATATGTTCTGGATGAAGCAACTAAAGCATGTCTAATAGCTAAAGAGGATGATACAATAATTGGTAGCAATAATGATCAACTAAGTAAGAATTTTGCTACAAAGGTGCAAAGTGATTTCGAGATGTCTTTACTTGGTTGCAAATTGAGCATAGACGACTCATCTAAGGATGTGGATCAAAGGTTGTACAGATCTATGATTAGTATTCTTCTATATGTAATAGCCTCCTGACCAGATGTTATGCAAGCAGTTGGACAAGTAGAAAGATTCCAAGCAGCACCAAAAGAATCACATACTAAATATTCGCCAGCATTGGAATATCTTCGCCAGAAGCTTGGGATTCTCCCAAGTTCTCATTAGATTTTCCTTTTTCAGAATATAAAGGGGGAGTGGAAGTGTGTACATGTCTGCAGGACAGTTGTGTGTCAGCGTGAGTGGAAGTGTGTACAGGTCCGCAAGATGGTTTTGTTTCAGGGGGAGTTACCCTTTGCCATTGATTTCAAAGGGGGAGAGAATCTTGTAGGAAGAGGTGTCATGATCGCAGGGGGAGTACTTGTGTTGCCATCAATGCCAAAGGGGGATATTGTTGATCAACAGTTGTCATTGATGTCAACCCAAGCAGCACTAGGGGATAACCCAATATTGCATGGAAATTTTGACCTATCAAATTAATATATTATGGGTCAATAATGCTTTTTTATGGTTTCTACTTGTCGAGATGTTTCTGTTGATATATGGCACACCATGTAATTCTTCACAGTTTGAGAGATATTCATGTTTAAAGTTTGTACCCCCAGTTAGTTGGCTAAAACCCCATGGGTTTGGGGCATGGGTCATTGAAAAGTCATAATTAATATTTTTTTAAGCTCCTAAAATCCCTCCCACGTTCACTTGTTGAAGCCCCTCTAAACTTAGGCACTTATATAAATTGTGATCCTCATTTCCTCCTTATGTATGGGATTCGGCCATCTGAAACAGGTCATCGTGGAATTTTCGCTCTAAATGTTTTTCTACGAAGGCTCAGAAGCTGAAATTTGTATGTGGTGAAGTTGAAATCCTGAGGAAGCTGCAGTAAAAATTTTAGATCAATTTGCACAAGATTTTTTGAGATATGATCTGTAGAAGTAAGGGTTTTTGTAGGCTCCTGAAATTCATCTCAAAGAAGTGACCTTTGTAAAATCGTCATAACTCTCTCTCTGAGTATCGGATTGAAATTTTGT
The DNA here is from genome assembly GCA_034641835.2 of Pinus albicaulis. Lineage (NCBI taxonomy): Eukaryota > Viridiplantae > Streptophyta > Pinopsida > Pinales > Pinaceae > Pinus > Pinus albicaulis. The sequence continues at coordinate 821,424,302 of CM076569.1, forward strand.
AAAATGTGGAAGATATTTCACAGTCTGAAGTTTTATCTCTATCATTTTTAGAGCCAAGTGAACAAACAGTGACACGTGGCACACCGTACAAGTGCACTCTGCTAAAACAGTCCATAATTAGGGCACTAAGAGAAATTGGGTATAACTCTCTCTTGAAGAATACAAATTGGGTCAGACCTGTGGCATTGGAAAGATGACTCAAAGGAATACTACAGGACTAAAAATAAGATATTGAGGATCTGAAATAACAGAGATACACCAGATTCAATATTGAGCTCCTAGAAGGCAAGAAAAATCTAGATCATGTGTTGTCAAGGATTGCAAAGGACTAGACTTTCTACAGCAGAAAAGCAAAGAAAGGTGCAGCAGAGGGTAGCATGACAAGATCATCAACCAAGGTGCATAACAGCAGCAATAAGTTCATCATATGAAGTCTTCAAGTGGGCAGCACTGCATACAATCATTGTAAAGGTATCATTGTACTTAGTCATTGTAAATACATTATTGTACAAATTGTACTAGTGTCTATATGCTAAGGGTTGAAGAGGCATTGTTGGGAGGTCTAGGATCATCATTAGGTAGTTGTGTCAAAGTTGGGGTTATAGTCTAGTATATCTTCTCCTTTTGCATCATTCTATATCATTGTAAAGTGGATCATTTTCCCTGGTACGGGAGTCCATTCTTCTTTTATTCTTCTATAGGGTGGTAGGGTGGTGCTAGGGTGAGTTGTAGCTCATTGGTTGTTGGAGAATCCGTTCAGTTGCTACTGAAGAATCTCGGGCATTAGAGCGTCCATCCAGTGGGAGTTGGAGAAGAATGCTTTTCTAGATTCTAGGAAGTTGGAGCTTTATTTTCAATTGGAGTTGAATATTAAAGAATTATTAGAAAAGCATTAGGTGGTTTTTGTCCCAGAGTGGGTTTCCACCTTAAAAATTGTGTGCATTTGTGTTCCTCTTGTTTGCTGCTATCATTGTACAAACATTGATAATAATTGACTATTAACTAATGCTCTAATTGAAAGGAATACTGATTCACCCCCCCCCCCACCCCCCTCTCACTATTTCCAACAATGAGTTGGGGGCCCAGCGATTATTAGAGCATTCTTATGACCATTACACTTGTGTGACATTGGATGAGTAGATGATCAATGAGAGACACCTTATCTTTCATCATTGTGATGGATCTATTGGGATGAGCATTATACAGGCCTATGAGGAGGTTTTTACTTCAGCATACTTGGATCCTTATGGATTCAATATGGTCATTGGTGTGGGGATTTCTTTGGGAGATCTCCAAGAGGTTGCATTTCAACATCCCGTGAAATTCAAAGGTAGAAATCTGATTTGGGAGGATGGTATTCTCCATTAGAGGAGTACCAAGATGGAGCATGGTGGGAGACACTCACATTTTGATGAATGGGTGTGGATGGTGAGCAAGAGGTTGGTGAGCCACTTTCATATCTATGACACAGGGCAGCAGGAGGCATGGCTGCGTTGGCTACTATTGAAAGAGTTTGGCCATTAAATAACATATCCTTCTTCTAAGGGTATGATGGTGGAGGAAACTTGGTAGGACACTTGCATCATTTGGCAGCAAAGAGGTTGGGTGCATTATGTTTATGTGAAATTATTCATGTCAATCATCATATCTTCACCTCATGATTGGTATAATGGAGGTGTGAGGGAGCAGCAAGAGTTATTGTTGCTTTGGCTACTCTTGGGAGAGTATGGGAAATTTTTTTCCCATACTTATTATGATATTTCTGGAGAAAGGGATGGCACAATCAAAGTGCAAAGAGGCTACCCTTCAACATTGGAGGATAAGGAGGTACTTCCATATGAGAGGAAGATTTCCATGCATAGCAGCATGATGGTGGATGACTTTGGCATATGGCATGTCAAAGAAGGAAGTCATGGAGTGACAAGAGCCTTATCACTAAGGCCAACATCGTTGTCACTTGGGAGTATGTTTCTATTGATGGAGTGTTCCAAGGGGAGTATGCATCCCTTCATTTTGCAGAATTTTATGAGGAGATTATGATGGGAGGACTCATCCATGGACCTCACTTCTGGCTTACTCACTATGCATGGTAAGAAAATGTATTTATGTACTTATTGATCATTTCAGAAATTATTTGCATTTTCTCACCATCTATGTATAGTGCATTGCTCCACAAGAGGGCAAGATTATTTATTGATTTCATGGTCATTCTAGGATCAACATTTGTGATGGAGATAATCCTTCTTTTCTTAACCTTGGGCAAGTGTGTTTTTTTTCTTATTATGATCAGCTGATATATAATGTTATTTACTACCTCATAGTAGATGAGAAAACATGCACAACTAGTAACTTGTTGGAGGACCACTTGCCACATGATGTTCTAAAATAGCAGTTGGAAAGACTGTGTTGTATCCACTTGAGAAACCATTGGTATCATCCAAACTTTCACATAACCTCCAACGTTTTTCTGATTTGGATTCCATATGGTGATGATGTGCCATTCATTTTGTATGGGATGGATTGGGCTAGCATGATTCATGATTCCATGGAGAGGATATTTGCAGATCCAATCTTCTTCTTGCCACTTTAGGGAAACATTATTGCAACCGAATATCAACAACTACTCTACACTTATCATAAGTGGAGAGAGAGACAGCGTGGGGTAGGCTATCTTGTCTACCATGTTCAGTTATTCAGCCCACCTACATTACAGAAGCCAAAGGTGGAGGATATTTTTCACGAGTTACCATTTTGGAGGGTGGCTCATTTTGTATGGATGATATCTTGGGGATGGGAGATTCACATGGGGATGTTAGATCCCAATATATATCAGATATCATGCCTCAAGAAGGCCTCTAGATAGCACATTGTTGCCTCCATGGGTGTTTTACTTCTACATGATGATAGATATTTGGGATGGCCACCAAAAGCTAACTTGCATACTTGGGAGGGGAAACTTGGAGATGTATTGATGATAAAACATCTTGTTCCTTTGAGGAATTTATCATATGAGGATGCTACAGGAGGAGGAGAGGAGGCTCTTCAATTCTATCCTTGCGGTTTCTTAAGGACAAGCAACATTTGGGAGGTGAGGACTGTAATATTCCTAAATTAGCATGCAACTAATGGGAATATTATTTTTTCTCTTAACCTATAGTTAGATGAATAAATGGGTAGTGAGGCCTATAAAAATTTCTAGCAGCGATAAAATCCCTCTTAATGTGAAAAGGGATCATATTCATTGCTGGATAAAACACCCTCAAGTGTGAGCAAGGGTTCATGCATGAAGACAAGGTCAAGTTTGACCAAGCCAACTGAGATAAAGTGGAGGGATTGAATCATCAATAGAGACAACCAGTATGAATGTGTATTAGTTTAGACAACTATATAAAAGCTAGATTGAATACCATTAGGTGTGAAAAGGGCTGGATCAGGTTGAAGAGGTCAACTTTTACCAAATCAAATAGTGTTGTTATGGAGGAGTGGATTTAATGATGGGACAATGCAGTTTTGGAGGGAGATTTATTGTGTGATGGTGGAAACCCTAATGAGTGGGACCCAAGGTTAGAAGGCTCACATTGTTTATAAGGAAGAGGATGGCAGCCATATGGGGTTAGCTAAGATTGTTGGTATTTTTTAGCACAAGGTATTCCTATTTAAGAATTCCCTCTCTTTTCTTGAGAGGCCTCTTGGGAGAGTCCTGATATTTCATTCCACACATTCGGCATTCTCGCCAAGCTTTATCTTCATCTACATCGCAGTTCTATAGAATATTGTGTTGTGTTGCAGGGTGTTGTAGTGGAGGGTTAAGAAACCCACTTTCTGAGCTAGTTTTTCATAGGAGGAAGGATTCCTTCTCCTGGGAGATAATTTTGGAGGGTTCTTGAGCTCATTTCAGATCTTTGGCAGCAGGCCGATGTATTTCTATCACCTACAATGTGATTTCAATTTGGAATTGCGTTATTTTGGAGGGCAACTTCAATGAGGGATCTTGTGGCTCTTTTGGAGTGTTTTCCCGTGATTGAAGGGTTCAACCTTTCATTGGAGGATACATTTGAGTAGATCTACATCAGATCTATATCATTTCAGCCTCCTATCTTCATGTGATTTATTTGCAGTGATTCTGCAGTCCTTGGGTTGTAGGTCACCATTTGTATTGGGTGTATTTCCAGAAACCCTTCTAGAGTTCTCTTGGATTTGTATAGAGGAGACTAAATCTCAGTTTTTGAGCATTATTGATTAATACAATATCAGATATATCTGTCTCTATAATTTCTAAGTATAACCCTCATTAGACAACGCTATCACCTTATGCAGTAAATTTTTGTTGCAGTAGTTTTGGGGTTTTAGTGTTTTTGAGCTATTATAGGTGTGGGAGACTTGTTTAACTCCTCTATCTTGATTTGTTTTTTATCACCTTTTATATTTGGATCCTATAATGTGTAATCTAATGGATCCATGCTCTTTTATGATTTATTTCTTCATATATTTATGAAAATGTGTTTTTAATGCAAGTATTGCTGCACTTTCTCCTTTTGGGAATATTACAATGCAATACATAATTTAGGAAAAAGGGAAAATTAACTAAAAACTTTCACTTGAGAACAACTAATAGTTTAAGTTGATAGGAATTTAACACATCCTGGCATTTGTTGCATGTGATATTTCTTTGAATGAAGACTGCCAATTCTTGCCAATGCTGATGCAAGGACGCAGGATTAATACCTTTCCCTTTTCGTTCCAGTGGCTCACCTGGGTCCTGGTACACTAAAATTGCTTCTTGTAGAAGGAAATGTTTTTCAGTCCATATTTCTCATTCTATTAGAACCCGAAGACCTCAATGATGATTTTTTTGAAGACTGGTATGATTCTTCCTTTGACTATGGTATTCCCTTCCCTTAGGTTTTACAAGAATTCAACTGTTGTCTCTGTATTAAACCCTTGTAGCCTGTGTAGATATGGAATCCAGCCAGCTTGCTAGAGAATGGTGTGAGCTGATTCTGAGCCTTAAAAAATTGTGGCTTCATTGCGGAGAGAATTTCCACCCATGGCTATTGTGTTATCAGAATTGTTTTCTTCTTCTGCATGTGGTTCTTTCAGCTCTGTTGGTTAAAACATCATAAACACCGCATGCAGATTTTTTTAAATATATTATTAAAAATGTAGCTTCATGACGTAAATGCAATGATCTTTAGTCCAATCAACATATCTGAAGGGATTTGCATGGTTAATTCACATGCTTATTCATTATGAATATTTGTACCCCATCCAATGAGAGAAGGGCGTCCACGGCCTTAAAGCTCAAGAAAAGAGGAAAGGTAGTAACAATCATGAATGCACACAAAGTGAAGGTCAAAAGTTGGTAATCATGACAACTGTTCATCAGGTGGAAATGACCGAAGAAGGGGAGAAAATCAGAGTAGCAATTATTATGAAAGGATGTCCTATTTTGACGGCATAGTATGATGGAAGCATGACAGATGGAAGATTATGATTCAAGATGTCATCTCTTAATTCAACATGAAAAGATAATTCACTCATAGTTAATTATTCGGTAGGTAGTGATAACACTTATTCAAGTAGTGAATTTATTTCAGGAATGGATTATTAGGAAATAGGGCATATAAAAGTAATTGTCTATTGTTAGAAAAATAGTTTGATACCACAAGTAGAGCCACGACTGCCAGCAAGCGTTCATAGCGTCGAAAGGGTTACTATTTTAACCCAGAAATAAGCCAAAATCCTCTATTTAAAAGTAGACATTTTTCTTGTTTTATGGAGAGACCACTGTGTTGGTGTGGTGGCCAGATAGTCATAGTGCCATTCACAGGGATTGTAACAGAGTGATCAGGCCAGATTGTGATGAGACCTCCTGTCCTTCAAGTAGTTTTAGCTGTCAAGAAGGTCACTACCCTGGTGTGTTGTCCATTGTGGGAATTTCACTTGTTAAACCCTTATGATCATGGTAGGTTGGCTCGTGATGAGACCCCCTATTCTCTCTTAAAAAATTTGCACAAACATAATATTTTTCTTTTAAAAAGTAGACATTTTTCTTGTTTTATGGAGAGACAACTATGCTAGTGTGGTGGCCATATAGTCATGGTGCCATTCACGAGGATTGTAACAGAGTGATCAAGCTAGCTCATGATGAAACCTCTTATCCTTCAAGAATTTTTAGCTATTGAGAAGGTCACTACCCTGGTGTGTTGGCCATTGTGGGAATGTCACCTGTTAAAACCTTATGATCATGGTAGGTTGGATCGTGATGAGACCCCCCATTCTCTCTTAAAAATTTGCACACAGACATAATGTTTTTATTTTTATTTATAAATGGAGGGAGGCTCATTAACTCCTTAAGATTTAGGGATGGTGTAAGAAGTAAAAAGAATGCCAATACAATTAATACTCTTACTCCTATATCCTCATATCAAGGAGAATTACTACTTGAGAGTGTAGAAAGATATACCAGCATAATACTACGAAAATGAATTGTGTAATAATATGTCTGAACATGAGATATCCAACCCTTCATTATACAGATAAACCAAATCAGCTTTCGAAGTAGAGATTTCCATCAAAATTTCAAAAGATCATAATATTAGTGATATCACTGTTTTTCTCCTCTTTAGGTGCCAATTCCTTTTCCTAACATGGTTTTTATGATGAGGATGTATAAAGGAAGAGTGGATATTCGAAAAGAAATCATCAAAAGAAAAAAAATATGCTAGAAAAGATATCAGCAGTTCAATTCGATTGAACAGCAGTTGTTCAATTCGACTGAATAGAAACTGTTAATTCAATTGAACAGCAAAAGTAAAATCACACAAAAAATAGTCATTCATTTGAATTGAATGGCATTTGTTCAATTTGATTGAACAGCAATTGTTCAACTCGATTGAACAACAACTGTTCAAAGGTTTGAACAGCAGAAATAATCAAACTAAAAAAACACAGTCATTCATTCGAATTGAACAACATTTGTTCAATTTGATTGAACAAAAACTGTTCAATTCGATTGAACAACAGTTGTTCAATGGATTGATCAGCAGTTTTTCAATGGATTGAACAACAGCAGTTTAATGGATTAAACAACAAAAATAAAATCACGCAAAAAAAAAAAAAACTGTTCATTTGAATTGAATGACAACTTTTCAATTCGATTGAACAACAATTGTTCAAAGGTTTGAACAGAAGAAATAAACACACTAAAAAAAACACAGCCATTCATTCGGTTTGAATAATAGATACAAACACACTAAAGAAACACAACTGTTCATTCGTATTGAACAACAGCTGTTCAAATCGATTGAAAAAAAATTGTTCAATGGATTGAATAGTAAAACACACAAAAGAAAGAAAAAAGAGAAAGAATGCAGCTGTGAGCATCAAAATAATGAAAATAAAGAGATGGAATTCTTATGTACAACAAGGAGAAAAACTATAAATTGCAGGAAACATATATAAAATATTTACAAGAGGAAACAACGAATTTTTATGAACTTAAAGTTGTTAGACCATCATCCCCTACAACTAAAATTTGGATGGTGGGGTCGTCACACACCTGCTGGCAGAAAGAATATTTAGTAAGTGGTTTATGATAGAGGCACACTTGATGTCCATTGAATCGAAAGGTAGAGCCAAATCCATCTATGGTGGTCAAGGTAATGGTATTGTTGCTATGCACTTCTTGAATTTCGTATGGCCCGAGCCACCTTGTTTGTAACTTACCAGGGAAGTCTTGGAATCTGGAGTCGTAGAGGAGTGCCCAATATCCTTTATGGAATGTCTTATTTTTTATGAGGTTTTCATGCCACTTATCTCATTGTTGTTGAATAATTGCAGTGCACTGTAGAGAAAGTAGTCGTGCTTCATCCAATTCATTTATTTTTTGGAGTCTTCTAACTTAGGCCTCCGTCAAATCCAACCCCACTTGCTGGGCTGTTCTCAGAGTTTTTGTTTCAAATTTAATAGGAAAAAATGGTTCCCTTCCAAATACCATATTGTACAGAGAATATCCGATGGTGTTTCACCACGTTGTGCAATAAGCCCACAAGGCCTCTGACAGTCTAGTAGCCCAATCCTGGCACTGTGTTGAGACTGTTTTAGTGAGAACTTCCTCAAGGAATTTATTGGTGCTTTTGACCTGCCCGTTCGCCTACGGGTGGTAGGGAGAGGTGACTCTATGGGTGACACAGTGGTTATCTAGAGTGGCCGTAATTTTATTTCCCACAAACTGTGACCCTCCATCAGTTATCACTTTGCGAGGTAAGCCATACCGCACAAATAGCTCAAAAAGAAAATTGATCACAGATTATTTTGTAGCTCTCGATAAAGCCACTATTTCTATCCATTTCATCACGTAATCTATGACAACCAGTATGTAGGTCTTCTAATTCGATGGTAGGTTGAATGGTCCAACAAAGTCTAGTTCCCACTGTTTGAAAGGTTCTACTACCAATTGTGTTTGCAATGGCATCTCGTCAATTTGGCCCGAACTATCGTAGGATTGGATATATTTCTTGGCATCTTTAAAAATTCTAGGCCAATAGTAGCCCATTTGTAATACTTTGTGCCCTGTCCTATGATCTGAAAAATGGCCGCCACATGGTTCATCATGACAGACCCTTAGGATGTCATAAATCTTGTCTTCTCGGATTCATCTGCGTATATGCATATCAACTCCTATATGAAAAATATATCTACCAATCCAGGAGAATCTAGCACAGCATTGAACAATCAGCTTTCGTTCCTTTGATGTCAAGTGTCTTGGCAGCTTTCCTACTGCCAGATAATTCGCTACATCTACGTACCATGGCATTTTTACTGCTACAACGAACAAATTCTCATCAGGGAACTGATCATCCACTGCTAGTGGGTCATCTGACTTTGGAACACTAGACAGGAAATATGCAACTACGTTCTCTTATCCTGGACCGTCCTTGATAGTTATATCAAACTCCTGTAAAAGAAAAAACCAAAGAATCACTCTTCCATTTGTAATAGGTTTATTAGCTAAGTATCTAATGGTGGAATGATTGGTATACAAGAATACTTGATAGCCAATAATATAATGTCTAAATTTATTAATAGCATAAATGATAGCCAAGAACTCCTTTTCGGTTACTATATAGTTTAATTCGATAGGAGTGATATTCTCGCTGATATAGTAAATAGCGTAGGGATTCTTGTCCTCTTCTTGATTGAGAACTGCCCCTATCATTGTGTCAAAATCATCTAAGGAAATGTGAAAAGGAAGCTCCCAATTGGGGCCGCGTAAGACTGGTGCAGTCGAGACCAGTTTCTTCAAATCTAAAAAAGCAATGTCACATTTGTCATAGCAATGGAATTCAACATTTCTAGTTGTTGGCTCCCTGTGATTTGCAAGATTCGCAAGAACAAACAGTGCAGGGGCCACATCATAACCACTTTGGAATCCTAGGACCTAGCCTTCCTGGATTCAGAGAGGGATCTCTTTATATAAGTGTTTTCGAATGATACATATTTATGATATTAGGCTAGTTATGAATTTCTAAGGAATTGTTGGTTTTGGTTGAATTAATTGATAGATTGACAGATCTATGGTGTGACTAATTGAAGGGATGTTTTAGTTGAATAGATAGACTATGAGTAAAATTGATCCATTGGGAAATGGAGTCATAAAAGGATTTAATTGTTCATCAACTCTGCATGGGTTTTCATAGGGCAAGCTAACTATATCAAGTGGATCTCTTAGATTATATGGTGATATGAGACAATAAAAAGTTGTGAAGGCAACAAAGCTATAATCAGTTAAGAATATTCTAGCTCTAATTAGACAAGAAAAGCCTTTAGGTAACTGTTTGAGGCAAACCAAAGGACAGGGCATACCATAGAATTCTTTGGCCAGACTTTATTAAGCAACCTTTAAGACAACAATCCAGCAATCCTAAGACTACTTTCAGATAAAGAAAACATATAAGATAATAGTGAGAGCATCTAAAGAGCAAGCTAAGCCTAAATTCTTTAACTCAACACTCAAAATACCTTAAAAGCAACATTTTGAGGCAGACCAGAGGACAAGGCATACCATAGACTTCCCTAGTTTAGACTCTACTAAGTATACTTCAAAGAAAAGCCTTAAAATGAATATTTCAAGCTACACCAAAGGACAGGGCTCACCGTAGACTTTTGTGGCTTGACTCTATTAAATCATTTCTAAGACAACAAGCTAGATGGAAATGGAGAGAAATTAAGAATTCTCCAGTCATATCTTGCAGAAGAAAACATAAAGATAAAGAATGCAGACAGAAATAGGGTGCCAAGACAACATATCCTACTCTAAAATTTCTGTTCTTTTATCAGAGAAATATGGACAGAATGGAGAACATAAGAAAAACAATGAAAAATGAGGAAAACTTCACCATTAACATAGCTCAAGAATCCTATGAACGTGCTTGTATTATTGATGATCAAAACAGTTACATTACTCCATGTACAATATCTCTCTGCAACTCAAAGCTTTTTCAAATCTAGCCAGCTAGCAATCCTCGACTAGCTCAGCAGCAGAAATCAGTCAAATAACCACCAACTAACCAACACTAAAAATGAAGCTCATATGCAGTATTTATCTGCAAAATGAGGAGGTGGTGCTAAGTTAGGGTTTAAAATGTCATGTATTACAGAGTTAATGATTTTTGACCTTTGAGACCATGCAAGGCCCAAGGAAAAAATATCTGAAGGTGTTTCTCTGAAAAAATAGCTGCTAACGTAACTTCTAAGTTAATTCTGTGAAATATTTGACTTTAAGACTTTTTTCAATAATTGTACAATAACTGCTGGTAGATGAAAAATATCTCTAACTGTGTGTAATAACTGTTTGATATTTTATTGAAATAAATAATGCTGTAGGTGGCAAAAGATCTTTTAAAGAAGTCACTGCCTTGGATTTGATTCATTCGAATGTGTTTCTGTGCTAATCTGCCTCTGTTTTATCCTTAATTCTTGTATTTGGCCTTTAAACTTTGGTTTTATCCTTTGACTCTCTGCCTCACTGTCTTTCTTGTTGATTCTGCTTTTTAACCTTGATTTATTCATTTAAAATTTTGATCTTTTGTCCTTATTACCTTTAACCTCTGCTTTGTGGCTAATCTTTTGATTAGTCTTTTGATCTATAATTAGCCCTTTAAGCTTCTGATCTTTACTGTTGCGGTCTTCTTAATTGTTTTATCTTCCTGTGACTGCCTATGTCTGTGCTTTTGGTGCAGGGATGCATTCTTTAGCTGTTGGAGGGTTTTATTAACCATTAATAACCATGTTTCATCGATGATTAAGCTTTGAAATAGGGCCTCCGGTCCCTTCAAATTTAAACCAAACATCTGGATTGTCACCCATACATTTAATTAGATGTTCTTGGACCATTGGAATGCATTTTCCACCATTAAACATGCACATAAAACAAATAATTAGCTTTAAAACCCGCAGAGAATGATTTTCTGCATTTTACAGGGGTTTCTCATGCTTTTGGGCATTTACAGGGGCAAGAATGGTGAATCAGGGCTTGGTTCCATAGGCGAAACCTGTGGGAAATTTGAATGGAAGACAATAGTGTTTAAATTTTGGCGCGGAAGGAAAAGTGGTTTTTGAAAACTAGGAGGTTTTCACACAGACAAAGGGGCAGTAATGGTATTTGGGGTGGGCATGCAATTCCACATAGCGCTTGACGCGTGGCGGAAGAATACCGTCTATTTCGCGTGATCGGATATTGTTTAACCCGGGCGCAATTAAATTTGCAATACGCGAGATCAACCATTGGATCTCGAGAAGGCAGATCAACGGTGATCGCAAGCTTGGGGAGCGTGGGCAAGTGCAAAGGTGGAGCCCAGGGACAAGTGGTGGAGTATGAGTGGGCGCAGGTTTCAAAATAAAAAGCGGGGCCTGGGGTTTTTATAAACCAAGCGAATGCGCCTTTTTATGGGTAAAGGCAAGGTTCATGAGGGGGTTTATACAATAGGTGGGGTTAGGGTCATGTGAGCGCGAGGGAGTGAGAGTTTAAGGTGAGGGGGCTTAAAAGCTTAAAAGGTTGGTTTTAAAAAAAAAATTCGGGTTTTATATTAAAAAACAAAGATTTTTAATATAAAACAAAAGGGACCTGAAATGTTTAATTTTAGTCTTGAAACAATGTAAAAATAAGTTTTTACATCGTTTTTAGTGTATATAAGTGAAAATAATGGAGGGAGGGTATTATGAAGGGTTTTGAAAGGGGAAAATGGGTTTCATGGGGAAAAATGAGAGAATGAAACTGGTGATAGGTATGAAGGGTGAAAATGAGAGAAACAAGCCCATGGTGAGTCTTTTAAGTGCAACAAGGTAATGTGAGAAGACAGGAATGAAATATAGTGAAAATGGTTCTATAAGGATAATGAAGGCAGTGAGATTTCTAAAGATAATTGATAGGCCAATAATGTTATCTTTAGCTGCTTGTGGAAAATCAGTAGTCACCTAGTGAACTCTGTAGAATATAGGAGGATAACAGTGGTTCCATTTGGGGAGGGCAGCTCCTTTAGGAGGTGTCAAAAACCTCAAAGATAAAATCTCTGGAATAAGTAGATTAGTGCCTTGTTTTGCACTTTGACAAACTCATTTTCTTAAGTTTTTTGATTTGCTATTATTCTTTTGAAGCAGTGATCTGTAAAACTTTGAAAAACATGAATGCTTCAACTCAAACTCTACCTACCCATCATACTTTCCTATCATTTTTTCTTCATTGGGTGGATTTAGATTAGCCAACCCTTGACATTATTTTCTTTTGAAAACAGGAAACTATTTACTTCTATACTTATATCATCTAGAAGCTCAAATTAAACTAATGAGCTTTTTATTCTCTACCCAATCTATTTATCTGTCAAGATTAAACAATTTCAGAAACTTTCATTCTCTATTCTAAAAATATGAAAATGAAAACATGAACAAATCAAGATTACATAGTTTAATTCGTCATGGGCTGTGGCATTTTGTACAGGCTGCACACAGAATTTATTTTGCAAAAAGTAAAAGAAAAACTTTGAGGACTGTAATTTGGAATTTGTTATGCATCCCTCTCTTCTTTCTTGGTTCATATTTGAGCAGTGGAACCAATATCTTTTCCTAATCTAATCTACTGATAAGCCAAGTTTAAATAGTTTGGAAAATCTTCATTCACTAACCTATCAGCAGAAATTTAAAACTTGTTCAATCATGATTAGGCTGTATGACTGAACAAAACTTCCTCTTCCAAAGTAGTGGCATTTGGACTTGCACACTTTTAGAAATATTCTTTTTTGGTATGGGGCTTTACCTTTTTCTTTTTGTCAGCCCTCTTTTCTTCAAACATTGTTAGATACAATGAATAAATCTTTAAACTGAGATATTTTAACAAAAATAGTGCTTGAGCATCCTGCCATTGACATGACCTCCAAATAGTTCTGTTCCATCCATCTCTTGCAGAAAAAATGCATTGTTACCTCTTGCAGAATGGATGATGTATGGGCCTTTCCATAAATTTTCAAATTTTCCATGCTTGCCCTTGTCTTCTCTTCTTGAGTTCCACTTCAACACTTTGTCACCGATATTAAAATCATTTTCTTTGGTTCTCTTATCAAATAGATTTTTAATGTTTTCCTGCACTTCTTGTGTTCTGTTATATACTTCCTCTCTGGTTTGCTACAATTGTACAGTCTAATTTATCCTTCTTATCATGTCATCTTCTTCAGACTGCACTTCTTAGATCAGCTTCATGACTGGCACCCCTAAACTTGTTGGGAAAATTGCATCTGCTCCATAAACTAGCTAATAGGGAGACATTCCAATTGATTTTTTATTTGTTAATCTGTTTGAACAATGTTACCAATGAAATAGGTAACCTGACCTCAAAACGGGAACTCTAGCCCAAAAAGACTCAAAAAACATGAAAAAACACCCCAAAAACAAAAAGTGTGTATTCCAGAACGCAATTCGTTTTTTTTTAAGGTCAAATTTCAACATTTTATAAAATTATGGTAAAAAAAAAATTGTTTCTTGAAAAAAGGATTGAAAAAACACCCTCAAAACAAAACCAGTTGATGTTGGAATAACAAAAAAAAAAAAAAAAATTGTGTCATACTTTTGGCATTTTTAAAAATAGAAGTAACATTTTTTAATTTTTAAAATTCAAACATTAAAAAAAACCTTAAAATTTAAGGAAAAAATAAATTTAAAAAATAAAAACATTTAAAAGCTTAAAATTTAAAAATATATGAAGATAAAAAAAAAAAAAAAAAAAAAAAAATAAATTTATTAATTCAAAAATTAAAAAAAAAAAACCTAAAATTAAGGAAAAAAAAAAATTTAAAGATTAAAATTTAAAAAAATATAGAAATTAAAAAATAAAAATAAAAACAAAATAAAAATATTAAATTTAGAAGAAGAAGAAGAAGGAGGAAATTCTAAAAAATAAAATATAGAAATTAAATTTAAAAAAGAAAAAGAAAATATTTATTAAATTAAATTAAAAAAATTTAAAATTTTGAAAAAAAAAACATTATTTAAATTAAAAGTAAAAAAATAAAAATGAAAAATAAAATACAATAAAAATATTAAATTTAAAACAATAAATATTAAAAAAACAAATAAATTATAAAAAATAAATTAAATTTAAATTATAAAAAATAAAATATATATATGAACCTAAATTAAAATATGTATATATATCAGATTTTATTAAATTTCAAAAAAAAATGTTAATATTAAAATAACAAATTAAATTTAAAAACAAAAATATTAAATTTTAATAAATAAATGAATAAACAAATAAATTTTGAAAAAAAAAAAAAAAAAAAACATTGTTAAAATAAAAAGTTAAAAAACTTTAAAAATCAATTAAAAATGGAAAATTGATTTCAAAAAAAAAAAAAATGTAATTTTAAATACACAATTTTAATTGAAATATAAAAATATAAAAATTTTATGTAATTAACAAAAAAAAAAAAAAAACAAAAACAAAACATTTAAAAAACAATATTAAATTCAAATAAATTTAAAAAAAATACAAAATTTATTGACTTTTATAAAATTAAATTAAAAAACTAAACATAAAACTTAATAATAAAGAAAAATTATGATTTTTTTTTTTAATCAATTAAATAAATTTAAAGAAAAATGCAAAATTTAATAAAAATTATTAACAAAACAAAACAAAACAAATTTTAAATATAAAAATTAATTTTTTTGAAATATAAATAAATAAATTGAACGGTGATGGGAGGAGGTCGGCCGCTGGGCGGGCGGAGAGGCTGCATGCAGCCCCCTACCCGCCCAGCGGCCGGCCTCCGCCGCCACCCAAGCGGGAGGCCGGGTGGCGCCGCCCATCACCGTTCATTTCTTCTTCTTTTTTTTGAATCTGATTTTTTTTTCTTCTTCTTCTCAAAAAAAATAATTTGTATATTTAAAATTTATTTATTTATCTATTTATTTATTTATTTAATTTTTAAATTTAAATTTGATTTTAAATTTTTTTTTTTTTAATTTAAAAAAAATTAAAATTATTTTTTTTTAATTCAAATTTTTTTATTTTAAATTTAATTTGTTTATTTTTTTTTATATTTAATATTATAGATTAATTATTTTTTAAAATTTAAAATTTAAAATTTTTTTATGAATTTTTTTTAATTTTAATTTAATTTAATTGTTTTTTTTTAATCTTTTAGTTTATTTAGTTTTTCATTTTTTAAATCTATAAATTGTTTCATTTAAAAAAAAACACTAAATTTATGTATATTTGTTTTTTAATTATTTGCACGTGGTTTTTTTCATTTTTTTTGCTTTTTTTTTTCAATTTTTGTCTTTCTTTTAAAATTACGTGTTTTTTTTTTCAAATTTTGTCATTTCTTTTGACATAATTTTTTATTTTTTATTTTTTTTTGTTTAAATTTTTTATTTTTACGAGCTAATTTTGTTTTTTTTTTACATTTTTATTGGTTTTTTTATTGTTTATATATATATATAAGTTTTGTGTTTTATTATCAACATGAAAATCACCACTCTAAAAAAAAAAGGTTGATGTTGCATCAATACGTTTCAAAATTAGCATGAAAACCACCACTCTAAAAAAAACAATTTGATGCTGCATCGATACATTTCAAAATTAGCATGAAAATCACTAACATTTTAAAACAAATATTCATACTTCATAAATAAAAATATTAGAGTGTCAAAAATGTACAAAAAAAAGGGTGATTCTGCATCACCACTTTTCAAAATCGGGTGTTTTTTATGCTACCAAAAAAAAGTAGGTAACATTGCGGTTACCTATATTGGTAACATTGTTTTTGCCCATAATGCATGTACTAGATTGTTGTGCCATGACTTTTTATTCTCTTCCAGCAACTTTTTAATGATGTTCACCAAACTTTTGTTTGAGGATTCGGCCAACCCATTACCCTGAAGGTAATAAGCTGTAGAATGACCCAATGTAATCTGATATTTGTGGCAAAATTCCACCATTTTCTTGGATCTAAAGGCAGCAACATTGTCAGTGATAATCTTTTTAGGACAACCAAATCTAAACAAAATATGGTTTTCAAGGAATTTGATGATTACTAAGTCTGTGGCAGTTGTAGTGAGGATCCACTTTTTTTGGGCAGATAAGGCGGGATGGATTTCCCCAATGAAGTCTAGGCCCCATTGTTGAAAAGGAGCTTCAACAGAGATAGGATGCAAATGTAAGGGCAAAAATTTTCTTTTGCCTTCAAAGATTTGGCACTTATGACAGGAAATTACCATTTTGTGGATGTCTTGAAAAAGGGTGGGCCAATAGTAACCAGCTCTAAAGATTTTGTTAACAATAGTTTTCCAATAGAGGTGGCCTCCACATTCTCCTTCATGAAACTCATGCTTGATCTTATCTGCATCATTCTCAGGAAAACATTTAAGCAATATACCACTAGCATTTTTCCAATATAACATTTTATCTAAAATTCAGTAGTTTACAACCTTCAACTTTAATAATCTAGCCTTTGTTTTAGACAAACCAGGAGGAACATTAAGATTAAGAAGCACATATAAAATATCAGCATACCAAGATGAATTCAGAAATGAATCTTCAATAAGTGGAGTTGCCAACTCCTCATGTTCATCTAATGCATCAATCATATTCATGTCTAGTGCTTGGAAGTTTGTTTCAGCCATGAGTTTAGCTAGTCCTTGTCCTTTGATGAGTTTAGTGGGCTTGATTTCTAAATCATATTCTAATATAACAACAATCCACTTACTTCTTTTTCCATTAGGATATTGTGTTAAGATGTCTTTTACCACTGAATTAGGCACAAATGCAATTATGTGTGAGTGTAAAATGTAAACTCTGAAATCTTTCAATGCCTTGATCAAGGCAAAGGCTTGTTTTTCCATTATGTTATATTTCAGAGGTGCATCTCTTAATGCCTTGCTGAAAAATGCAATAGGCTGCTCTTGTCCTTTTATGTTTTTCTGTATTATGACAGCAGCAACTGTATGTTCTAATGCAAAGGAGAATATGAGGAATTATTTGGTAAAATCAGGGCTAATTAGAACTAGTGTTTGGGTAAGTGCTTGTTTTACCAGTTAAAATGATTGATTTTCTTCTATGGTCCATTTAACTCCTATCTCTCTTTTCAGCATGTTTGTAATGTTTCTTAGGAGTTCAACAAGGTTTGGTATGAACCTTCTTAAGAAATTTATCTTTCCAATAAAATATTGTAGCTCTTTGATATTTCTAGGATGATTGATTTGCAACATCCCCTCAATCCTTTTTGGGTCAATCTTGATCTCTTCTTTAGATATAATATGGCCTAAAAGTTTTCCTTCTTTAAGGCCAAACAAAGTTTTCTTGGGATTTAAAGACGAACCATACTTTCTACATTTTTCAAAGACTTTTCTTAAGTGAGCTAGGTGTTCTTCATCTGTTTTAGAATAGACTGTGATGTCATCAAGGTAAATCACAATGAAGTAACATATTTCTTCTGAGAAAGCAATATCCATGGCACTTTGGAAGGTGGCATCAGCATTCATTAACCCAAAAGGCATTTTCACATACATGAAAGTGCCCCAAGGTGTAGTGAAAGATGTCTTATGTTGATCATCTGGGTGTACCAACACCTGATTCTATCCTGAAAATACATCTAGCAAAGAAATTATTTTAGAACCTACTACCCTTTGCAAGATGTGATCCATTTTTGGTAAAGGGTATTTGTCTTTTAAGGAGGCTTTGTTTAAATTTCTAAAGTTTATGCATAGCCTAATATCTCTTGTTTTCTTCCTTACTGATACAATATTTGAAACCCATTTTGAGTATCTTAGAGGGACTATGATTCCAGCGTCATACATTTTCTTAATTTATTTCTCAACCAGGGGTAGTTGTAAAGGGTTTTTTCTACGCAATTTCTGTTTAAAGGGCTTCTGGTTTTCTTTGAGGGGTATCTTATGCTGAATTATCTCGTTATCATAAGACTTTATATCTTCATAAATCCAAGAAAAAACATCAGTAAATTCTCTAAAAAGCTCAAGATATTTCTGTTTTATATGAGCAGACAGTGTTTTGGAAAGTTTGATCATTTTGGGGTTTTGTTCACTGCCTATATTGCACTCTTCTATTTCAGCCTCAGTGGGTTCCATATTTGGCTTCTTAGCCACATCATTAAATTCAAATAGTTCTTCCAGAGGAACTAGTCCTTTTGGCAAGTTAACAGTGTTAGACCGTAGCACTTCAAAGTATTCTTTTTCTAAATTAGTGCACAACGCTGGTTCATGTATGTTTTCTTTTGTTAAAAAATTTGTATCAGCAATTTCAGGAGGTTCTTCTTTGTAATATTGTTCCTTAGCAGAGTATTCTTCTTTATACTCTGAGTTTGAATTTGGCATTTCAAACCCATTTCTGGACTGCATGAAATCTTCTATCTGTTTATCTCCTTCAAAAACTTGCCAGTATTTTATATTATCAGGGACTGCTGGTCTATATTTGACTTGGACTGTATATTTTTTGCTTTGATAAGGTTTTTGACATGTGCTAGCGAAAAAGGCTAAACCATTAGCACAAATGTTTTGGTTTCTAGGGACAAAGGTAAGCTCATATTCTGTGAATGTTTTCAAGAGGTCAATAACATCATCTCTATAAGCTTTTAATATGGGATGCTTGGTTGTGTATTCTCCATTAATATGTTTAAATACTAACTCTAAATCTGCATGAACAATTATCCTCTTAGCTCCTAATTTCTTCAGTAATTATATCCCTAAGAGGAGTGCCTCATATTCAGATATGTTATTTGTGAATTGGAAGTTTAGCTTGTATGAGTGACCTTATGCATGATTGTTTTCTGTGTTATGCACCCATATGCCTGCTCCTGAACCAGTCTTGCTACAAGAACCATGAAAAATCATACTCCAAAGAGGTTCAATTTCATATTTTTCATTAGAGTCATTGTTGTCCTCATTGTGTTGTTTATAGTGGCTACCACTATGTTGTTCACCATGTTGTTCTTTAGGGTCTGTACTATGTTTATCATTGTTTTGTCTATCATGGTTTCCACTATGTTGATTTTCATTATGTTTTTCATGGTCAGCCCTATGTTGGTGGTTGTTTTGTTCCCTATGGTTTCCACTGTGTTTGTTATAATGTTCTATTTGGGAAAACTTTTTTTATTGTTCCTCCTCCTTTTCCTCTTTTTCTACTATTGTTTGCTCATTTTCTATCACTTGTTCATTAAGATTTTCATCATTGTAAAGGATAAATGAATCAAGGTCTGTGTGAATAGAATAAAGAGAGGAGTTATTTGGTTTTTATTGAATGATGACCGTGTATTTCATGTGTTTTTCCCTATATAGTCTCCTTGGTTGACTAAAGACAGGGATGGTTGCATAATTCATGTCCATTTGTAAGGTACCTTGGAGTTTAGAACCCCATGACCTTGAAATAAGCATGGCATATTTAGGAGGTATATTAGCCATTAAAATATCCATAACAAGGCTCTTGGCTGGTATTTGTGCTAAGTTGACACATAAACCTTTGATTAGGCCTAGACATTTAACTCTACTGGAATCAAAAGAGTATAAATATTTGTATGGTCTAGTTATCTCAAGGCCTAGTTTTTCCATTACTATTTTTGGCATAAGGTTGTGTGAAGCACCAGAATAAAACATGGCATTGTGAAAATTTGTATCATGGATGCTCAAACTGACATAAAATGGAGGAACACCTCCTTCTTGAAATTTTCATTCTACTTCTGGTCCAAACAGAAGTTCAGATTTATCATCATTTAAATTAACAGAATCAGAATTCTCTCCTATGTTTAAAGCTCTCAAAAGTTGGGATTTATATACATCTTGAGTGACTAGTTCAGTAAGAGGGATAGAGATTTTAATATTGGCAATTTCATTATGTATACTGAAAGGTGTTTGAGTTTTAGAAATGTTTAAATCAGCCTTTTTAGCCACTTTTTTCACAGCAAATTTAACTTGTTGGTTTTTATTATGAACAACAGTTAAAACAATTTTATTAGGAGCACTAGCTGAGTTGCTAGTGCTACTTTGGTCACCACTATGTTTGGGATTAGGGTGGCTATTTTTATTTTTATTTTTATCATAACTTTCAGCCACTATGTTATTGTTTTCTGCTGTCTTTTTAGAAATGTTTTCAAGATTATTCCTAGCAAAAATTTCAGAGGTCTTTCTTTTGGGAGTGTCTTAATTTTCCTTTCTTCTAAGGTCATATTGTCTGTGCACTTCCATTATAGCATTTTCAAAGCCTTGTTTGTAGTCTTCAGATTCTAGGCTCTTTTCCTCATAAGGTGTAAATATGCCTCATTCTTCCTTAGTGAGGAAAACAATATCCTCATTGTTTACTCCCATTAAATTTATGTGACTTTCCTATGTTTCTTCAATTACCCCTCATCCTCATCTGCATAGTTTTCTTGAAAAGGAGTTTTGATTTGCTGATCAGGGCCTCTTTGTCTAATTTGAGGGGGATTTCTTCTAAATTTTTGGTTTTGGTTCTAATTTTGATTTCTGCTTTGAGGAGCTGTTTGGTTTTCTCTGAGGTAAGCTCTCTCATTCATGTTTATTCTTTCCATAATCCTCTCCATTTTCCTAACTAGGCTATAAATTTTAGCATCAGATGTGGAGAGTCCAGCTTCTTCTTTGTATGTAACATTTTTCTTTGTTTTCAATCTAGCCCTTTTGGAATTTAGGCTAGCTTCTACACTTATTGCTCCTCTTTGCATGTCCTCTAAGGTTAGGGGATCCCTTTCTCTTAATTGATAACACATGTCTGGATCAAATCCTTCCAGAAATTTCAGTAGGGCTATGCCTTGTGGGGGTTTCATGTGGGGAGGGAGCGCATTGTATATACTATTGAATCTAGTGCAATAGTCTTGGACACTCTCTCTAGCATTTCTTTTAAGGTCACTATATTCTGATAGGATTTGAAGAGGATTTTTCTTGACTTCCCATTTGTTTAAGAATAGTTGATGAAAACTAGGGAGGTCATTTATACTATTAGGGATTAAGTCGTTGAACCATTTTCTTGCTTCTCCCCCTAAACTTTGAGAAAACATTCTAAGTTTAACAGTTTCATCATTTATTTCTTGTCTGTCAAAGTAGTCATTCATTCTGTCCACATGTTGTTGAGCAGTAGTAGAACCACTAGAATCATATAAAGGAATCTTGGACTGATAATTCTGTGGTAGAAAAACTAAAGGTAAAGGAAGGACTAAGGGAGCATACCATGTTGCCATGATATGAGGTTGTGGAAACAATGGAGGGTTTACAAGTGGAGGGTTTACAATAGGAGGTACAGGGTTAAATGGAGGAAGGTGAACAGTGGGGGATGAAGTTAGTACAACAAAATTCTGATGTAGGATGGATGGATCTAAAACTGTCTAGGTTATCCAACTCTAAGATCTAGTCCTAGACAAGCTTTGTTCTAGGGGTGGGTTGGAGGGGATATTTTGCAAGTCTTTAAGTTTTTCAATTAGGGAACTTTATTTGTGGATTGGTCTGCTAACAATTGAATCTTTAGATCTAGGAGACTTCCTAAGAATGATTTCAGGATTGTCAACTATAGCAGGAGGATTTGGGTCAGGATAGGATCTAATATGAATTCTTCTAGCAACCAGAACTTTGGACCCAATCAAATCAGAAAGGTTAAGATATATAATAGACTTAAGACACAAACCAAACTGTGAAAGAAATACTTAATCCACAAAGTATTCTTGATTGGGTATTGTTGATGTTTTGATGATAAGATAAGTTTATCAATGGAGTCTATGGAAAACCAATGGAGCCAGCAGGCCTACTGAAAACCAGTGGAGTAACCAGGTAGAGGATTTTTACTTGTTTCATGGTTGATTGTTGTCCACCATCAGCAACCAGGAAGCATTCTTGGCTAACACTTGATTCATCTAAGTTTGAAATGAGGTTTTCTGAATTTTTGAGTCTATGTTTTGCAGTTTATTACTCAATAATCCCCAGTATGGTCACCACTATGTTGGCTCCATGTGATTTGCAAGATTGACAAGAAAAAACACTACAAGGGCCACATCAGAACCACTTTGGAATCCTAGGATCTAGCCTTCCTGGATTCAAAGAAGGATCTCTCTATATAAGTGTTTTTGAATGATACATCTTTATTCTTTTGTTTATGATATCAGACTAGTTATGAAGTTATAAGGAATTGTTGGTTTTGGTTGAGTTAATTGATATATTGACAGATCTGTTGTGTGACTAATTGAAGGGATGTTTCAACTGAATATATAGACTATGATTAAAATTGATCCATTGGGCAATGGAGTCATAAAATGATTTAATTGTTCATCAACTCTACAAGGGTTTTCATAGGGCAAGCTAACTATATCAAGTGGATCTCTTAGATTAGATGGTGATATGAAACAATAAAAATTTTTGAAGGCGGCAAAGCTATAGTCAGTTAAGAATCTTCTAGATCTACTTAGATAAGAAAAGCCTTTAGGTAATTGTTTGAGGCAAACCAAAGGATAGTGCATACCATAGACTTCTTTGGCCAGACTTTAATAAGCAACCTTTAAGATAACAATCCAGCAATCCTAAGACTACTTTCAGATAAATAAAACATATAAGATCATAGTGAGAGCAGCTAAAGAGCAAGCTAAACCTATCTTCTTTAACTCAACACTCAAAAGACCTTCAAATCAACATTTTGAGGCAGATCAGAGGACAAGGAATACCATAGAATTCCCTGGTTTAGACTCTACTAAGTATAATTCAAAGAAAGGCCTTAAAAAAAATATTTCAAGGTACACCAAAGGACAAGGCTCACCATAAACTTCTTTGGCTTGACTCTCTTAAATCATTTCTAAGACAAAAAGCTAGATGGAACTGGAGAGAAATTAAGAATTCTCCAATCAGATCTTGCAGAAGAAAACATAAATATAAAGAATGCAGATAGAAATAGGGTGCCAAGACAGCATATCCTACTCTAAAATTTATGTTATTTTATCAGAGAAATATGGACAGAATGGAAAACATAATAAAAACAATGACAAATGAGGAAAAATTCACCATTAACATAGCTCAAGAATCCTGTGAACGTGTTTGTATTACTGATGATCAAAACAATTACATTACTCCATGTACAATAGCTCTCTGCAACTCAAAGCTTTTTCAAATCCAGCCTAGCAATCCTCGACTAGCTCAGTGGCAGAAATCAATCAAATAACCACCAACTAACCAACACTAAAAATGAAGCTCATATGGACTATTTATCTGCAAAATGAGGAGGTGGTGCTAAGATAGGGTTTAAAATGTCATTTATTACAGAGTTAATGATTTTTGACCTTTCATACCATGCAAGGCCCAAGGAAAAAATATCTGAAGGTGTTTCTCTGAAATAATAACTTCTAACTTAACTTCTAAGTTAATTCTATGAAATATTTGAATTTAAGGATTTTTTTAATAACTTTACAATAACTGCTAGTAGATGAAAAATATATCTGACTGTGTGTAATAACTGTTCAATATTTTATTGAAAAAAATAATGTTGTAGGTGTCAAAATATATTTTAAAGAAGTAGTTGCCTTGGATTTGATTCATTCAAATGCGTTTTTGTGCTAATCCTCCTCTGTTTTATCCTTAATTCTTGTATTTGGCCTTTAAACTTTGGTTTTATCCTTTGACTGTCTACCTCACTGTCTTTCTTGTTGATTCTGCCTTTTAACCTTGATTTAATCATTTAAAATTTTGATCTTATGTGCTTATTACCTTCGACCTCTCCTGTGTGGCTAATCTTTTGATTTTTCTTTTGATCTGTAATTAGCCATTTAACCTTCTGTTATTTACTACTGAAGTCTTCTTAATTGTTTTATCTTCCTGTGACTGCCTCTATCTGTGTTTTTGGTGCAGGGATGCATTCTTCAGCTGTTGGAGGGTTTTATTAACCATTAATAACCATGTTTCATATATGATTAAGCTTTGAAATAGGGCCTCCAGTCCCTTCAAATTTAAACCAAACCTATGAATTGTCACCCAGGCATTTAATTAGATGTTCTTGGACCACTGGAATGCATTTTATGCATTTCCACCATTAAACCTACACATAAAACAAATAATTAGCTTTAAAACCTACGGGGAAGGCTTTTCTGCATTTTACAGAGGTTTCTTGGGCTTTTGGGCGTTTACAAGGGCAAGAATGGTGAATCGGGGCTTGGTTCCATAGGCAGAACATGCGGGAAATTTGAACAGAGGATGGCGGTGTTTAAATTTTAGCGCGGAAGGAAAAGTGGTTTTCGAAAATCAGGAGGCAGTTTTTGCATAGACAAAGGGGTGGTAATGGTATTTGGGGCGGGCATGCGATTCCACACAACGCTTGACACGCGGCGGAGGAATACCACCTATTTCGCGCGGTTGGATATTGTTTAACCCAAACACAATTAAATTTGTGATACGCGAGATCAACCATTGGATCTCGGGAAGGCATATCAACGGTGATCGCAAGCTTGGGGAGCGATGGGCAAGTGCAAAGGTGGAGCCCGGGGACAGGTGGCAAAGTATGAGTGGGCGCGAGTTTCAAAATAAAAAGAGGGGCCCAGGGTTTTTATAAACCAAGAGAATGTGCCTTTTATGGGTAAATACAAGGTTCATGAGGGGGTTTATACAATAGGTGGGGTTAGGGTCATGTGAGTGCGAGGGAGTGAGGGTTTAAGGTGAGGGGGCTTAAAAAATTAAAGGGTTGGTTTTAAAACAAAAATTTGGGTTTTATATTAAAAAACATAGCTTTTTAATATAAAACAAAAAGGACCCAAAATGTTTAATTTTAGACTTAAAACAATGTAAAAAGCAGTTTTTACATCTTTTTTAGTGTATATAAGTGAAAATAATGGAGGGAGGGTATTATGAAGGGTTTTGAAAGGGGAAAATGAGAGAATGAAACTGGTGATAGGTATGAAGGGTGAAAATGAGAGAAACAAGCCCATGGTGAGTCTTTTGAGTGCAGCAAGGTAATGTGAGAAAGCAGCAATGAAATATAGTAAAAATGGTTCTATAAGGATTGTTACACCATTTTTTGGTCATCTAACCCATTGGTATTAGATGGACCCAAGTACACCATGTAAGACCAATTTTACCCTAAGTATAATTGCATTCACTATGAAAATAACTTAGTAAAACCACCTTTATTAAGTTGTTGATGGTCTAAACAGGAAAGTCCATGGGGAAACATTAAATAAATTCATATTCGTTTGATTTTCCTCAAGGAATAATTAGTTAAACAATAGTTTAATTAATATTCCCGGTTATATTTAACCCAAAATAAGGAAATTAATTAGACAAATCATTATTTATCTTATTATTTTCTAAGAATAATTATTTAAACATTACTTAAATAATATTCTTTGTTAAATATGACTAAATATCCCTTAAATAATTAAAATAAATCATTATTTATTTGATTATTACTCAACCATATCCTTAAAATGATAAATAAATCATTTATTTATTTATTATTTACAAACAAGGGGATTTGACTCAAGTCAAATTCCTTTTCCCTCCAACAAATATAATAAAATATTCCATAAAAGTTGGATCTTGATTTGGTTAATAATATTTTAACTATGCACCAGTATCTAGACTAACTCAATATTTTGTTATAAATAGAAGGGTTTTCCCATTCATTTTTCACCTTTTGTTGCCTAAAGATCACTCTGGATCTCAACTCTTGGTCTGGCT
This sequence comes from Pinus albicaulis, assembly GCA_034641835.2. NCBI lineage: Eukaryota > Viridiplantae > Streptophyta > Pinopsida > Pinales > Pinaceae > Pinus > Pinus albicaulis. The sequence continues at coordinate 821,450,516 of CM076569.1, forward strand.
ATTGATCCACCATCATAGCCATACTTTTTCATTTTTTTCTGGGTTTTCTACACCATCAAGAGAGAGGAATTCTAAATCTAAAGTGCTGAGGACTTACAAGAGCCCATCCCATTGAGGAGAACCAGGAACACCCTCTTTTGTTTTCCTCCTAGGTGCCATTAATACAAAATTCATTTGATATATTCTAGTCTTGTCTATTGGATACATGGAATAAATCTTTTTTTTTCTACTGTTTAATGTCTTCTAATGCATAGATCTAGATTTTTGCAGCATTTATCTTGATCACCTAACTGCAGATCTGAAGATATTAGTAGTCATTTCTATTGTTAGGGCTATTTGTTATGCGCAGCTAAAGTGGTATTTTTTTGTACACTTGGAATTAATATTCATACTAACAACTGGCGACTCCACATGGGTTTACGATTACGACCGCTGTCGTTTTTCTGATCCTTGCATATCCAGTTGCTTCAAACCCTAATATTTCTCTTCAGCCTCTTGTTTTTTCTTTTCTTGATGTTGTTTTTAACCCATAAAACCATAAAACGATAAAAATTCTGAATTCCGTGTGTTTTCGGACCTATTGCACAAGTGACAGACATCAACCGCAGCTGAGGCGACAACTTTTTCTGAAATCTACCGCCGAGAGTGCCGGAAGTGTAGGTCACACTTTTCAGCCCAAAACCTACGACCTGGACCTCCAGGGTGCACTTTTCTGACCAAAAAGTATGACCTCTACTGAAAACAGGTCAAAAACTACGACCTGGACTTTTTGCGGGGATTTTTCTGAAAGTTTTCTTGTTTTGTATGAGCCTCTGTTTTGGGTTTTCTGACCTCCGTCTCCACTTGTTTTGGATCTGCACTTGTTCTGTTTCACTCAACTAAGTGGGAACCTAGCCCCCTAGGGCTTCAGTACCCTCCACTTTTTGTGGAAGAGTTTTTTTCTGTTGCAGGTTGTCTGAAATTTTAGAGTCTTCAGCCATTTTTTCAGATATGATACCTTACCTTCATATCCGCTTCAGATCGGCTTGTTATCCATCCAAATCTCCTCATTTAGCTTTGTTTGGGTTTTCCTTTAGGGTTCACTCTATTTCCCTCCTGGAGATAGCCATTTTTCACCTCTTTTTCTAGCAATTTTTCCTCTGATCTGTTGTTGTTTCTGCACCACTTTCCAACAGATTTTGTCCTTTAGATCCTTATCCCTTCTGACCTTAGATCTATTGACTGTTTTAATGTGTTTTGATTAGTTTTTTCACTCACCTATAGACTAATTGTTGATAGGCCCGCCTCCTTGGGTTTAGATTATTACATTATTAGCTGTTTTTTTTTTTTTGCAGGCTTATATACTGTCATTTGCAGGGTATTTACAGCTATACAACACACTTTTCTTTTCTCTACAAATGTTTGGGTTTAAAAATTAAAATTTACACACTTCACACACATACCCTAAGCAAAAAAGGGCTTGGTTAACACTGCCAAGCAAAGACTCTAAAACATTGAAATCAATTGATCCTGCACCTTTCTGCCCTTGTTTCGACATTGTATCGGTTGATCTTGCACCTCCCTGCCCTTATCGGTCTCTTTTTCCTTTGTGCCATGTGTGTGTCGTCATTACTCAACCTCCCATGGGATCTCATTTTCCTCGGGGGGGGCATCACATCCTGCATATATTCCCCTCCTGGTAGCACGTATTCAGGATACGACATGCCTCCTCTTTTTTCCCAACCTCCTGTTTACCACACTGTTACCCAACCTCCTCCGTTTGGTACCCCTCATTACTAGATTCTCATGATGAAATCCAATCAACCTTCAACCATAGACATCAATCTTCAGACTCGGTCCTGTCAGTACAACAAGCCTCCCGCTATGTCTGTCTCTGAGCCACCTCCTTCGGTTTCTATAGAGCCTTTTTCGACACCTGAGGGTCCCTTGTAGATCCCTCAGCCTAGGGTGGAGGTTCATACCAAGATCCCTAAGGGACCACTATGTCGAAATGCTGCTTCTGGAAAATCTGCCCATTCATATAGCATAGTCAATGATTTGGCACAATCCCCTGCTGCCATTTCAATGTTGGAACTCCTCCAGTCATGCTCTTCACAACGAAAAGCTCTTCTATCTACCGTGGGTGCTGTCAATCCTTCCGACGATCGATTGATTTTCTTTGATGTTGACCGATCAGAACATCCTCCTCTCCCTGCTTCCGTCGCTTTCCAAATCCCAGTCAAGATCCAAAACGCTAACATTTCTCAGTGCATTATTGATGAGGGGGCATCCTCTTGTGTGATGTCCACTTCAGTTTGGAAACAACTCGGATCTCCTGAGTTGGCTCCTTCCACGATCACTCTCTGAGAGTGGGATGGCCACGCCTCCAATCCCATTGGCTTTTTCCGCAATTGTCCTATCACTCTTGCGGGCAAGACGGTTTGCATTGACGTAGAAGTCATAGATGTCCCCTTAGATTACAACATTCTATAGGGTCATAGCTACAATTATGTGATGTATGTTGTCCCTTCCGCAGTCCATCGTAAGATGTCCTTCCCCCATAATGGAAATATTGTCACCATTGACCAGTTGACGTATTACGAACCGAAGTCTTGGACCTCGCCTGAGTGCACTATCTCTTCGGTGGCCAATAAGCAAATCGTCGACCCTTTGACCAGTGTCTCACTCGGCGTCTACAAGGACTCCTCCTTGCTTGGTACATTCCCTAGTCTTCCTCCTCCCATCTCTGATCTCATCTCATCGAATGTTTGCATGATGCAATCATCTTGGGCTTATCTCAAGAGGCCCGCCTCGGCTAGTCAGCAGCCCCCTCACCCTCCGCAGCCGTCTCCTGGCCCTTCAATGTAGCCTTTTGGACCTCCTCCTCCTGGCCCTTCATTTCGTACTCATGAGCCTTTTTATCCTCCTGGGTCAGTTCATCCAGGCCTTAACCATTTAGGAGTTGTCCCACCTGGCCATTACCCCTCCAATCAAATATCATTCCTAGTCCCCCCACTAGGCATCTATACGGCACCTGTCATGGCCACCCTCTCTCTTCCTAACTTGACCACTGGGATTCCGGTTTGGTACCTTGATCCTCCAACCGCTACCCTGCTAGGTCAACCTAAACCTTATATTGCTTTGACCCCGGTTCAACCGGTCCCCCTGAATTCTCCCGTTGTCATTGTGCCTCAGCCACCTCAACAGGAACCGCCTCCTATTGCAACCGCTTTGGGTAAGAAGGGCAGAGCTCACAAAAGGGCCTCAAAGGACAAAGTCACCCCGAATGACCCTGCACCTCCTCCGCCTCCAAATCCCTGCGCTTTGTGTGATGTCGTTGGTCATGCCACCCATAATTGTCCCAAGTTTCCCCGCATCAAGCCCATGGTTAATGTCGCATTCCCTAAGTCTACGGTCCTTGAAACCTCTGCTTCTTCATCAACCGCAACCAAGAACGCCAAGACTATTCACACCAAACACCCTTGTGCTTTGTGTGGTCTCCATGGCCATTATTCTCATCATTTTCCCTGCCTTACACATTACCATGCCTCTTTAGAGGTAGTTCGAGAGTACGAGATTGAACAGAACCAATCCGCTTCTCCCATACTTGCACAATATGCTATAGGCCAGACTAAGGATTTACCTGCTCCTATTGACATTCCCCCCCATGTCTAAATTACAGAGCATGCGACCACCATCATCTACCTTTCATCATCCTTAAGACCCTCAACAGAAGCTCCCTCTGAATCTTCTCCTGTTGTTTCGCTTAACCTCCTTTTAGTGATCACCCTAGGCTCAACATCAGTGGATCCTTTATCTTCTTTTTCTTACATCATCCCCCGTGATGATGCGCATGTGAGCCTTTCTTCTCATAATGATGAGTCAGGTAGCTTTTCCACATCATGTGGTATTTCTTCCTCCCATCATTCCACCTTCTTTTGCAATGACGACATCACAGAAGCCATGGCCACCCCTGACTTCATCCTTCCCGCCTATAAACGAGATGCCATCATCCATACCTTTTGGTGACTTGCACGGCTTGAGCTCAAGCTACGCTTCCGGTAGCTCCCACACTTCCCCTCCCTGGCAGCATGTGGGTAGTAGACATCCTACCCAGATCACTCCCTTCCAAAGAGTGCATTCGATTTCTACTTTGCACTCAGGTTTCCAGCTTTGTTCTTTATCCTCCCATTTATTGTCTTGTGGCACCTTTTAGAGGGACCCCCCATCCACACCTTATATCGGTTTTGCCGATGGTGCAAGTCGCTACTCTCGGAGTTTAGCCTCGGCAGGTTGGGCCATTTTTACCCCCTTACATGCGCTTGTTCTTTCGAACGATGTATGCATTGGTACTGGTACCAATAATCAGGCCGAATATGATGCAGTACGAGGTTTATTAGCCAATTCCCTTGCACATCACATCCTCCATATTCATGTTCATTTATATTCCCTGCTTCTTGTCATGCAATTGAATGGTGTCTATCACGTGCATAATCCTATCCTTTTTAGAAGATATTTATGAGTGAAGCTTTTGATGCGTGAATTTGAAATAATTACTTTCAGTCATGTACCTAGAGCACAAAATCATTATGTAGATAGCATTGCAAACCACATTCTGGATTGGCATTTAACACACACTTTTAACACAAGACAATAACATAAAAATATCAAAACGATGCATATCCATAGTATGTGTCATATAAAATGTTTTAGAGTTCATCAACTCTGATACATATGACATGCCCATAGCATGTTACAAAAACTCAAAACTGGGGGCACCACCTGCCCCTACACACTAATCACTATCTAGAGGATCTCGAGCCAATGGCTCTGCCCCCACAGCTTGTGGATCATGCATACCCTGTCCAGCTATCGCCATGCGCTGCATGACCCCTCGCCATTCCTAGGGTAAACCAATACATGGCTCTATGTACTGGGCATCTAAGTCTTGCCAGTCGTGTTCCGAAACACTAGTCAGAAACCTTTCACATCTATGACAGATTTCCTCCAGAAGGCCTGCTACATCCTCATTTTTTTGTGCCCTTGATCCACTAGATCCTGTGGCCCCCGATACTGCAAGTCGTCCCATGTACCCGGTCGGTTTTACCAGTGCTGTATCTGCATACCAAAAGTAAAATAATCAGTACCACATATAATATTCTAGAAACTTTACATGCACATAAAATATTAGAAATTTTTCACTTACCATCGGGTCCCCATATACAACCAGGCGGCAGTGGCAGATCTGGGTCCCCACAATAACTCATCCCACTATAGGAATAGTCATCTATATACAATGGCATCTGATCCCAATGAACAAAGAAATCAGGATGGAACACACGTACAACTGCTCCACCTCCTCCTCTGCATAGTAATCGCCCCCACCGACACATCCTAGGCTCTCTCAGGCCCCCATCTGGGATATGTATGTGAGGTCGAAGTGTCGAGATCTTCTCAAAGAAGAAAGAGCACAAAACTGTACCATATGCACATTCATGGTTCAATTTCCACTTACATAGCGACAATTGTCATTTCAACGACGACAGCATCATCTAGGCCCACCCATAGTAGGTCCCACTCAAAAAACTCTCCACAAGCTTCATTTCCCCCCTCGTGATATGATGGAGTGCCTGGTTGCCCAGGATTCACAACACCGCTGCGGCCACAACACGGGTCTCTAACCTCTCCAAATCCCCAATGGGTATCCGAGTCCCCTTGACTTGGAGACCTGACCGACAATGGTGCTCTACAAACTCTATGATATTCCACCCATGCGGTAATACTGGCTGAGTATTCCCTACCATCCCAAGTGGTGGGAGACCAGTTAGGAAATATATATCCTGGACCGTCAACTCGATCCGGTGCCCCTGCACTATAAAGACCTCATGGTCCAAGTCCCAATAGCTGACAATCCGGGCCAATAAGGTCTCCCCAGCTCTCATCAAAGGGTTCTCCACAAACTTCAGAACCCCAAACCTGGCCAAAGCACTACAAACACCTTGATCCTCCTGGACCTCCGACCGTAATGCGCCAAGGTCTCTCTCTCTCCAGTTGATCCGTAATTCTACCATATCTACACAAAACCATCATATGTGTCAGTATACAGATAGGAGAGACTGTTTCTCATCACAAAAGCCTAGTGCTCAACCAAAAAATAGCACAGAAACACCCCTCCCTAATAGGTCGCACTTTTCAGGCCCAAACCTGGGACAGGTCTTTTTTCGTACACTTGGAATTAAGATTCATACTAACAAGGATAATGAAGGTAGTGAGATTTATAAATATAGATGATAGGCCAATAATGTTATCTTTAGCTGCTTGTGGAAAATCAATATTCACCTAGTGAACTCTGTAGAATATAGGAGGATAACACCAGTTAATGCATACAAGGGTGGAGAAATTTGTGAGAAATTCTTTATAAACCTACGGTAGTACCGTGCATATCCAAGGAAAATACATACTTTTTTCTGAGTACAAGGTGTGGCTAATAAGATAATTACCTCTACTTTTTTCAGATCTACCTGTATTCCAGCTATAGAGATGTAGTGTTCTAGGATCACTCCTTCGGTCATCATCATGTGACACTTTTCGTTGCTCAACCACAATGTGGTAGAAATACATCATTCCAATAATTTTTCTAGTGTTTGCAGTGCCCCATCAAATTCATCTCCATATGGAGTAAAGTCGTTCATGTAAACCTCGAGCCCTTCATTTATTAAATCAGAAAAAATGCTGAGTATGGCCCTTTGAAATGTTGTTGGGGCATTGCATATTCCAAATGGAAATACCCTATAGGTGAATGTACCCCAGTGGCAGGTAAAGGTCGTTTTATCTTGGTCTTCATGGGTTATCTGGATTTGATTGTAACCACTGAAACCATCAAGAAAAGAGAAGAACTGCTTTCCTGCCAATGTATCAAGGACCTCATCAATAAAAGGTTGGGGGAAGTGGTCTTTCTATGTTGCTTTATTTAGTTCTCTGTAATCCAAGCAGATTCACCACTTACCATTCTTCTTAGGAACGACTACTAGAGGAGAGACCCATTTGTTGTCTAAAATAGGATAAATGAATTTTACATCTAGAAGCTTTTGTAATTCATCTTTTACAATGTCTTTCAGATGTGATTTTAACCTCTGCTGAGGATGCCGAATAGGCTGAGCATCCTTTTCAGTATAAATGTGATGTGTGCATAGTTGAGGATATATACCCTTCATGTCTAGGTAGTCCCAAGAAAATGATCCCTTATATTTTTGTAAAATTTTAACAAGCTTTTGTTGTTGGTTACTATCCAGATTACCATTGATATTTAAAAATTTTCCTAGCTCAATTTCAATTGGCATGTTGTTGCGAACATCAGTCGTGGGTATGTGCTAGTCATTAATGCATGCTAAGGGGTCCTCCTGTGCTTCGTTATCAAGAACTTCTTTTAAAATTTGGCACTTCAAATTTTCTGAAGTAGATGGTTGGTTCATGAACTTATTGTTTACATCGTCTTTAGTTTGATCTTTCAATTCGAGTGCCTCAACTATTGTCAGCAGTGAACGGATGTTTTGTTCCCAATAATAGATACTGCTAAAGTTCCTATACAGACTGATTTAATAGATAATGTTGAAGCCTCTATACAGCTGGATTTGATAAACACTGTTGAAGTCTCTTTGCAGACTAATTTGACACTTACAAGAGACTAGGGGACTCAAACAGAGGTAACACCTTCCTACACTCCCCTAGTAAAAAAGGTTTCCAATTAGAAGCTTCACAACGAATTAATTCATGTTCAGCATGAATTAGCCCAGTATAAGAAGGAATTATTACCCTTACAGGAACATCAAGCACTACTAAAGAGATTCAAAGATCTTTCTGCAACTGAAGATGAAACCTTTGCCCAAATTCAACTATTGTCATCGGTGAACGGATGTTTTGTTCCCAGTTTTGCATTCACTAAAATATCGTCTCTTTAAATCACATATAAAGATAATTATTCTCGGGATAGAGATAGGTATATATATTTTTTATTTAATCTTGTTATCACCCCTATTTATCAAGTCACAACCAGTTAAAATACCACCCATCCACCATATTATATTTCATTGGGAAACTGGTCCCATAAATCCAGTCGGAGCCACTATCTCAAACAGATAAGGGACGATTTTTAAGTCCTCGACTGGATGGTTTTCCCTTATGTTTTTGCACCTATTTTCGAGGCATCAAAATTTTTGGTGCTAGAAGGATGGAAACTAGACTATGAATGACCCCAAAGATTAATCCAAAAAACAAAGACCATTAAAAGAGTCAACCCCCTCCAAATCTCCTACAACTTCTTGTCCTCATTCAAAATCCCCTATCTATAGATTAGAAGTTGTTGAATTTTCTCCCAAGTCTCCTAGTTCCATTCCCAAAGAAATATCCCCTGATTATACCCTATAATTTCCTGAAGTACAAACCTTAATAAAGAAATTATAAGAAATTTCTATTTCAACAGAAAATCCTATCCTTTATGAAACCTCTGAAGTGTTACTTCAATATTACATGACACTGGAGTATTAACTCGTTCTAAGAGTGAAAACTTAGAATAATCCCATTTGAGTTTCCTCTTCATTCCTAGTGTAGGAAATCTCTGATATCCGAGGCTCAAACATCCACTAGTGAGATCCTTTCATCTTCTTCCCCTCAAACTCTATCATTTATCCCTCCTTCTGTTACATCTTCCCAACCAATTTCTTCCTTGATTCATATCTATTCTTCTTGGAATACAAGTGTTGCTTCAAGTAGTATCAATTATGTGGTTTTTTCTTCTCCACCTACATCCACCATTGTAACTACTTCTTCCACTCCAAATCCTTCTTCAAGACAAATCAATCCTCCGATTCACACAATGGAAAATATACCTTGGACGGATCCTGGAGCTATTCAATTACCAGGTCCTATTCATCCTTTACCTAAGAATCCAGAAAGATGGATGCCTAAGTATAATCCAAATGATGGTCTCCATGTGGAAGAACATCTCCATAACTTCATGCTGTCTATGAATCTAAATGATGTCTCTGAAGAAGATTGTGTAGTAAGATTTATTCCCTATACTTTTCAAGGATCAACTCAATCATGGTACTTTTCATTACAACCAGGAACTATTACTAGTTGGGACATATTTGAGGAACAATTTCTGACTAAATTTGGTGATGATCGTACTACTGCTACTCTCATCAATGATCTTTCAAATATTAAAGAAAATTCGAGTGAAAAGATTAAAGATTTCAATTCCAAATTTAATAAATTAATCAATAAAATCCCAGTTACATATAAAACTGGTGTTGATGTACAAATTGAATGGTATATATCCTCTCTTCCTTCAAATATAGAAATTTTTGTAGATATATCCAATAAGGCTACTTTGGTAGAAAACATGAAAGAGGACTTTTCTGTAGAAAATAGAATTCTTGCCTTAGAAAATAAAACTGCCCAGGAGGATAGAAAAACTAAAAAGTCTCGTTTAAATATGAACCCAAAAAGAAAGCATCTAAGGATCCTTAAGATCTTGAGGGATTACAAAATGTTCTCAAAACTATGTCAAATGACATGGTTGAAATAAAGAAACTCGCTGAATATTCTTCGAAAAAACCTTTAAGGTCTTTTAAGAAAACACAAGCTTCAAATTCTCAAACTCCAAATTTAATTTCAAATTTTGAATCAAATCAATATGAAGATAAGGATGAAATGATATTATCCTTATATGAATCATAGGATGAATAATTAGTTGAAGTTCATGGATTATGGGACTTTATTCTTCCTACATCTGATAATGGAGATGAACATGAGGCACTGCCAGTTAGCACTTGAAGTAAAAATTCTACTGATCTCCCTCAATCTCCTCAAAAGTAGAAACCTTCATCCCATGTTTTTAAAGATAAAGTTGTTAACAAAAAGACTCCTTCTCCTCAATCAAGTCTAACTTCTTCTACCGTTACATCTACATCAAAGACCTTAGTTGTCTCAGATACCATTGAGTATAATATAGTGGAAGATATGAAGAAACTTAAGGCAAATATATCCATGTATGAGGTGATTAAATTAAAACAGCAACAAAATATCTTACTCAAAGAAATAGATGCAATCCCTGCTATGCCCTTACCTGCACTTGTTACTTCCAAAGCCTTAAAAGGATTTGGAAAACCTCCCACTCATTCATTTGAAAAATTCTATGCAAATGATGATATTCTAATCAGAGATAGATCTAATTCACACACTCCTCCTTTCCTTTTTAATTTTGAAGTATAAAAAAATGTGCATAATTTTCTAATATACTCTGGAGCTTCTTCAAATATTATGCCATATTCTGTTTGTTTGAAGTTAAACATTTCTCCTCAAAATTATGCAGTACACATTGTGCAATTAGATAAAACCAATGTCAAGGTTTTAGGAGAAATGAATTCTATCTTCATCAGATTAGCATCTAATTAAAAAGTTGATCAAGTAATTGATATTTTGGTTGGTGATATTCCTGCCTTTTACGGTTTAATCCTGAGTAGAGATTGGTCATAAAAGCTTCATGGTTATTTTTCCACTGATTGGTCTCATATGTGGCTTCCCTACAATGGTAAGCTAAATCAAATTCGAGTTGACCGCGAAAAACACATGAAATATTAAGTAACTAACTTCGAGGATGAAAATGAACCTATGGATTTTACCAATAACATCCTTCGAAATTACTTTGCTGAATATTTTTAAGGCAATTTTAAAGCATAGAAATATCCATTTCTTATCAACTCAGTTAATTCTCAAATCGAAAAATTTTCTCAGTAAAACTCTTCCAAATGTATAAACATCATAGATAAACCTTGTGTTAAAACTTTATTCTGGACATTATACTTTGATGGATTAAAATCTAGTGAAGGTGCGGTAGTTGGTTGCATACTAATTAGTCCAGAAGGAGAAAAGACAATGGTGGCATGTAGGCTAGAATTTGAATGCACAAACAATACTGCAGAATATGAGGCATTGGTCCAAGGCTTGTATAAAGCGATAGACCTTGGTGTCAAATATCTTCAAGTATATGGTGATTCTAGAATAGTTATCAAACAGGTAAGAAATACTATTCACTATATTTATGGTCATCTCAAACATTACTAGTCATTAGTACAATCTCTGACCTCACACTTTTTAGCATTCAATGTCTTGCCTATTCCATGGCTCCAAAATGCAAGCGCTGACCTTCTAGCTAATGTAACATCCAGACTTATTCCCTATGATGATTATAGTCCAGATAGATTTTCTATAGAAGTGTTTTTTTGCCCATCTATTCCTGATAATGTCTCTAACTAGAGAGTATTTAATGACGACAAAGATTTTCTAACCTTTCTCACATAAGAAGGCTCATATTATGATAAGCTAATCGATGAAGACGAACATGAAAGACAGTTGAATCAAAAAAATGAAGATAATGCCATACCTAAATATGTGGTTAAAATTGAATATATTTACGATCTCAAAGACAGATTTAAGAAGGTTACCAATTCTAAACTACATAGTTCAACTTTAAGGTTTGAACTAGTAAACCTTAGCACAAATCTCAATCCCCAAAATAGAAATCTAGGCCTTGGTCTCTTGTCTGATAAGAGATTAACCTTCATTCATTTACTAAAGAAATATAAGAATGTTTTCGCATGGAAATATCAATATATCAAAACTTATGATACCTCCATTATCCAACATACTATCCCATTGACATCCACTAAGAAACTCGTCCAACAAAAGTTAAAGAAAATTCACCCTAATCTTGAAAGTCAAATAAAATCTGAACTGAATAAATTCCTTAAGGCCAAGATCATATTCCATGTTAGACTTTAAAAGTGGGTTTCAAACTTAGTCCCTGTTAGGAAAAAGAATAGTGGCATTTGCATTTGTATATATTTTAGGAACTTAAACAAATCTTGCCTAAAAGACAATTTCCCATTACCACCTATGGAACAAATTCTACAATCCATTGCTAGATCTGAATTAATGTCCTTCCTTGATGGATTTTTAGGTTATAATAAGATTCTAGTTCATCCTGAATATGGGTTAACGACTACATTTAGAACTAAATGGGGCACTTATGCTTATTAGAAAATGCCTTTCAGTTTAATCAATGTAGGAGCAACTTTTCAAAGAGTAATGGATATTTTTGTGAGAGGACTAATAAACAAAACTTTGGTTGTATACTTAGATTATATAACCATTTACTCCAAGAAAATAAGTGACCACTATCATGATCTCAAACAAATCCTTGAACATTTTTTAAAGTACGAAATTTCATTAAATCCCAAAAAGTCTTATTTTTCTCCAAGTGAAGGAAATTTTTTGGATTTATTGTGTAAAAAGAAGGCATTTTCATTGATCCATAAAGGATAAAGGAAAATTCTGAAATATCTCTACCCCATTACAAATAATCCATGCAGTCCTTTTTAGTACACATAAATTTTTTTAAGAGATTTTTTCCTAAATTTTCTCAAATTGTTTTACCATTATAAGTAATGATTAAGAAAAACCCACTCTTTAAGTTGAGACATAATGAAAGAGAATTTTTTGATTTAATCAAGAAATCCATCATAAATGATCCTTCTCTAACTACCCCATATTTTTCTCATTATTTCATTCTATATAATTTTGCTTCTGAAACATCTTATGATGTTGTGTTAACACAAATTGATGATCAGAAAATTGAAGCACCCATTTCCTTATTTAGTTCAAATCTTCAAGGTGTTGAACTAAATTATTCAGAAGTGGAGAAACAAGCCTTCACTGTTTACAAATCTTTAAATCATTTTAGACCTTTTCTCCTAAAGACACACACCAAGGTAATAGTTCCATTTCCGGCAGTAAGGCAACTTCTTATTGAAAAAGAATTGCGAGAAAAAAAGGGCAAATTGGGTTACTTCTCTACAGGAATACGATAATGACATGAAACCAAGAAAAATTTTCATAGGACAAGGTCTCTGCAGATTGCTATCCGGAGCATCCAACATATCTGATGATGAAGAGTCAGGTAACACCATACACATTGCTGAGGTAAGCCTGAATGACTCTGAATCACAGTATGTCAATCTTATATTTTATTTAAAAAATGGATATGCTCCCACATAACTCAATTATAAAAGAAAAAGAGCTTTATTATTAAAAGGTAATCAATATCAAATCATTGATAATTTTTTTTTTTAGGAAAAAATATGACTCTGTACTATTAATATTCCTTGAAAATTCTGAAGAGCAGAATGTTTTGTAGGAACTCCATGATGGACCCGCAGGTGGACATTTTGGAGGATATACCACCGCACACAAAATCCTTCATTCGGGATACTATTGGCTAACAATGTTCATGGGCGCTCATGCATATGTGAGAAAATGAAAAACATGCCAAACTGTTGTTGGAAGACAAAGAAAACCAGCCTTACCCTTTCAGCCGGTCAACATTGAACAACCTTTTGAGTAATGAGGACTGGATATCATAGGTGAGATTGTTCCTAATTCATCCAAACAACATAAATACATTCTCAATGCAACAAACTATTTTACTAAATGGGTGGAAGTTGTTCCCCTAAAGGTAGCTAATTCTGAAGCCATTATTGAATCTATTGATCAATTCATTATTACCACATTTGGTTTGCCTAATTCACTTATGTTCGATAATGCATCTTAGTTTTCTTGTAATATTATGACTGAATTTTATCTCAAAAGAGGTTTTAACCTTAAATGTTCTATTAATTACTATCCCCAAGGGAATGGTCTGCAAGAATCAAGAAATAAAAACCCTCATAGGAATCATAAAAAGGACTGCTGATCAAAGCTAGAAAATTTGGCATAATTCTTTACCATTTTCACTATGGGCAAATCAGATTACTTAGAAGGCCTCTATAGGTACTTCTCCATTCAATCTAGTTTATGGGAAAGAAGTTGTGATTCCATCAAATTTAGCTCTTCCCTCATTAGCCCTAGTTCAATTTATTGATGAAGTACCTTCTTCTTCCTTACAATTAAGAATATCCCAGATCCTTAAGCTAGAACAAGAAAGGGAAAAGGCCAAATTAATGCATGCTAAACATCATCAAATTTTAAAAAATTCTTTCGATGCAAATTTAGTTTCCCCAAAATATTTTTAGGTTGGAGACCTTGTCCTTAAGTGGGACAAGGCACATGAGGAAAAAGGTAAGAATATCAAATTCCAAAGAATGTGGCTTGGACCATTTCAAACTATAGAACAAATTGGCCCATCAACCTTCATGTTACAAGCTCTTCAAGGGAGAAAAGATTTTCTTCCTGTCAACGGGCTGATTTTGAAAAAATTCTTTTCTTAGAAGAAAATTTCTTCTAAATGTACCATACTCATACTTATATTTTTAGAAGAATAATATTTGATTACATACTTTTTCTTTTCATAAAACCTCTGAATCATTTTACGACTTTTTATTTTGAAGAATAATTTTTTTTGAGGAAATGACTACAAATTCAAAAACTGAACGAATACTATATAACTCGGAAATATTTTTCCATTGAAATTGTAAATTTTGTAAAACTGAAAATTTGTAAAGTCTTTTACTCCATTATCAGTCATAAAAGGTTCATTTTTACAAAGTAAAGACTAATTTTCACTAAGCTTATTTAACTCTAAATTCTCATCCAAAACTCTTAAGGAGTCAATGATTCTCCCCATCCATTAATTATGCTCTTTCTAAAGTGTAATTCAAAAATATAAAAATATTAAAAGGATAAGGGGTCTCATCAAGAGCCTGCTTACCATGATCATAGACAAATAATAGACTGACATTACCACTACTGCATATCAAACCAGGGTAATGGCTTATGATTATTAAATAATCATAAGATAAGGGGTCTGATCACGAGCCAACTTGTTCAGTCCAATTATAACCAGTGAATGGCATTGTCACTTTCTGGTCTCCAAGTGAGGACAATAATTTTTTAAGAACAAGAAAAACCAAATTATATAATTAAGGATTTATCTCAAAATATTGTAATAATAGATGGATGGGATACTGAATCATTGATGGTTAAAAGGTAAACCTGACGAAGCTATAAACACCTTCTGGCAGTAATGGTTATACCTATGACAAAATGAGTAAATCAAAAGGCTAAGTTACAAAAAGAAACCTAATTTATCTTTTAAACTCTTTAGTGATTGATATAGAGGAATGCAGATTTTTATTTAAGAAAGGTTTCTAAAAGATTAGCAAGAAGATGATTTTCTTTTTATTTGAAGTAATTTTATTCATTCAAATATTTTGAAAACATTTTTTATTTCCTTAGATATTTTTACTTGTTTAAAGATACCAAGAAATTCATTTTTCAGAGATAACTCGTTCTTCCAGTGAATCGCCAATTGTTGTGCTATTCAACAACCCCCATTATTTTAGAATAGTTTCCTTAGGAAAATAATGGGGACCCTTTAAAAAAAAATTAGACTAGAACAAATAAAACCCTTAAGTGATTAAGTGAAATAGAAATATGAGTAAAATGGGTTAAAATGATAAGCTTTTTGTTTAAAAGACACTTAAGTGGAGAATACAAAAAAAGCATGCAAGTAAATCACAATAAAAAAATAGCATGGACAACATATGGCTTCTAAAAAGCCACTCTAAATGATTTGTGATGTGAAAAACAATAAAGCACTTTAATAAAGGAAAAAGGCTTTTTACCTGAACGATATTCCACAGGACCCACCACTACCATGTAATCAATCACATATCAAATTTCTCCATGAAAACATTTAACCCGTCATTCACATTTCCTCAATGCGATGTACGCCATTGCATCACACTCTTGCTAAATGACCACTTCCTCCCACTATCCAATTCCACCGAAATTGTGATTCCAATATCACAATCAGAAAGAGGTGGCTATTCAACATTTTAAGAAGTTCACACAAAAATAAGATCTGTGATGCAGAAAGATCTCATTTTAATGCTTAAATGATTATGCGGACACATCAACCCACTAACAACTCAAGCCTCCAAAAATGATTTAACTGCAAGAGTATTGAATTTTTGGATTATCTGCGTGCCAAGTTTTATTCGCCCATTATTTCCATTATTACAGTACTTTCCTATGGTAACAAGACTACCCCTTTTTACTTATCATTCTTGATTTTACGCAGTCAAGTCCAAACAAGCAGAGCTTCTCAGAAATTTCTAAGGCTACGAAGAAATCCAAGAAACCCATGGCTCCCACTAATCCTATAGCTTCTGCTAGTGAAGTAACTAAGATGCCCCCTTATTCACAGATACAACATGTGCATCAGAGAGTGGTTATTCCTCTTGAGAAGTAATGTACAAATTATTTTAAGATGAGAAACCCAACATGGTTGAAAGAGAAGCTACTGCATATGCTTCTGATTCTTTAGAATCTACTATAGGAGAGGTCGCCAACTCTTTTCTACACCGAATATCTACACTTCCCCATATTTTACCATATAAATATATGGTAATATGGATTAGCAAAAATCTCAATATTGGAGACAGAACTTTACTGGCAAGCAAAGGTACAATGATAGGATCTTTCAAAGCTAAATATTTGAAGAAAACATACCACTTTCCAAACCCAGAGAAGGTATACGATAAATAATTTCTAGAACAATTATGTTGGAAATACTTTACAATGATTGCATGCAGTGCTGCCCACTTGAAGACTTCATGTGATGAACTTCTTGATGCTATTATGCACCTTGGTTGTTTCTCTTGTCATGCTACCCTTTGTTGTACCTTGCTTTGCTTTGCTTCCATAGAAAGTCTGGTCCTTTGCAGCCCTTAACAACACATGATCTAGCTTTTTCTTGCCTTCTAGGAGCTCAATATTGAATTTGGTGTATCTCTGTTATTTCAAATCCCCAATATCTTATTTTTGGTCCTGTATTAGTCCTCTGAGACTATTGGAATGGGGTCTCCTAACAAGCTGCGAAACAGGTCCATTTTGATTATATTTAATATAGCGCAAGGGTTTTGGGGTGGGTCAAAGCCCCGAACACATTGTAATGGGTCAAAGGGTAAACTAGGGGTCCGAAAACCATGAGTTGCGTACCATAGGAAAGTCGGAGCTAGATTTTTATAAATAGAAATGTATTTTGTATTGAAAAGGACAGGAATTGAGGAGATATTGAGGCAATCTGTTGCTTAAGCTGTCTGTTTGGGTTTTGGGGAACGGACTCTTGTTGGATGTGTGCACGGAGATCCTAGTCCAACTGTGTGCAGACCCTGTTACTGTGTGCGCAGGTTGGGAAGGAAATTTTAAGGAAAGTTTGATGAATGAATGAATGCAAATAATTATTAGAGACCTGAATCTGTGAGTTCTGTTATGTGAATTGCTGATAAATGTTGTGTTATGTATTTTCTATCTTTAAGTTGCGAAAGATCTTTGTACTGTGCTCTTGGATCTAGATCTGCTTTTTTATGTTTATGTATTGTTGTGTTGATGATATAGTAAGCCTATAACTATAGACCTAGTGCACGTGGATGCGAATAGGAACGTAATTAACCCTGCACAGGACAAGTTAATCTAGGAATTACATAAACCGAATGCAACCCTACTTTCCTTACCCATCCTTTCTCAGGGTGCAGAAACCTGGTTCCAGCACCCACCCATACTACATCGGGTGAGACTGTGACTTGAAAAAGTAGGTCACTGCCTGAAGGGCTAGTAGTATAGGGGTTTTTTGGAGAACCTTGCACATCGAACCTGGGTCAGGACCCCTCAAGCCAACAAATGGTTCCATTGACGGGACAGGAAGGAGGTTGAGAAAGGGATCGGGTACTGGAAAGTATGGATCGTCAGGCCTTTGAATCGCAAAATAAGGCCCTGGAAGCTGCTATGAAAGTAGAAGCTACGCCTCATAAGAGGGCTACGTTAGACATCTAGTAGATCTGGGAGCAGATTGAGGCCATGCACCAGGAAATTCGGGATCTGCGATAGGCTAGCATAGAACAGGGATCAAGGGTGTGTAGCCCAAAACAGTGGGGCTCGAGGGAACCTATGCTGAGGCATGGAGGAAGCTACACAGCCGAGTGGCATAAGGCCAACCCAGGGGCTTGTCTGGGCACCCTGGGTACCGCATCAGAGTGACGCTAGTGCCGGCATTGCCGGTCGATTGGCCATAAGGAGCAAGACTGCCAAGTCCATAAGGATGCAATGAATGAAGATTCTACCTCACCAAGAACCCCCTCAGGTAGGGATGACTCCCCCCCTGGGAGAAGGGATGGGAGCCAAAGCGGAAGCGCAGGTCGGGGTCGAGGCCAATCGATCTACTATAACTATGGAGGCACAGGGAATTCTGCGAGGGATTGACTGCACCCTGTACGATAGTCCTACAGGTATTATAGATAGTTGGGCCATGCGCTGGAAGACTGCCCAGCCCTAAAAACCAAGATATGGGGAAAGTGACTTTCATCTGCGCAGAAGGTGCGAAGGGTCCAGACTGAACTGAGGGGTCCAGACGCAAAGGTAAATGTAGTAACACGCAGCGGAGTGGTGATGGGAGGGGCTAAGGAGAAGGATGAAGTGTAGAAAATTTGAATAACTGATATATTATTCAACGAGATTCTCCTGATCACACACTATTTTAGCTTCATGCACAATACAAAATCCCTTCTACCATTGATCATCACATGCGGAAATAAAATCAACTGCATGCATACATTAAAACCACAAACAATCACACATATGAACACAGTATTTAATGGGAAAGCTTAAAAGTTTTGAAAACCCAAACTATACGTATATTATATCATGGAGATCATGTAACAATCATAGTACAAAAGCTCCTCACAAGCTCTCATGCACACCCTCCAATTGCTACACACTATCAAGCTAGATCTAGCAAAACACATGCTCCAATATTTTGCCACTTATTAGCGGCCCTGCTATGCGTTTTCAATGCTATGGGATGGCTTCATTAAATAGATAAACCCTGGCTTGAAGCGCACAATCCTCTTGGGCTTCTATGCTTCTGCGTGTGTTGCAAATAGCAATTTGTATAATCCCTGGCGATAGTTAACATGCTCTTTCACCTATCTCTGCACTGGTCTCCACTGAAACTGTCCATGCACTGAAGTTAACTGATGTATTCTTTAGTTGATTAATGAGTTTATAATTAGTGAATTAATTAATAATTAATTCACACCTCTCACTAATTGTATCAATTAGTTAAACTAGATACAAATAGCTCAACTATGTTTAGATTAGTTAAACTGAATACAACTCCACTAACTTCCTCAATCAACTCTACCAAACTTTGTCACATGAGTTCTAACTGAAGTCTTCATGCAATAGCTCCACATAACCCTCAGGAATAGCGTAATTCCTTCTGTCAGCTCATGTGCCACATCTGTGCACTTAACTGAAGTGCTCCAAGAGAATAAGATAATGTTTATAGTCCAAATATTATTAAGAGCTAATAATATTCGACATATCTATTTTTAGACTGGCAATCTAAAAATAGATTCCGCCCAATATGTCTAAAAATAAAAGTCCATCTATTTTTTCTGACTTGACCAACCATCCACAAATAGCATCCTGCAACTCATAGAACATGATCCATATGTCTAAAAATAGACTTTGCGCCAAAAATAACCTGCGGGCCCACTTAGTGAAGGCGACTCCTTTCCACTAAGCTCATCATCTTGTTGCAATCTCAACACTCCCTCTCAACAAGATAAGGATTATGTGCCAACCCTATCCTACCTCTGTGGTATTCGAATTTTCTCCTGGTGAGCACCTTCGTCAAGATATCAACATCCTGATCCTCCGTGGGAATGTATGAAAGTAACATGACCTTTCGCTGCACACAATATCTGATATGATGATACCGGATGTCAATGTGTTTAGATCTATCATGAAATACTGGATTAAACGAGAGTTTGATGCAACTCTGATTATCACAATAAATCACAGTAGGCTCTAAGTGTGAACCGAACAACCCGACCAGGATCTTCCTCATCCATATAGCCTCGCATGCAGCCAAACTCGCTTCCATATACTCGGCCTCTGCTGAACTGAGTGCCACGGATCTCTGCTTCCTGCTGTACCAAGAAACTGCTGTCGACCCGATACTGAAAATCCCTCCAGATGTGCTCTTTCTGTCCATTGGGCTCCTTGCCCAATCTGCATCCGTGAAGCCACACAGCTTCACCTCATCCGACTGTCTGTACCATAATCCATATCCCGATGTGCCTCTGAGATATCTCAATACATGCTTTCCTGCCTTCCAAAAGAGCTTGGTAGGCTTAACCATAGCTTGTGAAAGCTGGTTAACAACATAGCATATGTCGGGTCGTGTATTGACCAGATACATAAGCGACCCCACCAACTATCGATAAACAGTGGCATCCACTACCTCCGCTGAAGTAGCATCCTCCTTCCTCCAACCACCAGGAAGAGGAGTATCAACAGGCTTGCAGCCATGCATTTTGAACTTCTCCAGTATCTCCCGGGCATACTTACCCTGAGAAACAAACACTCCACCACTGCACTGCCAAATTTCCAATCCCGGGAAATAATGAAGGAGGCCCAAGTCCTTCATCTCAAACTCCTTTGCAAGATCAACCTTGCATGAGTGTATCAACAGTTCATCACCTGTCAAAATCAAATCATCTACATAAAGTACAATGATCAGCAACTTACCCTCCACCACAATCTGGTATAGGTTAGGATCCGCCTCACTCTTGGAGAATCCAAGTCCAGTGAAATAATTGTCTATCCATGTGTACCAAGCACGAGGTGCTTGTTTCAACCCATACAACGCTCTCTTGAGCCTGCACACATGCGACTCGCTGCTGAAGATATCGAAACCTTCGGGTTGCTCTATGTACACCTCCTCCTCAATCACCCCATTGAGGAACATAGTCTTCACATCCATCTAATGAATGTGCCACCCCATATGCGCTGAGAGAGCAAGAATCATCCGTATGGAAGAATACCTTGCGACAGGTGCAAAGGTCTCCTCATAATCGATCCCCTCAATCTTTGAAAAGCCTCGGGCAACAAATCTTGCCTTGTACTTCTCCACACTCCCGTCAGCTGCCTGCTTCACTTTGTAGATCCATCTCGAACCCACCATTGATTTCCCTTCCGGCCTCGGGACAATCTCCCATGCACTGTTTCTGACAATCGAATCATACTCTTCCACCATGGCATCTACCCATGTGGGGTCCTCCACAGCTTCCTCGAAAGAGGATGGCTCTGTCACGATACACTTGCTCATAAGAGCCATGTATCCAGTATACCGGTCAGGTGACTGTCTCTGTCTGCGCTGTGATGTAGGTGCTCCTACAACCTTATCTGCATCTTGAGCCAGTCGCTCAGCTTCTGTAGTGTGCTTCCACCCTCTGATGGTTGGCGTTGCCTGATTGGTCTCTTCCACTCCATGAACCTCGTCTTGTGGCTGATCCACATCCTGAGACTCATCCTTAGGAACTAATATCTCCTCATCTGCATGCAAGTGTGGCTCCCTCTCAAGCGAACACTTCATGGCTTTCTCCTCATGAAATTTTATATCCCGTCGCACAACAGTCTTGCGACTGTCTGGAAAATACACACGATAGTTGTGGGGCGTATCAGTGTACCCCACAAATATCCCAACCTCTACAGTCGGCTCCAACTTCTTCCTGGCATCCTTCGTCACATGAATGTAAACAGGTGAACCAAAAATCCTCAAATGGGAAATATCAAGCCTCTTACCAGAAAACGCCTCCTCGGGTGTACTCATGCCAAGTATCCTGTGAGGACAACGGTTCTGCACATATATTGCAGTATTGCATGCCTCCGCCCACTAGTGAATGGGTAGGCCCTAATCATGCAACATCACCCGTGCAACACCCATAATCGTTATGTTCTTCCGCTCAGCAACCCCATTCTGCTGTGCGTTATGAGGTGCTATGAGCTCTCTTCAAATTCCTTCTGTGCTACAAAAGTCCTTGAATTTGCCAGAGATGAATTCACCACCATTGTCGCTCCTAAGAGCCTTCACCTGCTTCCCCGATTCTTTCTCAACCAGTGCCTTGAACTCACAGAACTTTGAGTATGTCTCTCTCTTCTTCTGCATGAAGAAGATCCAGCACTTACGAGAAAAATCATCAACAAATATCACATAATACCTGTGCTTTGCTGTCGAAGCTACTGAGAAAGGTCCACACACGTCTGTGTGAATTATCTCAAGGATCGTCGTGGCGCGACTATCCTTCTCGTGAAAGGTGGCTTTCACAAATTTTCCCAAGGTACATCCCTTGCACTGATCTGACTGCGCAAGAGTACCCTTAGGAAGCCTAGTAGAAATTTGCTGCAGTATCTTCAAAGCTCCATGGTGAAGGTGGCCCAATCTCCGGTGCCACAACTCGCCATCATCCCGGCTCACCACTCCTTCTGCCTTGCCTGCCATTGTTGCGCAACCATCTACCTGCAATTGATAAAGGTTCTTAACTCGAACCCCTATCCTCCGGGTCTCACCAGTTGCCTTACTGCGCAGGAAAGCCTTTCCCTCGCTAAAGACAACATCATATCCCTTGTCTTCTAACATCGCCACAGAGATAAGATTCTTCTTTAATCCTGGAACATGCATCACTTCCTTCAATACGAAGGGTTTACCAGACTCCCTCTCAAAGGAAATGGTACCGATACCGGTCACACTGTATCTACCATCATCGCCCATCTCGATGTGCACTCCAAGATCTTTCTCATCCAGATCTGAAAACAAATATCGATCTCCAGTCATGTGAAAGACGCACTCACCGTCAAGAAACCAATCGATCCCACTGCTACTTGGAGACCAAGCATGCGATCATGAAAATACAAATTTTCAAATTGTGAGGCTAAGGCCCTCCAGCGTAGTCCCGGGAAATCGCTTATTTTTCTTCTTCTATGGACAATTAGTATGGCGTAATGTCCGTGTTGGTGACAGTGAAAGCACTTCACCTTGGACATGTCCTGCTTCTTGCCTTTCGCACCGGATTGAGAAGAATTCTTCTTGCTCTTCCATTTCTTTGCTTTGGCAGCCAAAGCACAATTCTCTTCATCAGAGTTCTTTGATGAAGATCCGTCCCTAGTACTCTGCCTTATCTCCTCTTGCACAAGATCCGACCAAAGTCGCTCGCATCCTGGCAATTTCTATCGACCATTGACAGAGTCCTGATAGGAATGCCAACTCTTCAGAATCCCAAGGAGAGCCAAGCTCACCAAGTCCTCATCATAAACAGTAACCCCCACACTTCCCAGCTCATCCCTGCATTGGATGAACTTCGTGAGGTACTTGGGCATACTGTCGCCTTTCTCCATTTTTATGTTCCTGAGTTTATCCTTGAGCGCTAACTTCCTCTGGTCGCTCTTGCTTTGGAATAGGTCTGTCAACGCTTTCCACATCAAGAATGGAGAAGCCTTACCATGAAGGCTGGACACTATGTGATCCTTTACACCTTCCAACAGAATTCTTCGACACTTTGCTGTCTTCTTTTGCCATGCGCTACACGGCAAAGATTACCAGAAGCTAGGCTTTGGAATTCTCGCATCCATGAACTCCTTCAACCCATTGTCATCCAAAGAAATACCCATCCCCGTCCCATAGGCGAGATTCAGCCGCCCTCAAGTGGACAACCCAATCGCAATCCATTGAAAGACATCTCAACTTCGACACCAAGACCAAGCTCCGCCGCAATCAATTTCACTGTTGATGTAACTCAACCACTTCAATGTTTTGCAATTGCTCCAATGATCAATATCCCTCTAATACCATGTATAAAATTTGAATAATTGATATATTATTCACCGAGATTCTCCTGATCACACACTATTTTAGCTTCATGCACAATACAAAATCTCTTCTACCATTGATCATCACATGTGGAAATAAAATCAATTGCATGCATACATTAAAACCACAAACAATCACACATATGAACACAGTATTTAATGGGAAAGCTTAAAGCTGAAAACCCCAACTATTTGTATATTATATGTCATGGAGATCATGTAACAATCATAGTACAAAAGCTCCTCACAAGCTCCCATGCACACCCTAAATTGCTACACACTATCAAGCTAGATCTAGCAAAACACATGCTCCAATCTTTTGCCACTTGATAGCCAGCCTCTATTGCATTTTCAATGCTATGGGATGGCTTCATTAAATAGATAAACCAACTGGCTTGAAATGTGCAATCCTCATGGGCTACTCCACCTATATGTGTGTTGCAAATAGCAACAGTATAGCCACAACTGATAGTTAACCTGCTCTTTCACCTATCTCTACACTAGTCTCCACTGAAACTGTCCATGCACTGAAGTTAACTGATGCATTCTTTAGTCGATTAATGAGTTTATAATTAGTGAATTAATTAATAATTAATTCACACCACTCTCACTAATTTTATCAATTAGTTAAACTGAACACAACTCCATTAACTCCTCAATCAACTCCACCAAACTCTGTCACATGAGTTCTAACTGAAGTATCCATGCAATAGCTCCACATAACCCTCATGAATAGCGTAATTCCTTCTGTCAGCTCCTGTGCCACATCTGTGCACTTAACTGAAGTGCTCCAAGAGAATAAGATAATGTTTAGAGTCCAAATATTATTAAGAGCTAATAATATTCGACATATCTATTTTTAGACTGGCAATCTAAAAATAGATTCCGCCCAGTATGTCTAAAAATAGAAGTCCATCTATTTTTTCCTACTTGACCAACCATCCACAAATAGCATCCTGCAACTCATAGAACATGATCCATATGTCTAAAAATAGACTTTGCGCCAAAAATAGCCTGCGGGCCCACTTAGTGAAGGCGACTCCTTTCCACTAAGCTCATCATCTTGTTGCAATCTCAACATGAAGCTGATACACTGATCCACAGGGAAGTTAGAAACCAAGAAGGTCTTGACCTGCGCAAAGTAAGGGAAATGTTTAGGGATGCCCGTAAGGACTTCCTTGAAACTAAAGACTCGCCATCCACAGACCTAGGGGATGAGGCAATAACTGAGGAGGTTAAAATATTCTTACAAGCATGCACGGGGCTACTTTGCAACCCTCGGGCAGTACAAAACCTACAAGCTTTACTGGAAATATGTGCAACGCACGATATCGGGATGACCAGCATTAAGGATGTCCATACATTGCACCAAAATCAGTGATGCACCGGTAGGGAGATGCGACTGACAGTCCAGATCCATGGCTATCGAATGGATCAGGTTATCTTAGACCTCAGATCAGACGTCAATATCCTACCTAAGCACACTTGGCAACGCATGGGGAAGCCTAAGCTGGAACGATCCACCATCCAGCTTCGATTGGCAAATCATAGAAGGATCATTCCTTTAGGTAGACTTCCCAATGGCATGGTGGATATTACGGGGGCAAGGATCCTGGCTGACTTCGAGGTAATATAAATGATGGAAGATGTGGATCCCTACCCTGCGCTCCTTGGGCTAGACTGGGCTATGAACATGGGGGACATTATCGATCTAAAAAAACGCAGCATGATATTTGAAAACTTGGGCCGACAGTTCTTCGTACCACTAGACCCGGTGGAAGACAAATGTTATGCAGGACCTATACCTAAGAAGGGGACTGATATCTATAAATTGACCATACCATGCCACGAGAAAGATACTGAGGATTCCAGTAGGGATCTAGAAGCTTGGCAGAACCGGCTAGGAGAAGCCTCTACGCTGCGTTGTCTTTGTATCACTAAGGAATCTCTCTTTATGACCCCTGGGGACAAGATGGGAGTAAAACTAAGACCTACCATGAGCAAGGGATGGGTCGACCCTCGAATAAGCAACAGACTTCATATAACACCTGTTGATTCCACGAGTAGCGACCCCTTGCCTCAAACCACTCTCACATCGGTGACGCAACCAGGGGTCAGGCAGTTGATGCCAACATCAGCCCCCCTTAAAACCCTAGTAGAACAGGCGATAAAGGTCTTTTGGTCTCGGGCCAAGTGCTACTTAGGCAGAAAGCTTGCATTGGGAGAAGCCAGGCAGCTGTCACAAATAGGCAACCTTAGTGTAATAAGTACGCCTAAGATACTGGGGATGCAACAACTAGTCGTTGGAACTGTCCCTTCAGGGGAGAAGCAGAATTTACCATTGAAAGGAGCGGCCCTTGAACCTTTGGCAGGACGAATTACAAGGGATTTGTATCTTTCCTGTGGAAACTCACCCCGTGCGAAACATCTCTCTCTCTCATTCGATGGAAAGTGTTTAAAGGTTGGTAGGATGATCGGGTTAGCGATATTATCTCGGGTAAACGGGAAACCTACTTTAAGTATCATGTAGAAGCAATTGAATGGAAAAATTTGTTATAGTTTTGGCCTCCCTCTCATGACTAGTAAACCTCCCCCGTCAGATAGTAGTTACCCAGAGCCGGGATTCATTTTTCGAGCAAAGATGCCGACCACTTCTCCTGTCGAACCCTCCGTCCCAACTGAGCCTGAGGTTAAAGAAGTTCTAGAAGATGAGCCGGAGCTGGAGGAAGTCCCTCCTCCATGAACCATGCAGAAGGGCAAGGAGAAATATCAAAGATCAAGGGCTTCTCCACAAGCAGCAAATAAACCCCGAAATTCCCCAAGACATCCCAGGCCTCCGCCCTCAGCACAAGATGAGCAGGAGGGGGGTCTGCTGGTTAACCCGATCAACTGGTTACCCCCTTACGTTTGACCATGAATAAAATATATACAGATACCAAAAAACTTGGATGGCCTGATCACCTACCTGCATACTCCGCTGACCCCAGGCAAGGTCCCCATCTTCGGTGATCCCTGTGGATGCCTACATGAGGTCAAGTTCGATGATCATAATCTGGCAGACGAGGATGCTTTTCTGGAATTGACCTCTGCATTATACTTTGACACAATCCATGAGGATGATGGAATCACGGTGATACCTCAACAATGGGTACGTGGCTTGGTAGGATCCAGACTCCTGAACTTGCTCCGCATGCCCTATTTCGGCCGTTACAATATCACCGATCGATTGGCACGATAGTTACTTGCCCTCATTCACAATGGTTGTTTATGGATTCATAACAGAGTCCCTATTGATGCTGAATTGATCCACAATATCACTGGCCTCCCGATGCAGGGGCTGCACCCACTTGAGAAAGTTGGCAAGAAATATGAAGCCGCTACCGCTCTGTATGTCTGGAAAACCTATGCGGTCCAACGAAATCAGCGAGGATTTGTGATCCAAACCATCAACGACCCTGCTACGCAAATCGAAACTCAACTGTTAGCCTGCAAACTCATGCGGAAGTGCCAGGTTGCGACTATCCCTGCCTATGTCATCCAGCTAGCCGGGCAGTGCGTGAATGGTGTATTTTTTAATTGGGCTCAATACTTGTGCGAATAATTTCTTACTAATGTCCGTGAGTCTCAAGAGTATGGGACACCTTTCTTCTACTCATCGTTATTATTCCTCATAGCCATAGTCGCCTAGGACAAACCTGAAAAATCGGTTGCTCCCGAGCTCCGCGATGGGATGTGCGAAGGCGCTCGGTATGCTCACTTATGGGACTCCAAGGATAAGCAGCGTATTGAGGATAAAAAGATCTTTTGAGTCCTTTTTCAGAGCAGTGTCACCACTGCCATCACATTAGGGGAATTTTGAGGTCTAAAATGGGCCTCCTAAGGAAATAATAACATAATAGCTAAACCAATAAAATAATATTTATGAATTTTCAATTCACTTTTTGCACCACAATTCATGTAACCATAGTTAAATTCAATTCAAAAGTTGTACCAAAATAAAATTAATAAAAAAAGTGTATTGATGTGACTGTAAATAAGAGTGAGATTTTCAAGAAAAAGTCATTATCATTGAAAAACTAATGCATTTGTCCTTTGTACTTAAATAACTTAAAATAAAATATAAATATAAATTTATAAACTCTTAATTATGTTATATGTTATTAGTTAAAATTTATATTTTTTAAATTGTATAATAACATGTAATTAATATACTATATAATATAATATAATATAATAAATGTATAGGGATATGCATTGTTTCTTTCAAGAAATATGAAATGAAAATAATATATTTTTATTCAAAAAGTGTGAAATTTCATTTATTATGAGTACTTTAATTTGACTTTAAAAGTACTTAGAGCACTACCATGGTTAACCATGATTTTTTATCCACCATTGAGAATGTGACAAGTAAGTACCTTCAACTCAAGCAATGCCACCTCAACCATTAGGGATGATGTCATCCCCTAAAATGTGATTGGTTCTCATAAAGTGAATTTTGATTGTACAATTTTCTTAGGAGGCCCATTTTAGACCTCAAAATTCCCCTAATGACTCCCGCCCTTGACTCTCCCCCACCATCTATGACAAATGCAAGCATATTGATGTATTTCAAATCACTATGCACTAGGTTTGAATTCGCAGTCTGGCCAGCCCGATGTGGGTAGAACTCCCTTATATGGTACCAAATGAAGAAATTGATCTACTGATTGAACTGTGGCCCTCCGCATGGAAAAAGGGCATCCCCAGCACGCCAGCATCAGTTACAGCTAAGCCCAAAGATAACCCGCCGCAGCCGCATCCAAACACAAATCTAAACTCGATGGCTACTACCACCCCCCCTCCTCCCAGTACTAAGAAGGTGGGGCCATCAACATCAGGACCAAGAAAGAAACATCAAGCCCATCGCGAGCACTATGACGCCACAGTCACATTAATGGGTGGCGACTTGGAACAGATCGTGAATGCGGTCACTATGGCTATAGAAGATAAGTGGGAACTTATTATGGCTCAGTGGAAGGCAGGGGTTGACTCTCTTTAGGAAGACCTTCGCGCTCTCCAGATCAAAATGCAACATCCCCCACCTAGCGAAGGCCAGGCCCAACCTCTGTCAGTCAATAGCGGCAGGGCACAGATCGGGGAGGTCGGTCGACTCTGGAATATCCCTTCCAGTGCCGTAGTCGGAACACAACCCCCGAAGGGCACAAGCATTCATCTGGACTTTTCTCAGCTGACATACGCAGCATTAGACAGTATCCTCCACACTGTCTCCCAGGAAATTAGTGACCGCGCTCAATCCACCACCCGACAGCTTGCGGTCGCCCAGCGCACCCTTGTGCAAAAGATCGAGGAAGTAGGCTTGGCTTGGTTACAACAAGAAAAGCTTGAGACTGTAATCCACCAGATCTGCACAGAAGTCAACATGAACATCACGAATGAGGATACCTCTAGAAGTAAGGTAGAAAAAGTGGTTGCTGCTCTCAAAACCTCTCGCTTAGAAATTTCAGACTTACGAGCCGGGTTACAGCCCGGCACACCCCCAGAAGTCTGTGCCCAGTGGATCGCCCTTATCACAGAAGCAACAACAACAATCACAGAGCAAATTACTCAAGCTACCACTCTGATGGAATCGGCCATACAGCTTTGGACTCACGTCCAGCGCAACTCAGTCCTCCAAAAAATCAATCAAGACTTATGACAGCGGCCATTGAAGAAATCAATGCTACGCTGTCTACTTTGGTGCCTGCCTAGCACTTGGCACGATTGAAAACTAGCAACGACCTCCAGGACGAGATTACGAAACTCTGGCAGAAACAACATGCCATATCGGAATGTCTACGACCCTAGACTACCTCGGCCCTCCAGCTAACACATGACATTGAAGGCGCAACTCAGCGCCTTAATGAGTTTCTGGCAAGTATTACCACGGCTACGGACAGCCCACCTTCCCAGAAGATGGACACTCTCGTACAGGATGCTGCGTCCCAAAGTCAGGCGGTACTCCCTCCGCTCGCCCGCGCTCTAGAGACTTTGCTTATGCAAATCGACGATGCACCAGTGCAGTGACTTGGGACGAGTCACAAGATTATGTTGGGGGACTGTTAGAATGGGGTCTCCTAAAAAGCTATGAAACTGGTCCATTTTGATAATATTTAATATAGCGTAGGGGTTTTGGGGTGGGTCAAAGCCTTGAACAAATTGTAATGGGTGAAAGGGTAAACTAGGGGTCCGAAAACCATGGGTTGCGGACCATAGGAAAGTTGGAGCTAGATTGTTATAAATAGAAATGTATTTTGTATCGAAAAGGACAGGAATTGAGGAGATATTGAGGTGATCTGTTGCTTAAGCTATATATTTGGGTTTTGGGGAATGAACTCCTACTGGCTGTGTGCGCAAAGATCCTAGTCTAGCTGTGTGCGGACCTTGCTGTTGTGTGCGCAGGTTGGGAAGGGAATTGTAAGGAAAGTTTGATGAATGAATGAATGCAAAGAATTATTAGAGACCTGAATCTATGAGTTCTATTATGTGAATTGCTGATAAATGTTGTGTTATGTATTTTATATCTTTAAGCTGCGAAATATCTGTGTATTGTGCTCTTGGATCTAGATCTGCTCTGTTCTGTTTATGTACTGCTATGTTGATGATATAGTAAGCCTATAACTATATACCTAGTGCACATGGATGCGAATAGGAATGTAATTAACCCTGCACAGGACAAGGTAATTTAGGAATTACAGAAACTGGACGCAGCCCTGCTTGCCTTACCCATCCTTTCTCAGGGTGTGAAAACCTGGTTCCAGCACCCACCCATACTACTTCGGGTGAGAGTGTGACCTACGAAAGTAGGTCACTGCCGAAAGGGCCAGTAGTATAGGGGTTTGTTGGCAAATCTTGCACACCAAACCTGGGTCAGCACCCCTCAAGCCAACAGATCCTTCTTTCCAATGCCACATTTTTTACCCAATTTTGATTCTTCAAGAGAGATTTATACCCAATCTCTCACAATGCCCTAATTATGGACTGTTTCCGCAGAGCAAACTTGTACGACGTACCATGTGTCACTGTTTCTTCATTCGAATATGAAATTGATAGAGAAAAAATTAAAATCTATGCACTATCTGCCACTTTTTATGGAATTCCAATCTGATACTCAGAGAGAGTGTTATGACGATTTTCCCAAGGTCACTTCTTTGAGATGAATTTCAGGAGCCTGCAAAAACACTGACTTCCACAGATCATATCTCCGAAAATACTGCGCTCCTTGATCTGAAATTTTCCCAGAATCTTCCTCAGAATTTCGGCTTCACCTCATAGAAATTTCCGCTTCTGAACCTTCGTATAAAAAAAGTTAGAGCGAAAATTCCACGATGACCTGTTTCAGATGGTGAAATCCCTTGCATGAGGAGGATACGAGGATCACAATTTATATAAATGCTTAGGTTGAGAGTGGCTTCAACAAGTGAACCTGGGAGGAATTTGAGGAGCTTAAAACATATTAATTATGAATTTTCAATGACCCATGCCACAACCCCATGGGGTTTTATCCCACTAACTGGGGGTACAAACTTCAAACATGAATATCTCTCAGACCGTGAAGAATTATATGGCGTGCCATATATCAACGGAAACATCTCGATAAGTAGAAACCATAAAAAGCATTATTGACCCAGAATATATTAATTTTGTAGGTAAAAATTCCCATGTAATAATGGGTTAGCCCCTAGTGCTACTTGGGTTGACATCAATGACAACCGCTGATCAACAATCTCCCCCTTTGGCATTGATGGCAACACAAGTACTCCCCCTGCGATCATGACACCTCTTCCTACAACATTATCTCCCCCTTTGACATCAATGGCAAAGGGTAACTCCCCCTGAAACACAACCATCCTATGGACCTATACACACTTCCACTCCCCCTGACACACAACCATCCTGTGGACCTGTACACACTTCCACTCCCCCTTTATATTCTGAATAAGGAAAATATAATGAGAACTTGAGAGAATCCCAAGATTATGGTGAAGATATTCCAATGCTTTACGAGTAATCTCACGATAATTAACACTTCCTGCCCAATTTGCATCTGTAAAGGAATGAGTAATGAGATTGTTACCCTTGGGATACCGCAAGCCATATTCTGTTGTTCCCTTTAGATATCGAATAATTCTTTTGATGGCAATAATATGTGATTCTTTTGGTGCTGCTTGGAATTTTGCTACTTGTCCAACTGCTTGCATAACATCTGGCTAGGAGGCTGTTACATATAGAAGACTACCAATCATAGATCTATACAACCTTTGATCCACATCCTTAGATGAGTCGTCTATGCTCAATTTGAAACCTATTACCATTGGAGTAAGGATGGGTTTGCAATCTTCCATCTTATATTTCTTGAGCATTTCCTTGATGTACTTGGCTTGAAAGATAAATATTATGTTCTCTTGCTGAGATATTTGAATCCCTAAGAAGTATGTGAGATCACCAAGTAAAGACATCTTGAAATCACTTTGCACCTTTGTAGAAAACTTCTTACTTAGTCGATCATCATTGATACCAAATATTATATCATCCTCTTTAGCTATTAGACATGCTTTAGTTGCTTCATCCAAAACATATATGTCTTTTGGAGCTCAACTTGCTATAGCCACAATTTCACCATACATGCCTTTCCTGATTTCACATTTTGTGGAGTTGAATAGTATTGTGTGTCTTTGATCACACATTTGTCCAACACTGAGCAGATTTTGATTCATGTTTTCAACCAATAGAACATTCTTGGCTAGAGCATCTTTTCTTTCGAGAGTGACAATACCTAATCCTATAACATTTGAAGATCCATCATTTCCAAAGGACACGGTTCCAACCTTCTTCTCTTTCAGAGATAAAAATTTATTTCTATCTCCAGTCATATGTGTTGAGCAACCGCTATCAACATACCACACATATTTGTTGTTTTGAGCCTTGAAAACGAGAGCACAATTATCAGTCTTCTTCTTCTTCCATGTTCGTTCATTCTGTGGCTTCGAAGATTATTCTAGAGGATTTTCAAGTCTGCAGTCTTTGGCTATGTGTCCAAAGTTTCGACATTTGTAACATTCAATATTATTTCTTAAATGTTCAAATCTATTGATGTTTCTCTGAGCCCTGGGAGGTTCATATTTGATAGATCTCCTGGAATTGTATTCGTTCCTAGGGTACGTGCAACATTCTACAATTTTATGACCAAATTTTCCACATGAATAACAGTAGCCATAAAAAATATGTTGGTACCTAGATGGAAATTTCGTCGAGGAATTATCTTCCAAGGTTGTTCTTGTGAATCTTGTCCAATGAATTCTACATGCATGTTAGATCTCATAGCTTCATTGTATTTTGTTGTAGAAAGTCCTGCTCCTTCTTCTTTGTAACCGATGCCAATTCTGTCATTGTAAGATCATTGATTATTGATTAGTTCTTCCAATGCCCTTGAGATGTTGGCATAGTTTTGGACAGTTTTTCCTTTCTTCACTCCCTCACACAGCGAGACTACTTCGGCTTCTAATTCTTCCCTTTCTTGGTTGCTTTCTTCCAACTTCTTTTGAAGTGATTCTTCAATGCATTTGTGTTCTTCAACTTCAATTTTGAGACCTTGAACTTGTTCTTCAAGAGTATTGGAACGAATCTTCACTGCCTTGCGATCTTTTATAAGCTTGATTGCTTCCTTTTAAAATTATTCTATGGTCAATCCTTCTTCTTCGTTGTTTGATACCTCTTGTTTATTGTGCTTGGCCATAAACAATACTCTCTCATTGGCTTCTTCTTCACTGTCATTTTCTTCATCGGCTGATGAGCTATCTTCTTTAGAGAGAAAGTTCCTTTTGAATCCTTGCTTATTGAATTTCTTAAAGCCTTTCTTTCCTTTTGAGTTGCCATCACTATTGTTTGGACATTTTGCTGCGAAATTCCCAACCTCATCACAGCCGAAACATATCAATGGAAGTTTACCTTTGATTTTTCCGTTACCAATTTTTAGTTTTCTCGTGAAGTAAGCATATTCTTCATATGAAAGACCTTATTCATCATCTCCCTTTTCTTCACACTTGCAGGTGCATGTCTTTTCAATTGAAGGTTGTTTATCCTTATTGGTTTTCTTAGATGCAACGAACGTAGTTTCTAGATGCGAAGTACCCTCTTCTTCATCAAGTCCCATTTCATATGCTATGAGAACTCCATGTAATTCCTCTTTGCTGAGTTTTTCCATATTTGCACTATATTCTAAGACCGATACCTTTGGGTTGAATCTTCCTGGTAACGTTCTAAGAATATTTTTTATAATAGTCTTCTCCTCAACTGGATCTCCCAATCCTTCCAGAGTATTGGTTATTTCATCAACATATTGGAAGTATGTAGCAATGTTGCAATATTCTTTCATTCTGAGTTGCTCAAATTTTTCTCTATAGATTTGAAGCTTTGCTTCTTTGAAATTTGAGTCACCTGCATATATATTTTCAAGCTTGTCCCATACATTTTGGCAGTTTTACAACCCAACACCTTATGATAAGTAGATTCAATAAGTCCACTAATAATAATATTCTTTGCTTTTGCATCATTTACCAAATTCTTCTTACCTTGTTCATCTATGGTTGATGTAAATCCACTTTGAACAGTGTCCCATACTTCGTAACCTTGCACCAAGAGATAGACCTCCATTCTTCCTTTCCAGAGTGCATAATTATTTTCATTGAACAGAGGTACACCATTCTTGGTATACTCCATGACCTCCTTCCATCTGTTAAACTACTATTGAAGGAACCAAGCTCTGATACCAATTTTTGGAAATACTTTACAATGATTGTATGCAGTGCTGCCCACTTGAAGACTTCATGTGATGAAATTATTGTTGTTGTTATGCACCTTGGTTGCTGCTCCTCTACTGCACCTTTCTTTGCTTTGTTATGCACCTTGGTTTTTTCTTGCCTTCTAGGATCTCGATATTGAATCTGGTGTATCTCTGTTATTTCAAATCCCCAATATATTATTTTTGGTCCTGTATTATTTCTCTGAGTCATCTTTCCAATGCCACAGGTCTGACCCAATTTTGATTCTTCAAGAGATATTTATACCCAATCTCTCACAATGCCCTAATTATGGATTGTTTCAGCAGAGTGAACTTGTACGGCATGCCACGTGTCACTGTTTCTTCATTCAGCTACTAAATTGATAGTGAAAAAACTAAATTTTGTGCAATATCTACCACTTTTTACGGAACTCCAATCCGATACTCATAGAGATATTTATGACGATTTTCCCAAGGTCACTTCTTTGAGATGAATTTCAGGAGCCTGCAAAAACACTTACTTCCACAGATCATATCTCCGAAAATGTTGCACATCTTGATCTGAAATTTTTACAGCGCCTTCCTCAAGATTTAAGCTTCACCTCATAAAAATTTCCACTTCTGAACCTTCGTAGAAAAAAATTTAGAGTGAAAATTCCACGATGACCTGTTTCAGATGGTGAAATCCCTTGCATGAGGAGGATATGAGGATCACAATTTATATAAATGCTTAGGTTGAGAGGGGCTTCAACAAGTGAACGTGGGAGGGATTTTAGGAGCTTAAAAATATTAATTATGACTTTTCAATGACCCATGCCACAACCCCATGGGGTTTTAGCCCACTAACTGGGGGTACAAACTTCAAACATGAATATCTCTCAAACCGTGAAGAATTACATGGTGTGCCATATATCAACAGAAACATCTCGACAAGTAGAAACCATCAAAATAATTATTGACCCAGAATATATTAATTTGGTAGGTCAAAATTCCCATGCAATATTTGGTTAGCCCCTGGTGTTGCTTGGGTTGACATCAATGAAAATCGTTGATCAACAAATTCCTCAAGGAGAATGAACTAAAGTTTGACCCCATAAAGCAATGGAGGAACAACCCAAGCAAGAATAAACATGATGATAAGGGTATGTATTCCACTGATTCTCTTGCTAGTCCCTATTTTTATATTTATGTAATGCTGTCTAGACTTTTCGACCAACCCAATATCATTAAATTATCAGTTTAATGGGTTCCCCTTATGTATGCGGTTACAGATTCTTATATCATGGACTGGGGAACCATTTTTTCAAATAATATTTCCACCCAGTTTCTTGAATATAGAAAGAATTGTTCCATTTCATCTAAAATATTTCCCCCATTTTACATGAGTGCCTACATTATGGATGCTGTATGTTTTACCTCAGATTTTCCAACCATGGGTTGGAAATGGACTACCCAAGACCCTACTCCCATTCCTGTCTATCATAGTATTCTATGGGAATCAAAATATGAAACTTATTTCTACAATATCTACCATGGAGTTATGCTCCCATTATTTCAAGCCTTGTTTGATGAAAAGGCCCCCAAATTATCGAAAGAAGCTCAAGTAGACTTCATCTCCATTGGAAAATGGTTTGGCGAAGAATTGTTTACTTATTTTAGAGTCTTCAGAAGCTTAGCCTGACCACATGTCCTACCATTGTATGTTCCAAATAAATTTCTTGCAAGATAAATCACTTATCAGATTGTCGATAATGGATTGAATAAGATTTTGAAAGAGGAAAAGAAAGCTTCGTGGCCCTCTTTTCCTATTCATTGTGGTGTCTATGCGTTAGACAATTACAAGCATGCGGGGTTAGAGGTCAATCAAATCCAATGCTTGAACAATTTAAAACATGCAATATGACCCAAACCAAGTTGCCTTAAATTTCACAACTCAAGTGAAAATTGGACTATTTGAGCATGAGGATGATGATTTCGATGGCTTGTTTGCGTCAGTTGATAATTATTCTATAATACAGAAATTAGCACCATCACGCTTTAATCCGTAGTAACTTTCAAAGTTAAAGAATTACAAAAATAAAAGATTAGAAGGGATTCCTTTAAATATATTGGAGGTATCCCAACCTATCTCCCAGAATGAACAACAATAGAAAGAGCAGGAAAAGGAGCAACCAACTAAGGATACTGAAGTCCTTAACAGAACAGAAGAAGATAAGTCTACTGGAGTTCAAGCTAAAAATCCACAGTTTCCAAGTGACTTAAATGATGTCTGGAAGGATTTTAATCAACAACTTCAAGGAGACCAAGAAATGGTGATCATTTATCATCAACAAGAAATGGAAACACCTCATGGTAAAAGTCAGAACTCGTTTACTGCTGGGTCAACTAACAAATCAGTTAACATAGAACAAGTAAAATTTATCTCGACCTACCCTACATCAGATATTGTGTTGAAAATTGAAGAAATTCCTCCTTTAGATATATTTTACAGTCCCAGACATAAATATTTCATGAGCAGTTAGAGGAAAAGGAGGAGAACAGAACATTCAGAAATCCTTGTTCCCGGAGAATCCTTCAATTGGAACAAGAATCGCAAGCAGAGAAGCATAGTGTTAATCAACAATTACAAGCACAAGTATCACAACTTCAACATAACCTATATTAATTAAAGCTGTAACACCAATATGAAATTGGTGCTAAAGATACTCAGATACATCAATTTCAATTCACTGTTGAGCATTTGAAAGACAATCCCAAAGTAGATGAATTCAGGAAGGAAGTTTGGAACTAAATGCCTTATTGGCCCAACAACAAGTTTTTTTCTGCCAAAAATTATCTAGTATTATTGAACTATGTGAAAAAAGTGATTCACTAATGAATCGAGTAGCTGACCAGAGGATCCGCTTTGATGAGATCAATGACATGTAGAAATTTGAATAATAGCTGAATTATTCACCGAGATTATCCTGATTACACACTATTTAAGCTTCATGCATAATACATAACCTCTTCTACAATTGACGTTCAATATGCGGAAATAGAAACAGTCGCATGCAAACATAAACACAATAGTCAAGAACACATATAACACAGTATGTAATGGGGAAAGCTTACAGCTGAAAACCCCCAACTATCTGTATAATATAATGATAGATAATCATGTAACAATCATAGTACAATACTCCTCACAAGTACTCAATACTATCTCCAATAGTTACACACAAACTAGCTCAGATCTGAACAAGTCACAGGTTCAAATCTCCTCCACTGTTTGCCTGCCTCTACTGCGCAATCGAAGATGAGAATGAATGAGATCCAAGTTCGAATCCCCTTGGCTTGTACTGAACAATCCTCATTGGAAATCTTAATCAATGTGTGTGAAAATCTCATGCACAACCATAGTCACAACTGATAGTAGACTCACCCTTTCACCCACCTCTAAAACTGGTCTCCACTGAACTGTCCATGTATTGCAGTTAAATGATGTATTCTTTAGTTGATTTATGAGTTAATAATTATTTAATTAATTAATAATTAATTCACACCACTCATCACTAGTGTATTTTTCAGTTAGACTAAATACAACTAGTTCAACTAAGTTAAATAGAACACAACTCCACCAACTGTCTCATCAACTCCACCAAACTCTGCCACATGAGTTCTAACTGGAGTCAACCATGCAATAGCTCAACTAACCCTTAGGAAAAGCATAGTTCCTTCTTTCAGCTGCATGTGCCACATCTATGCATTTAACTGAAATGCTCCAAGAGAATAGGATAATGTTTAAAGTCCAAATATTATTAAGAGCTAATAATATTAGACATATCTATTTTTAGACTGGTAATATAAAAATAGACTCCGCCTAATATGTCTAAAAATAGCAGTCGATCTATTTTTGCAACTTGACCAATCATCCATAAATAGCATCCTGCAACTCATAGACCATGATCCATATGTCTAAAAATAAACATATTCTAAAAATAGACTTTGCGACAAAAAATCACCTGTGTGGCCCCCACCTAGTTTAGGTGATCACTTTCCAACTAGGATTAGGAAAGATGTTTCAGGATGCCTCCTTCATTGTTTCTTGTTGCAATCTTCAACACTCCCTCTTAACAAGAAAGGAATGTCTTTGCATGCGACATGCGACTCCATGCATTCGCCCTGCAACCTTCACAAGCGCCATGCAACTCCATGCATCTTCTCTGCAACTCCTCTGAAACTGAATATGCTCCAAACAACTCAATCAGTCTGATGCGCCATGCAACTCCATGCATCTATCATCAAAGTCTTCGACTTCTGCTGGGCCCAATTGCACATGTCATCAGGAACCACTGCGTTGTTGAACTTTTGCACCCATGCACTCTGCACTTGCTGTCAACTCTGATTTGCGCTCCAGTATCCGACACTGTCACTTTGATCTGCCTGCATCAATCCAAATGATCATGCTACTGTTGCACTGTGGGAACCTTGTAGCCAGGTTCAATTCATGAGATCCACACCATCTCATGAATCCTGCCCAGAAATCTCCTCTTGGGATTATTCATGCATGTCACCCCACCTCTCACCTGGTGGTATAGCTGCATGCACTCCCTACGCCCATCTGGCCAAAAATTTCTCTGCATGGTGGTTTCTTCCACTCCATGATCCTCATCTTGTGGGCTGCTCCACATCCTGGGGTTCACTCTTACTGCATGCAAAAATTGCTCCCTCTCAAGCATAAATTGCATGTCTTTCTTGCACTTCCCAACAGTAGGAAGCTCCATAGACATCCCATCTACTTCAAGTCTGTAGAGATTCTTTGCTCGAATCCCAACCTTCTTGACTTGTCTTGTTGCCTCGTGTCGAAGGAAAAACTTTTCCTTCACTAAAGACAACTTCATACCCTTTATCCTCTAACATTGCGACTGAGATCAAATTCTTCTTTAAGCCTGGAACATGCACTACATATTGTAAAAGAATGAGTTTACATGACTCCCTCTGAAAGGTTACGGTACCAATGCCGGTCACATTGTATCGTCCATTATCGCCCAACTCAACATGCAACTGGAGATCTTTCTCCACCAAGTCACTAAGAAGATTCACATCTCCCGTCATGTGAAAGGAAGTGCCACTATCAAAATACCACCCCGATCCTAATGCACTAGAAACCATGCATGCGATCAATGAGAAGTCCAGCTCAAATTGCGAGGCAAAAGCCTCACCAGCTGCAGCTCCAACAGCATGCTTGTTCTTCTTCTTCTGTGGACAATTTGTGGTGTAATGTCCGTGATTGTGACAGTGAAAACACTTCACTTTGGACATGTCATGCTCTTTACCATCCACACCGGATTGAGAAGCATTCTTCTTTCCCTTCCCCTTCCTTTCTTTGGTAGCCAAAGCGAAATCCTCTTCATCAGATGCCTTTGATGAAGATCCATCCCTAGCACTCCGCCTTATCTCCTCTTGCACAAGATCCGACCAAAGTCACTCCCATCTTGGGAATTTCTCCCAACCATTGACATAATCCTCATAGGAAAGCTAACTCTTCAGAAGACCAAGGAGAGCCAAGCTCACGAAGTCCTCATCATCCACACTAACTCCTACACTCCCAAGCTCATCCCTGCAGTGGGCAAACTTTGTAAAGTATACCGGAATAGTGTCATTCTTCTCCATCTTTATTTTCCTGAGTTTATCCTTGAGCGCCAACTTCCTCTGGTCACTATTGCTTTGGAATAATTCTATCAACACTTTCCACATCAATTATGGAGAATATTTTCCATGCAGGCTGGATACAATGTGATCCTTCACGCCCTCCAACAGAATCCTTTGACACCTTGCTGTATTATTTTGCCAAGCCTCAACCAAGGCTGCATCGCTAGGATTTGGAACTTCAGCATCTATGAAATCCTTCAGTCCATTTTCATCGAGCACCGCCTCCATCCTATCTCTCCATGCAATATAATTCGAGCTGCCTTCAAGAGAATACTCCAATTGCAATCCTTGATAAGACATTTTGACTTCGACACCATGAAAACACTGCAGCAAAATTTCGAATTCCAAGCTCAAAACTCAACTGCTTCTGGATCTATGAGAACAAAGTATTTATAGCACAGAGATCGACTGTAGGGGCATTTACTGTATATATCACCTTTTAGAGAAAGGATGGATCCAGAGGCTACCTGGCCCGTTATAGACTCTGTCTACCGAAATAATTGTAATCACTGTAATAGATCCCGATGATCAATTCTCTACTCCGATACCATGTATAAAATTGAATAATTTGTTGAATTATTCACCGAGATTATCTTGATTACACACTATTTGAGCTTCATGCATAATACATAACCTCTTCTACAATTGATCATCAATATGCAGAAATAGAAACAGTCGCATGTGCACATAAACACAATAGTCAAGCACACATAAACACTGTATGTAATGGGGAAAGCTTACAGCTGAAAACCCCCAACTATCTGTATATTATAATGATAGAGAATCATGTAACAATCATAGTACAATAGTCCTCACAAGTACTCAGTACTATCTCCAATAGTTACACACAAACTAGCTCAGTTTTGAACAAGTCACGGGTTCAAAACTCCTCCAATGTTTGCCTGCCTCTACTGCGCAATCCAAGATGAGAATGAATGAGATCCAAGTTCGAATCCCCTTGGCTTGTACTGTGCAATCCTCATTGGCAATATCAATCAATTTGTGTGCAAATCTCATCCATAGCTATAGTCACAGGCAGTAGCCACACTCACCCCTTTCACCTTTCTCTAACACTTTGGTCTCCTAGAAACTGTCCATGCATTGCGATTAACTGATGTATTATTTAGTTGATTTATGAGTTGATAATTAGTGAATTAATTAATAATTAATTCACACCACTCATCACTAGTGTATTTATCTGATTAGACTAAATACAACTAGTTCAACTAAGTTAAACGAACACAACTCCACCGTCCTTACATGAGTTCTAACTGAAGTCAACATGCAATAGCTCCACTTAACCCCTAGGAATAGCGTAATTCCTTCTGTCAGCTCCTGTGCCACATCTGTGCACTTAACTGAAGTGCTCCAAGAGAATAAGATAATGTTTATAGTTCAAATATTATTAAGAGCTAATAATATTCGACATATCTATTTTTAGACTGGCAATCTAAAAATAGATTCTGCCCAATATGTCTAAAAATAGAAATCCATCTATTTTTCCAACTTGACCAACCATCCACAAATATCATCCTGCAACTCATAGAATATGATCAACATGTCTAAAAATAGACTTTGCGACAAAAAATCACTTGTGTGGCCCCCCCACCTAGTTTAGGTGATCACTTTCCAACTAGGATCAGGAAAGATGTTTCCGGATGCCTCCTTCACTATTTCTTGTTGCAATCTTCAACATGACAAAGTATCACAGTATGTCACCTAGCAAGATATTGCTGAAGGCCAAAAGGCCAATCTTCCAAGATTGAAGATTCCAAAAAGGAAATCTTATTTACTGATTGGGACATACAATTAAAACAACATGAAAGGGAAATTTGCAGATCCGAAGATGTTGCTAACAACATTGTTGAAACAGTTAGCCAGAATATTATTGCTGCTAATCTAATTGATAGATGCCATCCTAGCTCTCTACCTACTGTAAAAGATTTAATAAGATAGTGGCAGAAAATTTCCAGGGTAAAGGAAGAAATCATCAGAAAATTAGAGAAGTTAGACTGGGAAAAGTATTGGAAGTACTTCGTCAAGCCACATAGCCAATCGCTAATGTTGCGTTGCCTAACATATAATTCCTCTTACATGATGCCTCCACTATAAGATGTGCATCAGGCCAGGCCAACCCCTTGAGGTACAACCTATGATCAACATCCTTCAATTGAAGGAACAAATGGCTAAAGAGACAGCGATGCAATCCTGAAGCGAGTCATCCCACCAAATTATGTTTCCGTTTTAATTTCACTTAATTTAAGGAGAGTTGCTTAAACCTCCTTAGATATTTATGTAATTTCTATTTTTGTACTCTTTATTTTATTATATAAACCCCTTCATATCTTTTAAGAAGGGGTCCTGAAATTTTGAAAAGAAGACTTTACAGAAGTTGTAGTTTTGCACTCTTAAAGTTTTTTTTAATAGTAAAGGTTGGATGAGAGACTATTTTTCAAATGAGAAGAGTTAGCATATATATGTTACTTTTATCTTTATGTCGATATTCTATTTCAAATGAGAAATAGTTGATTTACCTTATGATGTTTTGTTTTATGTATCTTTTTAATACAATCTAGCATTAATTCACTTCTGAACATGTACGATTGCCCTTGTTTATACATATTCAATACACGCAATAAATAGATGCGATATATGCTTATTAATTTTATTTGATTAACTATTTAATAAAATCAATTATCTTAAATTGTTCTACATCTCTCTAAGTGTTTGTTAAATATTTATTTTCATTCACTAAAATATCATCTCTTTAAATCACATATAAAGATAATACATCCTGAGATAGAGTGTTACACAGTAATTTGTCACCGTCCCTACAATACCCCATCCCGCACATTAGAGGGCTTATTCCGTGACCTATGAGCAGTGACATGACCTGAAACCACTTTCATGGCATCCCCCTTGACAAGGACAATCATTCCCCTTAAGACAATTTCCTGTAAAAAGCCCTAAAAATAGCCTTTTTAGCCTTGGCGCGACTAGCAAGTTCAGCCCTCGCGGTGGGGGAAATCCACCAAAGAGGGCGCGCCAGCTGGCGCTCTGTCACAGTGTATCACCCGTGCCAGGCTTAATAAGGAGTGATGCAGGGGCATTAGACACTAGCCAGCAATGTAGGAGGTTTTGTCCACATGTTGTGGCTAGGAGGGTTCAAAATCATCGAATTGTAACAACTAGGTGTCAATACCTCAGCTGACTGTTTCATTTAGAGTAGTTAGAGTTGTAGAAGTCGAATAGTTCAGTTAGTCCATCTGTCATATTTCAGTTAATTGAATTATTGTAATTAGGCTGTTGATTTTCTAAACCGGTCCTCACAAAGGAACCGAAGAGCCACATTGTAATGTATATAATTTGTATTCTTCGGATGTACTGAAGAAAAAAAGAGAGGAGGAGAGCGGAGATATTTCTGCAATAAAATCTGTGTGTTAACAATTGCTTCCAGTTAAATGAATTTTAGTTCCCGTTGATTATCTAACTGTCTCGAGTCGTTATTTGTGAAGAAATTGTTTAATTGTGGGGCGCTTGTACATTGATTCCGTGTAGAATCGTTGAGTGTGGTGGTTGTATAATTCCACATTTCTCTGTCTATTGTTTCCCCTGAATGGCTTGGATAAACTCTGCGAATTAAATTCCAACGCAGTGCCTCTGTCTATATTACTGTGAAATTCCCCTCCGAATTATCGGGTCAACCTTTATTGAAATAAACCTGAGTTGCGAACCTGAGTTGAGGCATACAAAGGAGAACGCAAACTCGACGTGAACCTCGGCTAACAACTGTACCAAAACCGCGAGTGGATTGCAAACCTGGTTTGCCCATATCGCAC
This sequence comes from Pinus albicaulis, assembly GCA_034641835.2. Lineage (NCBI taxonomy): Eukaryota > Viridiplantae > Streptophyta > Pinopsida > Pinales > Pinaceae > Pinus > Pinus albicaulis. The sequence goes on from CM076569.1 coordinate 821,494,616, forward strand.
CGCTTTTGGTGACTAAGTGGTATTTCCTGGTTGGGGAGCGATTCCATAGAGCCCTTGACGCGTGGCACAGGATGGAAGCCCAAAACCGCCTTTCAATGCGCGCCATCGCACATTATCGTTCGACCAAGGATGCCGAGTGATATCGTGGTCTGTCGTTGATCTGGGAAGGAGCCATCGGACAGTGGTCGGTTGGTAAAGATGTGTGGAAGATAACCAGGTACGGTATGAGAATTTGATTGGCTATTGGTCATAGAGGTGGGGCCCAGAGCCAAAGGTTTAATATACAGTCATAGGTTTAAAACAGAGTGTCGATATTAATATGAAGTTTCAAAAGTTTAAACATTTGTTATAAGGCATGGCACACATAGATAACTTGAATTCCCGCGATTGAATGTGTATAAGTGCGAAGGGTTGTAACCTTAGTCCAAGGTTTAGTGGTGGAATAAAAGTCTGGAAAATACGTTGAGAATTCAAAATTTGTGAAAATATTTATTTGTCAATTTATTTGAAATTGATAAATAAATTAAAAAGAAAATCAAAGAGTCACGTGGGGTAAAAGAAAGGGAAATGTTGATAGAGCCACGACTACAGTTGACCGACTCTCCTTAGGGGTGACTTTCAGTTTTGTTGCGTCATTTGTGGTATCAGAGCCATTTTTTTTTAGTTTTTTTTGCAGAGAACTGACATGGAAATCCGAGTTGGTAGAGGTGCTGGCAGAAGGAGACTTTTTGCCAATGCAAAGGTGTTGGGGATGTTGCAGAGGGTCGAGGCAAAAATGGATGCCATGGAGCGAAGACAGCCTAGAGATCCTAAAGATATCAGTGAACCTGAAATAGAAGAAGCTGAAGAAAATGTTGAGATTCCTCCTAACATGAGGCGCCTTAGAACTGTTCTGGGGTCTGCAGTTAAGCCCAGAATTGAAGTGTCGAGTTATGAAGGGGGACTGAATCTAGATGAACTGGTGGACTAGATAAATGAAATGAACAAATGCTTCAATTATGAAGAAATAAGCGAGGATAAAAAGGTCAAGTTTGCAGTGACAAAGCTGAAAGGACATGCTGCACTTTGGTGGGATGGAGTGCAGGCATAAAGGAGGAGAGTTGGCAAGCAACCTATCAAGAGCTGGACCAGAATGATGGCTAAACTAAAAGGTAAATTCTTGCCTAATGATTATCAGTTCTCCCGCTTATAAGAAAATGCGAACACGAAGACGATTCTTGTGATCAAAAAAAAAAAAAAAAATATCGAAGGAATTCTACGAGTGAGCATAAAGGGTTGAGAAATTCGAAGACACACCGGAAGAAAAGGCGCGAGATGTGTGAATGGTCTCAGTGAGAATCCAAAGACCAAGATTGGTCTTCTGTCTCTGAACGGTGGAAGAGCCTGCAGATGGCCTTCAGCGAGAGGAAAACTACGAGAAACGATTTATGAAAGAAGAGGTACTTTCCACCAGAAGGAAAGTCGGTGGTAGAGAAATCCTACTACACCCGAGATGGAGCTAACGATGGCTCACCTCGAATGCGTCTACGGATGATGGTTGAGGAAAGAAGGTTCTTATAGAGAAAAAGGAAGAAGAGCGACGAGCGATGAAAGTTGAGGTGTTATAGATGTCAGCAAGTGGGACATAAGCACTATGAGTGTCCAGAGAATGTGGGTGATGGTCCAAGAAATGTTGTTGTTGCCCAGGCTGGAGAAGAGGCAGAAATTGAAGAAGAAATTCTTCCAGAGAGGGGAGATTCCTTGATGGTAAATAAGGTCATGTTGAAGCAAGCTAAAGAGGTCACTGAGCCTGCACAAATGAAGACTTTGTTTAGGAGCATATGCAAAGTCCAAGGGAAATGCTGCCAGCTAGTCATTGATAGTGGCAGCACAGACAATCTAGTTTCCACTAAGGTGATAGAGAAATTGAAGTTGAAAACAAGGGAGCATCCAAATCCCTACAGGGTGTCCTGGCTGCATAAAGGGCACCAGCTGGCTGTAAAATAACAGTGTGAGATAGAGCTGCAAATGGACAAATACAAAGATAAGGTCCTGTGTGATGTAATGCCCATGGATGTGTGCCATATACTGTTGGGTAGACTTTGGCTATTTGACAGAGCAGCAGTGCATGATGGCAATAAGAACACTTATAAGTTCTTCAAAGATGGGGTACACCATACATTGATACCCATGGAAGAAGGAGAACCATCCAGCAGAGTGATTGATCCAAAGACCTTGTTGCTGAGCGGGAAGGAATATCTGCAGCAGATAGAAGAAGAAGAGGTAAGTTTTTCTTTATTTTGCAAACCTAAAGTAGTTCTTACTTCTACAAAGATTTATGATTTTCCAATAGAAATCCAAGAGATGTTAGACAATTATTGTGACATTATTGTGGATGATTTACCTGATGAACTGCCACCTGTGAGAAATATCAGTCATCAGATAGATTTTATCCCTGGTTCAAATCTGCCAAATAAGGAAGCCTATAGAATGACTCCCAAAGAAAATGAGGAAATCAGGAGACAAGTACAGGAATTGGTGGACAAGGGGATGATCAGAGAAAGTTTGAGTCCATGTGCAGTACCAGCAGTATTAAGCCCAAAGAAAGATGGAGGCTGGAGAATTTGTACTGATTCCAGAGCAATAAATAATATCACAATCAGGTACAGATTCCCTTTGCCCAGAATTGAGGATTTAATGGATTTTTTGACTAGTGCTAAATATTTTTCAAAGATAGATTTAAAAAGTGGATATCATCAGATCAGAATAAGAGAGGGTGATGAGTGGAAAACTGCCTTTAAAACGAATGAAGGACTGTATGAATGGATGGTAATGCCTTTCGGGTTGTCAAATGCACATAGCACTTTTATGAGACTTATGAATGATGTATTAAAAGAATTCATTGGTAAATTTGTGATAGTGTATCTAGATGATATATTAGTTTTCAGCAGAACTAAAGAAGAACATTTAAGGCATCTTAATCATGTCTTGAAGAAGCTGCACCAAGAGAAACTGCTGATAAATTTGAATAAATGCTCATTCATGAAAGAAGAGTTGGTGTATTTGGGTTTTTTTTGTTTCTGCAGAAGGATTGAAGATGGACCCAGAAAAGGTTAAGGCAATTGTGGAGTGGCCTTCACCCAGGAATGTCTTTGAGGTAATAAGTTTCCATGGACTTGCTAGTTTTTACATAAAGTTTATAAGAAACTTCAGTAAGGTTAATGCACCCATAATTGATACAATAAAGAAGAGCAAATAGCCATTTAAGTGGACTGTTGAAGAAGAAAGAAACTTTAAATTTTTGAAGCAAAAGATAACGGAGAAGCCTGTTTTGATCCTACCTGATTTTACTAAACCATTTCAAGTGAAGTGTGATGCTAGTGGAGAGGCCATTGGAGCTGTGTTGAGTCAGGATGATAGGCCTGTGGCATATTTCAGTGAAAATCTGAATGACACCAGAAGAAAGCATTCCTCTTATGAGAAGGAATTCTATGCAATTGTCCAGGCACTGAAGAAGTGGAGACATTATTTGATGTCCAGGGAATTTGTATTATATTCTGACAATCATGCCTTGCATTATATTGTATAGCAGTCCAAGTTGAAACATAAGCATGCTAAATGGGTTGAGTATCTCCAAGGTTTTAATTTTGTTTTGAAACACATAAGTGGCCAAGCCAATAAAGTAGTCGATGCTTTGAGTAGGAGGCACATGCTTGTTCAAGAAACTAACTTTGAAGTTGTAGGGTTTGATTTTCTCAAAGAATTGTATAAAACAGATCCAGATTTTAAGGAGGCATTTGAGGCATGTAGTAACCCTATTTTAACAGATAGAAGCCAGTGGCTGTATTATTTCCTGCAGGAGGACTTGTTATTCAGAAGAAGCCAACTGTGTGTACCAAAATGTTCCATGAGAGAAATTTTGATCAAGAGAAGCATAGTGGTGGACTTGCTGGACACTTTGGTATTGATAAGACTTATGAGCAGCTGAGTCACTTCTATTACTGGCCCAAGATGAGAAGTCTTGCAGGAGAGCATCCCAAGCAGTGGGATCATATTTTCCCCCAGGCAGAGTATGCATATAATGACTCACCAAACAGAAGCACAGGGAAGAGTCCATTCCACACTGTTTATGGAATGCACCCCAGAGGAATATCAAAGTTAAGAAATCTAGGAAAGGCAGAATTGAGGAGTGCAGATGGTGAGGAATTTTCTTCAAAGATCCAGGCCATACATGAACAAGTGAAACAACAACTACAAGGCAGCAGCATCAAATACAAAAGCCGAGCAGACTTGAGCAGAAAAGAAGTTCATTTTGAATTAGGAGATTTGGTTTTGGCACACTTGAGAAAGGAGAGATTCCCAAAGAAGCAGTATACCAAATTGAAGTTCAAAAAGATTGGCCCATGCAAGATACTTAGAAATTTTTCTGCAAATGCTTATGAGATTGAATTGCCACCTGATGTTGGAATATCTCCCATTTTTAATGTTGCATATTTTTACAAGTATGAAGATGATGGTGCAGAAGAAAGATTAGCAGACAAGGAACAGATTGAGTGGAAGGAACAACTACCTCCAGCACAACCATTGCAACCAGAGAAGATATTGGACAAAAGAGTGTTCAAAAGGACCAGAGGACAAGAGTACTTTCAGTACTTAATCAAATGGAAGGACAAGCCAGAAGAAGATGCCACTTGGATGACTGAAGGAATGTTGCAGAAGATAGGCAGATCAGTGGAAGAGCTCATGGATAGGAGCCCATGAAGAAAATTGCCCTCGGGAGTCTGATGCAGGGGCATTAGACACTAGCTAGCAATGTAGGAGGTTTTGTCCACATGTTGTGGCTAGGAGGGTTCAAAATCATCGAATTGTAACAACTAGGTGTCAATACATCAGCTGACTGTTTCATTTAGAGTAGTTAGAGTTGTAGAAGTCGAATAGTTCAGTTAGTCCATCTGTCATATTTCAGTTAGTTGAATTATTATATGAGTAAATTTGTTGATTTTCTAAACCGGTCCTCACAGAGGAACCGAAGAGCCACATTGTAATGTATATAATTTGTATTCTTCGGATGTACTGAAGAAAAAAAGAGAGGATGAGAGCGGAGAGATTTCTGCAATAAAATATATGTGTTAACAATTGCTTCCAGTTAAATGAATTTCAGTTCCCATTGATTATCTAACTGTCTCGAGTCGTTATTTGTGAAGAAATTGTTTAATTGTGGGGCGATTGTACACTGGTTCTGTGTAGAATCGTTGAGTGTGGTGGCTATATAATTCCACATTTCTCTGTCTATTGTTTCCCCTGAATGGCTTGGATAAACTCTGTGAATTAAATTCCAACGCAGTTCCTCTGTCTGTATTACTGTGAAATTCCCCTCCGAATTATCGGGTCAACCTTTATTGAAATAAACCCGAGTTGTGAACCTAAGTTGAGGCATACAAAGGAGAACGCAAACCCGACGTGAACCTCGGTTAACCATTGTACCAAAACCGCGAGTGGATTGCAAACCCGGTTTGCCCATATCGCACATCTTTTGGTGACTAAGCGGTATTTCCTGGTTGGGGAGCGATTCCATAGAGCCCTCGATGCGTGGCACAGGAAGGAAGCCCAAAACTGCCTTTCAATGCGCGCCATCGCACGTTATCGTTCGACCAAGGATGTCGAGCGATATCGTGGTCTGTCGTTGATCTGGGAAGGAGCCATCGGACGCTGGTCGATTGGTAAAGATGCGCGGAAGATAGCCAGGTACGGTACGAGCATTTGATTGGCTATTGGTCATAGAGGTGGGGCCCAGAGCCAAAGGTTTATTATATAGTCATAGGTTTAAAACAGAGTGTCGGTATTAATACGAAGTTTCGAAAGTTTAAAAATTTGTTATAAGGCATGGCGCACATAGATAACTTGAATTCCCGCGATTGAATGTGTATAAATGTGAAGGGTTGTAACCTTAGTCCAAGGTTTAGTGGTGGAATAAAAGTCTAGAAAATACGTTGAGAATTCAAAAGTTGTGAAAATATTTATTTGTCAATTTATTTGAAATTGATAAATAAATTAAAAAGAAAATCAAAGATTCACCTGGGGTAAAAGAAAGGGAAATGTTGACAGAGCCACGACTACAGTTGACCATCTCTCCTTAGGGGTGACTTTCAGTTTTTTTGCGTCAAGGAGTTTTTTTTTTAAATAAATGGCGGATGTTTTATTCCAACCAACTTTTGAACTAGTCTCTAAATTGATTTGGGAGGTTTGGCTCCGGATATTCATGTAGGGGAAGTGGTTTTCCACCTATCATGGAAGCTTCCTTGAGGATAGGGCCAATCCCACCATTGTAGGGATCCCAACTCCCCTTCCACCATCTATATAAGCTTGTCATTTTCCCTTTGCAAGCTAGCCTGAATAGAGTTGAATCATTGTAAGGAGATTATCGTCAGACATCCGAAGAGAGAGAGACTTGTCCTTGTCCCGACGAGCTTTACCGAGACGTACTCCTCTGTCAACCCGCCAAAGGAAGATCCAGCGTCAGAGCTCAGGTTGTATCTTTCTTTATATGATTAATAATAAGCGACTTCGATTATGGTTTCACTCAGATGTTTATGTTTTATGTTATGAGTTGTATCTTCTCTGACTGATACATAATTGCATGTATTAGGTTTTACACTTGTGTGTTTGTTGTTTCTTCTTATACGTGCAGGTGTTCGATCGCGTCGAACGAGAGAATTGTGATCTGCCAAAGCAAGGGAAGAAAGCGCCATCTTCTCCACAAACGACAGCAGCATAGGACTTAAGGTAGGCCTCTTGTCGCATCTTGGTCTTTTGCAATTAGGAACTTGCGTCTTAGAGTGACTCGGTTTTTGCTAGACCCGATCTGGGCTAGTAGGGATCGCCTCTGTCCGCAGAGGGGATTTACCTCTCCAACATAGAGATAGGTATATATATTTTATTTAAGTTTGTTATCGCCCCCATTTATCAAGTCACAGTCAGTTAAAATACCTCCCATCCACCAAATTATATTTCATTGGGAAACTGGTCCCTTAAATCCATTTGGAGCCACTATCTCAAACAGATAAGGGACAGTTTTTAAGTCCCTGACCGGATGGTTTCCCTGATGTTTTTGCACCCATTTTCATGGCATAAATAGGGCCACCATGCCATTTTCTATCATCTAGGATGAAACTGATTGAACATTTAGATTAATCTAGCCTGAAGATAAATCCTTTGATTTTCTTGGAGTAGCAGGAAGCGCCTGCATTTGGTAACCATCACTTGATTTCCCCTTTATTTTCACAATGGGGCATGGTCTTCCTTTCTCCATTTCTGACCTTCATGCAAATATTCTAAACCAACTTCATTATTTTTACTACCAAATCCAGAAATTGCTAAGAGACCTGGCCTTGACTTTTTTATTTTTGGTCCTTGTACACTTTCACTTCTTATCACATTTTTGTGGTCAAATCTCATTGATTGAAAGGTACATTCCTTTAACCTGGTAGGTTTTTCTGTAAGAGGAAACATTCCCTGTTAAACATTTATCCTCTTATTGACACAGCTATGCATCTTTTGTCTCCTAAACACCATCACTTTAGTCCTATGTTAGTTTTCAAAGCATCCTCAACAATTTCATTATTGTTGTTATCGTGTTTTACTACTTCCCTAGACCTATGGAATCTCCTTGACCTCTTTGGACATACAACATTTGAATACATGTTTCTTGCAGCCCATGCCCAACTTTGTTGCAGAGGAGGAAATGAAGAAACACCCCCTTAGAAGCCTTTTCTTTACTTCTTAGCCTCCGCATTATCGTCATGATTTCCATCTTTTACTCCCTGAATCTTCTATTGTTTCTTCCATTTCAAGAATTATCGTAAAAGAGAATAGTAATTTTGACATGTAGGGGAAATATAATGAACACCATGATGTCCCCTACGATATTTGAACTGAAATATCCATCCTACAGTAAGGATATGCATTTTTTATTTTATGCAAGTTTATTTTTCTATAGTAATGTCCAAATTAATGTTATAGTTTAGGGTTTCTCAAGGACAATATTCAACATCAAAGGTTCATCCTTTTGTAGGAGACTCCCATGATTGATATGATATGCACCCTAACCTAGTTTTTTGTACAAGTTTTCCATGAATGCCTAAATAAAGTGACATCTCGCTAGATATTCCTTTCCTCATTATAGAGGTAATTCCATCCTCCAATCCACAGTCATTGAAGAGGTCATACCCCATCAAATCCACACTCTTCTTGGTCTTTCAAGTCTGCCTCCTTGGTTGGAGACCGGGACAAAATTTTCTCAATGGAATCTATTTCATTTTTCAATTTTGCTTCATTAGCTAGAACAAGGGGTAGTTTTTGTTGTTCTTTTGAACCTGACTTATTCAAACATTCTATTTTTCTTTCCATATCTACCCTACTAGAAGAATCCTTAAACAATGTTTAGTCAATGAAATATGTTTGACCCTGAAAATCTGCACCATTTTCCAGATTCTCGTATGGTTGTCTACAAACTAAGAATATATAAGGTGCTTAAGCATTCACAACTTCCCCACTGTAGAAGCTTCCAGTGCATTCTTTTAAGGTTATTGAATTACTAGGAACCTTGGATAAATCTTTATCTGTGCAGAAAATTTGAAACCAAAAAAGTGCTTTTTTATATGGAATCTCCGCTACTTCATTGAATACACAATTTAGATGATCACAAAATTTTGGTCCCCTAACACAAACCTCTGATAATTTATCCCTAATGTGATATATTGGATTTTTCAAATATTCACCATCAGTATGAATAACCATTAAAGCATCTAAAGAAACACTAGAATCAAGTGCCTCTTTTGAGTGTAGTGTTTCACAGAAAACCATGGCCTCAGTGTTGCGGTCCCGTGATTTAGTACATTGGTAGACCAAATGGATAGGGCGACATCAGACCAGTATTTGGAGTCTTAAGAACTAGCCTTCCTGGACCCAGAGAGGGATCTCTCTATTTGTTTGCAAAGGATATGAACTTGTTTGCTTTATAGGGTTGATTTTAGGCTAGTTATTAAGTGTGAGGTTTTGTTATTTGTTTTGGTTGGGTATAATGATCAAGAAGCATAGGTAGAATGAGGAAATATCCAAGTCATTGGGCAATGGAGTCTAATGGAATTCATGATAATTTCATCAATGGATCGAGGAGCATCATAGGGAAAATCTAACTTGGTTAGTGGATATTCAAGTTTTTAGGGGTAATGAGATGGACATCAATTGTAAGAATGAAAAGTAGGAAAAAGGGAAATCAAGAATCCTTTATCATATGTAATTATCAACAAAGGGAATTAAATATCATAAGCATGAAGAGGCAATCAATAGACAGGGAAAACAATAAATTCTTTGATTCAACTAAAGCAAATAATTATTCAAGACAAACATTTCCAATGAAATATAGAAGGTGAGAAACTCATTTAACTTCTAGTGATTTCACCTTCAAGGACATAAAACACTTAAGACACACATATAACTATAATCAGAGAAGAGGGAACTCCTAAACATCCTTGATTATAGCTATGAAGATCTCTAAAACAATTACTTAAGCGAGTACAAAGGGTATGATCGAAACAAAACCTCTTTGGTAGACTTTAACTAATGGTACTTTAGAGAGAGACTCCAGAAACAGTGTTTTACTGACAACAAGTAAGCAGGGCTAGTCATAAATCATTCTTGATACCAACTATACTAATCTATTCATGAAATAAACAAGCTTAGGGGGTTCTAGAGAGCAATTAAGAATTCTCTAAAATGTCCTAGCAGAAGAAAACATTAAGGCGGTGAAGAATAAACAGAACTAAGGTGCTTTCAGAAGACATTTCTTAGTCTAAATATTTTATTCTACTGCAACATAGAAAGGTGGAAACATAATGAAACAGGAAATAACAATAACAGATTAGAAGCACTCCACCAACAACCAAGCTCAGGGATCCAATGATCTAGCCTCCTCCATCAACAAACAAATCAAGGCATCCACAAGTTCCAAGACATCAATTTCTTTTCAACTTCCAAGAGACTATGTATTACTCCAAAGAGTCATCAAATGCCAACAAGACAATGAGTTCAAATGAGTATTTATCTGCAAATGAGGAGTTGAAGCTAAGCTAGGGTTTGAGTGTCATTTATTACAGAGTTAATGAATTTCCTATCTTGAATACCATGCAAGGCTCAAGGCAGGAATATCTATAGATATTTCTCTGAATAATAACTTCTATCTTAACTCCTAAGGGAATATAGGTGAAATGTTTGACTTTAAAGCCTATTCATAACTTTTTACAATAACTGCTTGGCAGATATAAAATAACTCTGACTGGGTTCAATAACTGCCTAATGCTTTATTGAAGGAAAGAAAGCACTAGGTGGCAGAAATATCTTTGGAAAGAGTAACTGCCATAGGCTTATTCATTTGAATACTTTTCTGAGATGATTTTCCTTATGCTTTATCTTTAATCTCTGTTTTTTAGGCCTTAAAATTTGTCTTTATGCTTTGACTGTCTGTTTTATCATATTTTATTTAATCTGTTTATGATTTCTGTTCTGTTCTTTTAATCATTTTTTATTCATCTCTTTTGATCCTTTTGCCTTTATTCTTTCATCTGTTTTCTTTTCTTTCTTTGACTTACGCTTAGCTGGCTAAACTTTTTGTTTTGGCCTTTGATTAGGATTAGCCTTCTAATATTTCTGACTTCCTTTCTTTACTGCTTCGTTGAATGCTTCTGTTTTTTGTGTGCAAGAGAAGGTTGTATTTGTGGCTGGAGGGTTCCCTTGATCAGTCGATGATCATGTTTCATCGATTCCATTCATTGACACAAACCATCTGGCCATTATCGACATTTTCTGAGGTCCTGGATCATCATCCAGGCCTCTATTTGATTTAATTTGGCCCTGTGAAGTGGAGTTCAATTACCTCCACCATTAAAATCTGCAAAAACATAAATAATTTAGAAAAAATCTTGTGGGAGGGTTTCACTGCATTTTTTGGGGTTTTGGACTATCAGAGGGCATTTGCAGAGGAGAAGAGGGTGCAGGGAGCAGGGTTCCAGAGGTGGAACCAATAGGAAGTTTAAACAGGAGCGGGAAAAGTTTGAAAAATGGCACGGGAGGTAGGCGGTATTGGAAAACCAGGGTGGTTTTATCGCGCGTAGGATAGATGGTAAATGGTTTTGGGAGGGAGGAACGTGATATACCTCAGGGCATGACTAGCAATGGGGCAAAACGACCGATTTCGCATGGGTCGCAAAAAAATATTTCAATCGAAACTTTATTTGCGATATGCGATATCGGTCGTCGGATCTCGGGATGGGAGATCGACGGCTATCGCACATCCGAGAGCGGTGAACAGTTGGTCAATCAGCAGAAGTGGAAGACAGGTGTCCGATTGCGGTTGGATGGCGAGGTTAAATGGAGGATAGGACCCAAGTTTTTGAAATATTAACGAAATGCATTAATTTGTAAAGTTAAGGGAATGACATTGGGGGTAGTGATAAGGCAGGCCCGTATTTTTTAATATTCTGAAGGTTTTTAAGGGCCTTTATTATAAGGTTCAGGGGTTTAATAAAAACAAAAGGGGCGGAGTTTTATATGTATGGGAAGAAGGGGCTAAGGATAGTGGAGGCTAAGGTTTTATGAAGGTAAAAGTGTTGGGGCTTAAGAAGGGAGGGGCTTAAGGCCTATTATCTCAAAGGGCGGGTTTTACATATAAAATAGGATTTTTATAATAAAATTAAAAATACCTGATAGGCTTAAACCTTTCTTTAAACAATGTAAAAGGAAACTTTTACATTGTTTTAATGTTTTTAGAAGAAAAATGATGAATGAGGGGGTTTTTATGAGGGTTTTGAGGAAAGGAAGAAATGGGTTTTTCAGAGGAAAAAGGCCATGAATGAAAATGAGGGTGAGGTAGTGAAATGAGGAAAACATGCCCAAATAATGAAGTCCTTCTTTGTAGCAATGGGGTAAACCTTTAAAAGGGAGAGTGGGGAAAATATAGTGAAAATATTTTAACTTTGGATAATGAAGGCAGTGAGATTTCTAAAACTCACAATATTTCTCAAATTTTGTTTTTAGAAATCTAGGATCATTACTTAGTCATCTTTTGATATCATAAAAAATGACTGATGACTAACAGTGGCTCCACTTGGGGAGGAAAGCTCCTTTTTGGAGGTGTCCATAACTTTCAGCTTATCAGATCTCTGAGTTTTTGAAGACTAGTGCCTCTTTTATTGGGCAGATTTTTCCCTTCTTTTCACTTGCTGATATTTCTTTTTGAAGTGATTATCTTAATAATCTAGAACATAGGATTCTTTCAAAATCAATCTCTACCTACCCAACCTACTTGTCCTAACATTTTTTCTTCTTTGAGTGCATTTGAACTGGAAAACTCTTCACATTTCAAATCTACCCTATTTCAAATGGAGTTGTACCTCTTTTCAAATCTGCCCTATTTTCCTTTTTTCTATTTTCTGAATTTTTGTAATTTTCTCATGCAATGTTTATGTACAATGAATAAAAATTTTATAGGCTAATGGTTTTTACAGGAGTGGTATTTGAGTATCACGTCCTCAAAAGGACCTCCCAAAATTCTTTGTCCATCAACTTTTGTAAACAGAAATCATAGTTACCTCCATTTGAAAACGTGGCACAAGGATTTTTCCAAAAAATTTCAAACAATCCATGCTCTCCTTGATTTTTCTTCTTTGAGTTTTGCTTCCCAAAATTGTTTCTGTCAAAGGTCCTCCTTAGGTAGAAAATGTATTCTTTATCAACTTATGTAATATTCCTAAATTAGCTTGCAGCTAATATGAATATTAATTTTTCCTTGTTTATTTTGCATTTTATGATTGATGAATAAATTGTAAAGGAGGACATGTAAAAGTCCTAAAAACCAAGAATAAATCAATGCCTATGTGAACAGAGACATATTTTGGCTATATAAATAACTCCTGCATGTGTGAATGGGTCTAAATCACGAGATTGGGTCACCTTTGACCAATTCAACAGCGCAGTCTAGATACATTGAACCTCCTTGAGGGACAGTGCAATTATAGAAGGAGACTCTAAATGTGAAAGGGGCTAAACTAATGAAGTGGTTTATGGTTTTGCCAAGATTACAGTCTTATAAAAGGAGGAGGAGAGAAACAAGAGGGGGTTTTTGAAGATTATCATTTTCTGAAGGTATTGTCTGCTCAGACATCCCTTGTTGGGCTTTCCTGTTCAGGATTCCCACCTCCTTCCTTGAGTAGCTCTTGGAGGAGACTTGTGCTATCTTTTCCACATCAGGATTTTAGGCCAAGCTTCACCTTACACATACAGTGATGCTCCTGTTGAGGTTTGAGCTGTCTTTGTGAGTTGCAGCAGTGGAAGATACTATATCTGCTCAGATCTAGCTCATACTAGTGGCTCTTCTCAGTGAGTGTGTCTTTTAACCTCCTAAAAGATTTCATTAGCTAATTGTGCTTCATATCTACATTTTGGTATCAGGACAAATCATTCTTAGAGGCTACAACATTTTTTCTCTCCCTGGACAACGTTATTTGCATATTTGCAGCTACAGGGTGTTTTGTCTACATTTTTGGAGGAGAGGTCTCCGTGCTAGGATTCTTCCTCTCACTGTGGTGATCCATGCTAGTTTCAGATCTGATATATTGTAACATTGTATTATTCAGAAATTTCTAAATCATTCTGCAGATATGCAACCTTAGATCTCAGATCTACTCTCTGTGCTTCATGTTTTGCACAAAACCCCAAGGGGAATGTATAGATCAACATTTATTGTACACAGATATGTATTAGATCTAAATTTTTATGTATAGATATGCTCTAGATCTGAATATTAATAAACCTCTACTTCAACCCTTGAAAATAATGCTATCATGGTTATGCAGTATTTTCTTATGGTTGTAGCACCTCATTTCTGAGGATTTTTGTTGTATAATCTCATTCTTTCTGTTGTATAATGTATGGGCTGTAAAGAACATCTGATTTGCTGTTATATATCTGATTTATGAACCTCCATATCAGCCTCCTATTGTGCTTCAGTGGATCTGCGTTATTTCTGAAGGAGTCCTTTGCATATAGTTGCAGCCCCTCTCTTTGGGTGATTTTCAGCTAGACTAGTTTGTGGGAGATCTGTTTAACCCACCTATTCTAATTTTTTTTTTCTCTCCTTTTGGATTTATATCTTAGATGAGCTGATATAAGGCATCCAGGAGCTCCAAACTCATTTCTATGCACAGAATTCTCAGAAGTGCGTTATTTCAGCAGGCTAGCTGAGCTGTCCTGATTTTGGGATACTACAGTGGTATCAGAGCAACATATTTGGCTCAGCCTGTGGCTTCAAGCCAAAGTGCTATACAACAAGGATAAAGGTCAGAATGATGAATAATATGAGTTTACTCTCATCACTTTTTAGATTCAGTAAGAACCTCTCCAAGGAGGGTGAACAAGAAGAAGAGAGAAGGAGCAGTGAAACTCCTAGAAAGTTTCAAGAGCAAAAAGATCTTCTGATCAGATCTACAATATCTATACATGAGGAAAATTTTTAATCCTCATCTCATGGATATGTGCACTCAGCCATATCACCAAAGCTTTAGCATTCTGTCTGTGATTTCTTCATGAATAGGAAGAAAGGAGGTGTACCCGAGAAGGAGACTCTTAGAGAGTATTTGCAGGAGTATGAAGCTCAATCCAAGGACTTCAAAGACAACATGAACTTCCAAGGGTTTTGAAATATCAAGGAAATCCAAGGCATAAAGAAGGAGCAGCATTGTATGGGTAGATTCTATCTATCTACCTTTGATGGATCACCTAAATGTCCAGTTAGGGTTTGGGTGGAGGAGCTAGACAACTTTATGCAACAACATCAAGTTTCAAAGATTGAAGCCATCAAAGTAGCAGCACTGCATTTTGAAGGTAAAGCATATGCTTGGTGGTTGTTTGAGTCCTTTTCATTGAAAAATGAAAGTACACCTACTTATGCAAGTTTTATTGCAAGATTGATAGAAAGGTTTGATGAAACTCCATGTGTAATATCTTCTGTTAGCACTATCAAACCATATTAGACAAATATTTTGCATGAGTTGGAAGGGTCTATGAATCCAAATCCATTTCTGAAGACCATGGAAGAAGGTGCAAGTTTGTTTGATGCCTTTCCAAGGGCAAGATCTCCTTTGGATGAAGGATTATCTTCTCAAAAGGAAATCATGGAGATTCCTCCTTCAATAGATGACCAAGATCTAAGGTCTCTTGTTGATGCTGAGGAAATTTCAGTTATTGAAGAAGAGGAGGAGAAGGAAGGAGATGATAACGCAGTCATGAAAACAGCACCTCAAGCACCTCATGAAGAGGAGGATGGAGCACTTTCTCCAAGGAAAGAAACTCTTTCACACTTGCAAGGAGTTCCACAAGATCTCACACATAAGGCTCTTAGCCTAACACATGAGCAGCATGTACCATCATTGTCCAATGATGAGATCTTGGAGATAGAAGAAGGAAAAGAGGAGGAAGGGAATCACAAGATGAAGAGCATGAACCCTTCTCTGTTTCAAAGCTTGGAAGTGCAAAGAAGGCAAGAGGACCTATGCAGTAGAGGTAGGGGAAAATTTGTCTACCTAGATCCACATTCTACTCTATGCCTTGACACCTCTTTGCAAGGAGGTATTTTACCAGGAGCACCTCTTGATAGGAGGAAGTATAAAGTGTTCTCTCAACTATGGGTAGCATATGCATACTAGGCTAAGGAGGGAGCCTTGGGAGAAGCTAGCATAGCGCAGAGAATCTCTCATGAATTCAGAAGAGAGATGAGCAATTTCCTGAAAGGGACATTGCTAACTCCCACTCAGTTATCTGCGTTGAGAGAGGAGAAATCAGAGATCTATGATGGTATGAGCATGAGGACACATGGCAACTCCATCTCTTTGGGGCAGCCCATGATTTATTCATTCACAAAGAGGATTTCTGAACATGGCAAGGGGATGCTTACCCTCTTGTATACATGGGCCAAAATGAGGAAGTTTGGAAGACAAGGACTTTCCGAGGGGAAGTTGATTTCCATATGCTTCAATCTTGTCTTGAGCAAGATCAGCTGCAAATGGGGTAGCAAAGGGGAGATTATGATGCTCCAACATGTGATTTTTATATCAAGGATGTCAAAGAAGGGAGCCATGAGAAGGCAGGGGCTGCATTCTAGACCTCTACAACGTTGTCCTTCTTGGAGAGCTTGGATCCTTATTGGGATTCCCAACTCATGATGGAATACTCCAAGGACCTTTTCACATGTGGGATTCTTGATGGGGAAATAGTGGATGAAAGGTTCAAGGTGGTTGATGTAGTTATCTATTTCTATAATCTTATTCTTTTGGTTAGTGACTCCAAACTCAAGGAGAGACTACTAGATGCCACCTATGAGATCCTGCTTTCCAAACCCACTGGTTTCATTAGAGCATATCATACTCTTTTGGTTGGATTCATATGGGAAGGCTTCAAGGAAGAGGTGCACTCTCATACGAAGATGTGCATGGACTACTTGGTAGAGGAGGAGGAACATATCTCTTGGGAAGAGCCACCATTCACACCTCCTTACTCATTGATTGTGAGAGGGAACTCATCCATGAGTTACCCCACTGATGTTAAACAAGTATATAGAGAGACTTGTCTTTCTAAGCATTATAATGTATCTCCTATATTCTTATATTTTTCTAACACTCATTTGCAGGATATTGTGCCAAGATGGGGCACTATTTATGATGGGTTTCATGGGCCACTCAAGGCCATGAACTATTTTGATGCAGGCCATTCCTTGAAGGATCTTGGAAAGCTATTATATTCTTCATGGGGTGATTCCTTTACACCAAATATGATGCATTTTCTCCAAGCATTCAGAAGGGATGAGGTAGCAAACAAGTGTTGGGGAAGGCACTTGTCATATCCTATTCTATGGCAGTTAAGGATAAAACTGTGTTGGTTGCACATGAGGGAACATCTTCCTTCTCATTTATCATACATGGAAAATAGCATGATTCTAATCATGATTCCATATGATGAAAATGTTCTTACTCTTGGGAACATTGTTGGAGGAGAGGCACACTTGTTGGATGTGTCCTTGGGGAAAGGAGTTCCCCATTATTTTTGCATTGCATGCTTCAATAGGAGCATGAGATTTTGTATGGCCACTATGATAGATCACTTGTCTCTTTGTAGAGTGAGCCATATCTTTGTTGGAAACATGCCTCTCATATGTGTTGGGGAGGATTTTTTCTATGGATTTCCAAGCTGAGAGGCGATCCACTTCATTTGGATGATAGCCTAGAGATGGGAGACTTTCATGAATCATGAGAATCTCCATGATTGTCATCACTTCTATCTTGAGGAGGCCATGGATCAGCAAGAAGGTTTCTATAACAACCTTCCATTCTTTCATGATGAGAGCCATTGGGTTTACTCACCAAGGGCCAACTTGCACATTGAGGAAGGACCATAGGAAGACAGAACTATTGCAGAAAATTCAGAGCAATGGTGGAGACTATTGAATGAAGAGGCCACAAGAGAAGAAGGGGAGATTTGGCAGCACCCTTGCAGTTGCTTGAGGACAAGCAAAATTTGGGAGGGGGAGATTGTAATATTCCTAAATTAGCTTGCAGCTAATAGGAATATTATTTTTGCCTTGTTTATTTTTCATTTCATGATTGATGAATAAATTGTAAAGGAGGACATGTAAAACTCCTAAAAACCAAGAATAAATCAATGCCTATGTGAACAGAGACATATCTGGGCTATATAAATAACTCCTGCATGTGTGAATGGGTCTAAATCACAAGAGCGGGTCACCTTTTACCTAGTCAACATCGCAGTCTAGATGCATTGAACCTCCTTGAGGGACAGCGCAGTTCTAGAAGGAGACTCTAAATGTGAAAGGGGCTAAACTAATGAAGTGGTTTAAGGTTTTACCAAGACTCCAATCTCATAAAAGGAGGAGGAGAGAAACAAGAGGGGGGTTGTTGAGGATTATCATTTTCTGAAGGTATTGTCTACTCAGACATCCCTTGTTGGGCTTTCCTGTTCAGGATTCCCACCTCCTTCCTTGAGTATCTCTTGGAGGAGACTTGTGCTATCTTTTCCACATTAGGCTTTTAGGCCAAGCTTCACCTTACACCTAAAACGTTGCTCCTGTTGAGGGTTGATCTATCCTTGTGAGTTGCAGCAGTGGAAGATACTAGATCTGCTCAGATCTAGCTCATACTTGTGGCTCTTCTCAGTGAGTGTGTCTTTTAACCTCCTAGAAGAGTTCATTAGCTGATTGTTCTTCAGATCTACATTTTGGCATCACGCCAAATCATTCTCAAAGGCTATAGCATTTTTTCTCTCCCTGGACAACGTTATTTGCATATTTGCAGCTGCAGGGCGTTTTGTCTACATTTTTGGAGGAGAGATCTCTGGTGCTGGGATTCTTCCTCTCACTGTGGTGATCCATGGATTGGCCATCCAATCCATGCTAGTTTCAGATATGATCTACTGTACCATTGTATTATTCATAAATTTCTGAATCATTCTTCAGATCTGCAACCTTAGATCTCATATCTACTCTTTGTGCTTCATGCTTTGCACAAAACCCCAAGGGGAATGTATAGACCAGCATTCTTGTACACGGATATGTATTAGATATAAATTTTTATGTACAGATCTACTCTAGATCTAAATATTAATAAAATGCTGCTTCAGCCCCTAAAAATAATGTTTTCATGGTTATGCAGTCTTTTCTTATGGTTGTAGCACCTCATTTCTGAGGATTTTTTTTGTATAATCTCATTCTTTCTCTTGTATAATGTATGGGTTGTAAAGAACATTTGATTTGCTGTTATATATCTTATTTATGAACCTTCATATCAGCCTCCTATTGTGCTTCAGTGGATCTACATTATTTCTGAAGCAGTCCTTTGCATATAGCTGCGGCCCCTCCCTTTGGGTGATTTTCAGCTAGACTATTTTGTGGGAGATCTGTTTAACCCACCTAGTCTGATTTTTTTTTTCTCTCCTTTTGGATTTAGATCTTAGATGAGTTTATATAAGGGATACAGGATCTGCAAACTCATTTCTATGTATAGAATTCTAATAAGTGCGTTATTTCAGTAGGCTTGCTGAGCTGTCCCAATTTTGGGATATTACAACTTCAAAACAGATGATGATGTCATCAATGCATATCATAGTGAAGAAGTTGAAAACAGGGGCTATGACTCTTTGGAAGGTGTCTTCAACACTCCTTAACCCAGGCAGCATTTGGTCAAACATGTAGTTGTTTCAAGGAACTTTGAAAATGTGTTTATGCTGATTGATCTGAAGTGGTACCATCTGATGGTAACCTGAAACACTATCATGTAATGACATTTCGTTAGAAATTCCTACCCTTGGCATAGAATGATTTATCTTGGGAAAAGCGTATTTCTATTTCATGGGAGCTTTACCTACGTACCTAAAGTCTATACACAACCTGCATCCTTTGGCTTTCTTAATCATTTTGGGCCTTCCTAGGGTGCCTACATTATACTCCTCTATATTAGTTCCATTAGATACTTCATTAGAGTTAATAGAAACATTTGTGAGAGTCAAAAATTATTTTGAAGGATAAAACTCTTTGATGATGAAGTATCTATGTAAGGCAAAAGCATAAGATTTTTTTTTAATCCAGATTTCCAAATATTTTTGTTCTATGAGGGCATTTTAGTACTTCTGGATTGGTAAAAGGGAAAAGTTGTATTTTTGAGATTTGTCCTTCTTTTGACAACCTGATTGGTATACTAAACTTATTTTTGGTTCTAAAATTTCATTTTTAGTTTGCATAAAATCAAGTTTAGTTTTATCATCATGTGGTTTTTCGGGTCTGTTGTAGTTTTGTGAGGGTTGGGGAGGGTTTTTCTTATTTTCCCACTTGTTCATGAATGTCTGGTATAAAGAAGGGAGATCATATATGCAATTAGGAGTTAAGCTTTTAAATCATTCTTTGGCTTCTCCTCCTAAGCTTTGGACAAATATTCTCATCTTAATAGTCTCTTCTTCTATTTCCATGTAATCAAAGGCATCATCCATTTATCTACATGTTGTTGGGAAGTAGTAGATTCAGTTCCAGTGAAATGGGGAATTATGGATTGATAATCATTTGGTAAAGGAACCAAAGGTTGTGGTAACACTAAGGGAGCATACCATGCTACCATGATGGGAGTAAATGGAATATTTATAAGAGGTGAGTTTGTGAGAGGAAATGTGGGGTGGAATGGAGTGTTTTGAACAGTGGATGTATAGATGGGTGTGGTGGAAGTACTTGGACTAGCAAACTGATTTTGAGTAGATTTGGTATGGAGGGGATAAAGTGATGGAGAAGCTGAAAATCAGGAGGAGTAGAAGGAGAGGCTTCTCTACTAGAACTCTGCTGCAAATTTATGGGCTCAAATTCAGTCTAGTCAATATCACTATATGACTTGGTTATAAATAGGTTGTTTGAATGGTGCAAGTCAAACTGAGGATCTTTCAAGACTGTAAGGTGTTCAGGGACAGATCTTGTTCTTTGGATAGTCCTACTAGTAGTTAAATTCCCAGTTCTAGAAGTTTGCCACAAATATTTTATGGATCATCAACTATAGTAGGAGGATTAGGGTCTGGATGAGATCTGGTATTGATCCTATGTGAAGCCAGATTTCAGTTCAAAATTTGGAGAGGCAGAAATCTTTTAAGAATTTTTTTCATAAGGTTGACCTCTCACAGTGTTTAGTAAACTTCTAAAATATGGGACTAGGCTTTTAAACTTCTTATGACTGATTTGATACAATCCTAAGGGAATATAAAAATAAATAGTGAAGAAAATAGGCCTACTGGAGGCTAGTGGAGTCGCTAGGTGGATATTTTTGGTTGATTTGAAGATAAATGAGTATGGTCCACCACTAATAATTAACAAAAAACCAATCTATGGATTTTTTTTGGGGATTTATGAGTTTCTTTATGTAGTTATAAGGTTTTTAAGAGTGTTCTATACCTAAATCATCATTTAGCTAGGATGGTGAAACAAACAAAGTCTACTCTATTGCTGGCAGCTGAATTCTCTATGATTTGATAATGGCTTCTGGAATCCTAAGGTGTACTTAGATTGTCACTGACTCAGAAGGTCTCATCATGATCACCATTGTGTTAGTGATAGTGATGAGGTGGTTACAAATTATAGGATAAAAATTCTAACTGAGTTTTAAGAGGTATTTAAGCAGCTATATACTCTGATGGTCCCATCGTGATCGCCATTATGTTAGTAATGGTTGTGAAGTGGCTATGAATGGATGGATACTAATGGATACAAAATGTTTTAGCTTAAGATTTACTCAAAAGGGCCCACCGTGATCGCCATTATGTTGTGGTACCATGATTTAGTAGATTGGTAGACCAAATGGACAGGGCAACATCAAACCAATCTTTGGAGTCCTAGGACCTAGCTTTCCTAGAATCAGAGAGGGCTCTCTTTATTTGTTTGTGTTGGCCACCTATAAAATTTTTTCTACCAAAAGGTGACCAAAACATGGTTCAGTCTTCAAGAAACAGTTTCTTGGTCAAATGTTATCTCTTGAAGCCTGTGGAAGATCTCATGTTCATGTCTCAAGGTTTTCACTGTTATTTCTCAGAAACTAAAAATTCTGCTAAAAATTCCATGAGAAAGACTGCTCCAAAATCCATGTCTATTCTTTTCCTCCTCTCTAAAAATAACCTTCATTTTTTTCCCTTTTTTCTCCATAAAACTCCTTTGTTTTCCATTTTCCTCATTTTTCCCTTCATAAAATTGCCTTTGCAGGTTTTTAAACTCCTTTTGAACTCTGTCGAAACCCTCAGAAACCTTTGAAAACCACTGAAAATCTGTGTAAAAACCCATTTCTGTATTAAGGGTTTAAGCCCCTTGGGCTGAGTTTCCAAACCACTTTCCCCATATGCCCTTGTCATAAAAACCAAGCGCCGAACTCTTATAGCGCTAATCGCATCGAAAAGATTCAAGTATGCATGTCTTTTGTGCCATTTCAAAACTCCGATTGTGATCAGCCCCTTTTTTATATAAAGCCTCGGGCCCATTGTGTTCCATATATCCAAAGGCCCCGCAATCGGGCGCCCGACCATTTCGTATATAAATATTTCCACCCCGATCCATTAAAAACCTTTCTTTTTAAACTTTGGGTTTTTCATAAGGTGTAAAGGTTTCCGCCAGTAAAAAGTTGAAAAGATATTGACCGTTGATCTTAAAGCTGATCAACAGCCCGCGCAGAATCGCAAAGTTTCAATCGCATCCCCTTTTCTGCACCCCCCGATTGCGATTGCTCCAATCAAATCCTAGTTTTCCATCTCCCTGTTGATCGGACAGACAACGCTCAATCGCATCGCAAGTTTCAATCGCATCCCCTTTTCCGTGCCCCCAATTGCGATTGCTCCGATCAAATCCTAGCCGTCCATCTCCCTGTTGATCGGACGGACAACGCTCAATCGCATCGCAAGTTTCAATCGCATCCCCTTTTCCGCGCCCCCTGATTGCGATTGCTCCGATCAAATCCTAGCCATCCATCTCCCTGTTGATCGGACGGACAACACTCAATCGCATCGCAAGTTTCAATCGCATCCCCTTTTCCACGCCCCCGATTGCAATTGCTCTGATCAAATCCTAGCCGTCCATCTCTGTGTTGATCGGACGGACAACGCTCAATCGCATCGCAAGTTTCAATCACATCCCCTTTGTGTGACCACCGATTACGATCCTCCAATTAAATTTGGACCGTCCATGTGTCCGGATCGGACGGCCCAGATCTTTTCCCACATTACTCCATCGCCCTCCGCCTCTACCAAAGGGTTTTTAAAACCGATCCCCACTGTTGATCATCGCGCGATCGACGGTTCTATTTAATTCTTCCTCCCGCGTCATTTAAAACTCCTCTCGGTTAATCTCCACCGTTGGATGATTCCATCCATCGGTCCTGCTCTCTTCCTACGCCTCTGAAGCAGTTAACCCAAAAAAAAAATGCAGGATTTCTTAATTGTTTTTTGTTTTTTGCAGGGTTTGAAGGTTTCTTCGTTATTTTCAAAAGAATGCAGAAGCCGAGGGTGACGATCCTCCAGCCTCTGATCAATCAATTAAAAATCGTTCACAGGGTTTAAATTTACATTTGATCAATGAAATCATGGCCCATTGATGCCATTCGACCCTGTACAGCCCTGCACACCAGAAAATTTAGTTAAATTGGGCACCGTTAAAGAGTATCAGTGCCAAAGACAAAATATACAAGAAACAAGACGTTTGAAGACCAAAACACAAATTTCAAGTTAATTAAAGGTGTTTTTGGAACGACGAAGACATCTTTCAAGCTGAGAAATCCTCCACTGCCATAAAAAGAGGCTAATTGAACCCTCCATAGCTCCAAAGGACACCAACAGCCTCGCAGAAATTAAAGATCGCCGAACAATTAATGCAAATCAAAGAATCTTATCTCTAATTGTCAACAAAACCATTCTGAAAGTTGAAGAACAGTCGGGAAGCAGGTCTTTTCAATCATTTGGCCTCGAATGACACAAACATAGTTATGAAGTAGAGTTATAAATGATTATATTCCCACCTTATGCCTTGCCTGGTTCCCAAAGGCCACGAACTGCATTAATTGCATAATTGATAATACTTGACCCTTGGGAAATCCTCCCACCTCTTCATTCTTCTATAAATATCGCTATAGAAGATGAGCAAATGTTGGTCTCTGGACATCTGAATGCATGTAATAGTTATTCTGAAGCTACTGATGCCCTGTCTTGTAACTGAAAGATACACAAGTTGATATGAGAATTTCAAAGCTGTAGAGACCCAC
Source organism: Pinus albicaulis (assembly GCA_034641835.2). Taxonomy (NCBI): domain Eukaryota; kingdom Viridiplantae; phylum Streptophyta; class Pinopsida; order Pinales; family Pinaceae; genus Pinus; species Pinus albicaulis. Next base: position 821,518,477 of record CM076569.1, read on the forward strand.
CGGGCTTGCTGATTGTAACTGGTTTGAACATCAATACAAGCTGTTGATTCATGGAATCCTCAATTATGTCGATGGTGATGTGCTCCTTACTGTTAATTGTTATTTTGCTTAATGTTTTCACTCTGTTCACTTTCTCTGATAAAGAGCAGCAAACATAGAGTTAGGATATATCCTCCATGGTACCCTACTCTTACTGAAAGCTTTATTTCTATGTTTTCTTTATTTGAATGTTCTCCTTGAAGAGTATATTAATGCAGGTTAGTTTAAAAGTACTTCCCTGATCTAGATTGCTCTTTAAAACGAGCCTTCTCTGTGTTTTCCTTAGAGTATATTAATGCAGGTTAGTTTAAAAGTACTTCCCTGATATAGATTTCTCTTTGTGATTATCATCTGTGTTTCCTTATTGAATATGCTGAAAGCAGGCTAGTTTAAAAGCACTTACCTGATCTTAAGCAGTTCGAACTGTTTTGTTTAAATGTTTCTGATTGAAAGTACTTCAATGCAGGCTAGTTTAAAAGCACTTACCTGATCAACATAAATACTTTTATGTTTTCCCTTTAAGTACATGTTGAAAGCAAGCTAGTTTAAAAGTACTTACTTGATCTTAGACTGTGCTTTGTTCTTCATTTTGTTTGGTCTTTCACTTCCTATCTGTTTCGTTCCGTAAAATCGCTTTAAAAGATCCTTTGATATAAGTAACTTGCCCCATGGATCCTTCTTGAATTTTTCTGTCCAATTAAATCCTCCTATGACTCCATAGCCCAATGGGTTAAAATTGTCTTTGCCCTTTTCTGTCAGCTGAATCATTCCTTCATTTGCAGACATCTTCACCCTTTATTTTGAACTGCCTTTCATCTTCATCATGTCTTTACCCAACCAAAAACAAAAAAATCAAACCCATGCTCTTCATAACTAGCCTAATATCACAATTTCAGCCTTTGAAGACCACATCTTTTAACTCATTTATAGAGAGATCCCTCTCTGGATTCAGGAGGGCTAGATCCTTGAATCCCAAAGTGGTATGATGTTACCTCTGTAGTTGGACTTTTGCCAATCTTGCTAATTACAGGGACATAATAGTTTGCAAAGGATATGAACTTGTTTGCTTTATAGGGTTGATTTCAGGCTAGTTATTAAGTGTGAGCTTTTGTTGTTTGTTTTGCTTGGGTATAATGATCAAGAAGCATAGTTAGAATGAGGAAATATCTAATTCATTGGGCAATGGAGTCTAATGGAATTCATGATAATTTCATCAATGGATCAGGGAGCATCATAGGGAAAATATAACTTGGTTAGTGGATCTTCAATTTTTTAGGGGTAATGAGATGAACATCAATTGTAAGAATGAAAAGTAGGACAAAGGGAAATCAAGGATCCTTTATCATATGTACTTCTCAACAAAGGGACTTAAATATCATATGAATGAAGAGGAAATCAATAGACAGGGAAAACCATAAATTATTTGATTCAACTAAAGCAGATAATTATTCAAGACAGACATTTCCAATGAAATATAGAAGGCGAGAAACTCATTTAACTTCTAGTGATTTCACCTTCAAGGACATAAAAAACTTAAGACACATATATAACTGTAATAAGAGAAGAAGGAACTCCTAAACATCCTTGATTATAGCTATGAAGATCTCTAAAACAATTACTTAAGCAAGTACAAAGGGTATGATCGAAACAAAACCTCTTTGGCAGACTTTAAGCAATGGTACCTTAGAGAGAGACTTCAGAAACAGTGTTTTAGTGATAGCAAGCAGGGCTAGCCATAAATAATTCTTGATACCAACTGTATTAAACTATTCATGCAATAAACAAGCTTAGGGGGGTCTAGAGAGCAATTACGAATTCTCTAAAATGTCCTAGCAGAAGAAAAAATTAAAGCAATGAAGAATAAACAGACCTAAGGTGCTTTCAGAAGACATTTCTTAGTCTAAATATTTTATTCTACTACAACATAGAAAGGTGGAAACATAATGAAATAGGAAATAACAATAACAGATTAGAAGCACTTCACCAACAACCAAGCTCAGGAATCCAGTGATCTAGCCTCCTCCATCAACAAAAAAATCAGGGCATCCACAAGTTCCAAGACATCAATTTCTTTTCAACTTCCAAGAGACTATGTATTACTCCAAAGAGTCATCAAATGCCAACAAGATAATGAGTTCAAATGCAGTATTTATCTGCAAATGAGGAGGTGAAGCTAAGCTAGGGGCTGAGTGTCATTTATTACAGAGTTAATGAATTCCTTATCTTAAAGACCATGCAAGGATCAAGGCAGGAATATATGCAGATATTTCTCTGAATAATAACTTCTATCTTAAATCCTAAGGGAATATAGGTGAAATTTTTGACTTTAAAGCCTATTCATAAATTTTTACAATAACTGCTTGGAAAATATAAAATATCTCTGACTGGGTTCAATAACTTATAAATGCTTTATTGAAGGAAACAAAGCACTAGGTGGCAGAAATATCTTTGGAAAGAGTAACTGCCATAGGATTAGTCATTCGAATACTTTTCTGAGATGATCTGCCTTCTGTTTTATCTTTAATATATGTGTTTTAGGCCTTAAATTCTATCTTTATGCTTTGACTATCTATTTTATCATATTTTCTTTAATCTGTTTATGATTTATGTTATGTTCTTTTAATCCTTTTTTATTTATCTCTTTTGATCTTTTTGCCTTTATTCTTTCATCTTTGACTTTCATCTGTCTGCTTATGTTTCTTTGACTTCCACTTAGCTGGCTAACCTTTTTGTTTTGGCCTTTGATTAGGATTAGCCCTCTAATCTTTCTGATTTCCTTTCTTTACTGCTTCGTTGACTGCTTCTGTTTTCTGTGTGCAGGGGGAAGGTTGTCTTCGTGGCTGGAGGGTTCCCTTGATCAGTCGATGATCGTGTTTCATCGATTCCATTCATTGACACAAACCCTCTGGCCATTATCAACCTTTTTTGAGCTCCTGGATCATCATCCAGGCCTCTATTTGATTTAATTTGGCCCTATGAAGTGGAGTTCAATTACCTCTGCCATTAAAATCTGCAAAAACATAAATAATTTATTAAAAAGCCTACAGGAGGGTTTCACTACATTTTTCGGGGTTTTGTATTGTCAGAGGGCGTTTGCAGAGGAGGAGAGGGTGCAGGGAGTAAGGTTCCAGAGGTGGAACCAAGAGGAAGTTTAAACGGGAGCGGGAAAATTTTGATAAATGGTGTGGGAGGTAGGCGGTATTGGAAAACCGGGGTGGTTTTATCGCGCGTAGGATACATGCTAAATGGTTTTGGGATGGAAGCACGTGATATGCCTCAGGGCATGACACATGGTGGGGAAAAACCACTGATTTCGTGTGGGTCGCAAAAAACTATTTCAATCGCAACTTTATTTGTGATATGCGATATTGGTCTTCGGATCTCAAGATGGGAGATCGACAGCTATTGCACATCTGGGAGAGGTGAATAGTTGGTCAGTCAGAAAAAGTGGAAGACAGGTGTCGAGTTCTGATTGGATGGTGGGGTTAAATGGAGGATGGGACCCAAGGTTTTGAAATATTAATGAAATGTGTTAATTTGTAAGGTTAAGGGAATGGTGTTGGGGGTGGTGATAAGGCAGGCCCGTATGTTTTAATATTCCGAAGGTTTTTAAGGGCCTTTATTATAAGTTTCGGGGGTTTAATAAAAACAAAAGGGGTGGGGTTTTATATGTATGGGAAGAAGGGGCCAAGGATAGCGGAGGTTGAAGTTTTATGAAGGTAAAAGGGTTGGGGCTTAATAAGGGAGGGGCTTAAGGCCTATTATATCAAAGGGCGAGTTTTAGATATAAAACAGGGTTTTTATAATAAAATTAAAAAGAACCGATAGGCTTAAACCTTACTTTAAAGAATGTAAAAGGAAAATTTTACATTGTTTTAATGTTTTTAGAGGAAAAATTATGAATGAGGGGGTTTTTATGAGGGTTTTGAGGAAAGGAAGAAATGGGTTTTTTCAAAGGAAAAAGGCCATGAATGACAGTGAAGGTGAGGTAGTGAAATGAGGTAAACAGACCCAAATAATGAAGTTCTTCTTTGTAGCATTGGGGTAAATCTTTAGAAGGCAAAGAAGGAAAATATAGTGAAAATATTTTAACTTTGGATAATGAAGGCAGTGAGATTTCTAAAACTCACAATATTTCTCAAATTTTGATTTTAGAAATATATGATCATTACTTAGTCATCTTTTGATATCAACAAAAATTAGTGATGACTAACACTCAGTTTGATTGTCTAGGATCAAGATAGAATCTAATTCTCTTTTTCACTCTGGATCTTAGGCCAAACATTACAATCCACTGGAAGCTAGACATATGTATATTGTGATGAAATATGCAAGATCTGCTTCCACCTTCAATGGTATTGTAGAGAAACCAATATTAGTAGACGATATCATTTTTTGGTGTAGTTTATCTAGTTCCTTGATCATTTTTTTTCAGTGCGGATCAAACTCTTATGTTAATGGAAAATGAAACTCTTGATTCATAGCCAACTCACAAATTTTCATGTCTCGCAAAGCTTCATGGTGTTTAATCTTTTTGTGTTCCATCAAAAAATTTAGGAAGATATTATATTCATGAGCATTTTATTTGGTTTCTTTCTTTTTTGTCACACTAAAATGTCTTCCAGTCAGTCTAGTTGATGTTGAACTACAAGTACTATATGAGTAGGACAACTCTATTATTTAATTATGCTTGTATAGCAGCACACAAGTCTTGTTTATATATTTTGGGTGATATCTATTATAATACTTTTTATTAATTCTGGTTTTTCTTGATGCTTAACTCATATGTTAGTTATATACTAGATAGCTATGAAGGTGCTAGTGCAATATTTAAGCTTTTGGATATCACAGAACATGATAAAATTATCACTATTTTCAACTTTCAAGAGACTATTATTTGAGGAATGGGTTACTTTATAAAAAATTATTTGAATGTAATTGAGGCCCCCTAGCTACATTCCAGAGTGGATTTTCCCTTGTAGTTAGATCCATGTTTTTTGGGAGCGATGCAATTCCACAATAACCAAACTATGATTTGTTTTAAGAAAAAATCATGCAAAGCAATACATTTTCCCAATGATTTCGATTGTTTGTAGAATTTTAAATAAAACTTCCCTTTTTATATATAGACTGTAAGTCTTCCCAGCTTCTTAAGTAATGGAATTTTATATCTCCATTAATGCGCTCACACTACTGTAGTTACGAAGCTCTTGTTTCAAACGAAAAGGTTGTTGTTTCCCCTCACCCTACTGCTTGTAAACCATTTTTAAGTTACCAGAGAAATATGAGAATGGTATCTTCTTCACAAGTTTTCTCTCTTAACCTTGACTTCTACCATTCAAAAATAAATAAAAGGGGCCATCTCTCACAATCGAGTGAAAAATTTGTGCATCCTTTATTTCCCTAAAAGTTAAATTATTTATTGATTTCAACTCCTTAAATTGGGCCATTTGTATTTTATATTAATGGAATCTGAGAACAAGGATCATGAACCATCTCTTGCTTCAGTGCTCGTGATATTTCATAAAAGATAAATACTATTAATGCAATTCAAGAACCACAAAATACTGAAAGCAATTTGGATTAAGTATTAATGATATCCAAGAATCTCAACGGTCACAGTTTTTTGAGTTCAGTATTGTTGCAAGCCATAAAAATGTTTAAATTCAGTATTCTGTGAATAGAATGTGAGAATTCCAAAGTTAAGTTACCACTGATAGTGATACAGAGTTAGAACATACACTGAAACCCACATTTTTTTTCATTTGAACGACTGTATAAATTCATTAACATATGGGTCTAATCACTAGTCAGGTGATGTTCCAATGCAAAAATTTGCTCACTACTCTTTCAAGTAACGCAAACTCTCACTTTTATAGCTACCCTTTTCTTATCCACTAGGAGATTATGGGGCTTCAAGGCCCTGCACCCCCAAACCATTGGTTTTTTTAGCACCGACAGTATCAAAACCATTTCAGCTAAAAACAATACCAAGGAATGGAAAATGTGAGCACATGTGAATTACACACAACACACCTATGACTGGAGGTGCATGAACACACACATTTTCCTTTGACAGTATTTGGAAATTAGCAGAAGAAAATGAATAAGAACTTGGAATGTTGATCGAGATCCAAGAAAAACCCTTGTTAAATGAACCATTGTCAGGAGAACACCTTAGAAAATAAAGGGTTGAACCTGTAGACATCCAAAACATGATTTTTTTTAAAGAAACTCATTGGAGTGATTCTATGGTGAAAAAAAAAAGGGTAAGATTTACCTTTGTAAAAGACATGGGAGCCTTCACAACTTTTAAACCCTACTCAAATATTAACCAATTCTTAGAGCATGGACGGCGGAAGGTAAATTGAGAAACAAAATTATTAAATATCAGTAAGATTTGAAGGTAGAACTAATTACCTGTGTGTTGATTTTGTGAGCTAACAAAATATGCTCTAAACCCTTTTGGTAGTGTTTTTCTTTGAAAAACTTAGAGGAGTTGAGTGGAAATTGCTCAGGAATGAAGACTCTAGAGGATTTTACTAGAAATCGCTCAGGACGAGAGAAATAACTTAACAAAAAAGTCTGCATTGCTCACGAATAACGAGACTTGAACTTTATCTAGGCGAGATGGCGGCTTTGCTACTACTTCTAGAACTGAATCTATTTGGAATGTCTTGGATGCTCCCTCAATTAATTCAGTAAGCATTATCAAATGTTGTGCAATTGAATGTTATATCCTGGGCTCAGATACTACACTCGGTTACAATTTGGCTTATCGAATGGGCTACTTGGATACTCAACTTGGCTCATGGGCTGGTTAGTTAGTTTACTTGGGTTTATTACACAATGAGCTTCGATGTTGAGGTTACATGATGTAGGTTACACAAAATATGGTCTTAGATGAGGCTCGATGCGGGATAAACCAAAAATAAATGAGATAAAGGGTTGTGAATTGAAGAGATGGCATACCCATACACTACGTTCAAACTGAAAAATTAATGAGCGAGTCAGTTGAGCAGTAAGGAGTAGGTTATGGGATCAACATAGTGCTAAGGAGTTAGTTGTAGAATCAATGGATGGAAACATTTCGATCGTCTAACACCTGATATGACGGTGCATAGCGAGGATAGCGAGGATGAGAGGAGAGTTTATCTCAATAAACACCTTACAATGTAAGAATTATAAATAGATTATTAGTGAATCATTTTCTTTAAATAAGTGTAATGAGTCAATTTTTAACTTCCAATAACAATTAGTGATGCATATTCTCACTTTTAGTTAACCCCTTGTTTATGATATATTATACCACATTATATAAAAATATTATACCAACTTAGATCTAGCTTAACTCCACTAGCTAAAAGAGATAAAATCCTTAATTTACAAACCTTTACATAAGATTTCTCAATTTTGTAACACTCCTTCCCACCCTCTTGGGTTATTCTCAGGCTATGGAAGGTGTTACTTTAAAATTAACCCAAAATTCAAGGTTTACTATGAAGACGGCATCACAAAAATCCTCTTTTTCCAACCTCATCAAAACTCAAAAAAAATTGATCGTTATGTTAATCTCATTGAGAGCTTTTTGTTGATATAATTTTTATCTCAATCTGACCCTAGGAGTAAAATCTATGCCCATTTGAAGTTTAGGCCCTTTTAATCCTTTCCATGTCAACATGCACTACCACATGTCATTGTCAATTGGAATATGTGGCTCTACCACATTGCTCATAAACCAGTGTGGCTCTTGTCATGCCAGCACGCCTAACACCATCACGCCATCGCACCAAGGTGAGAGGTGAATACAATTCCAAATCAGCACGATGAAACCAATATTTTAATGTTATCTGTTGGGGGGTTTTCCCATCTAGTTCTCTCTCTGTTAAAGGTTAGACGAAGGCACTAACAGGAAAATTTTTGTCTCTTAATGTTAATAATTGACCTCATTCCTTTTGTTTCCTCTGACATGGCACGACCTGTGATGCCACCTGGAAACCATGTCATCTAGCACCATGTCACTCGTCTCCTTTTCTCATTGCTGATGTTAAGATGATGCCACCTTGCCACATGGAATTCTTTGATGGTACCACATGTCATCCAAAAATGGACTCTTTGTCCATCTAACATGGTCGATTATACCTAACATGTGTCATGCCACGTAGGCACCATGTCAACAATATTTTTTCATCACCATCCATGTGGCTTCCACGAACCCTTGCCTGACCTACATGGAGCCTACCACCTCAACATACACCATGGATCTAATAAGGCCAATCCCTTAGTGTAAAACTGAGCTTTTACATTATATGAAATTTTGGTTTCATGACATGATTTCTTTGTTAAATTTCATTCCCCATCTTTTTCCCCATGAAATATATATTACCATTCTGCCATAATCCCATAGTGCCATGATATAGCAAGGCCTCATGCCAATCAGGAATGGCATGAAGGAAATAATCTCGTGAAGTGATAGAGGGGGGGTAATTTGTCCCATGTGCACCATCAAATGCTCTTATTCTAGTACATATCACTTTCCAAGATGCAACATGAGTTTTTACGTTGGGTAACATGAATAATCTCGTCCTACATTGTTGTCAATATGACAATAATGCCAATAATAAAAAAACCAAGCTTGTCACTTTAGCAAGGGAAGCATGGTGAAATGTGAAAATTCACGTTAGATGGAGATATTCCCATCCTACTCACTCTGTCTACAACACCCATTTTCAAAGTTTTGTCATATAAAATGATTCTAAGACTTATTCAACCAAATGCATGCTTGTAGCTTGCAATACACAAGCATAGAAGCTCAAGGGGTTCTCGAGGTATAATTTTCATTGGAAAACCACAACTGTTGGAGTGGGCTCCCCTAAGTCCAAAGACCATTTTTGCTATATTTTTGTAATAGATTTTGCAATTTTAGTCGTGCGCAGGGGCTTTGGGGCAGGTCAAAGCCCCTCATGAGTTGTAATGGGTAAAAAGGGTAGATGAAGGGGCCACAAGCCATAGTTTTTGGAACCTAGAGTTGCGTAGGATAATAGTATAAATAGAATTCTAGATAGAGTCTAAGAAGGAAGTTTTTGGATAAGTCTAAACCTTGATGATAGATTTTGTTGTGTTGTGATATTTTGTGCAGAATTGTCTAGGAAGAAGGCCCCTGCTCGCTATGTGCACAGAGACCTTAGTCTTGCTATGTGCAGACCCCGCTGGTAGTGTGTGCGGGTTGTTGAAGGGTTCTGTATGAAGGTTATGAAGTGATATTAATAAATAACTGTTGTTGTGATATCTGAACCTGAAGTGATCCGCTGTCTAAGTTATGAATGATTCTACATATTATTTCTGATTCGTGTATTTAGATCTCTTGCGTTGCGCAACTCTGGTTGGGTTTATAAAAATTATTATTGGATGAATAAGATGTTATAAGGTTATGATATTATGTGTTAAGGGTTATTACTTTGATTATAGATGTTGTGTTAACTTGCGAAAGGTATTTAGCATATTTGACCTAAATCTGTCTATAAGGGTTTCCTGGTTAGGGCTCCTGTTGTGAAGGTCTGTTTATGGTTATTTTGGATCTTAAGGCACCCTCATCATTCAAACCTCTCTCAGGGTGTGGAAACCTGGTTCCAACACCCCCCATACTGCCTTGAGTGAGACTTTGACTTGCGCAAGCAGGTCACTACCGAAAGGGCCAGTAGTGAGAGGGTTTTGCTGGTTAGCCTCAACTCCAAACCTAGGTCAAGAACCCTTCAAGCCAACAAATGGTTTCATTGCTGAGACTAGGAACATTTTGAGAGAGGTTGGGTGATGTCGAAAGGTCATTGGCATTCATTAAAGCCTTAACTTGAGGACTAGTTTGAAAAACAAATTCAGGAATTTGACCTAAAATGAAATAGAAGTAAGAAGCTATCCATTGAAGAGTGGAAGAATAAGTATATTTTCACTGACTTGCATGAGATATTCTTCATAACCTTTGCACACGAATTGGAGGAGTGGTTGGCAAGGTTAGCAGAATTCCAAACCTATTGGAAGGACGATTAGGTCATGCAGTGGACCCCTGAATTGATCCAACAGTTGGAGAAGACTGATAATTCCATTACCCAAACTGTAGATCACTAGGTTGACAACATCTTGGGTGGGTTTTTGACAGAATTTGTAGTCAATAAGTTTGTATCATACTCTAAAGATGAAAGGAGATTTTTCAAGGGATTGAGAGGTAAGTTCTTACAAAATTTACCCGTGCGAAAAGGGTATTTTGTGCATCCACACCGAGTTCATGACCCATGATTAGAGCAAAAGCACTATTCGCAACAGTAAATATTATCAATTCAATCAGATAGGGGATAGGTCTATATACAGTCCTTTGAGAAACTCCCTTGATATAAACACAAGCGGGGCTATGCACATTGAAAATAGCCCTCCTGCTACGCCACCATCAAATTCGCGCAGGGGTAAGAATCTGCCTACCCCATCACCGGCCCCACCTGCAAAATATATGGTCGTGCATATGAAGTTACCCACCTTTAAGGGTGCGGGGGACGAGGTTATGGACTGATTTTGGTTTGTGGCGAATGCGGTGTGGACTGCGCGGAATGTTAATATTGATGTTTTCAAGAGAGCACGGTTGGCTATGGCCTTTGAAGGTCGTGCTTTAGATTGGTTCATGGGATACCTGGCTCAAAATGTAGATCCAAAGGTTCATAAAATTAAGGAAGTCCTAAAGCAGTAGTTCTGAAAACCATAATATTATTCGCAATGCGTAAAAGAACTGAAAGATATTAAGCAAGGACCAATGGAATTAGTTTGGGAAGCTGACCAATGACTGAAGCAAGCCATCAGCAACGGAGGATTTTCTTACGATGATAAGTAGCATAAGGAATGGTTCATTGCCATGCTATTTCCACATCTGTGCAGGCCTATGGGTCAGTAGAAGATTGATTCTTAGGAAGAAGCCCTGGAAATTTCTATGAAGTTAGAAGTTGTGCCTAGAGACGATCCTCAATTTGGAGCACTACAGATTCAGAGCCAATTAGAAGCTATGGCACTTAGAAATTTAGAATTTGTGAAGATACTGGTGCAAATGTCTAGTGCATACACTGTAAGGGAGCTGGCCACACCAAAGATCAGTGTCTTCTGCTGTAGAATTATATGCAAGCTGGGGGACCGAATCCACTGCGCCCTAGAGATGTTGCTGGGCCCAGTACCCCCACACTATGGTGCTTTGATTGTAGGGTGGTTGGGTGACATGATACAAACCACTGCCCACCGTTACGAGCCTATGTACTAGAATTGAAGCAGCAGTGGTGTATTTTCTGCCCTTCAGTTGGTCATGATGAACACCACTGCAAAACGTTTGACCTGATGATAGACAATGTGAACCTTTACAGAGTACAGGCCGAACCTTTGTCACCAACTTCTCCCTCTAGATGAGTAGGATCCACAGCAAGAGGACGGGGAGGGGGGAGAGGTGGAGCCATAGGTCGAAGGAGAGGGAAACTAATTTGTTACAACTATGGAGACATTGGACACTATGCAGGCGACTGCTTGAACCCTGCATGACAATCCTGCAGGTACTGTAGGAAATTTGATCATGTAATTGAATATTGTCCTATGTTAATAGCTAAAATGTAGGAAAAGCAGCAGACACCGACGCGAAACATACCTATTGTTAAAGATGAACCATGTGATGATGGCCCAAGTGTAAATGTAATTACACGTAGCGATGTCACCACCAGAGGCAATGAGGAAAAGGCTGCTACAGAGCCACTAATCAGAAAATCATCTGACAAGAAGGAAGGCCTCAACATGCAGAAAGAAAAAGAAATTTTCATTGAGGCTAGGAAGGATTTTGTTCATGGAGGAGCATCCACGTCAAGGAATCTTATCGAACCAAAGGCTGATGATGAATTTAAACCATTCCTGCAAGCTTTCATTAAGCTATTGCGCAACCAGAAGGCGATAGATAATCTCCAGGATCTGATAAACAGCTGCATGGAAAATGAGGTGCCTTGAACAAAGACCAGGGTCGTGAACAAGGTTTATAAGTAGAAGAAGAGAACTGATAGGGAGATGCACATGACTGTGTAGATTGGAGAATATGAGACAAATCAAGTCATCATAGATCTGGGGTTTGATGAAAATGTCTTACCTAAACATACCTGGCAGAAGATGGGAGAACCAAATTTGGAATGGTCCACCATTTAGATATGCATGGCTATTTAGCAAAATATCATTCCACTTGGAAGGCTTCCACAAGTTGTGGTCGACATTGTCAGAGTGAAGGTACGTGCAGATTTCGAAGTAATAAAAATTGTGGATGATGTATACCCCTACCCTGCAATGTTAGGATTGGATTGGGCATTGATGTGGGAGGAATCATTAACCTGAACCATATAATTATGATTTTTGAGAATAAATATACGCGGGTGATAGTCCCACTGGATCTAGCAAAAGGCGAACGATACACAGATCCAGTGTGTGAGGGGGATGATGTCGACCATATATACAATTTGTCTGTGCGGGACGAATACTGGATCAACCCTACAGCTGATGGCATGTTGAACTGGGAGAAGGATAGCTCGTGTTTTTCTGATTCTAATGATGAGATGGAAAACTGGAAGAACCAGATGCATAAAGTATCGGTGTTGCACTGCCTCAAGATCACAAATAAATTTCGGTGCATCTTCTCATACGTAAGAGAACTACACTACTTTGATGGTTCTAGTAGTGTCAAATAATTTTGGAGGCATCGGAAAAAGCTGTCACAGAGGAACAAAGGTTTTGGGCGCTCGATTTAGCTATGCGCACAACCCCAGCGCGTTGGTGGGAGACACACAAGGGAGCCTTCCAGGACTGGGAGGAATGTAGATAAATGATGACGTTGTGCTTTGAACCTCTAGCCACCCCACCAATTTAGCTCTTTTATGGTCGGGGAGATCCATGCAAGTACCTGGCCATGTGAATGGAGGTATGGGATGAAAATACAAGGAATGATTGGGTTCATAGGTTTGTCCACTCGTTGGGGCCAGTACCCACCCCCTGGTATCTAGAAGTTGAGCTACATCAAGGTACCCGAAACTGGTTTACAATGACCGAGGATTTCTTGGCAACCTTTGGCTTGGTTGGGGGCTCAGAGAAATTGGATGAAGCGCTGTAAGATATAGATGCACTGGTATTTGATGAATCCTGGCCCCGAAAGGAATGTGTTGTGCTGGCCTGGGATGCACAGATGCAAGGCATCATCAACTGCAGAAACTTGTTAAATGCGGATACTGGTGATGACCCAAGAAACGTTAACATCCCTGAATCTGAAGGAGAGCGCATAGTTGCAAGGCCCACATTAGGGATAGTGTATGTCAATAAACCTCTGAAATTGAAGGAAGTAAACACTAGGATAGAAGAGCATCCTAAGTTGGAAAAAATTGGGGATTAATGGGATGATGATACAGTAGGAAAGATTGTAGAGATGCTGACAGTGTATCAGGATCTATTTCCTACAAATTTCTCTGGGCTCAAGGGAATTGTATGGGACCTAGGTGTTATGAAAATCAATCTAAAACCTGATGCACGCCCTGTCAAGCAGCACCCATTGAACCCCGAATATAAGCAGAAAGTAAAGGAGGAGTTAGAAAATATGGTGGCTACAGGCATCATTGAGCCGGTCGAACAGTTTGATTGAGTAAGCCCAATGGTGGTTCAGGAGAAAAATATTAAAGGAGAGATAAGGATTTGTGTAGATCTGCGCAAGTTGAATTATGCCTATGTGCATGACCCCTTCCCTAATCAGTTTTCTAATGAAATCTTGGATAATGTAGGAGGACAAGAAGATTATTAATTTACTGATGGATTTTTGGGGTATCATCGGATCAGAATTGCACCAGAAGACTGCAACAAGACCACCTTTGCCACTGAATGGGTTTTTTCCAATATATTGTCATGCCACTCGGATTGAAAAATGCACTTGCAATCTTCTCGTGCGTGGTAGTGGCTATGTTCAAGGAATTCATGCATAAATTCTTGGAGGTATATTTTTATGACTGGACAAATTTTGGATTGGTAAAGAAACATGTGACGAACATGCGCATGATGCTTGATACCTGTAGGAAGCACCAGATTTCTCTCAACCTAAAGAAGTGTATATTTTGCGTGCCTTTTGGGATTTTGTTAGGGCATATAGTATGTCAGGAAGGATTGATGGTAGACCCAGCCAAGATCATTGTTATCATCAACTTAGAAGTTCCTACTAATGAGAAACAGTTGTGCTCCATCCTAGGACACACTGGTTCTTACAGGAACTTTATAAAATGGTATGCTCCAATCACTGCGCCAATAGAGAAGTTGCTAAAGAAGGATGTAGCATTTTTTTGGGATGACGAGTGTCAGAAGAGCTTTGAGCTGCTAAAGGAGAAAATGGCCACTGCACCTATTTTGATATTCCAAAACTATTCTAATGTTTTTCATGTGCATGTGGATGCATCTGGTATAGCACTTGTGGTTGTTTTAGCGCAGCCAAGAGAAGGAGACATTGATCACCCAATCGCTTTTTCCAGTAGGAAGCTCTCTAGTGCAGAGCGCAACTACTCAACTACAGAAAGGAAAGGATTGGTCATGGTATACGTGCTACAAAAATATAGACACTAGCTGATAGGAAGGAATTTCAAAATGTTCACTGATCATTATGTTTTGAGATACCTGGTCAATAAGCCTGTGTTGGGGGGGAATATCTGCCGATGGTTGCTATTGTTTCAGGAATATGAATTTGAAATTATAGTGAAGTCTGGAAGACTAAATTTTGGACCTGATCATCTGTCATGAATTGAAAATGGGGAAGAACCAACCAGTCTGAAGGAAGGGTTACCTGATGCGCAGCTCTCCGCTATCAAGGTGGTGGATGAGAACTTTTCTTATATTATTCATCTTCTGACCACGGGAACAGCACCTGTAGAATATTTAGTACAACAAAAGAAGGAGTTGGTTGTGTGCACAAATTATTTTACCCTGATTGCAGGTCAGTTTTATAAATTAGGAGCAGATGAAGTATTAAGGAGATATGTGTTGGAACATGAGAGATAGGATATACTGGCTGAGGCTCATGGAGGAGTGGCAAGAAGCCACTACGCTATGAAATTCACTGCACAGAATGTGTTGTGTGCGGGGTTATGGTGGCCCACACTACAGAGTGATGCACAGGCATACTTTCGGGCATGTGATGCATGTCAGAGAACATGGAATCCCTCTCGCAGAGATGAAATGCCCCTGCACCCGTAGTTGGCCTTGCACGCATTCGATAAATGGTCTATAGATTTTGTTGGACCAATCAACCCTCCTGGAAAGAATAATGGAGCACGTTATATCATTATTACAACTAATTATGTAACTAGATGGGTAGAGGCAAAGGTATTTAAGGAATTTACTACAGATACTATTGCATGCTTCATCTTTGAGCACATTTTGACTAGGTCTGGATGCCAAAAGATTTTAATGAGTGAAAGAGGTACGCACTTTGTTAACGAAAAAATTGAAGCTTTGACGAAGGAATTCCAGATCCATCACAAGAAGAGTACCCCTTATCACCCACAAGAAAATGGCGCAGTAGAAGCTTTGAACAAGATCTTGGAGAACATGCTCACAAAGATCTATAATGCCAACCGAGATGAATGGGACGTGCACATCCCTTCTATGTTATGGGCTTATAGAACAACATGAAAATAATTTGACGGGAAAAACACCTTTCAGGATGGTCTATGGGCAAGAAACCATCATGCCAATGGAATATATTGTTCCAAGACTGTGCATTGCATCTTTCACTAATATGGTCGAGCCTGAAATTATGGAGGAACAATTGGCGCAACTCGTTTCCTTAGAAGAAGATCAGTTCATTACTAACTTCCACTAGCAAGTGCATAAGGTGCGTGAAAAATCCTGACATGATAGGCACATTAGGAAGAAGGTGTTCAAGGAGGAAGACTTGGTCTTGATATATGATAGTCAGTTTTCACACCACCCAGGGAAGTTCAGAAAGCATTGGTTGGGGCCATATATTGTGAAGGAGGTCACTGATGGCGATGTGGTGCGCTTGGCCATGCTGCGCGGAGAGAACCTTCCCGGTAATTTCAATGGAAGCCGCCTGAAGCCATATAAAGACAATTCGGTGCCGACCAAATGACTATATGGCTGGAGCATCAAAATAAAATGGTCTGCGTGCAAGAGAGAGGGAGGGCGCAGGCAAGTGCGATTGAAGCGCAGGGGTGATGCACAGGAAAGGAAACTAGTCATTGGAATAGTGAAACTGGGTGAGAAAGTGAAATTACCATTGCATGGAGCGGATTTCTCACATTTAATGAAGCAATATTGGAGGATTTTTTACCGTTTTCTTGAAGGTAAGTGGCAATTAATGATAATCCAACCGTTTTTACCATGGATGTTTTATAAAGAGGTGGGCGCGGGTCTCAATTGGTTCCTTTGTTGTTTGAATATTTGGCGCTCTATGATTGTTTGTAATTTTTTCTACCCTGTTGTCTATGAGTTCAGTATCTCTGGTCGCGAATCTCCATCTAACATTAGTAATCCCGAATTCATATTCTGCCCGAGAATGATGACCACCAACCCTGCGAAGGAGCATTTTTCGTCTCTCACTGCCTCTTTGGAGATGGGATCAAATGAGGTTAGAGAAGTAATCCCGGAAGTAGAAGAATTTTTGTCCACACCAGCTAAAGAAAATGGAAATGGAAAGATATCGAAGTGGGCTACCTCTAAGTCGCGCACCTCTCGGCAGAATGTAACGTCCCCGCAACAAGCCACTAAGGATCGATCCCCCATCGACGATCCGTCGAAGCACCCGATGAGTGCCAGACAAGAAGCTATTATTGTTGAACCTATCTCATGGTGGCCACCATTGATATTGTCTGGGAATCCCTGTATATGCCCTTGATCCCTCAGGATGTCCCTCGAATTGGCGAAATGTTCGGAAAAATTCCATAGATCAAGTTTGATGATTACGACTTAGCCAATGAAGCATCATTTCCTGAGCTCGCACTAGAGAATTACTTATAGTGAGTGCTTTATGACGATATGCCGAAGGTTGAGCCAATGCCTTGGGCGTGCGAGCTACACAATGCAGGAGTCCTCAACTTTCTCAAGATTCCACATTTTGGAAGGTACCCCATCACCAGCATCTGTGTGTGCCAGTTGTTGGCCTTAGTTCATGAGGGCTCCCTATGGATTCAGGGGAAAATTCCCATAGATGTCGTGTTGATCCATTGGATCATCATCCTGCCCAAGAAAGGGGCCCCATTCGATGAAGGGATTCAAGAAGAGAAATGAGTTAAAGGTGGTGACTGATGTGAATAACAAATTCAAGGTAGGAAGGGACAAGAGGGGATTTCTGGTCCAGACCATTGCTGACCCGGTGGTGTGCCTGGGCATCCTCGTCCTCAGATGCAAGCTCATAAGGAAGTGTCGCACGAGAATGGTCCCCGCACACATCATTTCCTTGGCAGGGCAATATGAAAAGGGGATGCTATATAACTGGTCACAATTTTTGTGTGAAGAGTTTCTGGAAAATGTACGCGAGGCACATGAATTGGGGAAGTAGTTTTGCTACTCATGGTTGTTGTTGTTAATTGTGTTGGTGGCATGGGAGACCCTAGAAAATGAATTTCTCTCATAGATCGAGTCAGGCCTATGCGAAGGGGCACGCTACGTGAACTTATGGGATTTCTCCAACCCCCGGTGAGTAGAAGAAAATAAGATATTTTGGGTACTTTTTGAAGACGTGCTGGCTCAAGCCATACGTTCCAGACCCACACTCTCACCGACTATGCATGATAATTATAAGAGAATTTCACAATTTCAAGTGACCATGCAAAATGTTCAGATAAAGGCACGAAAATACTCTAACTGATACACCTTGCCTTATATGGTCACAGAGGAAGAAGTTGACCAAGTCATGGCGACATGGCCGAATGAATGGAAGATCAAGCTTAGCTCCACCCAGCCCATTACGTCACCCACTTCAAGTAAGGATAAGACTCCAAAAGATAAAAAAAGAGTCATGCATGGAGACGGGTGTTGAGAATACCGGTGGGAAAGATACTGAGGCCGAAGCAAAGAAGTAGCTGGACGCAGAAAAGGAAAAAGATCAAGAGTTGGGAGGATACCAGGAGGAGGTGGACCTCAGAGTTTTGGACAGGCTCAATGGGGATAGTGCTGAATCTCTGACGACACCAAGCACGTCCGAGAAATATCTAAAGTACTACGTAAGAAATGGAAAGGGTCCAAGGTGGGTGGAGAGGAAGAGGTCACTCTGACAAAAGAGGACCTCGACAAAATTTCAGATGCAGTTGCTTCAGCGTCGGAGGACTACTGGAACATGATGGAGACACAATACAATTCCGTGGTGGAAGCCTTTTAATCAAGTCTACAAGTTCTACAGCTGAAGACAGATACCCTACAAGCGAGTGTAGATCAAGTGAGGCCAGTGCAAGCAAGCCTTCCAGCCACTTCAATCGTTGCGAAAATAGAAAGCAGAATCTACCCCTTCCCAAGTGCAGTAGTGTCCATACAACAATCAGAGTTGTGCGTGCAGGTCCAAACCTGCCCCGAGGTCAGCATTGACCTCGTGAAGCTGCCAAGTGGGAAGCTACATGCTCTCCACATATTCATTTCAGCCGAACTATAGAACAAAGAGGTTCGTACACAGCATCAACTTAGTGAGGCCGATAATATTGCAGCAACAATGACGACAGAGTCTATCTAGGCTCAAACAGTGTAGCAAGCACCCGTAGCGCAACACATGGAGCTAGAGAGCTTCATTGACAGATTATGTGGCAAGATTCTCGACGTAGTTATCCTAGCCTCTGCCACGTTGCAAGTAAAAATTGAGAGCCTAGTCGCAGTACTCAAAGCCTCCAAGTCTGAAATTTAGTCAGTTAAAGAAGATTCTGAGCAGCAGATTGCTACACTACAGGCTAAGCTGCAGCTTGAGACCCCCTCGGAGGTGCGCACGCAATGGGATGCCCTAAGGAAGACAACATTATCCAGCATCTCCGACAACGGTCAACCTTTTCTGGAGACCACCATGGGACTGTGGACCTATGTGTAGATAGATCCACTAGTCAAGAAAATTACCCAGGAACTGTGTGCTAAAGAGTAGGAATTCGAATATTTGTAGGAGGCTTTGCCTACATTCATCCCTAACCAACAAATGGCACGCTTTCATAATAGTCAGGAATTGCGCGACGAGGTTGGGGAGCTCCACCCTAGAAACAAATTATCAGCGATCACATGAAGTTGTGGGCAGACGAGGTCATGAAACTATCTCAGGACCTTGATATTGCAGTCTAAAACCTGAACCAAACTTTACAGAGCTTAACTTTGGCCACAGAAGGGTCGACTTCAAAGAAGGTAGTGGAGACCGTGCAGAGCATAGCGGACCAGAGTATGGGTTTCTTGGCACCATTTGCAGCTGCTATCGAGGAGCTCCAAAAAAAAATGAATAATCCAGTGCAGTGTGACTTGGGATGAGTCACAAGATTGTGTTGGGGGCCTGTTGGAGTGGGGTGCCCTAAGTCTGAAGATTGTTTTTGCCATATTTTTGTAATATATTTTATGATTTTATTCGTGTGCAGGGGCTTTGGGGCGGGAAAAATCCCCTCATGATTTGTAATGGGTAAAAAGGGTAGATCAAGGGGCCACAAACCATAATTTGCAGACCCTAGAGTAGGAGAGGCTAATAGTATAAATAGAAGTCTAGATCAAGTCTACGAAGGCAATTTTTGGATAAGTTTGAACCTTGATGATAGATCTTGCTATGTTGTGATATTTTGGGCGGAATTTTCTGGGTAGAAGGCTCCTACTAGCTGTGTGCGTGGAGACCTTAGTCCTGCTGTGTGTGGACCCCGCTGGTTGTGTGCGTGGGTTTTTAAAGGGTTTCATATGAAGGATCTGAAATAATATTAATAAAGAACTGTTGTTATGATATCTGAGTTTGAAGTGCATCTGTTGCCTAAGTTATGAATGATTCTGCATCTTATTTCTGATTCCTCTATTTAGATCTCTTGCACAACTATGGTTGGGTTTATATGAATGATTATTGGATGAGTTTGATGATACAAGGTTATGATATTGTGTGTTAAGGGTTATTACTTTGATTATAGATGTTGTGTTAACTTGCGAAAGGTATTCTGCATATTTGATGTAAATATGTCTATAAGGGTTTCCTAGTTAGGGCTCATGTTGCGAAGGTCTGTTTATGGTTCCTTTGGATCTTAAGGCACCCACATCATTCAAACCTCTCTCAGGGTGTGGAAACCTGGTTCCAACACCCCCCCATACTGCTTCGAGTGAGATTTTTACTTGCGCAAGTAGGTCACTGCTGAAAGGGCCAGTAGTAAGAGGGTTTTGTTAGTTAACCTCAACTTCGAACCTGGGTCAGGACCCCTTCAAGCCAACAAAAACCATGGAAACTCTACAAAGTTAAGGGCCAAACCATTCACATCAATTTAACTCAAAGCTCTACAACTCCTGCAAGATTCTTATACAACACATAATGCATATCCCTCTTATGCATAAATAGATTTCATAACATTATTAAGCAAGAACAATGAACCTTTTAATTCATAAGCATGTAAACCATCATAGCATCGGTATTAGTAGTTATTTGCATGTCTTCATGCAACCAACCACAATTTCATATAAAATCAAGAAAATTCATATCATCCACATAAAGTTATTATTTGACCCTAGAAAAAATAAAATCCAAGGCATATTCCCATCAAGGAGATGTGGCAGTTTCAAGGACCATTGAGGAAAATTACACAACCATACATCAACTAATAACATACTAGTCATGGTAATAATTCACATTTGATGTGTGTGTGTGTGTGTGTTTATTACAATCTAGTTTAGTACAAAAGACTTTACACAAAGCTCTCTTGAGGCTTTGCTTCTTCTCCTCGGCCTCTCGCCAGACTGACTAACTAACTCTTGCCACTGACTGACTTCCTGCCTATTTTTTTCTCCCCGACAGACACTCTCTATCCTTTCCTTTTTCCTTGCTCCGCTACCTTTCGCTTCTTCCTTTTACTGGGAGTTCTACTGATTGTTCTTGTCTCCCATCTCTGCCATTTGTGTTGTTCTCTGCCAATGTCGTGCCACCTATCTTCTAGCTTTCTGCAACCGTGACAGCTCCTTGTCTACCTTTATTGCATTCAGTTGTAACTCAAAATTGTTCTTTCCCAAAATAAAGGCCCCAGCACCAGAGCTCATAGCTTTCATGGTGATTCCATTGTCAACGAATCAAGATTTTAGAACAACCATAGTGACTCCACTATGTGAAGGTCTATACTTTCATCAGTTATTGTTGACTGTTTTCAAGATGAGTTCAAGAATGGAACGCAGATATGCTCCTATGGATATATCTGGTATCCTTGGATTTTTGCATTGCATTACTTGCGTATATTGGAGATCATATTTGCCAGAGTTCAAAGATGAAAAAGGTAATAATGTTGGTTTACATCTTATCAAATTCCATGTGCATTTACGGAGGCTTCAGGTTGAATGGCATGAATATTGTCTAATGAAGATGTTCATGCTTACTTTGGAAGGAAATTCCAGGTCTTGGTATGAAAATTTTCCAGTTTCTAGTATATGTTCTTTAAATAATTTTCATACTGTATTTTTTGAGAAATAAAAATAAGATAATCCAACTTTGTTGTTGGTTAAAAACTATTGTGATCATTTTGAAATTTTTATTCAATACCTGGTAGGTTACTATGAAGATGATCAATTTATGGATGATGATATTATAGAGGCTATTCCTGAGAGACCTTTCAACCATGAAGAAGTTGAAGAAATTGGCTGATATGACACTCAAGAAAATTTTCAGCAAGTAGTTATTTCTACCATGATTGAAAATGAAGAAAATATGCATTTCAATGACTTGATTTCACATGAACTTGTTGATGACATTTCACAACCTCTATAAATTTCAAAAGAATAAGAGAACAAGCCACCTAGTTGTAATGAAGAAACAAAGCTTGCAGGTGATAGTTTACAACAATATTCTCATAATTTTAGAAATACAAATGATCATTCTAGTTGCCTTGCATTCCCTTCTTCTCCTGTGGTTTTAGTTCAAGAAAAAAATTCTGAAAATCAAAATTATACGTTTGCTAGCATAGAAAGTCAAGAAAGCCATGATCCAACCATTATTTCAGAAGTAATATGTAACAAGTTTGTTCCTTTAAACTTAATGCATAAATTTTTGAAGACTAGATTGTTTTAGACCCCATGGGTGTATAAATTTTTGTTATTCAAGATGTGGCTACCTTAATTGAAAGTATGCCTCCAGTTTCAGATAATGAAGATTTTACTGAAGAAGAATAGGTTGTCCCAAAACCTTTGGATGTTATTGTTGTGGATGAATTGGTTGTTTCAAATGAAGACGGTAAGATTGATGAAAAAATTACTCCCTTTCCCTTGGAAAATAGTCCTTTTGCATATCATCAAAATGTAACTTTCCATGTTTTTCAAGATCCTCTACCCAATCTATTGTGGTCATCAAGGAAAATGGTTATTCCTGTGTTTGTGGATTATGGTCAATAGTTTCAGTGGCAATTTGGGTTGTCGGTATGATATATTTTCTTCCTTCTCATGAGAAGTATGCGTATAATTCAGTTAAGTATCCATTTGATTGAATTTTTTCATTGGGAAATTGTTATTACTTGATATTGTAATCATTCCAACAGATCAAAGTGAGTAGGTGTGATGAATGAACTCCATTCTTAGAGCACTATTTTCAGTTTCATTTTGCAGTAGAGTTTTCAGTTTTCAAGTATACAACTCAGATTTTAGTTTGAAGAATGGATTTGATTCAATTTGAGTATTAGAATAGATTACCAGTGGGTTTCAATTGCAGAGGTTTCATGGAAGACCATGTTGCGAGTTTGGGATTATCCCAATAGATCAAGCTACTAGTCTACGGTGTTCTTTGGCACCTCACTGGTAGGATTCCATCTCCATTGGAGCCATTGTTAAGTTCCTATAATATAGGTAATATGCTTGTCTCGTTAGCTATTTTGGGAATCCATTGGTAAATTTTAGCCTATGAATAATTGTGTCATAGCCTAAAATTTTTCTTGTCCAAGGAGCCATTTAGTTCTTGAAGTCTAGTGTCCAAGATAAACTATGGATGTTTGGGAGATTTTGAATATAAATTCTCAATCAAATTATATGGTAGGTATTTTCATGGTAAATTTCTCAGAAACAACTTTGTAATGGTATATATGGTGCTTCAAATCAACTTCTGAATTCAGAGATAGAACAAGTTGAAGTGTGGTCCTCAAAACCACAAAAAAAGAAGAAATTTAAAACATTATGAAAAATAAAAATCATGCTTGCAAGTCAAAATGTAGCATTAGAGGTTAATAAAGCATGTTTAAGTTAATAATCACTGCTTTTAAATTGCAATTAATCAAATTGTAATAAAGCTTTTATCGATATGACACTTTTTGGCACATGTAATAATGTGGGCACACATCTCAATGGGCACGATCCACCTTGCTTGGATCAATGAAGGGGGATCATTTTCGCCCCCCCGAGCTCCTACATGATTTATTTGAGGGGGGGAGGGGGGGGGGGTGTGGGGTGAAAAGGCAGGACCTACCAGGAAATGTGGCAGCGCCACAACATTTCATACCCCCCCCCCCCTGCTAAAATTGCCATTCGCCTTCCCGCCAACAAAAAAATACCTTTGACTCTCAAGCAACTCATCCCGCCCACTCAAAAATTACCACATACCCTCCATCATTCTCTGCCTGAATGTCACCTCCCACCTCCACGTCATATATCCATTTCATCCCACTCCCGCCAAATCAGTAGTGAACGTTAGCAATTAAAGTCAGCACCAAGTTGGAAAAATGGTTGGTTAAAACTATGTTTTTTCCTATACAACATAGTAATTTAAAGCATGGTTTACAAAAAAATTAGAATGCATTTATAAGAACAAAATTCACAATCCTCTCTCATTTTTCTAACAGATATTATGGTTTGGGAGTTTCGAATGAATCTTTGAAGGCATATTTTCCAGAAATTTCCTGTTTTAGTCACAATTTTCAAATATGGTTTCTGAATAGGTGGAAATGAATTTTACAAAACTGAAAGAGGTTTGTGTTGGTAACATACTCATCTTCAAAAATATCTCTTAGTTTTTACATAGATATCTTGGATTGAGATATTGAAAGGGATCACTGGACCCTAGTTTTCAAAATTTCGTGAGGAAAAATCTCATAGACAGTTAGTGACCTAGATGCCACCTCATCAAAATAGACTTGCTATAAAATTAGAATTGTTGTTACTTACCACCAAAAATCCTCAAATATGGTGCCAAATATCTATAGTGGTTTCATATCTCCTATAATTTTGTTCTATCTTTGTAAAGCAGTTTTTGATATTTTGTAAGAGATCTTGAGATTTTCACTCAAGATATTTTTGATAGTTTTGTATAAATACTTCCAAATTCGAAGTATTATGTGTGGAAAATGTATGAAGAAAGTATAAATTTGAAGTAAATTTGTGCTCTGAGTTGGAAGTGATCAATTTCCATTAATACATACAGTGTTCCAGGATTCCTGTGTCAGGCTTAATTGGTGATGTTCATTCTAGTTGTAACTTTGTAATTGCTCTGTTTTCCATATGTATTTATGTTCTTTATTGTTCAAAGAAAAATAAGAATTTGAATTTTTTTAAATACACTCAATTTGGCTTCTAAACAATATTAATGTTTTCCATTGAAGTTTAAATATAGAATTCAAGTTACAATGCTCTACATTTAAATTGATCCCAATCTTTTCTTCTCTTTCACACCACAAATCTTCGAAGATACAATGGCCTGCCTACCTTGCCCTATTACTTTTGATCTGATATTTCTGCACTTGATCACTCCAAAAATATTTTTACACCATTTCCCAGTGGACTTTCTTTTCAGTTTCAACCAAACCATTCAAAAAACCAAACCCTGAACTTCACATCTAGCTTGAAATTTTAAAATCAAAAAAATTAAATCTGATAGAGAGATCCCTCTCTGAAGCTGGTAGGGCTAGATCCCAACTTCCAAAGTGGTTATGTGGTTACCTTTGGGTTTCCATCATAACCTTGGGAAATTATGGAGTGCTAACAAGTTTCATGCTCAAGAGAAATTTATTTTATAGGTCAATCTCCCATTATGACATCCTAGGGCTTGCCATTGAGTCTACAATTCATTAAGCCATTGTCATGTATGAAAGACCCATTTGGGGAATGTTAAATATTGTAAAATATATTATTTGAGTCAAAATAAAGTCAAATAACCCTGTAAGGCCTCATCAAGTGCTAACAAACAAGTCAGCCTATCTAGAATATGAAGTTTGCCTAGAGATAGTGGCAAGTCAGCCTACAAAGATGGACATGAAGCCTATATAAAGGAAGAATCAACCTCATTCAATAATACACACAACACAACAAGTTTGATCAAGGAAGAGAAGAAGTGCGAGGAAGAGAAGGACAAAAGAAAAGTAGAAAAATCGAATTTTGGGATTGTTTTCTTGGGTATTCTTCTGACATGTGTGAAGTGAATTAGGGTCTACTTGTGCAACAAGTTGTAGTCATCATCAAGGACCAAAATATGGGTCTAGGAAGGTCTCTCTAGCAACCCAAATTACGAAATAAAGGAAGTCAAGTCAAGCGTAGTTGAAAGGAGGCAAATATTTCTATTTTTTAAGCCACATGTGTGACCTAGGATTTTTGCAGAAGAAGCCAAAATTGCAGGTCTGCAACAACAAGCTGAAATTTTAAGCTAGTGTCAAAATATAAAGTAGTGGATCATGTTTGACCAGATTTGACTTGAAGGAAGATAATTTCATGAAAATTTATTTCATATTAATCACATCATAAATTTATGGTCATCTGAAAGAATATTTGACTTGGTCTGGAGGGGTTTTTGGTCAACGGTCTAAGTCTAGGAATTCGTTAATTTAAGATTATGTAAGAATAAGAATTCTTGTGGGTTTTTCCTCTCAGATTGGAGAGATTTTGGCCATGTTTTATCACCTAAATATGGTGTCATTTGACTTAATTATCTTTATGGATTGGTATTTGTGTGATGATTAAAACACTAATAGTAAACAACTAAAAAAAGAAGAAGTTAATCTATGAAGTAAAAATATATATAAAAAACAAATATCAAAGTAAGAGAAATCATCCTATGTTGTTTCCCCTAGATTTATCTACATGGTATTGGATCTAAGGTGACAATTCAAGGAAGGGAAACTTAAAGAAGGACACTCAAGGGCCAAAGCACTAGAAGAAAATCAAGAACACCAATCATCAAGAATGACCACTCAAATAAAAGGAATTACAAGGACAAGGATTACATCATCATCTTGAAGGATGTTACTAAATAATTCCTCAAAACCCTAGTTCATTCAAATAAGGATTCTACATTTTAATCATTCTTGGGAATCCCACACAAGCATCACCTCGAAGAAGGAGACCTAAAAAGACCCTACCTAGGGTAGCTATATTACATCTACTAAAATAACAAAATGAATTAAAATTGGAGCATCTTGAAGCCTCTACATCAAAGAAAAATAAGAATAAAGCATTTTAATCATCATCAATGAACCAAGGTGATCTCCCTCTATTTGAAGGATCAATTTTAAATGAAGACATATTCATCAAGAAGACACCTTCTATCATTATGATCATCATAAAAATCAAGAGGGGAACAAGTTGAAGCTATTTTCATCAAGAAGTATCTTTACAAATAAGTATCTTTGTGTCCACATATGAATCTGTCTATATGAATTCATTTTGTAAGGAAAACAATAAGTTGGTTGGGTCATCAAACTTTCTTGCATGGAATAAATGGACTGATTTGACCCTCATAGAAAATGAAGTTGTTGATCATGTTAAGGGTTCAATCACTAAAATTCCAAAGGAATATTCTCAAGCTCATAAAAATTATATTAAAGGGTAAGTAAGGGCTCAAAGTATCCTTATAAAATCCATCAAATATATACCCTATGTATCAAATTTGGAGACATCGAAAGAAATATACGAGAAGCTAGTAGAATTTTCTCCGTAAGTATTGCTAGAGAAGTAATATCATTAAGAAACAAAATCTACAAGATGAATATATCAAAGGAATATGAAACAGCCTCATACTTTATGAGGGTGTCAAAAATAAGAGACCAAATAAAAGAGTTGGGAGAAATAATGTCTAATAAGGAAATGACCACCATAGTGCTCAATGCACTACTAGAAGAATGGGGAAACTTCACATCAAGCATCTATGGAAAGAAGGAAGCCAACCCTTTCAATGAATTTTGGTCATTATGTAAAATTGAAGAAACCATGTTTAAGGAAAAAAGTATTGAAGGATAAAATGAGCAAGCACAATCATTCGCTTCCATGGCTAAGAGAAAAGGAAAGTTTGGAAAGTTTGGCCCTTAGAAAAATAAGAATAATATGTCAAAAATACAATGCAATGGTTGTCATGAATATGGGCACTACAAGAGAGATTGTCCAAAAATCAAGGAGGAAAACAAAAAAATAGGAAGGGAAGAAGCCCATGTCACTGAAGAAATGGAAGAAGTTGAAAATAAGAAATAAAAGAAGGATGAAGTAAAATATCTCTACTATGATTGAGATAATCTTCTCCATCTAGTTATTTTTATTTTTTGTAAAGTATAGCTATCATGGTAGGAAACATTATAAGCATGATAGGATGCATAATTTTAGGAGATGGAATCCGTAAGATCCTACAATTGAAGCAAGAGAACATGACATAATCATAAGAAGCTTGAAATATAACTAAAATAGAAGTCTATGGCATTCATCATTATAAGGAATTAGCACTTGGTAACCTCATTGAAAACATAAGTAGTATTTATGGGTAGAAAAAAATCATCTAGCATAGAGCTCATCATACTTCATCGTCATTAGGAAGGATAATGTACAGGATGAGGATAATCAAGATCCTATGTTGAAATATTCATTATAATATTCACCTCTCTTGGAAGAAGCAAGTGTCTCGCTGAGGATTCCACCTTGGATGGGATTCATTGTTTGGTAGAATGCTAGTATGATGACAAAGGAATGCAACATGTCGATATGGTTAAATAACTTTCAATCAAGGGAAATAAGTTGTTGAAGGAAGTCTAGATGACCAAAGGAATAAAATAGTTATGCATTCACATGTTTGATGAATTGAGACATGTCATCATGTTGTTGAAGAAAAAATGGATGGATACTCTATCTCATGAGTATGATCAAAATAAAGGGATCTATTTCGATGAAAATATGCATGAAGCCATGGCTCACATATTGAATAGATGAAATAAACATAATATGTCCTCTTATGTAATATGAGGTGATTGAAAATCAAGATGAAGGAACTATGGATAAAAGTTCTTGGAAAGCAATATGCGAATAAGAAAGAAGAGATCATAAAAGATGAAAATATGGTTACATAATAAAATACAATCAACATACGATAACTAAAATAATTTATCATGACTATTATAGGTCATTTTGTCACATCTGGTCAATAGGTCTACAAACTGGATCAATGAACATCAGTGAACACCTTGTCATCATCCGTACACAAAGACCTAAGCATGACTCTTCCAAATCCCTAAGTTTCTAGGCCTGACTATTTCATTTAAGTTCTTTTACGTACCAACGCATCCCACCCCTTTAGGTACCTGAATTCAACAAGAGGTTGATTGCTTCCATAGTGGCATTGATCAGCAACAGGTTATCCCTTGTTGGGGTTTCACTGATTCTATAAATTCCGGAAAATTAAAAAGAATCTCAAAGCTTCCTCTTCCAGAATCTTCTAGGAGTTGTTTTAACCATTTACCTTGGATAAATATTTTGAATCCTATTTGATCCTACTTTGGAGATTTCACCTATTATCCCTTTAGCTCATACTCCCCTCTTAAGTGGATCTCAAGCCTATATTGGTAAATGTATAAGAATTCCTAAAATACCATCCCTCTCCTATAAATTTACAACCATCTACAACATGAGGGTTGGCTTTTGGAGGAAAATCATGCCCTCATGTTGTTGCCTTGAATCTAAGAGAGTCATCATATTCATGCATTAGGGTGACATTGAGGTGTGATTTGTGATAAGGAAGGACAATTCAACTTGGTCAGATCTCTACAAGATCAACTACTATTCTTGGTTTTAAACTCTCTCTTATTCATGTTAAAACAACGATTATAACTTTTCCTATATGTGTTATGTTATGCTTACATTCATATATTCCAATTCTTTGTTGATACATCGAATAGAGTAATTAGGAAATGTTAAATTGATGTCGTATATCTTTGGCTTGTGTTTATTGTATGTGCAGGTTATAATTATATCAATCAAAGATATGATTGGAAATAACAAGATGAAAAGAGAGAAAATCTTGCGACAGATTCCAAGTAAGCCTCTTTCCATTATTTAATTTCTCTAAGGGGAAATTTATGTTATTTTATCTCCTGTTGTTTTATACCATTCCATCAGGTTTAGGAAAGATACTTCTTTCCGTAGTTGTAAAATTTTAATAACAAATTGGCCACTCTGTTAGCACAGTTCTTTGCTAAGTCATGAGTCTATTTTAAATTTTTTGTTTTTCAGGATTAGACTTTTTAAATTTCAAAAATAAGTTGAATGCTACCAAAATTTCCGATAGTGCCCATTTTAGCCCTTTTCAGACAGTATGTTTTAATTTTGTTTGTGTCTATTTTTATTTAATCCAAAGCTACCGGAAATTCCGGTAACTTCCCCTGTTTTTAAAAAATAAAATAAAAGTGCATTCACTTTGTGTCAAGTCACATGTTCTTGTTATAAAATGTGTTTTAAATATTTTATTGTGATATAGGCCACATGATAGGTAATATTTACGGTTAGTAATGTTAAGTTAGAGTCATGGTTATACATGTATTCTAGGTGTCAATCCACAATTAACAAAACCAACCGTTGTTTCGTCCTATCTTTTAGTTGAGTCACCTCATTCATATGTCAAAGTACGTGTTATGTGTTGGAATAGATTGTGGATCCG
Source organism: Pinus albicaulis (assembly GCA_034641835.2). Taxonomy (NCBI): domain Eukaryota; kingdom Viridiplantae; phylum Streptophyta; class Pinopsida; order Pinales; family Pinaceae; genus Pinus; species Pinus albicaulis. Next base: position 821,548,613 of record CM076569.1, read on the forward strand.
CAGGTTTAATGCGATGACCGTTTGGTTGATCACGCATAGACGCTGCCAGAAATTCAAGCCAATAATCAAGATTCAGTGGAGGTGACTGCCAGCTACAAATCTTCTCATTTTTAGCCACCTGTAGCATGCCATCTAAAGCTATGCAGCCAAATAAAGATCATAATGACTATCGCATGATGCATTTTATGGTCCAGGATACTTACCATAATGAAAATCTCTTGCATGGGAGGGTGAACCAATGTAGTTGTTTTAAACTACCGAGAAGGAAGGAAGACTATTAGTTTTGAGTTTCTATTGGTGAACAAGATTTAATAGTGAGAATCTTGAGAAAGGAGTCTTATATTTCAAACAAGTTCTCATAGAAGACACAACAACACCTGTTAGGTGAGCTATTCTAGCCTTGCCACCTATCATATTTTAGCATAAAAAATTATTTATTACTAAAGATGAATAAAAGAGGAGGAAAGCTAAAATGAATTGAACCACAAGGAGTTGACCTAGTGGATGCAAATTTGAATGTGAGAAGGTTGTTTGTTCAAGCAGGGTGGTATCCTCTATGTTTAAGACTGGGAAGCTCTCACTTAGGAGTAGCTCAAGATTTTTCACATTCTTTCAATGGACATGAAGCAACCATCTATGGTATTATATTGCAGGTATCATCAGATTCAATTGTTGAGGCATTCAAAATTCCACAGGAAGGAGAAAGGTGGTTTAAAGGCCAAGTCATCACTAGAGGTGACCTCAACAATTCCCTTAAATATGGACACAGATATCCCAACTGGGCCACAGGAATTCCCAATAGTTACCTCAAAAGTCAATGGGATGAGGTTGTTAAGCTCATCAAAATTTAACTCACTTGTGAGAGGAGGTATATTGTAGTTCTTCTTTATCATTTGAGATTTATGTTTCATATTTCATGTATGAAGACCCTCAAATTTCCATTATTTTTGTTGAAGGTCCCGACGAAGATGTCAGTTAGGATTCAAACACACACAACTGCTTCATAATACAACTTGTATCATCAAGCTCTCATTAAAGTGTTTGTTTAAGAATAACCAAGGAAAATAAATCAATCATGGGACCATTTTCTATTTTACAAGGCAAGCCAACCTGCACCTACACCATATGTTCTAGCTCAACCATATTCAACTTCACAACAACACCCTCAGCCTGCCAAAAGAACAAAGATAAAGGCTATGAAGGAGAATATCCATAAGAAGACTAAATGCAAAAAATAAAAGACTCCTTCAGCCAAGGTTGAGAAGAAGTTGGAGAAAGGAGAGATATCATTAATCAATAAACCTATATCCATGAAAATGGTGCCTCCCATTTCTCTTTTTCCTAATGTTTATACCAGAGCTCAAAGAGGAAGGTCTGTAACTACAAAAAAATCTAAAGCATAGGTGCCACCGGAAATTCCAAAAGGAGAAATTCAACAAAAAATTCAGAAATAATATCAACCCACTAAGTCTGATGAAGAGCTCCTAAAAGATGCAGGGTAGGAAATCAGTAGAAAGGGAAAGAAAGAGGAGGCCAAACCTGTTGTTGGTACCAGAAAAAGACATACCAGAGATATCAAGAAGTTCAAGCTCAAATCTAAGGCTCTACATAATCCAAGCTTGTTGAAAGAGGTCATAGATGTAGAAGGAAAATCTGAAGGGTTAAATACTAATGAGTCCAAGAATAAATACAAAAGAAAAGCCCCTTCAGATCAACAAACAAAACCCTCAAAAAGAAGAAATATCCAAAAGGGTTCAAAGGAGAAAAATACCACTGTCAAAGAAACATCCATAGGACCACAAGATCAAAATCAGTTGTTGACAACAAATCATTCTTGGAAAATCTTGCTGAATTTGCAACCCATATGGAAGAAAGGTAAAACGTTTTGCTAATAAAACAACTTTTGTCTTATCAAGTGCATTTTTTAACATCATCTCAAGTTTCAAAGTGTATAAGTCTGCAGAGGTTTTTCATGTGTTTTCTGTGCATTTTTTAAAAAGAAACAGAGTTCTACCAGAAATTTCGGTAGCATTACATTTTTTGTGCAGTTACAGGTTTTTATCGGAATTTCTGATAGCGCCTGTTTTAAATGATTTTTGACACCTATCAAAAAAATTTCCGAGAAAGTTCAGGAAAAATAAGGACTCATAATGATATGGATATAACAAGTGATGGTTAATAGGTGGTTATGAGGTTGTTGAAGGTCACATTTAATGAAGACACATGGTTATTTAAGAACCAAAGACATGAGGAGACAAATCAACAAAAAAAGGGGAAGCATGTCAGCATACTCAACAGTTCAACCCAAATTCTCTTCTCTTCTTTCATCTACATCTATCCTTTTAGTTATATTTCATTGGGATATAGTTTTAATGTCCTATAACACCTATGTAATGTTAGGAATAGTGTTTCCTTCTTTTTAGGAGAGATGGATTTGGTGCCTCTCTGTCCGAATATACCATTTGTAAATACCATTTTAGGGTTGGATGTTGGTCTACCCGAAGACTTAATATAATAAATAAAACTCCTTTTGCACTTAAGGCTGGAGGATTTTGTGATTAAAGTACTATCGAATGTATGGTGTGTTCATCTCATTGCTTATTTCTTCTGATTTATGAGTTGCAACAGATATTAAGGTGTGAGTAAGAAACTGTTAGAGGATCTAATAGTAAATTATCTGTTGTTTAGATTTCTTCAAATCATATAAATGTTGTGTAGAACATGATTAGTGAAGGTTTAATAAAAGATTTATGAAATACTTTATGCATGCACTCTACTTTCTGAATGTTGTTTACTTTACATATAACAAGGTTTGTATAAATATCCATACTTGTAGTTGTGTCACTAATTTAGGATAAGCATATTTCTTATAATAATTACCATCTATATATCTCATTTCATTTATTACAATATGCTCCCTATACTACCAATTTACCCATACAATTTATATTTTCCACAACTTTCCAAATGCATGAAAGTCTTAAAGAATAAAAAATAAATTCAAACTCTTTGAGAAGCCATCCCACCACTCAAAACCTTTAAATTTGAAATGATTTATGATGTGTAAGGCTTAATCCTTTTGTATTCAAGGAGCGATTCCTTGCGCTAACATCTTTGGCGTTGTTGTCGGGGAGGAATATTCAAATTTATCCCTGGGTGAATGACAAAGTTATAAGTCAGGTTTTGAGGTGTACATTTCCAACTGTCTTTTTAGACTAATTTACACCTGGAAACTCCATTGTTGAAGTTCTGGATCCTAGAAGGTCTAGAACCAGGGGTAACCCATATTCCCCTTTGAGAATCCCAGTCCCTAACTCAGAAAATATAATCAAGAAAAAGAGTAAAAGAAATTTTTATGCCTCTACTATTTTTTTTCTCAAAGTTTGTCCCTAAAGAAGTCCTTCAAACTGTATCCCCTATTTTTGCAGAAAATTCTGTACCTCCCTTGTTTTCCAGACAACAAAAAATATCTACATCAAAAGTTGGTGCTTCATCATTTTTTTTTCACAATCCACCAATTGTTGTTCCACAAATCCTAACAACTCATACTATGGTAGGTCCAAACCCACCCCCTAACCTAATGGATGCAATTGTTGTTGCAAGGTATGCCCCTTTGGTTTTACCTCAACCTATGAATGAATTACTTGTAGGATATTATCACAAATACATGCCTAATTTTAGTGGTGAGGGAGAGGTAATAGTTGAAGAACACCTTGCTGATTTTTATGCCTATGCTGACAATTTGGATATTGAGAATGAAGATTTCTGGATGAGATTATTTGTTCAGAGCCTTGAGGATGATTTTAAGAAATGGTTTAGAAATTTGAAAACTGGTAGAATCACTGGAATTGAAACCCTAGATGATAATTTTTTAAGGAAATGGGGTGATAACAATGATTTTTTATATTATATGATTGAATTTTTTGCAATAAAAGGAAAATAAAGAGAATCGGTTTCTAATTTTTCTAAGAGATTATATAAGATGTATAGTAAAATACCTAATGAAATCAAGCCTACTGAAGCTTCAGCCAAAACCACTTATGCTGGTGCCTTTGATCCTTGTTAGTCATAAGTAATTATTTACCTATTTAGATGACTAAAAAACTTGTCCTAGATTTCTAGAAACAAAATTCATGGATCTTGTGAGTTCTAGAAATCTCACTGCCTTCATTATCCTTAGGATAAATTTTTCACTCTTCCACTACTCTACCATGCCTTGGCTAGCCTAATACTCCAGAAGAATTCCTCATAAAGCCAAAGTCACTCATCCCCATCCCATTTTTTACACCTATGGTTTGGACACTCCATTTTTCCTCTGCCTACTTTTCACCATGCTGACCCAATGCCTCAAAGTCTTCAAAAACCCAAAATTTCCTCTGAAAACTCCTTAGGAAAATCAATTTCAGTGGTTTTTCAATCTTCAAATGATATAGCTTGTCAAAAAGAACTCAGTTCCCTCCATCTTTCCTAAAAATCCCTAAGTCCAAACTTCAGTCCATAGAAGAGTAAAAAAACTCCCTCCACTAGGTCTCTAGAGTCTATAGGTGCTAGGTTTGGTCTTTGTGTTCAAGAGACAATGTTTTTAGGTATAGAGAAAGATGGAATCAGGTCAAAGGCAACAAACATTTAATTGGTCTAAAAACAAAGCAAAGAAACATCCAATAAGGGTTTCCTTATCAAAAGCATATTTTGCAAAAGATAGTTAGCAATGAGTGACACTTCTGCAGGATTGTCAAAGATGGATACCTATAGGAAGGTTGATAAGATCAAACAAACCTAATGTATCTCATGAATAAAAGAGCTATTGATACCAACTAATAGGGTTTTCACACCAAGAGGTTTCCACTGCTTCAAAGTCAAAACGTGACAGAATGTCAGTTGAAAGAAAGTCAAAAATCCTCTCTTCTGTCTCATCCACCAACCAAATCCAAGGCAATAAAGATGCAGGACTGAAGATTCTAGGGTGAAATTCCTAGACTCATAAATGACATTACACACAGAAGAAAAGCAACATCCCTGAGTTTAGAAAGAGTATCATTGGTTTCATGACAAATTGGTTATAAGGTGTTGCCCAGTGAAGAGCCCATACAAATGATCATAAAGACAATGGTACATAAGCAAAATTGTGCACAAATCAAGGGTTCAATAAATAAGAAGTCAAAGTGAAAGGCCTCCTTGGTGACCGTGAGCAGAGTTTAAAGATGATGACAGGGAATAAATTATAGAGTTGTTAAGACAACATTGTTCCACTACACCAAAGGAATACATTCATAGCCAACATCCATGCAGAAGATGAAAAGGAACAAAGATGCATCTGTTCAATATGTAAAACTGAAGAAACCAAGTAGACCATTGTTTTAATGAGTAAATGACTAAAACTGCCAAGAATCCCAAAAAAAAAGAGGTTTGACAAAGAAAACAAGACACTATATTAGGGCACTTGCAATAAACATAAGTGGCCAAAGAAAAAGGTTTGTTTGGAGGCATCCAAAAAGGTCACTTTTGTTTAAAAGACACCTCCTACACAAGAAAAAGGAAATATCAGTGAAGGTAAAGAAAGGACGGGAAACCAAAAAAAAACCTTAGTAAAGTGGGTTTTTATTATTATTTTATTTTAAAGTTTCCAAGGGTATAAAAGACAGGGTTATCATTTAAAAATCATTTTCATATCCAAAGAAAGGGAGAAAAAAATTCAAGCACAGAAAACAGGGTTTCTGGCAGAGTTTTCGGGCGAAGGATTGTTGCGTTGCGCTCCTGTGTAATTGCGCTACGCTCCTATCTCCTCTCTCAGTGTTTTTTTATATGCGGCGCTGCGCTACTATACAACGGCACTGCGCGCCTGTAGAAACCATACTTTGCAGTGGCCACCTGACCCATTCAGGGCTGCCGGAAGACCCGAGGCAACATGCAGGAGGTACCGTGCTACGCTCCTGTGCGTTTAGCTCGTGCGGGAGGGCACGACACTACGTGCAGATTCGGCTCGAGCTAAGCTCCTACCAAAGCTTCGTGTGGAATCCGCCCACCCAACTACCCATTTAGAACTTGCCCAAGGGCACACGACAGCGTGTAGGAGGTGCCACACTACGTGACCACCCATTTAGCAGCTGCCAGGAGACCCAAATCAGCGTGCAGGAGGTGCCCGTGCTACGCTCTTGAGCGTTCAACACTCATTCAGAGGCGCCTGACAGATGTGCAGGAGGTGCCCATGCTACACTCCTACGCATTTAGGGCCTGCCCGTCCCTACGTGCAGAGGCCGCCTGACTGCTTTGTGAAGAAGGCACCTAACTTGCCCATGATGTTTTTTAATCCTGTTGCTTCAGCTGTAAGAATATTTTGAGAGGTATTTGAGATTTTTCCACTTTTTCCTATTTTTCTAAAGGTAGGATCATAAATAAAATTGAAGGGTAAATCTAGAAAAGGAATTAAAATCCTAAAGGAAATACTTGGTCTCCACAAATTTGAGCTTTGACATCATTGCAACCTCACCATCTCACTCGCCATCTTCACATCATTCCACAAGCAGTGTCAATTATTTAAAAAAAAAAGGGTCTTAAGGCAGGGGTGAAGGAAAAAATGCCTAGAGAGGGCAGTACTGACAGTGGCGAGACGAACCAAATGTCTAAAGAGTAGCAGAGGAATGGTGGGAAAGAAAATATGTTTGAGCCTATAAATACTAAAGAATTGACAACCTCTCCCACTATAGTTTCATATTTCCAAGAAGTAGGATGCTATGAGTTTTGTGATAAAGTGAAGAAGGTCCAAAGTCACCCACAGTTGACCAATCTTTTTGTCCTTAACCTCCATGACCACAAAGTACATTTAGCTAGAGTGAATTTTGAGATCACCACTAGTGCAATCTCTGTGGCCACTAGAATACCTTGCATGGGGGAGAAATGGTTCAAACAAGTGTATCTGGACCACAGCCATTATCATCCCTTCTTCAAACCAAGTTGCGAAGCTAATTGCAAAACTATTTTCCCCTTTTCTCATTTGTTGGACAGATATGATCCTTTTATGAAGATCATTATTAAATACTTCACCTGTGAGGGTAGGTTTTCTATAGTCTACTCTTACCACATAAGACTACTCATGCATTTTACTAAAGCCAAATTACTCCATTTTCCCTACTACCTTTGTAAAAGTATTGAGAAAATGTCATCCATTCTACAAAAAATGCCTCCCTCCCAACAAATGTCAAGTATTTTCCACCATTCCCTCATCAAAATGATTATCTTACACCAATTGGAGAAACAAGGCATCCCATGGGAAGTTTTCATCACCCATGGTGTTTTCACAAGCCCACAACCTTTCCCTTTGCAAAGTTTACCATCATCATCTTGGCTTCCTCCTCACACACCACCATCACCCTCCACTGACCATGATTCATCCTCTTAATATGAATCTTCTCCCAAAACAAACATCCCTCTTTCACCTTCTCCTAAAACCTCAGAAGAGGAAGAAAACAGTGACAAGGAGGAACATGACAGTCAAAAAAGAAAATGACAGTCAGGGAGAAGAAACAAGTGATGAAGAGGAGGAAAGTGAAAGTGAAGAAAGTGAAAATGATGGAGAAGATACAAAAGACAGTGAAGAGAAGGCAGATGAAAGCAGTGATGAAAGTGAAGGAGGCAAAGAAGACATAGAGGGAAATGATAAAATAAGTGGGCCAAATGATGAAGATGATGACACTGAAGACACAGAGACAGAGGCAGATTATAAAGAGGAGAACAGTGAGCTAGACAATGAAGAAAGCAGTGAGCCTAATGAAGGTGAGCGAAACAAATGAAAGTCAAGGCACAGAGACAGACTTCAAAGAAAAGGGCAGTGTATATGACAAAGAGGAACATGAAAACAATGAGGAAGGGGCATACCAAAACAGTGAGCCAAATGAAGATGAATACAGAGATGAAAGCCAAGAAACAAAATGAGGTTTTGATGAACAAAATAGTCAAGATGAAGGAGAAGACAATGAGCCCAATAACAGTGATAAAAGGGGCAGTAAACATAGCAAAAATGAATATAATTCAAGCTATGAAATAGAGACTGGGTTAGAAAGTGAAGACCATAGGAAAAAAAAATAAAAAAGTGGGCCAATTAGTGTGGGTATAGACACACATAATGAGACAGAAAATGACAGCTATGACGAGGAAGAAGATCATGACAGTGATAAGAAAAAATAGTGATAATGAAGTCACAAAGTCTGAGGGAAAAAACAGTAGGCATATCAAAGATGAAGAAACCAATGAAAGTGCCTATGATAGTGACCCCACAGCAAATGAAAACAGTGAAATAAAGGCAGAGTTTGAAAGTGAACACAATGGGTCAAATAATGAAGAGAAGGACAGTCATGAAGATGAAAATGCATCAAGCCATGATGAGGATACCTCTAATCATGACAACACAGAAATTGACAATGAAGATGATGATAATGTAAGTATGGAAGATGACAGTGTGGGAGACTTGCAAGAAGATAAAAATGATGAAAATCTTGACAGTAATACGAGCATGGGAGGAAATGAAATTTCCTCTCAAGAAGGCAATCAAGAGCAAAGTGAAGAAGACACAAAAACAAATATCATCAATGAGGACAAAAGCATTCCTAAGGTTACCCATGATCAAGGTATTCAAGTGAAACATATTAAAACTTGTACTCTCACTTACCAAAGAGGATCAAGCAAGTGTTTGCTGCCTTTAAGAGGCAAGGGGCCTTTCCATCTACATCAGCTCAACCATTGGACAGAGGTAAGCTAAAAATGAAAGAAGAAGAGGAAGATCATGAAAAAGAAAGAGAATTTGAACTCATTCACATAGACACCGATGATGAGAATGAGACAAGAATTGAAAACTCCCTTCTTCAGGACCTAAATGCATAAATCAGGGATTTAGAAACTGAATTAGAAATATCTAAGGATTTCATTCACTTCTATCAAATTCCAAACAAACATATGAGTGCCCAACAAGCCATCTATGAAGCAAGATAAATCAAGTACTGGAAAGAGGCTCAAAGGTCACAGGTAAAATTGGAGGATTTCATGGGAATTTATGAGGATAGTAGTGATGAGGAGGGTCAAACTAGAAAGAGACCTAGAACTATGGGTCTTAGGAAAGCATTGGCAAAGTAGAGAGAAGAAGAATGAGCCCAAGCAGAACAACTTTCTCTCCAAGAACACCTTGCACTGGAAATTGAACATGATAGGGAATCGTGGCTTGAGAGGGCTAACACACACCTTGAGGCCAAGTTGGAGAAGGTCAATAAATACTTGGATCTACAAAGAAAGATGGAAAAGCATTATGCTCAAAGAGAACAATTTGCAAGGCAACAACTCAAAAAGGCCAAAATTGAGATCCAAGCACTAAAGGATGGAAATGACCAAGCTAGCCTTGGTATTTTGGCCGAATATTCTCTATAGGTCTCCCAGGACCCATGAGGCACTCATCCACCAAATTTGGGAGAAATTAAACATGTTTGTGTTTTTTTTGCAAAATTTGAGGCTAGGAGCGCAACACACCTTGTGCTACGCTTTTTCTCAGGGCATCTGCAGGAGGAGAGGATTAAATTTTTGGATTCCTCATCATTAGAGGAGCATGATCACCAATTTTAACCTCAATTGGTGTTGTTTTGGTCCCCCAAAAGGGTAAAAAACACTCATTTTTTCACCATTCTGCGCACTTTTCAGAGCATGTGCTGCGCTCCTGCAAGTCTTGGAATTTTCACTTTTTGGACAAGTTTCAGAGGTAAAATTGGTGAACCAAAGGTAGATCTGGAAATTAGACTTCAATGGGCTTTCCAACGAGCCATCACAAAGCCTTTTCCTGTTGAACCCTTAGTTAAACTGAGAGGAGGGGGGGTGAATCAGTTTAACACATTCATGATATTTTAAAATTTCTATTAAACCTTATTTACACCTTCATTTCATATCCAACTTAATATGTGAGTAATCTTAGAATGTGAGCAGCAAGTATTAGTATAATATAACAACAGACTTAATATGAGAGCAGCAGGTATTAAGCAGATGATATAAATTAGATCAACACATAAACATCATGCACAGAGACACCAGATATAAGTGGAAACCCATAAAGGGAGAAAACCACATCTTATTATTGTTGTGATGCAAAGGCAAGCTCCAACTCCCTCTCACCACTGTTTTTTTGCAGGCACCAACCTACGGGAGGCTCCTACCTCAATTCTGCAAGCTACAACTTGCAAGGAAGCACCAACTCCCTTCAATTTTCTGCAGGCACCAACCTACAGGAGGCTCCAACCTCAGTCAGCTACAACTGACAGCTATCAAGCTGCAACTTGATAGGGAAGCTCCAACTTCCTCAATTTTTCAAACTGAATGTTTGCTGATTTACCTCAGATATCAGCTCTGTTCTGTAGCTTCTCTTTCTGCTCTTCTTTTCGTAATCTTCTCTGCCTTACACTTCTATACTCTGCCTTCTCTATATTTCTCTCTCTCTGACCTCTTTTTGCATATCCAGTTGATATTATTTATAGATTTCCTCACATGATTTTTTGTATTTCACAAAGAATTTGGAGTGAACAGTCATGACTCTTTGGCTTCTGTCTTCTCATTCCTTTTATCTACCATAACTATAGGTGCTTATTTTAATATTATAGTGGGATATTTGATCTCTTCCGGAGACTTTCCAATGCATCACAAACCATAAAAATCAATTAAAACTTTTACCTTCAAATTACAATGAGAACTCCAGCTCAACTCATTTGGTCTTTTGGCTCGCTGCGTGTTTGTCTTTTCTTTGACTGTGTCTGTCTTTTCCGTGACTGTGTTTTATCTATTTTCATCTATGTTTTCTCTTCTGTCCTCTGCTGTGGTGTAACTGCTGCATACGTGTAACTGTTCTTTTTATATTAGTGCATTTTATATAAATATGTAACAGCTCGCGTTAAATCTGGGCAAACTCCAACCCTTTACACACAGCAAGTGTCTTGTTGATGTGGCGAGTTCCGTAAGCGGAACAGATGTTCATCACAATTGTTTTATATTAATAATTGCCCTCCCATTAAGCTGAGGCATATATATATATATAACCCACGGATCACACGGCACATCACAACAACGTTATATATATATATATATATATATATATATATATATATATACGACAGCGCCCCTTATATATATAATCCAACTTCAGATCTTGGCATAAGTTTATCCTACAAACTTGCCCTTTTAGGTATGACTTAAATCAATTCTTGGCCCTATATAATAAAACCTGTTTCAACATATAAAAAAAAACTTTCGGGCCCACTTGACACGTTTTCCGATGCGATATACTAATCCTCCACCGGTTAGTATATGCGATGGATGCGATGGTTGCGCTGGTTGCGATTGTTGTGATGGATGCGATGGTTGGATCCTTTGCGTTGGTTGCAATGCGATGGTTGGATCCTTTGTGATGGTTGCGATGCGATGGTTTTATGCGCTCCATATAACTTAATAAAAATGCTTTGGACCTTTCATTCTTTTAATATACTCCGTCAGACCTTATACTAAGGTTAATAAACCAAATTTATTAGGTATATTTCCACCCCGGGCCCACAATGCAATCAAAAGACCAATCAAACGTGCGCACTGTACCTGGATTAACCTTCGGGCTTTTTCATTAAACTTCGTGCGGGTCCTGCGAGCGATCAACGTTAGATGTCGAGCCACCAGATCAACACTCTATAACTATATCGCTCGGCGTCTTCGGTCGATGTAGAACGTGCGATGGCGCACTTTAACCGACAATTTTCAATTTCGTTCAGGGACACGCATCACATATCCTATGGAATCACTACAAATTCGGGAATACCGCTTGCCCGACGGATGGTGGTGCGATGGCAGTCACTATTCCTCTCGGTCACAGTTCCGTTCTCTACTCTAGGTTCTGGTCCTCCACGATTTCAATTATATATAAATAAGTATTCATCCCTTCTCACCGCTGTGATTTCTTTTGTTATGACTATGGTTCCACTCCATTCATACTGCGCATTTGAATAACCCAACAGCCCATTCATACTGCGCATTTGAATATAAAGCGCCGCTAGAGTATGCGATTCCTGGAATGAAATTTATATTAACTATGCATTACATTGCCGCTTGGGTTATGATTCCCGAAATTATATTTATGTTATGAGTAACGCCTGGCTGGGTAAAGATTCTCGATAAAACAGTTGTTTATCTGCAATAACAGTTGTGTCTCTGCCTCTGTTGCTTCTGTCGCTCTGCCTCTGCCTTTACTGCTGTGATAACGGCTCTTCCTCTGTTATATTCGCTGCTTCCTTTGCCTGTCTCTGTCTTTGCTACCTCCTTTGCCATCAATGACAACATTTCCAACAGTCTCCCCTTTTGGCATTGATGGCAATACACTTCCTCTATTTTCCTGATAAGGTTCTTTCTCCTATTGCTTCCTCTTCTTACTGTTGCTTTCTCTTCCTCCCCCTTTGACATCAATGGCAAGGGGTTCGAATTTTTTGTGAAGCTTCTATTCTCTGATGCTGTGTTTTTATTCCTTTTTCAGTGTTTCATGCATTTCCTGAAATTTCCTGACTTTGTACGCTATTTCTCCAAACTTTGGATTAGATACATGTTGGGTTCACTATTCTTCTGCTGCACGACAGACCCTTTTGCCTTTTTGTTGATTCTTTTATGCTGAATATATTATTGCCATAATCCCTTTGATCCTGAGGACCTATTTTCATGCTTCCCTTGCTGGCTGATCTCCCCCTGAGAATGATATTTTCATTTCTGTTCTCCCCCTGATATTGTGCTTTCTCTTCATATCAGAGAGTAGCATCTACAAATACTACCCCTAATTTATCTCTCAAATATTCAAATGGCTCTCTAGCAAGTGGTTTGGTAAATATATCTGTTGTCTGTTCTTTTGTTGGTACATACTCCAGTTTTACTATCTTCTGAGCCACTTGTTCTCGGAGAAAATGATACTTGATTGGAATATGTTTGGTTTTTGAGTGAAGCACAGGATTTTTAGATATACTTATAGCACTTGTATTATCACATTTGATTGAGATAGGTTCATCAATTCTTACCTTCATGTCTTGGAGGGTTTGCTTCATCCACATGACTTGTGTACAACATGCTGCTGCTGCTATATATTCTGCTTCTGCTGTAGATAGAGAGATAGATGTTTGTTTCTTGCTTAACCATGCCACCAGACTTTCTCCTAGATAGAATGCACTTCCACTTGTGATTTTCCTGTCATCTACACAGCTGGCGCAATCTGCATCTATGTATGTTGTCAAAGTGAAGCTTTTTCCTTTAGGATACCAAAGCCCATACTGTGTTTTTCCTTGTAGATATCTGAATATTCTTTTGACTGCAAGAAGGTGATTTTGTTTAGGTGCTGCTTGATATCTAGCCACTAGTCCTACTGCTAGCATGATGTCTGGTCTTGATGCAGTCAGATACAATAGACTTCCAATCATGGATCTGTAGAGTTTTTTATCTATATCAGCAGACCCATCATCAGCACACAGCTTGCAACCTGTGGTCATGGGAGTTGACACAGGTTTGCAGTCCTCCATTTTGAACTTTTTCAGCATTTCCTTTAAGTATTTTTCCTATGAGATGAATGTACCTGTGTTCTTTTGCTGAATTTGAAGTCCTAAATAGAAAGTGAGTTCTCCAATCATAGACATCTCAAACTCTATTTTCATCTCATCAGCAAACCCTTTTGCTAGTTCTTCTCTGTTGCTTCCAAACATAATGTCATCAACATATACTACAACAATCAGGAGTTCATCTTCATGGGCTTTTATGTATAGATTGTTGTCTACTCCACCTCTTTTAAAGCCTTGTTTTTGCAAATACTTATCCAGTCTTGAGTACCAAGCACGAGGAGCCTGTTTCAGTCCATATAGGGCCTTCTTCAGTCTGCACACATATTCTCCTTTTTCTGTCAATGAGAAGCCTTCTGGTTGTTCCATGTAGACTTCTTCTTCTAAGTCTCCATTCAGAAATGCAGATTTTACATCCATTTGATATACTTTGAAGTTTTGGTAGCATGCAAATTCCAGGAACATTCTGATAGCTTCCATTCTAGCTACAGGGGAAAATGTTTCATCGTAATCAAGTCCTTCAATTTGTGAGTATCCTTTGCAGACCAGCCTGACTTTATTCCTGATCACTTGTCCTTTCTCATTCATTTTGTTTTTGAATACCCATTTTGAACCAATGATATTTTTCTCAATTGGTCTAGGAACTAGTTCCCAGGTATTGTTCTTTTCAATTTGGTCCAATTCCTCATTCATTTCTTTTACCCAAGACTTGTCCTTGCTAGCTTCTTCAAATTTCTTTGGCTCTATTTGTGACAGCATGGCTATGTATACTTCTTCAGTTTGTTCTGTTAGCTGCCTTCTTGTCTGGACCCCTACTTTCTTATCTCCTATGATTTGATCTTCGGGATGATTCTTCTGAGTGTATCTTGAGGGGTCTTTCGAGCTCAGCCCTTCATCTTCTATAGTCTTGCTTGTTTCATCATTATTCTGGTCTTCTTCTTCATGGTTATCTGATGGACTGCAGCAGTCAGTATCTCTTGTATTGTTTGGAAGTTCTTCATCAAATCTCACATCAATGCTTTCTACTATTTTCTGAAGAGTCTTGTTGTAGCACCTGTACCCTTTGCTTTTGGATGCATATCCTAGAAATATTCATTCATCTGCTCTTGCATCAAATTTTCCAAGATTTTCATCATTATTCTTTATGTAACACTTGCTACCAAAGATTCTGAAATGTTTGACTGAAGCTGGCTTTCCATGCCACAGTTCATGAGTTTTGTCACTGCTTGGCCTTAAGTGAGCTTTATTAAGGATATGTACTACTGTGTGCACTGCTTCTGCCCAGAAGGTTTGAGCAATATTATTCTCTTGCATCATGGCTCTGGCAATTTGTTGAACATATCTGTTTTGTCTCTCTGCTACTCCATTCTGCTGAGGTGTCCCTGCAATAGTAAATTGCTGTTTTATTCCATTTTCATTACATAGGTCTGCAAAGTCATAATCTGTGAATTATCCTCCTCTGTCTGATCTGATACATTTTAGTTTGCATCCAGTTTGATTTTCTGCTAATGCCTTAAATATTTTGAATTTTCCCAGAGCTTCCGATTTATTCTTGAGAAAAGCAACCCATGTCATTCTGGAGAAATCATCTATTATCAGCATGAAGTAGGATTCTCCACTTGGGGTTTTAGTTCTTGCAGGTCCACACAGATCCATGTGCACAAGCTGGAGTCGTCTTCTTGTTGACAACTCCTCTTTGGCCTTAAAGGATGTGCGGGTCTGTTTACCTAATTGACAAGATTTACATATGGTATTAAAAGGCCTCTTTATTTCTGGCATGTCTCTGACTTCTTTCTTTTTGCTCAGTCTGATGATATGATCGAAGCTGAGATGTCCCAATCTCCTATGCCATAACCATGACTCCTCAAGTTTGCTAAGATGGCATGCTTCATCTTCCTCTTTTACGATATAAACATTGCTCTCTGTTCGAACACCTTTGAGTACTTGATTTGACTTCATAGTCTTGTGCTCTAAATAGAACTTCGCAGCCTTTGTCACACATCTGACTGACACTCAGTAAATTTTCTTTCAGCCCATCTACAAATAGTACATCTTGGGCCTTTCCTCTGCCATTATCTATGCTGACTGAGCCCTTTCCTTTGATCTTTCCTGACTTATCATTGCCAAAAGTAACATTGCCAGATTTCTTTTCATCAAGAGTTATAAACTTACTTTTGTCTCCTGTCATGTGTTTAAAGCAGCCACTGTCCAAATACCATTGAATTTTTAGATCTTGAGCAGTTAGAGCCAGGTCACACTTATTCACCTTCTTATTCCACTGGAGGCACTCCTTTGTTTTGTATCTTTTGTGGGGTGATGACCTCCATCTTCTTAGAGTACATTTGGAAGGTATATGCCCAACTTGATTGCATACACAACATTTGATCATAACTTTTGTAGAATTATGAGTATGAATAGAATTTATTTGATTCATAAACCTTCTTGAGGTGTTAAACATCAATCTTTGTCCATACTTTCTACACTCAATGATTTTATGACCAAATTCCTTACAATAAAAGCAGTAACCATAGAAGCTATTTTCATACCTGATGTAAGGTTGTCTCTTCCATTTGTTTGCTTGAGGCAGTCTCTTCAATGTTTGCATCTTTTGCCGGTTTGAATTACTCCTCCTTGCATGACAATATGCAGCAATGTGTCCCAGCTTGTGGCAGACATAACAGGTGGCATTCTTCATTGGAGGAAAGAATCTCCTTTGATGGTTTCCAAATTTTACATATTCAGGGGTCTTAGTATTTATTACATTCTTTGCCACTAATGGTTTCTTCTGATCTCTGTCTTCCTTATTGCAGATTTCTTCTTTTGTAGGAATTTTTTGAGCTGCTTCATCATTCTTCTTTTCTTTTACAAAAATAATCTCTCTGTCAACCTTTTCTTTTCCTTTACTTGATTCTCCTTCATAGCCTATTCCAGTCTTTATCATAGGGGATCTTTGAGCAACCATAATTTCATTCAACTTACTAGAGCTTGTTGTTTGAGAAGAGTTTATAACCACTTTCCTTTGATCATTTTCTAATTTCTTCCTGAGACATACTACTTCTTCTTCCAACTTTTCTTGTTCTTGAGTTTTTTCTTTGATTTTCTTAAGTAACATGTCCTCTATATTCTTGGCTTCTTCAAGCTCTATTTTTAGCTGCTTAAGGACTTCTGAATTATGTTCTTCTCGTACATATTTGAGGAGAATGTCCTTTTGTTTTCTGCATTTCAGTTTGAGTCTATCAATCTCTTCTAGAGCACTCCTTAGCTCCCCCTAAAGGTCGACTTCACCTTCTTCTTCTTCGTCTTCTAGTAGGAGACCTTCAAGTTCTTCTATGGCCATCAATAAGAATTCAGAGGTTCCTTCTTCACTTGAGGATTCATCTGAATCTTCAGATGTACTGCTGTCTTGTTGAGCATAGAAGGATTTCCTGCTGAACTTCTTTCCTTTCTGCCAGTTCTTTGATTTATTTTTCTCTGACTCTTGAGCCTGATTCCTTATTTTCTTGTGAGGAAACTTAGCAGCATAGTGTCCCACTCTTCCACAGTTAAAGCATTTGAAGGGGAGTTTACCTTTGTATTTACCTGAGCCTCTATCCAATTTCTTGACAAACTTTGCCTCTTCTTCATCTGAGCAAGAGCATATGTCTCCCTCTTCTTCTTTCTTCTTTTCTGTTTTAAAGGCTGCTTCCCTCGTACTTGGCTTCTTTTGTGGGAGCCTCATTTCATAAGCTGTTAGATTTCCAAGTAGCTGGTTCATGGTCAAGGTCTCCCAATCAGTTGTTTCTTCTATTGCAGACACCTTTGGATTAAACCTGGATGGAAGAGATCTTAGAATCTTTTGCACAATTATACTTTCTGGCATTTTTTCTCCAAGAGCTTTCATATTGTTAATAATTTCCGCATCTTTTAGGAAGAAACTGGCAATGTCTTCATCATCATTCATTTTTAAGTTTTCAAACTGGGCTCTATAGACTTGAATTTTGGCAATCTTTACTTTCTTGTCTCCCTCATGTATGTTTTCAAGAGTATCCCATATTTCTTTGGTAGTGTCTTTGTGCATTACTTTAATAAACTCTGCTTCACACAATCCATTCAGGATGGCATTCATGGCTTTTGCGTTAGCCACAAAATCTTGTTTTGTTTCTTTCTCTGTGTCAGTTGCCTTCGGGGCATATCCTAATTCCACAGCAGCCCAAACTTCTATTCCTAGAGACATTATGTATGTCCTCATTCTGATTTTCCAGAAAGCATAATTTTCACCAGTGAAGAGAGGGGCTTTATTGGTTGAGCATCCTTCTTTACTAGCCATCTTGGGAACCTAGGATCTCCTTTCAGTTGTTAGACTTGTACAAAGGAACCTGCTCTGATACCAATTGTTGAACCCTTAGTTAAACTTAGAGGGGGGGGGGGGTGAATCAGTTTAACACATTCATGATATTTTAAACTTTCTATTAAACCTTATTTACACCTTCATTTCATATCCAACTTAATATGTGAGTAATCTTAGAATGTGAGCAGCAAGTATTAGTATAATATAACAACAGACTTAATATGAGAGCAGCAGGTATTAAGCAGATGATATAAATCAGATCAACACATAAACATCATGCACAGAGACACCAGATATAAGTGGAAACCCATAAAGGGAGAAAACCACATCTTATTATTGTTGTGATGCAAAGGCAAGCTCCAACTCCCTCTCACCACTTTTTTTCTGTAGGCACCAACCTACAGGAGGCTCCAACCTCAGTCAGCTACAACTGACAGCTATCAAGCTGCAACTTGATAGGGAAGCTCCAACTTCCTCAATTTTTCAAACTGAATGTTTGCTGATTTACCTCAGATATCAGCTCTGTTTTGTAGCTTCTCTTTCTGCTCTTCTTTTCTTAATCTTCTCTGCCTTACACTTCTATACTCTGCCTTCTCTATATTTTCTCTCTCTCTCACCTCTTTTTGCATATCTAGTTGATATTATTTATAGAGTTCCTCACATGACTGTTTGTATTTCACAAAGAATTTGGAGTGAACAGTCATGACTCTTTGGCTTCTGTCTTCTCATTCCTTTTATCTGCCATAACTATAGGTGCTTATTTTAATATTATAGTGGGATATTTTCTCTCTTCCGGAGACTTGCCAATGCATCACAAACAATAAAAATCAATTAAAAAATTTACATTCAAATTACAATGAGAACTCCAGCTCAACTCATTTGGTCTTTTGGCTCGCTGCGTGTTTGTCTTTTCTTTGACTATGTCTGTCTTTTCCGTGACTGTGTTTTATCTCTTTTCATCTCTGTTTTCTCTTCTGTCCTCTGCTGTGGTGTAACAGCTGCATACGTGTAACTGTGCTTTTTATATTAGTGCATTTTATATAAATATGTAACAACTGGCGTTAAATCTGGGCAAACTCCAACCCTTTACACACAGTAAGTGTCTTGTTGATGTGGCGAGTTCCGCAAGCGGAACATACGTTCATCACAATTGTTTTATATTAATAATCGCCCTCCCATTAAGCCGAGGCATATATATATAACCCACGAATCACGCGGCACATCACAACAATGTTATATATATATATATATATATATACGACAGCGCCCCTTATATATATAATCCAACTTTATATCTTGGCATAAGTTTAACCTACAAACTTGCCCTTTTAGGTATGACTTAAATCAATTCTTGGTCCTATATAATAAAACCTATTTCAACATATAAAAAAAACTTTCGGGCCCACTTGACACGTTTTCCGATGCGATATACTAATCCTCCACCGGTTAGTATATGCGATGGATGCGATGGTTGCGCTGGTTGCGATTGTTGCGACGGATGCGATGGTTGCGCTGGTTGCAATTGTTGCGATGGATGCGATGGTTGCGATGCGATGGTTTTATGCGATGGTTGGATCCTTTGCGTTGGTTGCGATGCGATGGTTTTATGTGATGGTTGGATCCTTTGCGACGGTTGTGATGTGATGGTTTTATGCACTCCATATAACTTAATAAAAATGCTTTGGACCTTTGATTCTTTTAATATACTCCGTCGGACCTTATACTAAGGTTAATAAACCAAAATTATTACGTATATTTCCACCCCGGGCCCACAATGCAATCAAAAGACCAATCAAACGCGCGCACTGTACCTGGCTTAACCTACGGGCTTTTTCATTAAACTTCGTACGGGTCCTGCTAGCGATCACCGTTAGATGTCGAGCCACCAGATCAACGGTCTATAACTATATCGCTCGGCGTCTTCGGTCGATGTAGAACGTGCGATGGCGCACTTTAACCAGCAGTTTTCAATTTCGTTCAGGGACACGCGTCACAAATCCTATGGAATCGCTGCGAATTCGGGAATACCACTTGCCCGATAGATGGTGGTGCGATGAAATCGTCACTATTCCTCTCGGTCACAATTCTGTTCTCTACTCCAAGTTCTGGTCCTCCACGATTTCAATTATATATAAATAACTATTCATCGCTTCTCACCGTTGTGATTTCTTCTATTATGACTATGGTTCCACTCCATTCACACTGCGCATTTGAATATGGTTCAGCTCCATTCACACTGTGCATTTGAATATAAAGCGCCGCTGGAGTATGTGATTCCCGGAATGAAATTTATATTAACCATGCATTACATTGCTGCTTGGGTTATGATTCCAGGAATTATATTTATGTTATGTGTAACGCTCGGCTGGGTAATGATTCTCGGAAAAACAGTTGTTTCTCTGCAATAACAGCTGTGTCTCTGCCTCTGCTGCTTCTGTCGCTCTGCCTCTGCCTTTACTGTTGTGATAACGACTTTGCCTTTGTTATATTCGCTGCTTCCTTTGCCTGTCTCTGTCTTTGCTGCCTCATTTTCCATCAATGACAACATTTCCAACATTTCCAACATCGGGGAGGCCTTCAAAACATTACTGCAAGAAGGCCTAGCTTTTCTGTCCCTGTGCTGCGCTCCTGGCATAAATTCAAAATTTGACACAGTGTGCTATGCTCCTATGGTTGACAAGTCAAAATGTGTGCTTAGCAAGTTTTTGTATGATTTTCAGGGCCTAAAGGTAAATTTAATTGCTATATATGGCCGAAAAGATATTTGTTTTAGATATTTTTGTGCCTTAGGCCTTGTAAGGCCTCAAGGACAACATAGATACTTCTGATTAGCCAATAGACTTCTAGATGCTCTATTAGGCTTTCATCATCCTTTATGGTTATATATAGCATTAGTATTCATTGTAAACATGGGAATTTGATGTGTTTAAGAGCAATACATGGTTTTTGGAAGTTGAAGAACAATTTAGTGTTGTGGAGCTTGTGGATGATTTGCCTTGATTGATGGTGATGAAGGCTTTCTTGCAGGATCCTTGAGTTTAGTTAATGGTGATGTATCTCTCATTTTCTCTTGTTTTTCTTGTTTTCTATATGTCCATATTTCTATGTTGCAATAGTTCAGAAGAGTATAGGATGAGAAATGTTGTTTGAGGCACCTCATTCCTCCTGTTTGCTATTGTCTTCATGTTTTCTTCTACTGGGTTAGTTTAAGGAATTATTAGATGCTCCTTAGGCCTACCTAAGCTTGTCTATTTCATTATTGTATTAATATGCTTGTTTACAAACATGATTGGTGGTGAGCCTTGCTTGTTTTATGCTATCTAAATTTTGTCTTGAAATCTCTCTTTGATGTATTGATTGATTAGGTCAATCCAAAGAGGTCTTGTTTCGATCTTGCCCTTTGTATATGATTATCATTTTGCCTCAAAGTTCTTTATAGTTTAATGAATGATGTTTAGGCGTTCCCTCTTCATTTATTGATGTTATTTTTCTCTTATATGTTTCCAAATCTTGAAAGTAGAATCATTGAAGTTAGATAAGTTGTCTTACTTCATTTGCTCCATTGGATTGTATATCTTGAATGTGTATTTGTTTAAAGGTATAGTTATTGAGTAAATGGTGTGCCCTATCTCAAAACTAGTATCTTTTTCTTATCAATACTTAAGATCTCTCTGTTCATAGGTATTTGACAAATGATTCTTAATTTCCCTTTGCCCTACCTTGGTTCCCAAACTTAATGTCCATTTCACCTCACACATAAATTTTAAAGATCCATTAACTACACTATATTTTCCCTGTGATGTACCCCGATTCATTATTAAGATATCAATGACTTCATAGACTCCATAGCCCAATTGATTTGATAATCTCTCACTCCACCTATCCTACTTGATCATCTTACCCCAACCAAAAAAAACAACAAACCTACACTTAACAACTAGCCTGAAATCAAACACTTAAAGCGAACAATTTCACATCCTTCGCATAATAGAGAGATCCCTCTCTGAGTCCAGGAAGGCTAGGTCCTAGGACTCCAAATACTGGTCTGATGTTACCCTTTCATTTGGTTTACCAATCTGCCAAATCACATGACACTAACATAATGGCGATCACTGTAGGAATCCAAGAAAATAACATCCTAAGTCCTCCTTAGAATTTGAGAAGCACTCCTGTCAAGTAGTATCTATTGACTTATCACCACCTCATCACCACACTAACATAATGGCGATCACGATGGGACCTTCTGAGTTAGTGACAATCTAAGTACCCCTTAGGACTCTAGAATCCCTAGATTAAACAATATCTTATGATTTATAGCTACTTCATCGCTATCACTAACACAATGGTGATCATGATGCAAACTCTAATGTCAGTGACAATCTAAGTATCCCTTAGGACTTCAAAAACCTTTACCAAATCATAGATAACTCAAGTTAATAGCCAAAGAGTAGAATATAGTTGTTTCACCATCTTAGAAAAATGATGACTCAGTTATAGGACACTCTCACAAACCTCAAGGCTACTTAAGAGAACTCAGAAAACCCCAAAACATTCCTGGATTGGCTTCTTGTCAGTATTGGTAGTAGACCATAGACACATATCTTCAAAAAAACTAAAAATATCCACCTGGAGACTCCACTAGCCTCCAGCAGGCCTTCCGACTTTACTAGTGTCCATAGACTCCTATAGGATTGTGCCGAATTAGCCCTGAGAAGTCTTGAATCCTAGTCACACACTGTGTGAGTTTAGAAAACACAAAAAGAGGTAAAATTTTCAAAAAAGTTAAAACACTTTCAGCCTCTCTACATTTTGAGTTTGAAATCTGGCTTCATGAAGAATCAATACTAGATCTCATCCGGACCCAAACCCTCCTACTATAGTTGACGACCCAGAAAATATTTTGTGGAAAAATTCTAAAACTGGAAACTTAACTAATGTTAGGACCATTCATAAAGCAAGCTATGTATCTGAAAAGCTCACATCCTTGTAGGATTCCCAATTTGACTTGCACCATATAAGAAATCATTTCAGAACCAAGTCACAAAGTAGGATTTACCATACTGACCTTGAGCCCATAGACCTGCAACAGAGTCCTAGTGGAGAAGCTTCTCCTTCTACACCACCTGATTTCCAACTTCTCCACCACTTCGGCTCTTTTCACCCCAAGTCTGCTAAAAATCAGTTTACTGGTCCAAATACTTCCGCCACACCCATTCACACCTCCACTGTGCAAACCACTCCATCTCACTTCACAAACCATCCTCTTGTAATTCCACCATCATCTCCCATCATGGCAGCATGGTATGCACCTCTAGTGTTACTGCAACCATTTGTACCTTTGCTGAATGATTACCAATCCAAAATCCCACACTTTACCAGGGCTGAGTCTACCACTGCCCAATATCATGTAGATAGAATAAATGATGCTATTGAATATATGGAGTTAAAAGAGGAAACCATGAAGATGAGGATGTTTGCCCAAAGCCTAGGAGGAGAAGCTAAAAAATGGTTTAAAAAATTGACTCCCAACAACATACATGATCTCCCTTCCCTTTACCAAACCTTCATGAACAAGTGGAAAATCAAGAAAAACCCCCTCCAAATCCTTTCTGAATATAACAATCTTAAGAGGAATATGGGAGAGAGTGTCCCAGATTATTGCGCCAGGTTTAACAGTGTCTACAATTCCCTCCCACCTCATATGAAACCCCCACTGGGCCTAGCCTTGGCTAAATTCCCGGAAGATTTTGACCCCGAAATGGCCTATTAGCTAAGAGAAAGAGAGCCCCTGACTTTAGAAGACATGCAAAAGGGATCTATAAGTTTAGAGGCCAACTTAATTGAAAAGAGAGCTGGGCTAAGATCAGAAAAGAGGGTAACCTACAAGGATGAAACCATTCCCTTAACCTCCTCATTTGATTCCAATATTGACAACCTAATTAGAACCATGGAAAGAATGATGGAGAGAATAAGCATAAACGAAAGAACACCTCCTAGGGAGAACCAACCAAATCCACAGAAAAGAAACTAGAATCAGAAATTTAGAAGAGATCCACCCCAAACCAGACAAAGGGAAAGTGATCATCAAATCATACCACCCTTCCAAGATAAATATGTCGATGAAGGGGAAAGAGATATTGAACAACAGGATGAAAATCACCTAAACTTAATAGGCTCTGATAACGAGGGTGATGTCTTTCTCACAGAAGAAGAACAAGGTTTATTCTCCTTGAATCAAGATGAAAAAAGCTATCAAGATTCCTAAGACCACGAATTGGGATTAGAAAACGCCATAATGGAAGTCCATAGGCACTATGATCTTAGGAGTAAGAAAATCCAAGACAACTCCAAGAAAAACAACTCAGACACTGCTATTAAAGAAACCCCCCGAAAACATTCTTAAAACAACAACAGACAATAAAAATACCATGGTTAAGAAAACTGATCCTAACAAAGACAAAACTAGCCAAACAAGTGGTGACACAAGCTGTCTTAGTACCTCTACTAGTGGCCCAGAGAAAACTGTGTTGACCAAAGCCCCAAATCATAATCAACAAATTGAAAATGTGGAAAAATTTATGGTTGATAAAACTGATGTAAATATGTCTAAAACCCAACTGCCTTTCAGTTTTGAAGGAGAGATTGCTAAAATCAAAATAACCATACCTCTCATTGAACTGGTAGCTCAAGACATGTACAAATCTCAAGTTCTGAAATTTCTAAAAATAGGAAATGATATCAATACTCTAAATTTTACAGATGACAAACCAGAGCTGTTGTTTGGACCCAAAGTAGATGGAAAATACCAAGAAGGAGCCATTCCCCCTTTCTATGTTAGCCTAAACATACATGACAAAATCCTACATAATGCCATGCTAGATTATGGTGCCTCTCACAACCTCATGCCAAAGGTATTGATGGAGAGATTAGGCCTAGAAATAACCAGGCCCTACAAAGGTATGTATTCCTTCGATTCGAGCAGGGTTAAGTGCTTGGGCCTAATCAAGGATTTATGTGTCAATCTGACCCAAATCCTTGCTAAGAGCCTAGTCATGGACATAGTAGTGGCTAGCATTCCCCCCAAGTATGGCATGCTTTTGTCCCGATATTGGGGAGCCAAGCTTCTGGGAAACCTCCAACTTGACATGTCTTATGCTACCATCCTGATTTTTAACCAAACAAGGAGAATCTACCGGGAATCTCACATGAAGTATATGGTAAGTAGCCTAGATAGACCCAAAAACACCCCTATCTATTCCATTCATTCAGACTTGGACTCATTCATCTTGTATAATGAAAATTACCTTGATGAAAAAGTGAATGAAGATCACGAAGATATAGGCACACTACAACAGCCAAATCAGTCCCTCTATGATGAGTTCGACAGTCAGAACTATCACGACCTTGAAAAACCACATGATGATAAAATTGAACTTGACTTTCTGCAAATTGAAAATGAAATTTCAAAACCAAAAATCAGTCTAGAATCTAAAATAGGTTGCTCAAATAAAGGACAAACGTCAAAAATAAAAATGTTCCCTTTTCCCAATCTAGAAGAGCTAAAATACTCTCACATAATAGAAAATTTTGGGAATTTGAATCAAAAGAGTCTAATGTTTTTACCTTATATAGACACCTCATCATCAGAAATTTTTGTCCCCCCAGAAAAGCTATTAACTCTCACAGATATTGCTATGAATCCCATAGGGATGTCTACTGAAAATGATATAGAAACATATAATGTAGGCAGCCTTGGAAGGCCCAAAATGATTAAGTTGTCTAGAACCTTGTCATTACACACAAAATTGAAATACACAAGGTTATGCAAGAAGTTTTAGGATGCTCTTGTATATAGGAGTAAATTCTTAAAGCCTCATAACATAGACATTGTTTCTACATGGTCTTCTTTCAAAAAATACCATGAGAACCTTAGGCAAATTATGTCACTTAGAAAGAAGACAAAAGGACATAGGCTGTGTGTAGACTTCAGATACCTAGATCAACCCTTCCTAAAGGATAAATACCTTTTTCCCAAGATAGATCATGCTTTACAAAGGGTAGGGTTTTCTAACCAGATGGCATTGCATGATAGTGTTTCAGGTTACCATCAAATGATACCACTTCAATCAATCAACTTAAAGAAATTTTCAAGTTTCCTAAGAACAATTACATATTTAACCAAATGTTTCCTCGGCTAAATAATGCTGAAGACACCTTCCGAAGAAATATGGCTCCTATTTGCAATTTGTTCACTATGGAATACATTGATGACATCATCATTTGTTTCAAAGATGATAAAGAATACTTCTTCTAGCTAAGGAAGATCTTTGACATAAACAAATTTAGGGAGAAAGAGTCAAAGAAGAAACACCAAGGAGAACATGGATTGTTTGAGAATTCCTGGAAAAATCCTTATACCATATTTTCAAATGAAGGTAACTATGGTTTATGTTTAAAAGAGCTAAATGGACAAAGAATGTTAGGAGATCCTTTTGAAGACATGATGCTCAAACACCATTACTGTAAAAATCCTTACCTTTAAATTTTCACTCATTGTACATACCATTGTGTGAAGAAAGGACCACAAAGAGAAAAACACAAAAACATAGAAAATAATAGAAAAGAGGGCAGATTCAAAGAAAAGGTACAACCCCATACCCAAAAAATAGTAGTACTGAAAGTGTGCAAGCCTAAATGCCACTACTGGTGCAAAAAGAATGTCTTGTTCAGTCATCTAGCCTAATCATGGGTGAACATGTTTTAAATTATTGTTGATAAGTTAGTGAAATAATGTTGGTCAAATCATTTAAGCTTGACTTGTCAAAAGGAAATAGATTAGGAATTAAAGATATTGGTTCCACATGCTTAAATCTGAACCAAAGAGAAGGATAGGGATGATTAGAAAATGATGAAACATACCCTCACACCTTCTAGTTTTGTTTACTTATGAAAATAATGTTTGTGTGCAGCTTGTCTCAATGCCACAACTCATGATGAATTAGATTGCCTAATCCTGGTTCAATTCATGCTTTAAATTTATTGTCAATAGCTTATAGAATGAAGTCTGTCGTACTGCTTAATCTTGACAGTCCAATAGTCTAGGTAGAGAATAAGAAGAGTTCACTAGCATAATCTGAACTCTCGGAAGAAATAAGTGTAGAAGTGTATAGTTTGTTTTTGCTTTCAAAAGAAAAGATGCCAATGGGTTTTCCAATTCAAATGCACCCAAGGAAGAAATTTTTTTAGGAAAGTAGGTGGGGTAGGTAGAGGTGAAGTTGTGCTAATCATGCTTTCAGATTATCAAAATCACTACTTCGGGGAAGCAACAGAAGAAGAAAAGAAGAAAATCCACCCAATGGATGAGGCACTAGTCTTCATAAACCAAGAGAACTAAAATTCTGGACACCTCCTAAAAAGGAGCTGCCCTCCCCAAGTGGAGCCATTGTTAGTCATCAGTAATTTTTTACCTGTTTAGATGACTAAAAAACTTGTCCTAGATTTCTAGAAACAAAATTCATGGATCTTGTGAGTTCTAGAAATCTCATTGCCTTCATTATCCTCAGGATAAATTTTTCACTCTTCCACTACTCTACCATGCCTTGGCTAGCCTACCACTCCTGAATAATTCCTCATAAAGCCTAAGTCACTCATCCCCATCCCATTTTTTACACCTATGGTTTGGACACTCCATTTTGCCTCTGCCTACTTTTCACCATGCTGACCCAATGCCTCAAAATCTTCAAAAACCCAAAATTTCCTCTGAAAAATCCTTAGGCAGATCAATTTTAGTGGTTTTTCAATCGTCAAATAATCTAGCTTGTCAAAAAGAACTCAGTTCCCTCCATCTTTCCTAAAAATCCCCAATTCCAAACTTCATGCCATAGAAGAGTCAAAAAACTCCCTCCATTAGGTCTCTAGAGTCTATAGGTGCTAGGTTTGGTCTTTGTGTTCAAGAGACATTTTTTTTAGGTACAGAGAAAGCTAGAATCAGGTAAAAAAAACAAACATGTAATTGGTCTAAAAACAAAGCAGAGAAACATCCAACAAGGGTTTCCTTATCAAAAGTATATTATGCAAAAGATAGTTAGCCATGAGTGACACTTCTGCAGGACAGTCAGAGATGGCTACCTATAGGAAGGTTGATAAGATAAAACAAACCTAATGTATCTCATGATAATAGCACATTTGTGAAGACTAAAGGAGCTATTGATACCAACTGTTAGGGTTTTCACACCAAGAGGTTTCCACTGCTTCAAAGTCAAAACGTGACAGAATGTCAGTTGAAAGAAAGTAAAAAATCCTCTCTTCAGTCTCATCCACCAACCAAATCTAAGGCATAAAATATGAAGGACTGAAGATTCTAGGGTAAGAAGCCTAGACTCATAAATGAAATTGCACAACAGAAGAAAAGCAACATCCCTGAGTTTATAAAGAGTATCAATGGTTTCATGACAAATTGGTTATAAGGTGTTTCCAGTGAAGAGCCCATACAAATGATCATAAATACAATGGTGCATAAGCAAAATTGTGCACAAATCAAGGGTTCAATAAACAAGAAGTTAGAGTGAAAGGCCTCCTTGGTGAATGTGGGCAGAGTTTAAAGATGATGACAGGGAATAAATTATATAGTTGTTAAGACAACACTGTTCCACTGCACCAAAGGGATACATTCACAGCCAACATCCATGCAGAAGATGAAAAGGAACAGAGATGCATATGTTCAATATGAAAAACTGGAGAAACCAAGTAGACCATTGGTTTACTGAGTAAATGACTAAAACTGCGAAGAATCCAAAAAAAAAGAGGTTTGACAAAGAAATCAAGACACTATATTAGGGCACCTGCAATAAACAGAAGTTGCCAAAGAAAAAGGTGTGTTTGGAGTCATCCACAAAGGTCACTTTTGTTTAAAAGACACCTCCTGCACAAGAAAAAGGAAATATCAGTGAAGGTAAAGAAAGGAGAGAAAAACAAAAAAAAACCTTAGTAAAGTGGGTTTTTTTAATTATTTTATTTTAAATTTTCCAAGGGTATAAAAGATAGCATTATAATTTAAAAATCATTTTCATATGCAAAGAAAGGGAGAAAAAACTTCAAGCACAGAAAATAGGGTTTCTGGTAGAGTTTTCGAGCGAAGGATTATTGCATTGTGCTCTTGTATAATTGCACTACGCTCCTGTCTCCACTCTCAGTGTTTTTTTATACACGGCACTGTGCTCCTATACAATAGTGCTACGCACCTATAGAAACCATACTATGCAGCGGCCACCCGATCCGTTCAAGGCTACCGGAAGACCCGAGGAAACGTGAAAGAGGTGTCATGCTACGCTCTTATGTGTTCAACTTATGCAGGAGGGCATGACACTGCGTGCAGATAGTGCCCGCGCTATGATCCTGCGAAATCTTCGTGAGGAATCCACCCACCCGACTACCCATTCATCACTTTCCCAAGGGCACACGATAGCGTGCAGGAGGTGCCGCATTACGTACCCACCTATTTAGCAGCTACCAGGAGACCCGAATCAGCGTGCAGGAGGAACCCGTGCTATGCTCCTTAGTGTTTAGCACTTGTTCAGAGGCGCCCGACAGACGTGCAGGAGGTGCCCGTGCTGCGCTCCTACACGTTCAGCGCCTGCCCGACCCTACATGTAGAGGCCGCCCGACTACTTTGTGCAGAAGGCGCCTGACTTGCCCATGATATTTTTTAAGCCTGTTGCTTCAGCTATGAGAATATTTTGAGAGGTATTTGAGCTTTTTCCACCTTTTCCTATTTTTCGAAAGGTAGGATGATAAAGAAAATTGAAGGGTGAATCTAGAAAAGGAAGTAAAATCCTAAAGGAAATACTTGGTCTCCATACTGCTGAGCCTTGACATCATTGCAACCTCACCATCTCACTCACCATCTTCACATCATTCCACAAGCAATGTCAATTCTTTTAAAAAAAAGGTCTGAAGGCAGGGATGAAGGACATAATGCCTAGAGAGGGTAGTACTGACAGTGGCGAGAGGAACCAAAGGCCTAAAGAGCAGCAGTGGAAGGGTGGGAAAGAAAATAGGTTTGAGCCTATAAATACTAAATAATTGACAGCCTCTCCCACCATAGTTTCATATTTACAAGAAGTAGGATGCTATGAGTTTTGTGATAAAGTGCAGAAGGTCCAAAGTCACCCGCAGTTGACCAAGCTTTTTGTCCTTAACCTCCATGACCACAAAGTACATTTAGCTGGAGTGAATTTTGAGCTCACCACCAGTGCAATCTCTATGGCCACTCGAATACCTTGCATGGGGGAGAAATGGTTCAAACAAGTGTATATGGACTTCAGCCATTATCATCCCTTCTTAAAGCCAAGTTGCCAAGCTAATTGCAAAACCATTTTCCCCTTTTCTCATTTTTTGGACAGATATGCTCCCTTGATGAAGATCATTATGAAATACTTCACTTGTGAGGGTAGGTTTTCTAGAGTCTACTCCTACCACATAAGAATACTCATGCATTTTAATAAAGCCAAACTACTCCATTTTCCCTACTACCTTTGTAAAAGTATTGAGAAAATGTCATCCATTGTGCAAAACAGACCTCCCTCCCAACAAATGTCAAGTCTTTTCCACCATTCCCTCATCAAAATTATTTTCTTACACCATTTGGAGCAACAAGGCATCCCATGGGAATTTTTCATCGCCCGTGGTGTTTTCACAAGTGCACAACCTCTCCCTCTACAAAGTTTACCATCATCATCTCGGCTTCCTCCTCACACACCTCCATCACCCTCCACTGACCATGATTCATCCTCTTCATATGAATATTCTCCCCAAACAAACATCCATCTTTCACCTTCTTCTTAAAACTCAGAAGAGGAAGAAAACAGTGACAAGGAGGAACATGACAGTCACAAAAGAAAATGGTAGTCAAGGAGAAGAAACAAGTGATGTAGAGGAGGAAAGTGAAAATGATGGAGAAGATACAAAATATAGTGAAGAGGAGGTAGATGAAAGTAGTGATGAAAGTGAAGGAGGCAAAGAAGACAGAGGGAAATGATAAAATCAGCGGTCCAAATGATGAAGATGATGACACTGAAGACACAGAGACAGAGGCAGATTATAAAAAGGAGAACAGTGAGCTAGACAATGAATAAAGCAACGATGACAAGGACAATGAAAAAGAACAATTCAATGAGCCTAATGACAAAGAATAAAGCAGTGAACCTAATAAAGGTGAGGAAACAAATGAAAGTTAAGGAACAGAGGTAGACTTCAAAGAAAATGGCAGTGTATATGACAAAGAGGAACATGAAAATAGTGAGGAAGGGACAGACCAAATCAGTGAGCCAAATGAAGATGAATACATAGATGAAAGCCAAGAAACAAAAGGAGGTTTTGATGAACAAAATAGTCAAGATGAAGGAGAAGACAATGAGCTCAATAGCAGTGATAAAAGGGGCAGTGAATGTAGCAAAAATGAAGATAATGCAAGCTATGAAACAGGGATTGAGTTAGAAAGTGAAGACCATAGGCAAAAAAAAGAAAAAAGTGGGCCAATTAGTGTGGGTATAGACACACATAATGAGACAGAAAATTACAACTATGGTGAGGAAGAAGATCATGACAGTGATCATAGAAAAAGCAGTGATAATGAAGTCACAAAGTCTGAGGGCAAAGACAGTAGGCATAGAAAAGATGAAGAAACCAATGAAAGTGCCTATGACAGTGACCCCATAGCAAATGCAAATAGTGAAATAAAGGCAGAGTTTGAAAGTGAACACAATGGTCAAATAATGAAGAGAAGGAAAGTCATGAAGATGAAAATGCATCAAGCCATGATGAGGACACCTCTAATCATGACAACACAGAAATTGACAATGAAGATGATGATAATGTAAGTATGGGATATGACACTGTATGAGACTTGGAAGAAGATAAAAATGATGAAAATCTTGACAGTAATACTAGCATGGGAGGAAATGAAAATGCCTCTCAAGAAGGCAATCAAGAGCAAAGTGAAGAAGACACACAGACACAGATCATCAATGAGGACAAAAGCATTCCTAAGGTTACCCATGATAAAGGTATTCAAGTGAAACATATTAAAACTTGTACTCTCACTTACCAAAGAGGATTAAGGCAAGTGTTTGCTACCTCCAAGAGGCAAGGGGCCTTGCCATATACTTCAGCTCAACCATTGGACAGAGGTAAGCTAAAATTGAAAGAAGAAGAGGAAGATCATGAAAAAGAAAGAGAATTTGAACTCATTCACATAGACAGTGATGATGAGAATGAGACAAGAATTGAAAAATCCCTTTTTCATGACCTGAATGCACAAATCAAGGATTTAAAAACTGAATTAGAAATATCTAAGGATTTCATTCACTTATATCAAATGCAAAACAAACATATGAGTGTCCAACAAGCCATCTATGAAGCAAGAGAAATCAAGTACTGGAAAGAGGCTCAAAGGTCACAGGTAAAATTGGAGAACTTCATGGGAGCTTATGAGGAGAGTAGTGATGATTAGGGTCAAAATAGAAAGAGACCTAGAACTATGGGTCTTAGGAGAGCATTGGCAAAGCAGAGAGAAGAAGAATCAGCCCAAGCAGAACAACTTTCTCTCCAAGAACTCCTTGCACTGGAAATTGAACATGATAGGGAATCATGGCTTGAGAGGGCTAACACACACCTTGAGGCCAAGTTGGAGAAGGCCAATAAAGACTTGGATCTATAAAGAAATATGGCAAAGCATTATTCTCAAAGAGAACAATTTGCAAGGCAAGAACTCAAAAAGGCCAAAATTGAGATCCAAGCACTAAAGGAGGGAAAGGACCAAGCTAGCCTTGGTATTTTGGCCCAAGCTTCTCTATAGGTCTCCCAGGACCCATGAGGCACTCATCCACCAAATTTGGGAGAAACTGAAGAAGTTTTTGTTTTTTTTTGCAAAATTTGATGCTAGGAGTGCAACGCACCTTATGCTACACTTTTTCTTACAGGCTTTTTCAGGAGGAGAGGCTTAAATTTTTGGATTCCTCATCATTAGAGGAGCATGCTCACCAATTTTCAGCTCAATTGGAGTTGTTTTGGTCCCCCAAAAGGGTAAAAAACACTCATTTTTTCACCATTCTGCCCACTTTTCAGAGCATGTGCTGCGCTCCTGGCAGTCTTGGAATTTTCACTTTTTGTACAATTTGTAGAGGTCATATTGGAGAACCAAAGGTAGATCTAGAAATTATACTTCAAGAGCTTTCCAACGAGCCATCACAGAGCATTTTCCAACATCGGGAAGGCCTTCAAAACATTACTGCAAGAAGGATTATTTTTTCTGTCCTTGTGGTGCACTCCTAACATAAATTCAAAATTGGATACAATGTGCTACACTCCTGTGGTTGAAAAGTCAAAATGTGCGTTTAGCAAGTTTTTGTATGCTTGTCAAGGCCTAAAGGTCAATTTAATTGCTATATATGGCTGAAAATATATTTGTTTTAGATATTTTTGTGCCTTGGGCCTTGTAAGGCCTCAAGGACAACATAGATACTTCTGATTAGCCAATAGAATTCTAGATGCTCTATTAAGCTTTCCTCCTCGTTGTTGGTTATATATAGCATAAGGATTCATTGTAAACATGGTACTTTGATGTGTTTAAGAGAAATACATGGTTTTTGGAAGTTGAAGAACAGTTTAGTGTTGTGGAGCTTGTGGATGATTTGCCTTGATTGATGGTGATGAAGGATTTCTTGCAGGATCCCTGCGTTTAGTTAATGGTGATGTATCTCTAATTTTTTCTTGTTCTTCTTGTTTTCCATATTTCCACCTTTCTATGTTGCAATAGCTCAAAAGAGTATAGGATCAGAAATGTTGTTTGAGGTGCCTCAGTCCTCCTGTTTGCTAATGTCTTCATGTTTTCTTCTAGTGGGTTAGTTTAAGGAATTCTTAGCTGCTCCTTAGGCCCACCTAAGCTTGTCTATTTCATTATTGGATTGATATTCTTGTTTAAAAACATGATTCATGGTGATCCCTACTTGTTTTATGCTATCTAAACTCTGTCTTGAAATCTCTCTTTGATGTATTGATTGATTAGGTTAAGCCAAAGAGGTGTTGTTTCGATCTTTCCCTTTGTATATGCTTATCAGTTTGCCTCAAAGTTATTTATAGTTTAATGAATGATGTTTAGGTGTTCCCTCTTCATTTATTAATGCTATTTGTCTCTTATTTGTTTTCAAATCTTGAAAGTAAAATAATTGAAGTTAGATAAGTTGTCTTACTTCATTTGCTCCACTGGATTGTATATCTTGAATGTGTATTTGTTTAAAGGTATTGTTATTGAGTAAATAGTGTGCCCTATCTCATAACTAGTATATTTTGCTTATTAGTATTTAATATCTCTCTGTTCATAGGTATTTGACAAAGGATTCTTAATTTCCCTTTGCCCTACCTTGGTTCCCAAACTTAATGTCCATTTCACCTCACACATAAAATTTAAAGATACATTAACTACACTATATTTGCCCTGTGATGTACCCCGATTCATTATTAAGATATCAATGA
Source organism: Pinus albicaulis (assembly GCA_034641835.2). Classification (NCBI taxonomy): domain Eukaryota; kingdom Viridiplantae; phylum Streptophyta; class Pinopsida; order Pinales; family Pinaceae; genus Pinus; species Pinus albicaulis. The sequence continues at coordinate 821,583,059 of CM076569.1, forward strand.
CTTCATAGACTCCATAGCCCAATTGATTTGATAACCTCTCACTCCACCTATCCCACTTGATCATCTTACCCCAACCAAAACAAACAACAAACCTACACTTAACAACTAGCCTAAAATCAAACACTTAAAGCAAACAAGTTCACATCCTTCACATAATTGAGAGAGCCCTCTTTGAGTCCAAGAAGGCTAGGTCCTAGGACTCCAAAGACTGGTCTAATGTTACCTTGTCATTTGGTTTACCAATCTGCCTAATCACGGGACACTAACAATCCTGATTTTTGTTTATTATTGAGATAAAGAATATCTACAACACTAACACAAATGAAGGACAATGAATTGGAGGTATAATATAATGTGTTAGAAATTGATAGGCTCAGAGGAGGGATTGACAAAGAAAAAATGAAGCAAAAAGCTAAAGTTTCATCTTCAGGAACTTCTAACATACATCCTAAGCTAGATGAGCTAACCAAGATGGTAAAGTCATTGGCCACTGAGATTTCCAAGCTCAAGATGGAAGTAATACCAGCTTCTACTAGAAAATTTTCATTTGAACAACCTAATAGGAAGCAGTTTAGAAGACCTAATGTTCCTCAAATCTTTCAGCGAGAATGAAGAGATGTTGATGATAAAAAAGTGAAGCCCCCTTTGCAGAATGCTATATTTGAAAATGAAGAGGAAGCTGAAGGGTTGGAGAAATGTTCTGATATCAATTGTCTGATAGATAAAGAAGGGTCATTCATCTCACACAAGCAGAGTATGAATTTTTCATGTCATATACTCAGAATAATGAAGAAAGTTCTAATCATTCCATGATTGTAGATGATCGTCAAAGTAGATACAATATTAGATCAAAAAATATTGATGATAATTCAAAGCCTGTTGTGCAACCTAAGAAGAATAAGGATGTAGTTAAAATTCCATCAGAAAAGAAATTTGTTGAACCAAGCAGACCAGAAATTACAGTAGCAGTTAATCCTCCTTCAGTTGAGGTAAAAATTTCTAACATTCCTCCTAGATTTTGCATGTTACTTTCTAGGTCATGGATTAGAAGGTTGGGAGAAACTTTGCAAGTGGATTTCACCTATGCTACTATCCCTATTTTTGGAGGAGAAAAAAGAATAATTTATAGAGAAACTTAGTTGGAATATATCATTAGTGATAGTAAAGACCTCACTAATCATCCAATTTATGCTAGAACAATTAATGTAGGCTCAAGCATTTTACATATGGATAATTTTTCCTTGCCTGCAGAAAAGTTTCAGATTTTGAAGCTTGCTGAAAAACAGATCAGTCATGAGGGTTATAAGCTATGGAAAATTTATTTTGATGGCTCGTGTTCTAAATAAGGAGCTGGTGCAGGAATAGTTATCATTTCTCCTTTGAAAGAGAGCTCCACTTTTTCTTTAAAACTTGAATTTGAAGCAACTAACAATGTGGCTGAATATGAAGCTTTGTTGATTGGTTTTAAAACAAAAAAAGACATGAATATTTTGGAAATTTATGTTTTTGGAGATGCTGAACTTATTATTCAACAAATAAGAAATGTTTATCAAACTAAGCATCCCAGAACTAGAGATTATCGGAACGCGGTATGGAGAATTGTAGAAGAATCTTTCCTAGACTTTAACATTTCTTTTGTTCGAAGAGAAACTAATATTTTGGCTGATTCACTTTCTATTTCAGCAAGCTCATTCAAGATTCCAATACCTATAAAGATAAAATATGAAGTGGAAGTTAGGTTCAGACCTAGCATTATATATATTGTCAAACATTGGAAAGTTTTTAAGGATGATCATAAGATTAGAAGATTCATTGAAGAAAATTAAGAATTTTATTTCCTAAACATTGATCAGGATGAAGATCTCACGAAGAATGATGTTGATTTGTAAAACACCAAAAACCTAAAAAAACAGATTACTGATCAGCCTATCATTCAACTGCATACCAAGGATATTTCCAAGGGGTTAATCCCACTTGAGAAGCTCTTTGATCACAACTATGTTTAAGTCAAACCACAGTTAGCTGAAATTGAAGCAGAATTGGAAGATTTCAATTTGGGTACAAAATTGGAGCCAAGGTATGCTAATTTGTCAAAAGCTTTATCATAAGAAAGAAATATTGAATACCATAAGTTGTTTTATGAATTTTTTGATGTTTTTGCCTAGAAATATGAGGATCTTAAGACATATGATACAAATATAATTGAGCATTAGATACCATTGAAATATGGTACTAATCCATTCTAGCAGAAATTAAGACAAATCAATCCATTATCGTTAACAGTGATGGATAATGAAGTGAAGAAAATTTTGGATGCTAAAATCATCATTCCATTGAGATACTCAGACTGGGTTGCTAATCTAGTTCTAGTAATAAATAAGAGTGGTGAAGTCATATTATGTGTAGATTTCAGTAATATTAACAAATTCTCCAGGAAAGATAAATACCATTGCCAAAGATGGAACATATTCTTGAAAAGGTAATCAGGTTAGACATAATTTCCATGTTAGATGGGTTCTCTGGGTACAACCAAGTTTATATTTGGCCAGAAGACCAAGAGAAGACAACATTAACTACTCCTTGGGGAAAATTCATGTATGCAAAGATGCCATTTGGGCTTATGAATGTCGGAGCTACTTTTCAGTGTGCTATGGAATTTTCATTCATTTGAGAAAAAGACAAATTCTTCGTCATCTATTTGGATGATATTACTCTTTTTTCCGTTTCATATCAAGAGCACCTTCAGCACTTGAGACAAGTATTTGTTAAATGCAGAAAATATTGTATATCATTGAATCCAAATAAGCCAAATTTTTCTCTTAAAGAAGGTAAGATGTTGGGTCACATATTTTCTAAAGATGGAGTGAAAATTGATCCTAAAAGAGTGATTGCAATTCAGAATTTAACACTTCCAAGATCCAAGAAATAGATTCAATGTTTTGTTAGTAAGATCAATTTTTTAAGAAGGTTTGTTCCCAATTTTGCTGAAGTGGTGAACCATATTACTTGCATGTTGAAGAAGGAAAAAGAAGTCAAGTGGACATTTGAAGCCATAAATTCATTTGACCTGATAAAAAAACTATCATTGAAGCACCTCAGTTGGTAAGCCCTGAATACTCAAAGCCTTTCTTGATCTTCTCATTTTCCTCTCAAGACACTTTTGTTGTTGTTTTATTATAAAAATATTCAGAAAATAATGAATCTCCCATAGCATTTTTCAGCAGAGCTCTTAGAGATGCAGAATTGAAGTATGAAATGTTGGAACAACTTGCCTATGCATTAGTGAAAGCTCTGAAAGCTTTTAGAGTTTATATTCTGCATGCTCAAATTATTTCTTATGTACCTTCATTTGTTGTTAGAGAGATATTAGTTTAGCCTGATATTGATGGAAAGAGAAGTGGGTAAATAAATTTCTTGAGTTTGATATAGAGATAAATCCTACTAAACTAATCAAAGATCAAGGATTAGCCAAATTACTAGTTGAAGAAAATTGTAAAGTCTTGGGCTTGAATTTCATGGATGAAAATCTAGAAGAAAAAATTTATGAACCTATTGACAGCATGGCAGTGGATGTAAAACTTTCTGAGTGCAACTGGTATAAAGATATCATTTATTTTCTGTATCATTTTAAATCTCCTCCAAATTTTGATAAAAGAAGAGTAAGATCTTTGAAGCTGAAAATTGTTAAATTCTGCATCAAAGATAATTGTTTATATTGGAAAGATCCTACATGATTTTTGTTGTGATGCACTGATCCAAATGAGTCCAAGAAAGTTATGTTTGACCAAGGAAAATTTTAAGGATGTAAATTTATATTAAAGTTTAGCAACCTTGGCGAATCTTACTAGTCCCTAATATCCAAAATTTTAAATGTTTGTTGCCAATATTGTAAAAATGTTTAGATTTATAATTATTTTTATATTAGAAAATATATAATATTGGCGATTTTTAAGGTAAAATAATTTTATACTATAAAATTTGGGCAAATTCATTTTTTAAAAATGGAAATTGGCGAATCTTTTTTTTCGAAAAAGTATGGAATATTAGCCCACCTATGAATATTAGCCCCTAAAAGTTTCCTTGTGTTTGACATGCATAGTAGTGTGTGTGGATGTCATCACTATTGGAGAACTACTTCATATAAAATACTAAGAGCTTGCTATTTTTGGCCTAGCTTATTTTTTTATGTATGTGATGAGGTGAGAGCATGTGAAAAATGTCAAAAGTTCGCTGGTAAGAAACATTTGAAGTCTTTTCCTCTCAAGCCCATAGTTGTTTCTGCACCTTTCCAGCAATGGAGCTTATATTTCATTGGAGAAATCCATCCACCATCAAGTGGACAAAATGGTTGGATTATTGTTGCAACTGATTACTTCACAAAATGGATTGAAGCAATACCTACCAGGAATGCTACTCATAAAGTCATCACTAAATTTATGGAGGGAATCATAACCAGATTTGGATGTCTGTCAAGGTTAGTAGCAGATAATGCAACTGCTTTTAAAGCTACACCATTGGTAAATTTATGTGAAGATTATGTTATTCAGCTCACTCACTCTCCAACTTACTATCCACAAGGGAATGGTTTAGCTGAATCATCAAACACAAGTTTGGTAAGAATCATCACCAAGCTATTGGAGTAAAACAAGAAAGCATGGGATTCAAAACTGAAGTTAGCTTTATGGGCTGATAGGGTGACAATAAAAAATTCTATTAATACATCACCTTTTCAAATGGTTTATGAAATTGATGTTGTTTTTCCAGTCCAATTAGCCATTCCTGTAGCTAAATTTTGGAAAGATCATGAAGTTGAGCCAAATGACATAACCAAGAGAATTTACTGTATCATAGAAGTGTAGAAAAAGCAAGAACAATAATATGATTTGGTAAGAAAATATCAGCAAGCTGTAAAGAATTTTTTTGATAGAGGAACTAAAAAATAATATTTTCAGATTGGAGATCTAGTGTTGAAATGAGATGCACAACATCAAGACCTAGGTAAGCATTCCAAATTTGATGCTTTATTGCTTGGTCCTTTCAGAATCTCCAATATTTTGCAGAACAATACTCCTAAGTTGCAACATCTTGATGGGACAGAACTGTTTGGAGGCGTATTCAATGGGCATGTTCTCAAGAAATTATTTTACTAAGGCTATTGATGGCCTAACTTCACTATAAATACTGGTGTGTTTCATAATAAGGCTCCATAGCCCAATGAAAACGCACTGAAACTACACAAGATTCTTAGAGCCTCGCAGGGAGAGCCCTATCCCATGTGGAGCCCATGTTAGCATAGTTCGTTGCTAAGTAATGAGTCTATTTTTTTTTTTAGGATTAGACTTTGTAAATTTCAAAAAAAAATTGAAACCGAAATTTTCGATAGCGCATGTTTTAGCCATTTTTGGACAGTCTGTTTTAATTCTGGTTGTGTCTGTTTTTCTTTAATCCGATGCTACCAGAAATTCTGGTAACTTTCCCTGTTTTTAAAAAAATAAAAGAAAAGTGCATCTTCTTTGTGTCAAGCCATGTGTTCTTGTTATAAAATACATTTTAAATATTTTATTATGATTTAGGTCACGTGATAGGTAATATTTACAATGAGTATTTTTAAGTTAGAGTCATGGTTATGTTAGCACTCAAATCTACCTCAGGCTGAAATGAAGTAAAACTCAAGGCTACATCAAACCACGCTCAGCCTCGTAGCTAGCCCTACGAGGACAGGAGAGGGCTCTCTCCGTCAATCTCGAGAAAATAAGCAATAGGATGCAAGATGACTTACAATAAGAACTGATTTTAGGCTAGTAAAGAGATAGGTATGTTTGATTTTTGATTTTTTGGGTTTTCGCTGGAGTAATGGGAAAACAAATTTTGGGTCCGGGGATAAGGTCAGACCTTTGCAGAGTTCAAGCTGGGGCGAGGTAGGTGATGATCTTGATGCTTTAAATTGGATGTATGGATAGATTAGACCGACGAGGAGCTGAAGAGGGAAAAGAAGAACTTGGATCCTCTCCAAACAGCTGAAAACATATAGAACTAACTGAATTCAAAGGCCAAGCACTGTAAACAATGGATTCAACCTTATTTCACTCATTCAATTTAGTTCAGAAGCATAATGAAAGGATGGCATACATTAAACATGAAGAAACTTACAGAAACAAAGAAGAAACATCATCAAGAACAGAACACCACAAGGATCCCAACAAGTGCCGCAAAACCCCTGATCTTTCCTTAGCCAAAATATGAAAAATATGTACAATGATATCAAAAGTATCCCCAAAGTCCAACCTGTAGAATGCCTCAGAAATTACAATATAAAGATCACTCTAACACCTTTCCCCACCTCTAGGGGTCGAATTTCCTCTTCAGGGATCAGTTTCAACCAATTCTAATCATGGAACTACAATCTAGGCAGCTAACCACTTGCCTCTAAAAGAGTGGAAACTGATCCATTACATGATTTTTTACTCATTTGAGAGTGAATCTTCTAGAAGAGATAAAAACAAGCCAAAGTTACATGCCAAACATGAATTTAAATCATAAAAACCCAAGAATTCTATCCATAAGCAAAACTGGTCCATAATAGGCGAAATACTGAGCTGGCAGCTGAAAATTCAGAAAAATCTCTAGGTGGGTCGCTCCTGAACTGCGTGGGTCGCTCATGTTCCAGGCTGATTTTTAGGTAGCTCCCGGCATCCAAATTGAGCTCATGATAGCTCGTTGGAAAGCCCTGGATGTATAATTTCCAACCCAAGTGGAATTTCTGAATTTGGAGTTTATTTGACCCCTCAAAACTTCATTCTCCCAGAGGTACTTCCTGCTGGTGCAAAAGATGGCAGCAAGGTGTTTTTTATGGTGTTTTTGAGCTGTTTGACCATCCAGATTTTGTTAAAATGCTAAGTTGACTTCAGAGGATGCATATTTAACCATGAAAAATCCAAAAATGTAAAAATCTCCTCCAGCAAGTGCCTCAAAAAAAATGCGAGCAGCATGAGCGCGCGACCCACCCAGCTACAAAACCTGGGCGGAAAAACCCGTTTTAAGACCAAAAATTGAAATGATACAAATTCTTTTCTTCCGACTTACCCACCTTGAGCGGAGGTCCTCCATCATGTGTCTTGCCCAGTCAATGAAGCCTCGGCCAAAATCCGAAGTGGATTAGGCCTTTTCCACCGTCGAAGTGCCTTGCGCAACCTCCTCTTCATGATCTTCATCCTCGCTTTGCAAACATGCATGCGAGCCCAGTAATGGCCTTTCATGTGGCGAAGCATGTCTTTGTCTCGATTGGCCTTCACCAACAACTTCTCCAGATGTATATTCACCCGCGTGAGTACAGTATCTCTGTCAGCTGGTGTCATGTCACCGGGTCTCTTTCGATTCCACTGTATGTCCTCACGGATTTGGCGCACCTCATAAAATGTGAGCTCATCCTCGAGCTGTTTGTTGCGCTGCTCCAAATAGTTAATCACCCACTGAGCCTTCTGCAATTGGTCTTTCAGCTGGTCATTCTCGGCCCTTTGCTCCTGGATAACTTCCCTCAGTTTTGAGCTAGGAGAGCCCGTATCAATATCAATGACTGTCATATCGGTGTCCCGGCCTCCTGATGGGCCCTCATCATGCATGGGCCTCTTGCCCCTGTCTTGTACCTGTACCTGCACTGGAGAAGAAAGCTAGACCCTTTCCACATCATGTGGAGATAGTACTCGCCGTGTCGATGAAGTCGGCAGGACCCCTTCCACCTCACGTGGAGATAGTACCCGCCGTGTCGCTGCAAATAAGGCCCTGTGGCCTCGCTGATATGTCTGAACCAAAGGAGTAAGGATATGCCCAACCTCAAGCATGTCTGGCTGGTGTGAAGGCTCTCCTGCCTCATAAACTGCCTCGGGAGGCTGCTGTGGCACTCTGAAAAAGTCTCTAGAAATGAAGTCCTCCCAAGTGATGCCCTGCTCTGCCAACTGATGTGATACCAAGATTTTGATCAAAGCGAAATGATATATACTCCTGTACTGCTGCACTGGGCTCGTCTTCTTCTGCACAAATGTAACCATCTTCTCTATGTTGCGGTATATGAAATAAGGAATATTCATCATACGCACCCTTGTGAAGTGCATCAGCAAACGAACATGATATGAGAAAAGACGAGCATACCTGCCCTCACAACTGAAATAATGAATAATGAGCCTCATGAGTGGTGCATACTCATCTCTCAAGAATCTGAATGGAAAGACTCTGCTCAAGTAAGCCACATATCCAGTTTTAATGTATGGCTCATAATGAAATTTCTCTAACTGCTTACCCTTGCTCCATTCCTCGCCTATGTTCGGTATGCCAGTGGCTTGAGCAATAGTCAAAGGAGATACAATGAAATCAACCCCAGCAAGGCTTACCCGATCACCCCGCAAATGAAGAACAAACAGACGTGCTAATTCATGATGAGGTCGGGTTTGTACAACCATCTCACAAAATCTGAAACATGACAAGAATCGAAAACAATCCATAGCTAATGGACATGCCTGCAACCGAGCCAAAGAAGTAGGCTCCTCTCTGCGATGATCACCACTTCTGTTTTCTCTGCGAGAACTCCGTGGCACATTACCTTCAGCCACCGAATCACTACCTAACCCTGGCTCATATTCTGACTCTGTCTCTGACATATCTCTGATTAAACTTTTGGCAATGTGTATGCTGATATGAATGCAGTGAAAGCAAAATTAGGATGTATGTTTAACACTCAACCAATATCCCACCGCCAAAGCACTATCAAGGAATCAAATTATGGATAAAATCTCTGCTTCAAATGGACTGAAAAGGCACCATCTCTATTTTGAATGAAAATGAAATTTTGACCAAATAGGAGCAGGCAACCTTCAAAAGTTTGAACACATCTAGTCAAAGGAGAGCATGGTATTAACAGTGATATGTTTGTCTACGAGTTATGACCATAAAGGTTTCAATGGGCCATTCGAAACAAAGACATGAGCATATGCTAACATTGGGCCATGTGACTCATTACAAACATGAGGAATGTGACTCAAAGGTTTTAAACATGGCATAACCCTAACAATGGTAGCAGTGGTATTATGGGTATGATAGCAAATTGATTTTGATGTTATATAGAAGGCTGGCCATATCACTGTTTAAGATAGCAAACACACTCTTTACACCATTCATTTTCATTTCAAACCCTGAAAACAATAATCTTATAACAGTGGGGTTTTAAATCCTTCATTTGCATATTAGAAACCACCCATGATGACAAAAATATGTTTGAAAACCCCAAGTGATTGATGAAAACCTGTTTTAAAGGCAGCTGGAGTCGATTCCGAGCCAATCTGGGCGCTCAAACCAAATTCCGAAACTCTGTGTCTGCGTGGGTCGCGCAGGCTCTGCGTGGGTCGCGCACCTGCAAAAACCCACAAGGCCGAATCGACTCTCGCGTGGGTCGCGCAACGCCCTGTGGGCTGCCTCAACTTGCTTCAGCTCTAAACTCTCGTCTACGCCTTCAAACCAACGTCATTCAACTTTGCAAATACATTTGGAGGAATTTGGTTCAAATAAACTTGCTTGGCTTTATACATCTCACAAACATCTTCACAATCAGATTTTATTTCTCAAATCAAACTTCAAACCCATATCACAAATGTTTTTGTAATTTTCACTTTGCTTTTCATAAACACAAACTTCCTTTGGCTTTTTTGAGGTCGTATACTAATGATTTTATTATTTTCAGTGGATGAAAGGACTATCTTGCTAGAGAAAGACCAGAGTTAGCTTTATATTCCGATCTATCATGGCGGAACAATTACAATTTATTACGAAATGATAATGACAAATTTCTAGTTCCAAAGCAGGGTTTTGGACTAGAAATGTATTTTTTTAAGAAAATGCCGATGATAATAAAATAGAAATCACAAGTGCTGGACTTTCCTCACCATGCAGGCTTTATGACTAGTATATAAATAACTCAAAAACCCTAGACACCAAGACCTAGGACACTTATCGACAATTTTAATGACCTCATATATCATGACAATAACTATGAATAATTTTTTGAAGAAAATTTTTAAAATAGCGCTGCAAGTATAATATGAGGAAACAAAAGACGACAGACCCCCACGTCAGTTCATGGCATGATCCTAGTGAAATGCAACGAAGTGGAACAAGCGAGACACCTAATAATGAACATGCAAAAGACGAAATGATCACTGACGGAGGGCTGCAAGGACCGACTCTAACATTGGCTCCAATGGGGATGGTGGCTCCATGGAGATGCCAAGAACAGCAGATCTCTGGGGGAGTCAGACAGTGCCTCTCATCCATTGGGCGATGGAATCATTATTTCAACCGACAAGACAAACTTTGGACAATTTTATTGACTGCAGATTTGACTGACGATAGACTGCAATTTGACCAAAACTGACTAGACTCAAACTGACATGACTTTAAACAAGAAGACTGATAAAACTTAAATTTACAATCTCAAACCAACCAACCTCTATTTCCAGAATTATAGCCTTCGCTCCGGGCCCCAGACTGAAAATGAGAGATCAGTGCACACTTGCAATGAAACAAAAGTAAAATGATATATACAATGACAATGAGATCAACAGCAAGTACTCAGAAATAATAGCGCTTCAGCAACCGACCATTGATCGGTCCACCAGGACAATCATCTCCATTCATTTCTTTGAGAAGAAATGCATTCTGCCCCCGATACGCTGCAATCTTAAACGGTCCTTTCCACAAATTCTCAAATTTGCCGTGCTTTCCCTTGTCTTCATTCCGGGCATCCCATTTCAAAACTACTTCATCCAACTGAAACTTATCTGATTTTGCCTTTCTGTCGTAGATCTTCTTAATGCGCTCTTGCAACTTGAAAGTATTTTGAAATACCTCCTCTCGTGTCTGCTGTAAATGAATCATCTCATTAATCCTCCGCTGCATAGGATCCTCTTCACTTCCAACCTCCTGAAGCAATCTGACCACCGGGACAGCAAGTGAAGTAGGAAAAACCGTATCCGTCCCATACACCAACTCGAAAGGAGACATACCAATAGACCTTTTCTGACTTACCCTATCAGCCCATAATGCATTTACCAACTTTTTGTGCCAAGCCTTCTTGTTGATTTCCAGCACTTTCTTAATTATATTCACCAAGGATTTGTTTGAAGATTCCGCCAAGCCATTCCCTTGTGGATGGTATGCGGTTGAATGTCCCAATGTAATATTGTACTTAAAACAAAAATCAACCATCCTCTTAGACTTAAAAGCTGCTGCATTATCCGTGATTATTTTAGTAGGACACCCAAAGCGTGACAGAATATTGTTTTCAAGGAAAGAGATAATTACCGCATCAGTGGCCTGTCGAGTGGGAATCACCTCAATCCACTTCGTGAAGTAGTCTGTAGCTGTCAAGATCCATCTATGCTGTCCGGAAGATGCTGGGTGGATTTCTCCGATAAAATCCAATCCCCACTGCTGGAATGGTGCATTAACTTCAATTGGTTTTAGAGGCAAAGGTTGTAGTTTCTGCTTCCCTTCGAATATTTGACACTCATGACAATTTTTCACAACCTTGAACACATCAAAAAACAAAGAAGGCCAATAATACCCTGCCCTTAGGATCTTATTCGCTGTGGTCTTCCAAAACAAATGACCTCCACAGTCACCTTTGTGAAAATCCTCCAAAACTCTTTGAGCTTCCTCCTCTACCAAACAATTCAACAACATACCCCCAGGGTCTTTCCAATACAACGTAGAATTCAAAATGCAGAATTTAGCAGCCTTTAATTTCAATGTTCTACTCTTATTTCGAGGCATACCAGGCGGTGTAGACAAATTCTGAAGCACATATAAAATGTCAGCGTACCAAGGAGAAGAAACAAAAATATCGGATACCTGAACTGACGTACTTTCCTCATCTTCATCAGACATGGCAGCAATCAAATTTATGTCTAGAGCATGCAGATTTGTTTTAGCCATAAGCTTGGCGAGTCCTTGTCCTTTGATCAGCTTGGTTGGTTTAATTTCCACATCGTATTCTAACAATGCAGCAATCCACTTACCTCTTCTTCCTTCTGGATCTGCCTGTACCAAAACATCTTTAACTGCTGCGTTAGGAACATATGCTGTAATATGGGAATGCAATATGTACACACGGAAATCCTTCAAAGCCTTTACCAGCGCAAGTGCTTGTTTCTCAATGATATTATACTTCAATGCCCCATCTCTTATGATCCGACTGAAAAAAGCGATGGGCTTCTCAACTCCATCCCTTTTTTGAATCAAAACAGCTGCCAATGTATGCTCAGAAGCGAAAGAAAATAAAATGAAGTCTTGTGTGTAATCGGGGCTGATTAAAATAGGGGCTGAAGAAAGAGCTATCTTTACCAAATTGAATGACTTAACGGCCTCTTCTGTCCATCTTACCTGACTGTCCTTTTTCAGCATGTTCGTGATTTCTCTAAGGTGCTCTGCAAGATTGGGAATGAAACGACGCAGAAAATTCATTTTACCATTAAATGACTGTATCTCTTTCTTGTTCCGGGGCTGTTCAATCTGCTGAATGGCTTCAACACGTGCAGGATCAACTCGAATGCCATCTTTCGAGATGATGTGGCCAAGGAGCTTTCCTTCACCCATGGTGAAAAGGCTCTTCTTTGGATTCAGCGAAATGCCATATTTTCTGCACTTCTGGAAAACAATTTTCAGATGATATAAGTGTTCCTCATCAGAATTAGAAAATACAGTTAGATCATCAAGGTAAACAACCAAAAACACATCTTTCTCATTGGCAAAAGCCATGTCCATTGCACGCTGAAAGGTAGCGCCTGCATTCTTTTAACCGAATGGCATCTTTGCGTAATGAAATGTTCCCCAAGGAGTGGTGAATGCAGTCTTGTCACGATCATCTTCCTGCACTAAAATCTGATTATAACCTGAGTATCCATCGAGTAGTGACATCCTTGATGCTCCAACTACTCGCTGCAATATGTGATCCATCTTTGGCAGCGGATAATTGTCCTTTAATGATACCTTATTCAAATTTCCGAAGTCAATACATAAACGGATCTCACCTGTCTTCTTTCTCACGGGCACCAAGTTTGATATCTAATCTGAAAATCGAATAGGCACAATAATTCCTGACTTATACAACCTATTTACCTCTTTCTCGATCGATGGTAGCAGCTTTGGATTGATCCTCCTCAACTTTTGACGAAAAGGCTTCTGATTTGGTTTGATGGGAATAGTATGCTGGATGATATTGGTATCATATGTTTTAAGATCTGAATAATCCCACGCAAACACATCAGAAAATGACGATAACAATTTCACATATTCTGCTCTTACCTTTGGTGACAATGACTTTGACAATTTCACCATCTTGGGATTCTCAGTTGTCCCAATATTTACCTCTTCGACACCTTTCTCTGTTGGCCTCAATGTAGGCTTACGAGCTACATCATCCTGATCAAACAACTCTTCCAAAGGAATCAATCCCTTAGGAATGATGTTATCCTTTAGTTGCAGCACATCCATTTGATTTATCTGAATATCATCAATACCATCATCAAATTCTGTATCTATGGAGGTATCTTTAAACTTACCCTTATTCTGCAGAAATTCACTAATCTCCTCATCATCCTCAAAAACTTGCCAACATCGCTGATTGTCTGGAACGGTGGGTCGATGTTTCACATGTATCTCAAACTTGTTGCTGGAATTCATCGGAATCTTAAGATTGCTTGCTGCCTTAGCAAGTCCATCAGCAACACCATTTTGTATGCGGGGCACACATGTTAAAGTATAATCAGAAAATAACTTCAGAATATCCAAAACTGCATTTCGGTAAGCCCTCATGCGAGGATGCTTAGCCTGAAACTCACCTTTAACTTGCTTTATCACTAATTCTGAATCACCATATACCGCAATCCTTTTCGCATTCAGCTTCTTGAGAATTTTAAGACCAGCAATAAGAGCCTCATATTCCGCTTCATTGTTTGAACAATCGAATGCAAGCTTGTAAGAACACACTCTCACATTGCTCGGAACTTTATCAGGAGCGAAAACTGGACTTCGAATCCACACACCAATCCCAGCACCATCGCTGCCCACTGCACCATCAAAATCCATGGTCCAAAGACCATCTTCATCATCCTCTAAATGCTGAAACTGTGTCGGCTCTGATTTTCCTGTTTGCTGCCCATTGTCTTCAGCTGATTGCTCCAAAACAACTTGTTTTTCTCTTCTTTCTTTTTGCAAAACTTCTCTAAAATTCTCATTTATTTCTGGTATGTCTTCTGCCTGAACTAATTGACTTTCTACATCATTAAAACTATCAACAAGCAACACAAACGACTCTAAATCAGTATGTACATAGTTCACAGGATGATTGACTGGCTTCTCTTTGCTAGTTATCATGTATTTCATCTTCTGCTCACGATACAACTTTCTCATTTGACCGAAGACTGGAATTGTAGCATAAGAGAAATCTAATTGAAGTGTACCTTTCAACTTGGCCCCCCAAGATCTTGCAAGGAGCATCCCGAAACGTGAAGGAATATCAGCAACCACCACATCCATCAAAACATTCTTCGCTGGAATTTGATCCAAACTTACCACCAAATCTTTGATGAGTCCTATACACTTTACCCGGCTGGAATCGAATGAATACAAATCATGATACTCTCTTGTAATGTCTAATCCCAACTTCTCCATGATTGCCTTTGGCATCAAATTGTGTGAAGCACCCGAATCGAGCATAGCATTATGCAATATATATTCATGCAACCTCAAACTGATGTAAAAAGGAGGGACATTACTATCAGGAGACTCACCATTTAATGCAGGCCCAAAAATCAATTCCGGCTGATCATCCTCAACATTTACCGTGTCAATCATTGGATCAAAGTTCAGAATTTTGGTGACTTGACTACGGTAACTGCTGTTCTTCATAATCTCCGTCAAAGGAATGGATATTTTCAGTTTGGAAATTTCATTTTCCAAGCTAAATGCTGAAACCTTCTCAACCTCTTTAATTGGAATCTCCTTCTTTTCAGCTTTGTCTTTCACTATACTTGACTGATTTACCTTCTCAGCTGATGATACTTTACTTGCTGCGAGGTCAATTGTCTCTTTCCCTCTTTTCTGTGGTATTGGTGAATCTGTCTTCGGTGCTGAAGCTTCCTTTCTTTTCTGAATGGGATTTATAGGCACATCTCGATTTCTTAATGAATACTGTTTCTGCTGAGCAGTCAATGCATTCAAATATCCTCTTTGGTATTCATCTGACTCCTCTTCTAAATCAGCATCATTCGTTAGGATAAAATCCTCATCTTTCTGAACAACTGAGCTTTCACCATACTCCTCATCCTCAGTAATATAAATAGGCAAATCATCAGGAGTGAAGAAATGATTTTGCTCACCTGACACATCATCATCATCATCGGAATCATGACTCACAAAATTCTGCAAAAGAGGAGTCTTAACCGGCTGTTGGGCTGCTGGCTCTTGAGCTCTTTGTTCACGCTGCTTAATTCTGAATTGTGGCTGCTGCTGGCCACGGAAATTTGGATTTCGAAACTGTGTTTCTGCCTTGTCAAGATTTATTCTTCTTAAAGCCTTTT
Organism: Pinus albicaulis; assembly: GCA_034641835.2. Lineage (NCBI taxonomy): Eukaryota > Viridiplantae > Streptophyta > Pinopsida > Pinales > Pinaceae > Pinus > Pinus albicaulis. The sequence goes on from CM076569.1 coordinate 821,598,682, forward strand.
CCAACTCACGAGCTAAGTGCTATTCTGATATAGATGTAGAAGGCTCTTCCTTTATTGTCACTCTTTTCTCTGCTTTCAACCGTGCTCTTTTATCATTCAGATTTGCCTCAACACTAACAGCGACCTTCTGCATATCTTCTAAAGTAGGTGGATCTCTACCACGAAGGGAATAAGCCATCTCCGGATCAAAGCCATCCGGGAATTTAAGGAGAGCAGACTTTTTGGACGGTCTCAAATCATCTGGAATAGCATTATACACTGTATTGAATCTAATGATATAATCCCGAACAGACTCACCAGGATTACGTTTGAGGTTTGTATATTCTGAAGTAATCTGCAACGGATCCTTTTTCATCTCCCATCGGTCTAAAAACTGCCTCTGAAGTTCTGCTAATGTATCGATGCTTCTTTGTGGCAAGGCTCTGAACCATTTCCATACCTCTCCTCCAAAGGTTTGCACAAAAAGCCTCATGGTCACATTTTCTTCATCAATCTCGAAACGATCAAAGAAATCTGCCATATTGTCTACATGCTGTTGTGCAGGAAGACTTTGTGGAGTGCCATCAAATGTCGGGATCTTACTCTGATAGTCTGCGGGCATATCATTCAACTGCTGGGGTAACACAAGGGGTGCAAAACGAGCAGCCATAGCTCTTGGTGGATTGAGAACAATCTGTTGTCGAGGAGATAAAGGAGGAGTAGGAGTAGTAGGTCTATGAGATGTATTCAATGGAAATGGAGAAAATACTATTGATTGCTGATCAGAAAACTCAGGCTGAACCGGAATGGTAGGGACAAAAGGGGGTTCAGTAGGAATCCGTGAACTTGATGCAATTTCAAATGGGTCAAGAACTTGTGAAGCAGATTCAGTAAATTCAAAAGTATTAGTATCCTCAATAGAACTTTGCAGCTGTCTATCCAAGTACTGTGAAACAAATCTATATTGCAAATCTTCAGTAAATAATGGATCTGGGACTAATCTTGACAATTCAGTTTCGGAAAAATCCACAAACAAGGATGTTTCAAACCGTGCATCAAAGGGGATTTCATCAACATATATGATTTTGACAGGACAGGATGCAGATCGGGTAAGCACTCTGGAACTCTCAAAACTCAATTGGCTTTCTCTTTCAGAACTCTCTTGACTGCCTTGTTTTCTAAGGGTCCTTGGAATCAGATTCGGATTTTCAAATATTGTTGGTGGATCAGGGTCAGGATTCGCCCTAGTATTTCTTCTTGAAGCCAGTGTATTGATCTTCTCGGAAAACAAAAATTACAAGGAACACAATCAATTATTTTCAGACTTTCGACTTCTAGACTCAATCATCCAAAAGGTCTAGAACGAATAAGTATACTGGGGTGATTTACAAATCAAGTACTGAACACACAAGCTTACCGGAGATCGACTGAAGCAGCGTTCATCTACTTCCGCTTATGCATAACAAAAGCGTTTCGAAAGCTACCTGGCGTGACTTCAGACTCCGTCTAAGACTCGTGGAACAAACACATCAACAAGCAAACCATTGAGATGTCCCCAGTATTGTCGCCACTATGTTAGCACTCAAATCTACCTCAGGCTGAAATGAAGTAAAACTCAAGGCTACATCAAACCACGCTCAGCCTCGTAGCTAGCCCTACGAGGACAGGAGAGGGCTCTCTCCGTCAATCTCGAGAAAATAAGCAATAGGATGCGAGATGACTTACAATAAGAACTGATTTTAGGCTAGTAAAGAGATATGTATGTTTGATTTTTGGTTTTTTGGGTTTTCGCCGGAGTAATGGGAAAACAAATTTTGGGTCCGGGGATAAGGTCAGACCTTTGCAGAGATCAAGCTGGGGCGAGGTAGGTGATGATCTTGATGCTTCGAATTGAATCTTATGGATAGATTAGACTGAAGAGGAGCTGAAGAGGGCAAAGAAGAACTTGGATCCTCTCCAAACAGCTGAAAACATATAGAACTAACTGAATTGAAAGGCTAAGCACTGTAAACAATGGATTCAACCTTAATCACTCATTCAATTTAGTTCAGAAGCATAATGAAAGGATGGCATACATTAAACATGAAGAAACTTACAGTAAACAAAGAAGAAACACCATCAAGAACAGAACACCACAAGGATCCCAACAAGTGCCGCAAAACCCCCGATCTTTCCTTAGCCAAAATATGAAAAGTATGTACAATAGTATCAAAAGTATCCCAAGAGTCCAACCTCTCCAACCTCTGAAAATGATTGAGAAATTACAATATATAGATCACTCTAACACCTTTCCTCACCTCTAGGGGTCGAATTCCCTCTTCAGGGATCAGTTTAAACCAATTCTAATCATGGAACTACAATCTAGGCAGCTAACAACTTGCCTCTAAAAGAGTGGAAACTGATCCATTACATGATTTTTTACTCATTTGAGAGTGAATCTTCTAGAAGAGATAAAAACAAGCCAAAGTTACATGCCAAACATGAATTTAAATCATAAAAACCCAAGAATTCTATCCATAGGCAAAACTGGTCCAAAATAGGCAAAATACTGAGCTGGCAGCTGAAAACTCAAAAAAATCTCTAGGTGGGTCGCTCCTGAACTGCGTGGGTCGCTCATGTTCCAGGCTGATTTTGAGGTAGCTCCCAACATCCAAATTGAGCTCATGATAGCTCGTTGGAAAGCCCTGGATGTCTACTTTCCAACCCAAGTGGAATTTCTGAATTTGGAGTTGATTTGACCCTCCAAAACCTCATTCTCCCAGAGGTACTTCCTGCTGGTGCAAAAGGTGGCAGCAAGGTGATTTCCATGGTGTTTTTGAGCTGTTTGACCATCCAGATTTTGTTGAAATGCTAAGTTGACTTCAGAGGATGCATATTTAACCATGAAAAATCCAAAAATGTAAAAATATCCTCCAGCAAGTGCCTCAAAAAAATGCGAGCGCATGAGCGCGCGACCCACCTAGCTACAAAACCTGTTTTTAAGACCAAAAATTTGGAAATGACAAAATTTTCTCCGAATTTGCCCAAATTCGGAGCGGAGGTCCTCCATCATGTTTCTTGCCCAGTCAATGAAGCCTCGGCCAAAATCCGAAGTGGATTAGGCCTTTTCCACCGTCGAAGTGCCTTGCGCAACCTCCTCTTCATGATCCTCATCCTCGCTTTGCAAACATGCATGCGAGCCCAGTAATGGCCTTTCATGTGGCGAAGCATGTATTTGTCTCGGTTGGCCTTCACCAACAGCTTCTCCAGATGTATATTCACCCGCGTGAGTACAGTATCTCTGTCAGCTGGTGTCATGTCACCGGGCCTCTTTCGATTCCACTGCCTGTCCTCACGGATTTGGCGCACCTCATAAAATGTGAGCTCATCCTCGAGCTGTTTGTTGCGCTGCTCCAAATAGTTAATCACCCACTGAGCTTTCTGCAATTGGTCTTTCATCTGGTCATTCTCGGCCCTTTGCTCCTGGATAACTTCCCTCAGTTTTGAGCTAGGAGAGCCCGTATCAATATCAATGACTGTCATATCGGTGTCCCGGCCTCCTGATGGGCCCTCATCATGCATGGGCCTCTTGCCCCTGTCTTGTACCTGTACCTGCACTGGAGAAGAAAGCTAGACCCTTTCCACATCATGTGGAGATAGTACTCGCCGTGTCGATGAAGTCGGCAGGACCCCTTCCACCTCACGTGGAGATAGTACCCGCCGTGTCGCTGCAAATAAGGCCCTGTGGCCTCGCTGATATGTCTGAACCAAAGGAGTAATGATATGCCCAACCCCGCAGCAGCATACTGGTGAGGGGCGCCTTCCGCATCATAAATCGGACCCAAAGGGGTCGTGGCACTCGAAAAGTTGTTCAATGAAATCCTCCCAAGTGATGCCCTGCTCTGCCAACTGATGTGACACCAAGATTTTGATCAAAGCGAAATGATATATACTCCTGTACTGCTGCACTGGGCTCGTCTTCTTCTGCCCAAATGTAACCATCTTCTCTATGTTGCGGTATATGAAATAAGATATTCATCATACGCACCCTTGTGAAGTGCATCAGCAAACGAACATGATACGAGAAAAGACGAGCATACCTGCCCTCACAACTGAAATACTGAATAATGAGCCTCATGAGTGGTGCATACTCATCTCTCAAGAATCTGAATGGAAAAACTCTGCTCAAGTATGCCACATATCTAGTTTTAATGTATGGCTCATAATGAAATTTCTCTAACTGCTTACCCTTGCTCCATTCCTCGCCTATGTTCGGTATGCCAGTGGCTTGAGCAATAGTCAAAGGCGATACAATGAAATCAACCCCAACAAGGTTTACCCGATCACCCCGCAAATGAAGAACAAACAGACGTGCTAATTCATGATGAGGTCGGGTTTGTACAACCATCTCACAAAATCTGAAACATGACAAGAATCGAAAACAATCCATAGCTAATGGACATGCCTGCAACCGAGCCAAAGAAGTAGGCTCCTCTCTGCGATGATCACCACTTCTGTTTTCTCTGCGGGAACTCCGTGGCACATTACCTCCAGCCACCGAATCACTGCCTGACCCTGGCTCATATTCTGACTCTGTCTCTGACATATCTCTGATCAAACTTTTGGCAATGTGTATGCTGATATGAATGCAGTGAAAGAAAAATTAGGATGTATGTTTAACACTCAACCAATATCCCACCGCCAAAGCTCTATCAAGGAATCAAATTATGGATAAAATCTCTGCTTCAAATGGACTGAAAAAGCACCATCTCTGTTTTGAACGCAAATGAAATTTTGACCAAATAGGAGCAGGCACCCTTCAAAAGTTTGAACACATCTAGTCAAAGGAGAGCATGGTATTAACAGTGATATGTTTGTCTACGAGTTATGACCATAAAGGTTTCAATGGGCCATTCGAAACAAAGACATGAGCATATGCTAACATTGGGCAATGTGACTCATTACAAACATGAGGAATGTGACTCAAAAGGTTTAAACATGGCATAACACTAACAATGGTAGCAGTGGTATTATGGGTATGATAACAAATTGATTTTGACTTTGTATAGAAGGCTGGCCATATCACTGTTTAAAATATCAAACACACTCTTTAAACCATTCATTTTCGTTGCAAACCCTGAAAACAATAATCTTATAACAGTGGGGCTTTAAATCCTTCATTTGAATATTAGAAATCACCCTTGATGACAGAAATATGTTTGAAAACCCCAAGTGATTGATGAAAACCTGTTTTGAAGGCAACTGGAGTCGATTCCGAGCCAATCTGGGCGCTCAAACTCAATTCCAAAACTCTGTGTCTGCGTGGGTCGCGCAGGCTCTGTTTGGGTCGCGCAGCCCAAGTGGGTCGCGCACCTGCAAACCCACAGTGCTGAACTGAGTCTGCGTGGGTCGCGCAGCCCAGGTGGGTCGCTCTGCCTCAAGTTGGGTCGCGCAGCCCTAAAACTCTGTCTACGCCCTTCAAAAGTCTGAAATCGGCCCTCAACTTTGCAAATATGATTTGGGAGGTATGAATTTGGTTCAAATAAACTTGCTTGGCTTTATACATCTCACAAATATCTTCACAATCAGATTTTATTTCAAATCAAACTTCAAACCCATATCACAAATGTTTTTGTAATTTTCACTTTGGCTTTTTCAAATACAAACTTCCTTTGGCTTTTTTGAGGTCGATACTAATGATTTTATTGTCTTCTTGCAGGGATATGACTATCTTGGCTAGAGAAAAGACCAGGAGTTAGCTTTTGACAATGTCTTCATGGCGGAACAATTACAATTTATTACGAAATGATAATGACAAATTTCTAGTTCCAAAGCAGGGTTTTGGACTAGAAATGTATTTTTTTAAGAAAATGCCGATGATAATAAAATAGAAATCACAAGTGCTGGACTTTCCTCACCTTGCAGGCTTTATGACTAGTATATAAATGACTCAAAAACCCTAGACACCAAGGCCTAGGACACTTATTGACAATTTTAGTGACCTCATGTATCATGACAATAACTATGAATAATTTTTCAAGAAATTTTTTAAAATAGTCACGTTAAGTATAATATGAGGAAACAAAAGACGACGTACCCCCGTCAGTTCATGGCATGATCCTAGTGAAATGCAACGAAGTGGAACAAGCGAGACACCTAATAATGAATATGCAAAAGACGAAATGATCACTGACGGAGGGCTGCAAGGACCGACTCTAACAGGTTATACGTGAACGTTAGGTGTCAATTCACAGTTAACACAACCAACTTTTATTCTGCCATGTCTGTCAGCTGAGTCACCTCATTCATATGTCAAAGTATGTATTATGTGTTGGAATATATCATGGATCCACAGGTTTAATGCGATGACCATTTGGTTGATCACACATAGACGTCGTAGGAAATTTAGGCCAATAATCAAGATTCAGTGGAGGTGACTTCCAGTTACAAATCTGCTCATTTTCAGCCACCTGTAGCATGCCATTTGAAGCTACGAAGCCAACTAAAGATCATAATGACTATCACATGATGCATTCTATGGTCCAGGATACTTACCATAATGAAAATGTCTTGCATGGGAGGGTGAACCAATGTATATGTTTTAAACCATTGAGAAGGAAGGAAGACTATCAGTTTTGAGTTTAATTGTTAATGAACGAGATTTTCTAGTGAGCAACTTGAGAAAGGAATCTTAAATTTTAGACAAGATATCATAGAAGACACAAAAACACCTGTTAGGTGAGCTATTCTAGACTTACCACCTATCATATTACAACACACAAGCTTATTTATTAATGAAGATGACTAAAAGAGGAGGAACGCTAAAACGAATTGAACCACAAGTAATTGACCTAGTGGATGCAAATTCGAATTTCAAAAGGTTGTTTGTTCAAGCAGGGTGGTATCCTATGTGTTCAAGACTGGGAAGCTCTCACTTATGAGTAGCTCAGGAGTTTTCACATTCTTTCAGTGGACAGGAAGAAACCATCTATGGTCTTAGATTGCAGATATAAACAGATTCAATTGCTGAGGCATTCAAACTTCCACAGGAAGAAGAAAGGTGGTTCAAATTCCAAGTCATCACTGGAGGAGACCTCAATAGTTTCCTTAAATATGGACACAGATATCCCAACTGGGCCAAAGTAATTCCCAACAGTTACCTCAAAAGTGAATGCGTTGATGCTGTTAAGATCATCAAAATTTACCTCACTTGTGAAAGGAGGTATACTGTAGTTTTTCTCTATCATATGAGATTTCTGTTTCATATTGTAGGTATGAAGACCCTCAACTTTCCATTATTTTTGCTGAAGATCCTGAAAAATATGTCAACCAGGATTCAAACACACACAGATGCTTCAGAATATAACTTGTATCATCAATCTCTCCTTAAAGTGTTGGTTGAAGAAGAACTAAGGAAAATAAATCAATCATGGGACCATTTTCTGTTTTACATGGAAGGCCAACCTGCACCTTGTTATAGCATCATTTTTCACCCTCAGGTGATTCATGATTGTCTTTATGGCTTTGGGCACCCATTCCCACAGACTTGAACAAAATTCATTAAAAAACAGTGTTAAAATTCCCATACGCGGGTATGCCCAGAATTTTCCGCATGTATACGCGAGTCCACATGTACTTTTCCGCGTATTCCATTAAAACCATTAAAAAATATATATATATATTTCCTATTTTCGGGCTGGGTTGATGGTTACTCCAGTATTTCAACCACCCCAGCATGTGGCCAACTGTTTCCAACTAACTGAAACTACTTTGAGGGAGTATAAAAGCCCCTCATGTGCATAGCCTAAGGGAGAGAGAGAAATTTTATAGACATTATACTCTGTTGGAATCCCAATTCAAGTCTGATTTCCTGTGCCTCCTGCACTTTCTCAGATTTATACAGGAAACCCTTGTTTCCTAGAGATGTTCATCCATTTATATGCCATCTCGAGTGCACAAGTCTTGAAAGTATCTTAGCGAGGTAAGGGCGGGACGGATCCGGACGACGGTCTCCTCGAAGATCATGGAAGGATTCAGGTGATCTCTCCACTCTTTATTTCTGTACATGCTGTTCGTAATAATGAAGAACCATCTTGTTCCTGAACTTGTGTGTTAGTATCTATTTGTATATGTGAAAAGATTGATTATTAAGCAGTTATTATGGTTTATATCATATTTCACATGGATTACACTAACGTTTAGGAGAAGTATATGTTGTACAACTAGGTTTCTGTGCACGTTATTTCTTGTTTCCCAGGTTGAAGGAGGAAGAAGGGTTGCTGGGGGTTTGGACCCAGCGGGATCTACATCGAACGTAGGACTACGGGTGAGTTCTACTATCGTTGTTATCTGGTTTTTAGCATTCAAGTATGGTTGTGTGTGAGTCCTTCTGAATAGCATGCCCTGATCTGTGGAGGTTTTGACCCAACAAACCTCTAAGGTGATTTTCCCCGAAACAGAACTGGCGACTCCACTGGGGATCGCATTTTTGTGATTCCCCTGTTGGGTGGTTTCAGCTGTTTGATAGGTTTCCAACAGTTTTAACTTTTATTTCCAGTCCAGTTAACTTTTTCACAGTCAGACTGAAGACCTGGTTCCTTATCCAGGCTTGATCTTTTTTATTTTTTATTATTTACCTTTTCATACATGGGTTTGTCTATACACAGACGCGTATACATGCATTTTTTGTTAAAGGGAGTCACGTATACGCGGGTTTCCTTTAACACAGTCGCGTATGCACGCTTGTTTCCAAACTGTCAAGTAGGGTATGCCTGGGTGAATTTTGAAATTTTGGATTTCTTGGCTTTTTAGTCCTGTCTGTCTGTGGAGACCTGTTCCTGCAGTGTCTTTGTATCCTCTGGATTGTGTTGAAAGTGGTCTTTGGTCTTTTCTCTCTCTTTTTTGGTTGAAAACTATCTTATCTGGCAAATCTTGTTTCTTGTGCTTGCATTTCTGGTTCGAGTACCAAGATCTCTTCCTGGGGATTCTTGGCTGTTCTGCTTTATCAGAACAGAGAGCCTCTGCTCATTTACTCTTTCCTACCTTTGTGTCTTGCTTTGCACTTCGATTTTTGCCCATTTTGTGATTGGTTTTCTTGAGTTCAGTTGACTAGGTCTTGTTGCAATTTTTGAAGAGTCTTTCTTGGTTCTTTGAAGTTTTTGTTTGCTGCAAGGTTGTACTACTCTTCTAGGCTGAAGTTGCTGAGTTTCTTGTCTTCTTTTGCTCATATAAATCTTGCTACTAGCTAGCCCTATAATATTTGGAGAATTTTTAAAGTTTTTGCTTGAAATTCAGAGTTGTTTGGCTTGGGATTTGATAGTTTTTCTTGGTCTCTTCGAGCTCTCCTCTTTATAAAATTCAAAAGCTCAAAAAACATTTTGTTTTGTCATTTGATTTTGTTTTGCATTTTTGTTTTTGTTTCATTATATCTTTTGAAGCTTTGTTGAGATTTCTTGCCTTTGGTTTTTGATTTGATTTTGGAAAGGAATTGTCATTGGTTTCTTCCTCTTGTTTCAAGCGTTTTTGGTGTCTTTATACTAAGAGTTTCTGATTTTGGGGAATATCTTTCTGGACAACCAAAAAGAGATAAAACTAAAGGATCTTTGGGAAATTTCTCTCTGCTTTAGTAGATTTTACATCTTAGAATTTGCATGCTCTTAGTGATTTGCATCAGGTGCACTTAAGCATTTAGTCATTTTCATAGTTTTTGTGAGTGTGAGTTTGTTATCTGAAAAGAAAAATAAAAATTTTTAGTCTCGTATAACCTGTGTAGAAGTTGATTTTCATCGAAAGAAAATTACTACATTTGCATGTATTTTGGTTTTTATTAATTTCTTTTCTGCGTCAAAACACCACAAGTTTCATTTCTGTATCCCTTTGACTTAACATAACAGCCGATTAAAATAAGCGCTATAATTTAAAAGCAACTAGCAAGTTTTTATTAAGTGTCATACACCAACTAGCTAGGTTGTAGGGCCTTGGATTAGGTGAGTGGAGAGTTAACTCTCCAAGGCCGCTGAAACAAAACATAGAAGTTGATTAATTGAGCGAAATCCAACTCCGTTAGGTGGACCGGGAAAGCTTTCCTCCAGAGAGTCAAGCGCGAGGGGAAGTGAAGGCTGAGAAGAGAGATACCCCCTCTCTGATTTGTTGAATCTGACCTCAAGACCGTTCCGCCCGGCTTCTGACACGAATTGGTGCCCATAGTTGCCACTCCTAGGTTCCACATAGGTGACTGCAGGGGGGAATACCCGTGGTACCTGAGGCAGACGTCGTATCACTTTCAGCAGTACTTCTGGGGGGTGACCTTGCGAAGCTTGGGTACTTGTGCCGGCAAAGGCTGTCGTTAGGAGGTCAGGTTTTTGTTACCTTCGCTAGTAGGCCTAGGCCGTAATTATCCCAGACTACTTTCGGGAGTTCCTATACTTCGCTTTCTTGTATTTTGGTGTCCGGTCCTAATCACCCGGAGCAGAAATACCTGAAGGTTGTTTTCTTGATTGTATCTCAGGGATTATTTTTTTATAGTGAGTGCTCTTTGATCCTAGCTTGCCTAGCTTTATACTTTTTTTTTTAGTCTAATTAAAATTTGTTAAAGTGGCTGATCAAGCGCCTCGTCGATCGAGGAGAATCCGGGGGTTATCTCCTGAGAGTCCAGAGCCTTCTTCAAGAAGGCGTAGGAGTAATTTAGAAGGTGGGTATCACCCTGTGGCGTCTAACGCAGTGGAGAGATATCCTCCACAAGGGTCTGAAGGTTTCATAGCTGATTCTGGTGTTGGTTCTGAGAGGAGCGCTCCACTCACCTCGCGAGTATTATTTCCGCAGGAAGAAGAAGTACAGGTAGAGGAAGTGTCTCAACCCTCTGAGTCACTTCCATCTCCTCTTCCTCCTGATTATCCGTTCGTTGTTGAATACATCGGACCTGAGTCAGAGAGACCGGAAGATCCTCTGTATTATACATACCTTTCGATGGCCACGACTAGGAACGCAGCTTCAGCTGTGAGTGTTGCAAGCATTCAGACTCCTGCTTCTGTTGAAGGAGGGGGCACTATTGATATATCTTCGATTTCTTCTAGTGCTACTGTGTTTGGCTCTGGTTTCACCCAAGCACATGCCTCTCATTCTGGTCCCTTCTGTTTTGGAATGCCCACTAGTGGGATTCCTTCATTTTCCTTTTCCGCTGCTGCAGCTGGATCTACACCCATGTCTTCCATGGCTAGTGGATCAGCTTTTTTTCAAGGGTTCCCCTTCAGAACTGGACATATTCCTAGTTCAAATCTTTCTTTAGGGTCCTTTCCGTTTACTTCTCAGACTCAAAGTTTCAACCCTTGGTCTGGAGGTCATAATTCGACCACTTTTACAGGTTGGAACCCTGTATTCACTACAGAGGGGGCAGGGAATCAGTTTTACGCTGGTCACCAAGGGAATGCTTCTTTCCCTTCGTCGAGTGCTTATCAGAATTTTTCCCCCCTTTCTAATGCCTGGAACCCCTATCAGGGGCTTTCCTCTTCATTTAATACTTCGGGTGGGGGAACTGGTCTGGTCTTTGGTAACTCTGCGTTGGGAGGAGGTTCTTCTCCTTTTTCTACGAGTTCTTTCTGGCAACCTAGTGCCTCATCAAATCCAGGGTATTATTTTCAGAATGTTGGGAATCCATCCCATCAAGGATGGAATCCTCAGGCTCCGCCTCGTTTACCTTTTCTGGCAACGTTAAACTTGCCAGATCTGTCGAAGTTGACGAATGATCCGATCCGGTACAGTCCGTGGTGGTCTCCGGTCCTGACCAAACTACCTTCAGACATTCCAAAGTTTGAAGGAAAGAATGGAGAGGATCCGGCTAATCACATCACCACTTTCCATTTATGGTGCTCTTCTAACTCCCTGATCGATGATTCGATTAGGTTGAGATTGTTTCAACGCACCCTAACTGGAAACGCTGCCAAATGGTATATTGAGCTAACTGGGGGCAGTTTTGCTACATTTGGAGAACTGGCTGTTACATTTCTAAATCATTTCTAGTTGCCCGTCCGTTATGACGCCGGGACTGAACTCCTAGCTAATTTTAAACAGGACGACACAACCCACATTTCTGATCACATTCAGGAATGGCGGAGAAGGAAGAGGCTTATTAAAGCTCATATTCCAGGAGAATTCCTTTTGGAATGGTTTCTGAAATCTCTGCAGTCAGACATTTCTAAAGATGTATCCCTGTCTGGGGTATTTTCTGAGGAACAGGCTATTTTTAGGGCCCAACAGCTGGAACTGATCTATTCTCAGTATGGGGTCCTTCATAAATATTTGCCCAATGCTCCTCGCTCCAAATTAGATTTATCCAAAACTAAGCCTGGTCCTCATGGTGATGGACTTATTGGGTCGATCAATAGTGGTGCAGCTAACCTGCTTACTCAGTTACAGCAGTTGTCTATACAATCTGCTCCTTTTGGTCAGGCTGTGCCTGCTGAGTCATCACCTTCCCAATATTTGTCGATAAATGTTGTCCAAACTTCCGATCCCAAAGGAAATCAACAATCCGAAGGGAAGAAGAAGGGACAGAATAATAATAAAAAGGGCAATAATGGGAAGGGTAATGCGAATAAAACCAACGAGCATGTTGGTGAGGGTCCAAAGGATAAAAATAAAGTGAAGTTTCCATGCAAGCTGTGTGTTGGAGACCATCTTACGCACCTTTTCCCTAAAATTCAGGGTGCGCAGCGCTTGTTAGCTCAGCAGGGTTCTTCTAGTTCCCAGGCTGTGTTGACAAACCCTTTTCCCCAAGGGCAACAACTAGTTGTTGGCGCGAATCAAAATCCTGGGGCTTCCTCTAGGGGCACCCAGGAAGGGGAAATTCCATCAAACATATTCATGATGAGTGCTCACATGGATGTCGCTACGAGATCCCGTGATTATGGCGAAGAAGAGTCTTCGAAAGCTAAGGGTGCTCCCGATGCTACTGAGCCGCTTCATATTACGAGGCTTATTGTTGAGCATATACCTCGGATGCCCAAAGCATCTACCAAGCGTTCGACGATTAATCCAAATGCTAGGGCTGCCCAGAACTACTCTATTGTGGAAGATCTGGCGTAGAGTCCTTGCGCCATGTCGGCTTTAGAGGTGCTCCAGTCTTGTCCGGCTCAGCGCAGTGCTTTGCTCACTGCTCTTGGGGCTGTAGATCCAAAGAACTCTCTTATGATTACATTTGACATGACTAATTTTAAGAAGAGACTCCCCCATCATATGGATTTTCATATTAAATCATCATACCGGAAATGCAATATTTTTTGGACAGTCATTGATGAGGGTGCTTCCACATGTGTGATGTCTCTCGCATGCTGGCAGGGAATTGGATCTCCCGCAGCTTCTCCATCTGCTACTCTTCTGACTGCGTTTGATGGTCATTCTCATAGACCGCATGGTATTGTCCCAGCTTTGCCTATCCGTGTTGGGGGAAAAACTGTAAATATAGAGGCTGAGATAGTAGATGCAAGCTTGGACTGCAACCTTCTATTGGGGAGAAACTGGATTTATGAGATGGATGCTATTGCATCTTCATTGTTTTGGCTTATTTTTTTCCCTCACGAAGGGAGGATTATTACAGTGGATCAACTAGACTGTCCTCCTGTAGACCCGAATGCATCTACTGACTCAACTATTCCAAAGTTGGATAATACTAAGGTGCCTGTTGAGAATTTAGGGGTTGGAATGTATTCTTCCTTGATGGGTACTTTTGATATTCCTCCTCCTACGGTTCATATAAATGAAATTTCATCCTACAAGGCTCCTCTTCGAAGAGAGTTCTTCAGAACTCATTATTTTTCGAACCCTTGGACCTTACCTTCCCCTACCGCCACATTAACGGAAGGTCAAGTGGGTGGAATGGCATTTTCAATGTCTGCAGCTGAGATTGCTTATCAGTCTATTGTTGACTCTGCAGAATCCATCCCAGCTCCTCTTTCACCGGAAGAGTTGGATGGAGATGTGACTCTGGCTTGGACACTTAGTTCTTCTTCTGCCAAGGATTTCCTTGATACCAATCTTCCATCTGAAGAGGCCATCCTGGAAGCTATGACTGGTATAGATAGACCGTGGGATGATTTGCATCATCGGTCTTACTTTTTACCTGATTTGAGCGAAGTTGAAACAAGTTTTCCAAGTCCTCAGTCTCCTGGTCCTGTTCGCCCAGTCCTGAACCCTTTGGCACCAACGCAGGTTTATGCTGAAGGGAACATGGCTGTGATTTCTCCAACTATCCCGGTGAACATTTCCAAGGATCCCAATATTATTGAGACTGTCTTCATCGGAGCTGAATGTTTCCGTGAAGAGATTCAGATTTACACAGATATCTTTAAAGAGTATAGGGATGTATTCGCTTGGTCTTATGAGGAAATGCCTGGTATAGATCCATCTATTGTCCAGCATGAGATCAAGACTTACGAAAACGCTAAGCCTGTGAGGCAAAAACTTCATCTGGTTAATCCTAGGAAGGCAGCAACTATCAAAGCTGAGGTGGAGAAGCTGCTTAAGGCGGGATTCATTTTCCCTGTTCCTTTGACTGAATGGGTTTCAAACCCTGTTCCCGTAGATAAAAAACAAGGAACAATTCGAGTTTGCATTGATTTCAGAGACCTTAATAAAGCATGTCTGAAAGATAATTACCCCACACCATTTATAGATCAGATCATTGACGAGTGTGCCGGTAATGAGATTTTCTCCTTCATGGACGGTTTCTCCGGATATAATTAGATTACTATCCATCTTGAAGATCAGCATAAGACTGCCTTTATTTGTCCCTGGGGTACTTTTTCTTACAAGAAGATGCCTTTTGGTCTTAAAAATGTTGGGGCTACGTTTCAGCGGGCCATGTCATATGCCTTCCACGACATAAAAAATATTATCGAGGCGTATTTGGATGATTTAGCTGCTCATTCTCAAAAGATGATGGATCATCCTGCTCACCTCCGACAAATATTTGAATGATGTCGTTTCTATAAGATTAGGTTGAATCCGAACAAGTGCGTTTTCGTGGTTACATCCGGTCGGTTATTGGGATTCATTGTGTCTAGGGAAGGGATTAGGGTAGATCCCTTCAAGGTTGAGGCAATACTTCGGTTGCCTCCCCCATCCTCTATTCGTCAACTTCAAAGTCTACAAGGAAAGGCTAATTTTCTTCGGAGATTTATCGTAAATTATGTTGAAGTTACCAAGGGATTTATGAGATTGTTGAAGAAGGGAGTTCCATTTCTTTGGGATGACTTCGCTCAACGCTCCTTCGATGCTTTGAAAAAAGCATTGACCTCTGCTCCTTTATTGAGTCCACCTGATTATAGTAGGGATTTCCTTTTGTATCTTGCAGCAGCAGAATCTACTATTGGTATGGTTCTGGTTCAGGAAGATGTGCTCTTGCAGAGCATGTTATATACTATCTTAGTCAAGGATTGGTAGGACCTGAACTCTAGTACACTTCAATAGAAAAGTTAGCTTTAGCAGCAGTTCATGCTGTGCAGTGACTCCGGCATTATATTATTCTACGAAAAACTTATGTTTTGGCAGCAGCCAATCCATTTAAATTTGTCCTCAGTAGGCGAGTGATTGGGGGCAAATACAATAGATGGATTGTGATTTTGCAGGAATTTGATCTTGAGTTTATGTCTGCCAAGTCCAAGAAATCATTGGTTTTCACGGAATTGATCTCCGAGTTGCCCTGTGGGGAAGAAATGATCTATGATGAATCCTTCCCGAATGAACATTTGTTTCTTATCTCTCCACAGGATCCTTGGTATGGAGATATCATTTTGTATCTTCAGACTGCGAAGTTTCCCTCTACTTTTTTGAAAGATGAGCACCGCAAATTGCGTCACTTGGCTAAGAATTACCTGATCATTGGTGATGCTTTATACCGTCGAGGGGTTGATTCAATCCTAAGATGTTGCTTAACTCTCGAAGAAGCTGAGGATGTGCTGAATGATTCCCACAGTGGAGCTTGTGGTGGTCATTTATCTGGGCTTGCTATAGCCCAAAAGATCTTGCGTGTTGGGTACTTTTGGCCTTCGATTTTCAAGGATTGTATAGAGTCGGTCAAAAAGTATCATCCGTGTCAAGTTTATACTCGAAAAATGTGCGCTCATCCAGCTCCGCTTTTTCCAGTCATTACTGTTGGTCCCTTTACAAAGTGGGGTATTTATTATACTACTTGTAACCCGCCTTCGGCTAAAGGTCACAAGTACATTATTGTAGCAGTAGACTACTTTACGAAGTGGGTCAAGGCTATGCCTACTTTTGGGAACGATGGTGAGACTGCAGCTCTTTTTCTTTTCAACCAGGTTATCGCTCGTTTTGGTATTCCTAGAGAGATTGTCACTGATCATGGTAGTCATTTTCAGAATAGCATGATGGCTGAGTTGGCTCTAAAATTAGGTTTCCGGAAAGAGCATTCATCTCCGTATTATCCTCAAGCTAATGGGAAAGTGGAAGTCGTGAATAAATCCTTGAAGACAATTCTTCAAAGGACAATTGATAAAGCTAGATCCAACTGGCATATTATGCTATATCCTGCACTTTGGGCATACAGGACGTCAGTGAAAACTGCAACTGGCTTTACTCCGTTTCAGCTAGTGCACGGGGTGGAATCCGTATTTCCTATTGAATGCGAGATTCCTTCTCTTAAGTTAGTTGTTGAACTTCTTCCTGACACTTCTAGTCTTGAAGAACGGCTCCTTCATCTGGAACATCTCGATGAGCGGCGTCGGGATGCTGCCACGATGAATGAAGCGCATAAAAATCGAGTTAAAGTTCAGTACGATAAGGCGGTCAAACCCAGGGTTTTTTCGGAAGGTGACCTTGTTTTGGTCTATGCCCAAGAAAAAGATGCCCTGGGGGCAGGAAAGTTTAAATCTATGTGGTATGGCCCCTTCATCGTTAAAAAAGTCCTTAAGAAAGGAGCATATACCTTGGTTGATTTTGAAGGGAACGAGTTGCCGGAGCCCAGAAATGGGCTCTATTTGAAGAAGTATTATGCCTAGGCTTCGGCCTGGCATGTTGCTTTTGTATATAGTAGTTTTTCTTTGTACATATCTGGTTGTTTTTCGATCTTTGATGGGTTGGTGATGTTTTTGATCTGCTTTGGCAAGTTGTGTCGGATGTCATGAGTCATTTTGGTTTCGTCGATGGTGCTAGTAGACACACCCGGAACTTAGCTTCCGCGGCTTGGGTGCTTCATTATCCATCCGGTCAACTGTTAGTATCAAGAGGGGTCTGCATTGGTCCTGCTTCCAATAACATAGCATAATACACTGCAGTTGTTTATCTACTCTCGGAGGCAATATCTTCGGGTGTTGATTCGTTGGTAGTTTTCTTGGACTCCCAGCTGGTGGTGTCGCAGTTGAACAATACTTATCGGGTTCGAGATCCATTTTTACTCCGGTTGTTCTTGAGGGTACGTTTGTTACAAATGCCCAAAAAGTTGAAAATTTTCGCAAAAAATTGCTATGCTTATTTTTTCAATCTATCTTAACCCGGATGCTTGGAAGTGCCCAGATTGGTATATTTTCAGGTACATTTTGACGAATTTGAGATTTTTCCCGGTTTTTGATCCATGACTGTTGACCCGCTATGGCAGGTATATGATCTTCACTGGAATATAGGTTAGGGAATCCACTCTCTGTTGCATTTTGCATACTAGCCTCCATTCTGATCATTTGCCATAGGGTCGATCCCATCAGGTCATGACTATTACACCCATTTCACTCGCCGATTATTTAATCATGACTTGGTGGTAGAGCCTTCCTTTACATGGGCTTCTTAGTTAGTTTTTCGCTATCACTTGTTGCCCATGCTGCGTTTTATGTAGGCTCGGGATTCCTCTTTAGTCCCGCCATGACTTATGTGTTGAAGCTTCATTATTCTTCTTCCTCACTATCATTTTTCTGGCTATTACCCTAGAGGCTCCCTGGTGTTGTTGAGTTGTATTACTGCATTGCATATTGGCTACTTGTTTATCCTGGCCTTTAGCCGGCTTCATTTTGGACTCAATGTTTAAGCCAACTTTTGACCTTGACTATCTGTACAAGTTAAACCATTGCATGCACTTGGCTATCGCTACTTGACACCCTTTACCCATGGATGGAACATTCCTCTGAGTATCGTTTACCAGTTTCCGCCACCTTGCATTGCGCATAGGATCGTTCCAATCCCAGGAACTAGTGCATCTGTTTCTTGATACTCGTTCTGTCCATTGTACCATAGCATTCTTTTATTCTTTTTCAGGCTTATTATATGAAAAAGACAAAAAAATCAAATATAACAAAAAGAGCGGGAACGGGATATAACTTTGTTGTTTGATGGCAGTACAATGTCAGTTTGTCGCCCTTGAACAAAGCACATATACTTATATCTTTCCTCCATTTGGGATGGTTTTAGTTTTGACCTAGGTTCAGCCTTTACCTTGTTTCACTGGTTAGTCCTCCCCCGGTTGGTTATCTCTTCCAATCATATGGAGAGTTTGTTCTGCCTCCTGCATAACAGACTTATACAGTGTCACTTTTTACTGCCATGGTCATCACGAGTCGTGCTTTTGTTCAAGGGAAGTTTAGCCTGAGTCGGCCATTCTACGGTGTCTCTTGACTCATTATTCAGTCGGCCTTCCCGGTCTTGTCAGTATCATGTTCTATCACATCAGATGTTTTGGTCTTCTGCTCGTGCTGGTTTGAGAAGGTCCCCATTGACTTCTTGCCGGTGGGTTTGTCTCTTATCGACTACGACACATTGCTCTGAGAGCAAACCTAGAGCCGCACCTTGGGCCTATTTCCATCATTGATAGGTGACCTCGTGCTCAGCATTTGATCATCATCATGGGTCTTTGACTGAGTGGTTTCCCCTGTGTTCGACGTCAGCACACATTATCACACTTGGGATTCGTGCGGTACCTTGATTTCCATTTGACCCTATCGGTGGATTTCTCGCCTCTGTGTCAGCTTTCATTATTGGTTGGTTCAGAGGGTTTCTTCCGTGCACTAGCTTCATCTTGTGCATGTCGGAAACGTACTTCGGTTTTGGTTCCGTCACTCTACTTCATCCGATTCCTTCCAAATCTTGGCCTGCGGGTTACACTCGCGTTGGACTGATGTGGGATGCCTTAATTCCTTCCTTCCAGCAGATCTTTTCCCATCGACTCCGACTCATTGCTCTGGGAATAAGGTCTAGAGTCTTTTTGTCAGTACCTTAGGGTTTGCAGTCATCAGTGGCAGACTCTTCGCTATCGATAGTGGGGATTCATCATTGCCTCTTGATTGGTAGATTCTTTCAAGTGTTCGACTTCAACTCATTTATTCGCACTTGTTAGATTGTACTGGGGCACCTTGACACTCATTTTCATTATTGGTGGGTTGTCTCGCGTTGGTTAAGGGTATACATCATTGACCGGTAATCCAACGATTTCTCACATGGTCGACTTCAGCTCATTTATTCCCATTGTGTATAATTTTTCCATAGTGATCGGTGAAGATCTCGGGTTGCATCAGCATTTCTCGGTTCACTTTTGACAGTCCATTCAGTTTCTGCCAGTGATGCCGTCCACCCTTATATGTTGCAGTGTCAGTACAGCAGCATCCTATATGTTGGCTCCCAAGTTACATGATTGTACCATTTATTCCACCTTTTATGATTTGGTACTTGGATACTCAGTTACTTATATGATCAGACATCCAGTTTCAGCCTCATTGATCAGCTTTCTATATGTGACACTTAGACATTGATTCAGACTTGTACTTATGGGCCATGCTCAGATGATTCATTGTGTACTTTCATTTCAGCTATACTTGTATACATTTTGGATCTATTATGTACTTTCTATATGATGTATTTTTTACTGAGCATGGGTATGCTCGCCTCAGCATGAGTTGACTCTCTGTTTTCTTTCATTGGTTTTTGGCAGGTTGAAATCTGGTGAAGCCCTCTCTTGTCCTTGCGAAGTTCTTTCTATGTGCATAATACATTTCGGCCATCATGTACCCCTTCTGACCTCATATATTAGGGCATCTATTAAATATTATAGCATCATTTGTCAGGTCGCAGGGTCGGGGTGATTCATGATTGTCTTTATGGCTTTGGGCACCCATTCCCACAGACTTGAACAAAATTCATTAAAAAACAGTGTTAAAATTCCCATACGCGGGTATGCCCAGACTTTTCCGCGTGTATACGCGAGTCCACATGTACTTTTCCGTGTATTCCATTAAAACTATTAAAAATATATATAAATTCCCTATTTTCGGGCTAGGTTGATGGTTACTCCAGTAGTTCAACCACCCCAGCACGTGGCCAACTGTTTCCAACTGACTGAAACTACTTTGAGGGAGTATAAAAGCCCCTCATGTGCATGGCCTAAGGGAGAGAGAGAAATTTTATAGACATTATACTCTGTTGGAATCCCAATTCAAGTCTAATTTCCCGTGCCTCTTGCACTTTCCTAGATTTATACAGGCAACCCTTGTTTCCTGGAGATGTTCATCCATTTATATGCCATCTCGAGTGCACAAGTCTTGAAAGTATCTTAGCGAGGCAAGGGCGGGACAGATCCGGATGACGGTCTGCTCGAAGATCGTGGAAGGATTCAGGTGATCTCTCCACTCTTTATTTCTGTACATGCTGTTTGTAATAATGAAGAACCATCTTGTTCCTGAACTTGTGTGTTAGTATCTATTTGTATATGTGAAAAGATTGATTATTAAGCAGTTATTATGGTTTATATCATATTTCACATGGATTACACTAACGTTTAGGAGAATTATATGCTGTACAACTAGGTTTCCGTGCACGTTCTTTCATGTTTTCTAGGTTGAAGGAGGAAGAAGGGTTGCTGGGGGTTTGGACCCCGCGGGATCTACATCGAACGTAGGACTACGGGTGAGTTCTACTATCGTTGTTATCTAGTTTTTAGCATTCAAGTATGGTTGTGTGTGAGTCCTTCTGAAGAGCATGCCCTGATCTATGGAGGTTTTGACCCAACAAACCTCTAGGGTGATTTTCCCCGAAACACACATACACCAGATGTTCCAGCTGAACCATATTTAGATTCACATCAACACCCTCAGCTTGCCAAAATAACAAAGAAAAAGGATAAGAAGGATAATATCCATAAGAAAACTAAAGGAATGAAAGAAAAGACTCCATCCAAGGTTGAGAAGAAGTTGGAGAAAGGAGAGAGATCATCAATCAATAAACCTAATCCATGAAAATGGTGCCTCCCATTTATCATTTTCCTAATTTTTATACCAGAGCTCGAAGAGGAAGGTCTAAAATTGTAGAAAAATCTAAAGCACAGGTGCTATCAGAAATTCCGGAAGTAGACATTCAACAGAAAATGCAGAAAGAATATCATCCCACTAAGTCTGATGAGAAGCTGCTAAAATATGCATGGTATGAAATCAGTAGCAAGAGAAAGAATGAGGAGCCCAAACCTGTTGTCGGTACTAGAAAAATACATACCAGAGACAACAACAATTTCAGGCTGAAATCTAAGGCTCTGTATATTCCAAGTTTGCTAACAAAGGTCATAGATGTAGAAGAAAAATCTAAATGGTTAAAGACTAATGAGTCCAAGAAGAAAGAAAAAAGCAAATCCCCTTTAGATCAACAAACAGAACCCTCAAAAAGAAGAAAGATCCAAAAGGTTTCAAAGGAGAAAAATACAACTGTCAAAGAAATAGCCACAAGGTCAAAATAATTTGTTAGCAGCAAATTAGTCTTGGACAAGCTTGCTGAAGTTGCAACCCATATGGAAGAAAGGTAAAAAGGTTTCCTATAAAACACTTTTTTTCTTATCAAGTGCATTTTTGAAAAACAACTCAAGTTTCAATGTGTATAAGTCTGCACAGGTTTTTCAAGTGTTTTCTGTGAATTTTTGAAAAATAAACAGAGTGCTACCAGAAATTTTGGTAGCATTATAGTTTTTGTGCAGTTATAGGTTTTTACCGGAATTTCCAGTAGTGCTTGTTTTAAATGGTTTTTGACATTCGCCAGTAAATTTTCTGAGCAATTTCAGGAAAGATAAGGACTCATAACGATATGGATATAACAAGTGATGGTTGATAGGTGGTTATGAGGCTGTTGAAGGTCATATTTAATGAAGATACATGGTTATTTAGAACCAAATACACGAGGAGAAAAATCAATAGAAAAATAGCATCATGTCATCATACTCAGTAGTTCATCCCAAATTCTCTTATATTATTTCATGTACATATGTCCTTTTAGTTATATTTCGATGGGATATAGTTTTAATGTCCTATAACCCCTATGTAATGTTAGGAAAAGTGGTTCCTTATTTTTAGGAGATATGGATTTGGTACCTCTCTTTCTATATATACCATTTGTAAATACCATTTCAGGGTTGGATGTTGGTCTACCTGAAGACTTAATATAATAAAGAAAACTCCTTTTTGCACTTCATGTTGGAGTATTTTGTGAGTCAAGAACTATATAATGTATGGTGTGCTCCTCTCATTGTTTGTTTCTTATGATTTATGAGTTGCAACAGCTATTAAGGTGTGAGTTAGAAACTATTAGAGGATCTAATAGTAAATTATCTGTTGTTTAGTTTCCTGCAAATCATATAAATATTGTGCATAACATGATTAGTGAAGTTTTCTTGAAATATTTATGAAATACTTTATGCATGTACTCTACTTTCTGAATGTTGTTTACTTTACATAAAACATAATTTTGTGTAAAGATCCATCCGTGTAGATGTGTGACTGATTTAGGATAAGCATATTTTTAGAATAAGTACTAGTTATCTATCTCCTTTAATTGTTACAATCTATTCCCTATACTACCAATTTACCCATACAATTTATACTTGCCACAACTTTCCAAATGCATGAAAGTCCTAAAGAATAAAAAATCATTTCAAACTCTTTGAGAAGCCATCCCACCACTCAAAACCTTTAAATTTTAAATGAACGATGATGTGTAGGGCTTACTCCTTTTGCAGTCAAGGAGTGGCTCCTTGCGCTAACACAATCTACTTGGGATCGTTTCATTCCCTTAGTGGTTTCCTTGTCTCTAGTACTTGTTTCATCTATTGAACATACCTTCATTCCTCACTAAGCTCTGAATTGAACCTAGGAAGACCTTTCATTGATCTTCATTTGATTTTTTTTTTACAAAACTTGGCCTTACATTGATCGACATTACCCCTAGTCTAGAGGAAAAACATTGTAAAGTTCCCTATCCTTCTCTACACCTACGCTGCAGGGTACTGCCACCCTTTTAGCACTTGTGCTAACCAAATTTCATGAAAAAAATTTCCCTTTTTTCATTTTCTCTCTAATTAGATTTTTTCTAGCTGGTTCTTCTTGTATCCATGAGCATGTCTTGGTCTCTCAGAAGCCTTCATTTTGTTTGTTTTAGGTTTTGAGTTCCTTTTCTAAGAATTTTTTTGGATTTTTCTTTGTTCTTGTCAATTAGGTCATTATAAAAGTGATTACTTGATCGTTCATTGCTTGACAAGATTAGTGTTTTAGTCATCATTCTAAACAGTTTATTTTATTAGTGATTAGGAAAGCATTTGAGTTTTCATATGAAAATTAAGTGGAATTGAAAATAAAAATATTATGCATTTTTCATTGCATGTAGGGTTTTGTGTGTGAATTGAAATTATAACAATTTCATTATGGGAATTGTATTTAAAAAAATTGTTTGTTGCATCTTGTATGCATCATTATTTGTTCTCTTCCCTCCCATATATAGATTTTAATTGAAGGAAAAGTTTCATTTCATCATGCTAGATTGCATATTTAGGATACTCACGTGAAATTCGCAGTGAGCCTTGAAAACTTAAACTTAATTCAGGCTAAACTAAAAAAATGATTGAATCAATATTAAGGAGTATTTGAAACATTAACATAAACATATAAAGATCTAGGCTATATACGTGTTCCTGCATCTATTAAAATAGGAGTTGTCATTTTTTCTAGTGTTGCATTCCAGGGGTGATATCTTTTTCAATGTACGTAAGTGTATTGGAACATTTTCCACATACCTTTGGGTATATTGGATGGCGCTCCATCCATGAAAAGTATATGGAACAATATCATTGTACGATTGAGAATTAGAGAACACTAAAACATACTACACTTCCACGTGCCATCGAGTATATTTTGGAATTCCACCATAGGTTGTTATCCTACCATAGGTAACCGAGTCAGCCAACATGTATACTATGATACACTGAAAACAACATTTAGGGATATTTCCTTCCCGTACGTAAATCCTTGGTTCTCTAATTTTGTATATTGCAGTTCAAATTTGCTTGGTAAACCTTTATGACTAGATTACCCTCTTTGATTTAATTTTTGTGTTAATTGTTAAAATTTATTAAACCAACATGGAAGAACAACACCCTACACTCTATTGTTCATGTAGAATGAAAAATAAGCCTCCTCTTCCACCTGAGGCAACTCCTATCTATTGTCAGAAGCACAAAAATACACATACTACTGAATCTAGTACTTTAGGAGCTACTTATTCTAGTCCTCCACCTAAAATAGGTCCACTAGAATCATCTTTTCCTATGAGTACTGAGCCCTAGATTTCTTCTCCATTGGTTGGTGAGTCCGACATAGTCGAAAAAAAAGGTACCTAAAATATTATTACCTGAGGTTATTGAACATTATTATAATAAATCAAAGACAACAAAACCTAATCTTATAAAACCTGAGGCACCTCAGTTATATGCACCTATTACTTGAGGGACTTCCTCTTCTATTCCTTTGTCTCAGACCCAACCACAACCTGTATATCTTGGACCCGACGGTGAACCACTTCCACCCAATCGTGTGAATATTGAAGATATTCCACATGAAGAGCCTCAAACCTCCTCTCTTGTTCAAGTAGGGGTTCATTTTTATCAGGCCCGTCCCTTTCCTTATCCTCATACTCCATCACAAGATCCTTTGTCTGGTTCTTTTCCTTTCAACTCACCCTTGAGTTTCCTTCGAAAACCCTCTTTGGGATAGTTAACCATGATTGACTTTGTTATGGTTTATTAGCTTATATCTACTACCATGACTGATACATCCCATGTTGCAACTTCATCCATGTTTTTAACATTGCTAGAGAAAAATTTGTATGGTAGCCCGCTTGTCCTTCCTGGTTACCAATCTTTGTTTGGTACCTTTTCTGGCACATCATCCAGTCCATGGACCTCTCCCATGTCATCTACATCTGGAATTCCACCTGGAACTTCTTCTATGAGTGCTACATTGCATGCTCCTCCTCCTCCGTCTACTCATACGAATAGACTAGTCCTTATCTTAGTGGGTATGGACAACTACAACACCCCAATCCACCTCCTATTGGGAAACCTCCTATTAGAGGGAAGTTTCCTATGTATAACCATCCTCTTTTGGAAGTGGTAAACCTATTGGAGGGATATTTCCATCTCCTCAACTTAGTGCTCAACCTCATATGAGTCCTCTACTTTCAATATTGGCCACTAATGTTTGGCAACCTACCTCGGTTGTACCATCTGGTTCAGTTGTGGCTTTATCTTTTATTTCTTGACCTGTTCCACCTACATCTCATATTCATTTTCAAAAAACCATATATAAACCTATTAAAGCTCAAGTGAATGTAATCCAACCATTACAAGCTACATCTTTAACTCAACCCATTCCATTGGTATTTGGTGCTTCTCAAGCCCTGTATAACCATCCTTTTCAAGGTAACTTACAATCACAGCTTCTTGGTCAAGAAATTCCCCATATTCAATTGTTTCAGAATGTGTATGGTATGGCACTAGCATAACCTAACCAACCTTATGTTCGGGTGACTCAAAATCTGACATGGAAACAATATCAATTGTACCAAGGTATACCTCAAATGCCTTGCGGTAAACAAATCCAAACCCAACTGTTTCAACCTTTACAAGGTTATCCTAGAGCTGGGAAGCAAGTTTATGTGTATTTTGGTTATCAAAATCCTCCCTAACCTAGAACAAAAATACCTGTTTCTTGGGCTATCCCATCTTACACAGGGTATCCTCCACCAGACCTTAATAGGCAGTTGTCATTCATAGAAACTCTCGAATTTCCTGATTTGACCAAGATCACTAACGATCCAATTGATTAGTATCATTGGTGGTTGGTTATTCCCATAAAATTACCCAGTCATACATTAAAAGTGTATAAGAAGAATTACTTGTGGGTTTTCCTCTCCAAGGGGGAGATATTTTTGCCCTGGCTTGAAAAACATAAATCTATGTCTCTTGTTCTTTTGGTATTTGACTCGAGGAGATACATAATAAGCTAAGAACAAAATACATAAATAAAAGAAGTAAGTTCACAAGTAATTATCAAGAAGAGAATTTGTATTAATCACCACCCCTCCAAATTTTCAACATCCTTGACTATAATATCTTGACCAAGTTACAGTTAATATGACTATACTATGCCTTGTTCACCTAATAAATTCATATAACTCATCTTAGGATACTCATTTCCAATCTCAACTCATCCCACTTAACAAGTTACCAAGTCAAGGCTCACATCCAATCATGGCCATAAAACAACTAAGCGACATAGTTTACATTTTGCAATGCCACAAAACCTAACATGTTTAACACTCCCTTAGTATTGTGTGGCATCTGTTAGCATCCCCTGCATTTATTGGCATGTTTTTCACTCCCTAGAACACCCTATAACTCCCTGACATTCCATAACACTCTAGCATGCCTTGTTACTTCCTAACATATAACCTTGTCACTCCCTCCTTAGAAGACTTGGAACTCGTTGAAACTCTCTATCACACACTCTTTATCCATTCATTTCCATGCATTTTGAACTAGTTCTCCCTTGTGTTTCTCTATAAATTCCTAACACTCCATGGCACACATTCTCACACCCTAACACTTGACACATATTGGCATGTCACCCTGACACTCTAGAATTCCTTGGAACTACATAACATATCTTGTCACTCCCTCCTTAGCACACATAGAACTAATTGACACTCCCTATCACATACTCTTATTCATTTCCATGCATTTATAACTAGTGCTCCCTTGAATTTCCTTGGCACTCCATAACACTCCTTTACATGCATTGGAACACTTTAGAACTTGGCACATCTTGGCATATTTCCCTGGCCTCTAACATACCTTGTCACTCCCTCCTTAGCAAAACCTGAAACCCACTGACAATTCCTGTCAAAAACTATTATTTGTTCATTTCCATGAATTAATTTTACCTAGTTCTCCCTTGTGTTTCCCTGGAACTCCCTAACACTTTGTAGCACATGTTGGCACACCCTAGTGCCTGACAAATCTTGGTTGCATTCCACCCTGGAACTCTAGAATGACTTAACCCTTCCTAGCACACCTTTTCACTCTCTCCTTAGGACACTTGGAACTCATTGACACTCCCTGTCACACACTCTTATTCATTCATTAATTCCATGCATTTTAACCTAGTGCTCCCTTGTGTTTCCCTAGCACTCCCTAACACTCCTTAGCATGCATTGGCACACCTTGGTTCTTGACACATCTTGGTATTCTTCCCTAGGACTTTAGCATGCCTTGGAATTGCATAACATACCTTGTCACACCCTCCTTAGCACACATGTAACTCCCTGACACTTCATTTCCATGCCTTTGAAACTATTTCTCCCTCGCGTTTCGATAGCACTTGGACCTAACACTCCCTAGAATGTGTTCGCACCACACCTTAGCACATGTCACATCTTGGCATGCCTTAATAGTTGGCTTTTCTTGGCATTCCTAACATTCCTTGGAATTTTCTAGCATGTGCTAGTACTTCCTATCATTATCTGGCACATCGTATCACTCGATATTTTTCATGCCCTCATAGATAACCTTAGTTTTTTTGCGACTTAGGAACCCAACGAGGTCATTGGAAAAACAATGTTGTACCCAACCCAGAGTCTCCCTTTATCTGAAACTGCTTTGACTTGCCCATTATTGTAACCACAGGCTTCCCTCCTACAATTCCTATTATGGCCTTCTCCTAACACACTTTGTCCTTTAGACACCTATAATTCGTCGACACTCCTAGGCACACACTCTTATTTGTTCATTTCCATGCAATTTGACCTAGTTCTCCCTTGTGATTCCCTAGCACTCCCTAACACTCTTAAACATGCAATGAAAATTTATAACATGTGTTAGCATTCCTTTTCATTCCTTGTCATGCCCTGGAACTCCTTAGCTATCATGCCCTCATAACTACCCTTAATTTGTTTGGGACTTTGGAACCCAATCAAGTCTTGTCTCGACTACAACAACTTGAACAAGGTACGATTACTACCACTAGACTATGCATTTTTAACCTAATAATTGACTATAGCTCATCTTAGGCTACACATGTACAATTTAAACTTAACCCACTTAACAAGTTACAAGTTACGAAGTCAAGGCTCATGTCCAACCATGGCCATAAAACAATTGAGAAACATAGTTTACATCTTGACATGCCATAGAACTTGGAATGTCTACTAATCCCTCGACACTATGTGGCATTTTTTATTACCCCCTACATACCTCGGCATGCTTTGGCACTCCCTAGCACACCCTACCACTCCCTGACACGTCGTGGCACTCTAGCATACCTTGGAACTGATTAGCATATAACCTTGTTACTCCCTCCTTAACACACCTCAAACTCATTGACACTCCCTAGCACTCACTCTTATTTGACCTTCATTTCCATGCATTTTGAACTAGTTCCCCCTTGTGTTTCCATGGCACTCCCTAGAACACATTGACACACCCTTGAACCTAGCACATATTTGCATGTCACGCTGGAAGTCTAGCATTCCTTGGCACTACCTAGCATACCTTGCCACTCCCTCATTAACATATGTAGAACTCACTAAAACTCCCTATCACACACTCTTATTCATTCATTTCCATTCATTTGAAACTAGTTCTCCCTTGTGTTTCTATGGCACTTCCTAGCATGCATTGGCACACCCTAGCACCTAGCACATCTTGGAATGTTTCCTTGGCCTCTAGCATGTCATAGCACTTCCTAGAATATCTTGTCACTTCCTCCTTAGCACACCTGGAACTCACTGACACTTCCTATCACAAAATCTTATTCATTAATTTCCATGCATTATTTTTACCTAGTTCTCCCTTCTGTTTTTGTAGAAATTATATAACTAATGCGTTATACATCCGAGATTATCTTGATCACACACTATTTTAACTTCATGCACAATACATAATCTCTTCTACCATTAATCATTACTTGCGGAAATAAAATC
The DNA here is from genome assembly GCA_034641835.2 of Pinus albicaulis. Taxonomy (NCBI): domain Eukaryota; kingdom Viridiplantae; phylum Streptophyta; class Pinopsida; order Pinales; family Pinaceae; genus Pinus; species Pinus albicaulis. Next base: position 821,627,914 of record CM076569.1, read on the forward strand.
AATTGCATGCACACATTAAAACCATAAAAATTCACACATATGAACACAGTGATTTATGGGAAATATTAAAGCTGAAAACCCCCAACTATCTGTATAATATATTTCATAGAGATCATGTAACAATCATCATACAAAGCTTCTCACAGGCTCTCAGTACAATCTCCAATTGCTACACATTAATCAGGTCCGATCTAGCAAATCCCATGCACCGATCTCTACCACCTGCTAGCCTGCCTCTACTGCGCAATCACTGCTAAAGAATGGCTCTGAATGAACTCGAATTGGTCCAGCCTTGCTCATGCAATCCTCATTGGCATCTCCAACCACTGTCTGTTGCAAATCATGCAACACTATAGTCACAACTGATAGTCAACCTGCACTTTCACCTACCTCTCCACTGGTCTCCACTGAAATTGTCCATGCACTGTATTTAACTGATGTATTCTTCAGTTGATTAATGAGTTAATAATTAGTGAATTAATTAATAATTAATTCACACCACTCTCACTAGTGTATCAATCAGTTAGACTAGATACAACTAGCTCAACTATGTTTAACTCAGTTAAACTGAACACAACTCCATCAACTACCTCAATAACTCCACCAAAATTTGTCACATGAGTTCTAACTGAAGTATCCATGCAATAGCTCCACTTAACCCTCAGGAATAGTGTAATTCCTTCTGTCAGCTCCTGTGCCACATCTGTGCACTTAACTGAAGTGCTCCAAGAGAATAAGATAATGTTTATAGTCCAAATATTATTAAGAGCTAATAATATTCGACATATCTATTTTTAGACTGGCAATTTAAAAATAGATTCCGCCCAATATGTCTAAAAATAGAAGTCCATCTATTTTTCCAACTTGACCAACCATCCACAAATAGCATCCTGCAACTCATAGAATATGATCGACATGTCTAAAAATAGACATAGTCTAAAAATAGACTTTGCGCCAAAAATAGCCTGCGGGCCCACTTAGTGAAGGCGACTCTTTTCACTAAGCTCATCATCTTGTTGTAATCTCAACACTCCCTCTCAACAAGATAGGGATTATCTGCCACCCCGATCCTGCCTCTGTGGTATTCGAATTTGCTCCTGGTGAGCGCCTTCGTCAAGATATCAGCATCCCGATCCTCCGTAGGAATGTAAGAAAGTAACATGATCTTCCGCTGCACACAATCTCTGATATGATGATACCGGATGTCAATGTGTTTAGATCTATCATGAAATACTGGATTAACCGAGAGTTTGATGCAACTCTGATTATCACAATATATCACAGTAGGATCTAAGTGTGAACCGAACAACCCGACTAGGATCTTCCTCATCCATATAGCCTCGCATGCAGCCAAACTCGCTATCATGTACTCGGCCTCTGCTGAATTGAGTGCCACGGATCTCTGCTTCCTATTGTACCAAGAAACTGCTGTAGACCCGATACTAAAAATCCCTCCGTATATGCACCGTGAAGCCACATAGCTTCACCTCATCCAACCGTCCGTACCATAATCCATATCCCGATGTGCCTCCGAGATATCTCAATACATGCTCGCTTGCCTTCCAAAAGAACTTGGTAGGCTTAACCATAGCTTGTGAAAGCCGGGCACGCGTAGCATATGTCGTCGTGTATCGACTAGATACATAAGCGACTCCCCCAACTGTCGATATGGGTGAAATGCTGGCATCCACTACCTCTGTCGATGTAGCATCCTCTTTCCTCCAACCACCAGGAAGAGGAGTGTCGATAGGCTTGCAGCCATGCATGTTGAACTTCTCCAGTATCTCTGGGGCATACTTGCCTTGAGACACAAACAATCCATCACTACGCTGCCAAATTTCCAATCCCAGGAAATAATGAAGGAGGCCCAAGTCCTTCATCTCAAACTCCTTTGCAAGATCAGCCTCACATGAGTGTATCAACAGTTTATCACCTGTCATAATCAAATCATCTACATAAATTAAAATGATCAGCAACTTACCCTCCACCACAATCTGGTATAGGTTCGGATCTGCCTCACTCTTGGTGAATCCAAGTCCGGTGAAATAACTGTCTATCCGTGTGTACCAAGCATGAGGTGCTTGTTTCAACCCATGCAATGCTCTTTTAAGCCTGCACACATGCGACTCGCTGCTGAAGATCTCGAAACCTTCGGGATGCTCTATGTACACCTCCTCGTCAATGACTCCATTGAGGAACATAGTATTCACATCCATCTGATGAATGTGCCACCCCATCTGCGCTGAGAGAGAAAGAATTGTTCGTATGGAAGAATACCTTGCGATAGGTGCAAAGGTTTCCTCATAGTCGATTCCCTAAATCTGTGAGAAGCCTCAGGAAAAAAATATTGCCTTGTACTTCTCCACACTCCCGTCAGCTGCTTGCTTCACTTTGTAGATCCATCTCAAACCTACCACTGATTTCCCTTCCGGCCTTAGGACAATCTCCCATGAATTTTTTCTGACAATCGAATCATACTCTTCCACCATGGCATCTACCCATGCAGGGTCCTCCACAGCTTCCTTGAAAGAGGATGGTTCTGTCATGATACACTTTCTCATCAGAGCCATGTATCCAATATATCGGTCAGGTGACTATCTCTATCTGCGCTGTGATGTAGGTGCTCCTACAATCTTCTCTGCATCAAGATTCAGTCGCTCATCTTTTGTAGTGCGCTTCTGCCCTCTGATGGTTGGCGCTACATGAGTGGTTTCTTCCACTCCATGAACCTCCTCTTGTGGCTGATCCACATCCTGAGGCTCATCCTTAGGAACTAATATCCCCTCATCTGCATGCAAGTGTGGCTCCCTCTCAAGCAAACACTTCATGGCTTTCTCCTCATGAAATTTGATATCCCGTCGCACAACAGTCTTCCGACTGTCTGGAAAATACACATGATAGTTGTGGGGTGTATCACTGTACCCCAAAAATATCCCAACCTCTGCAGTCATCTCTAGCTTCTTCTTGGCATCCTTCGTCACATGAATGTAAACAGGTGAGCCAAAAATCTTCAAATGAGAAATATCAGGCTTCTTACCAGAAAATGCCTCCTCTGGTGTATTCATGCCAAGTACTCTGTGAGGACAACGGTTTTGCACATAAACTGCAGTATTGCATGCCTCAGCCCACAAGTGTATGGGAAGGCCCTGATCATGCAACATCGCCCATGCAACACCCACAATCATTCTGTTCTTTCGCTCCAAAACCCCATTCTGCTGTGGGTTATGAGGCACTATGATCTCTCTTCGAATTCCTTCTGAGCTGCAAAAGTATTTGAATTCACCAGAGATGAATTCACCACCATTGTCGCTCCTAATAGCCTTCACCTGCTTCCCTGAATCTTTCTCCACCATTGCCTTAAACTCACAAAATTTAGAGAATGTCTCACTCTTCTTCTGCATGAAGAAGATCCAACACTTCTGAGAAATGTCATCAACAAATATCACATAATACCTGTGCTTTGCTGTCGAAGCTACTGAGAAAGGTCCACACAAGTCTGTGTGAATTCTCTCAAGGATCGTCATGGCGCGACTATCCTTCTTGTGAAAGGTGGCTTTCACAAATTTTCCCAAAGTACATCCCTTGCACTGATCTGACTGCGCAAGTGTACCTTTGGGAAGCTCGGTAGAAATCTGCAGCAAAATTTTCAAAGCACCATGGTGAAGATGGCCCAATCTCCTATGCCATAGCTCACCCTCATCTCAGCTCATCACTCCTTCTGCCTTGTCTACCATTTCTATGCAGTCATCTACCTGCAATTGATAAAGGTTCTTAACTCAAAACCCTTTCCTCCGAGTTTCACCAGTTGCCTTACTGCACAGGAAATCCTTTCCCTCGCTAAAGACAACATCATATCCCTTCTCTTCCAACATCGCCACAGAGATAAGATTCTTCTTCAATCCTGGAACGTGCATGAATTCCTTCAATACAAAGGGTTTACCAGATTCCCTCTCAAAGGAAATGGTCTTAATACCGGTCGCATTGTATCTACCATCATCGCCCATCTCAATGTGCACTCCAAGATATTTCTCATCCAGATCAGTAAACAAATATTTGTCTCTGGTCATGTGGAAAGACCCACCACTGTCAAGAAACCACACTGAACCCATCACACTTGAGACCAAGCATGCGATCAATGAAAAATCCAGCTCAAACTGCGAGGCTAATGCCTCTCTAGTTGCAGATCCAGCAGCCTACTTATTTTTCTTCTTCAGTGGGAAATTTGTGGTGTAATGTCAATGTTGGTGACAGTGAAAGCACTTCACCTTCGACATGTCCTGCTTCTTTCCTTTCGCACCAGATTGAGAAGAATTCTTCTTTCTCTTTCCCTTCCTTGATTTGGTAGCCAAAGCGCAATTTTATTCATCTTCATTCTTCGATGAAGATCCATCCCTAGTACTCTGCCTTATCTCCTCCTGCACAAGATCCGACCAAGGTCGCTCCCATCTTGGCAGTTTCTCCCGACCATTGATAGAGTCTTGATAGGAATGCCAACTCTTCGGAAGCCCAAGTAGAGCCAAGCTCACCAAGTCCTCGTCATCTACAGTAACCCCCACACTTCCCAGCTCATCCCTGCACCGGAAAAACTTCGTGAGGTACTTGGGTATACTTTCGCCTTTCTCCATTTTTATATTCCTGAGTTTATCCTTGAGCGCCAACTTCCTCTGGTTGCTCTTGCTTTGGAAAAAATCTGTCAAAGCTTTCCACATCAATAATGGAGAATATTTACCATGAAGGTTGGACACTATGTGATCCTTCACACCTTCCAACAGAATCCTTCGACATTTTGTTGTCTTCTTTTTCCATGCGTCAAGTGCGACAGCATCGCTAGAAGCAAGTTTTGGAATTTTTGCATCTATGAACTCCTTCAACCCATTATCCTCTAGCACCACCTCCATCCTGTCCTTCCATGCAATATAATTCAATTTTCCCTCAAGGGCATACTCCAATCGCAATCCGTTGAAAGACATCTCAACTTCGACACCAAGAAAACACTGCTGCAAATTTGAATTCCACCAGCACAAAACTCAATCGCTTCAATGCTTTGCAATTGCTCCAATGATCAATACTGCTCCAATACCATGTAGAAATTATATAAATAATGCGTTATGCATCCGAGATTATCCTGATCACACACTATTTTAACTTCATGCACAATACAAAAGCTCTTCTACCATTGATCATTACTTGTAGAAATAAAATCAATTGCATGCACACATTAAAACCATAAAAATTCACACATATGAACATAGTAGTTTATGGGAAAGCTTAAAGCCAAAAACCCCCAACTATCTATATAATATATGTCATAGATATCATGTAACAATCATCATACAAATCTTCTCACAAGCTCTCAGTACAATCTCCAATTGCTACACACTAATCAGGTCCGATCTAGCAAATCCCATGCACCGATCTCTGCCACCTGCTAGCCTGCCTCTACTACGCAATCACTGCTAAAGAATGGCTCTGAATGAACTCGAATTGGTCTAGCCTTTCTCACGCAATCCTCATTGGCATCTCCAACCACTGTGTGTTGCAAATCATGCAACACTATAGTCACAACTAATAGTCAATCTTCTCTTTCACCTACCTCTCCACTGGTCTCCACTGAAACTGTCCATGCACTGTAGTTAACTGATGTATTATTCAGTTGATTAATGAGTTAATAATTAGTGAATTAATTAATAATTAATTCACACCACTCTCACTAGTTTATCAATCAGTTAGACTAGATACAACTAGCTCAACTGTGTCTAACTGAGTTAAACTGAACACAACTCCACCAACTACTTCTACAACTCCACCAAACTCTGTCACATGAGTTCTAATTGAAGTCTCCATGCAATAGCTCCACTTAACCCTCAGGAATAGCATAATTCCTTCTGTCAGCTCCTGTGCCACATCTGTGCACTTAACTGAAGTGCTCCAAGAGAATAAGATAATGTTTATAGTCCAAATATTATTAAGAGCGAATAATATTCGACATATCTATTTTTAGACTGGCAATCTAAAAATAGATTCCGCCCAATATGTCTAAAAATAAAATTCATCCACAAATATGATCCTGCAACTCATAGAATATGATCGACATGTCTAAAAATAGACATAGTCTAAAAATAGACTTGCACCAAAAATAGCCTGCGGGCCCACTTAGTGAAGGCGACTCTTTTCACTAAGCTCATCATCTTGTTGCAATCTCAACAGTTTCCCTGGCATTCTATAACACTTCCTATCACGTGTTGGCACACCCTAGTACCTAGCACATCTTGGTCGCATGCTTCCCTGGTACTCTAGCATGCCTTAGCACTTCCTAACATACCATGTCACTCCCTCCTTAACACACTTGGAACTCGTTGAAACTCCCTGTCACACACACTTATTCATTCATTTCCATGCATTTTTACCTAGTTCTCCCTTGTTTTTCCCTAACACTCACTAACACTCCTAAACATGCATTGGCACACCTTGGCACTTGGTACACCTTGGCATGCTTCCCTAGCACTCTAGCATGCCTTGGAACTTCCTATCATACCTTATCACTCCCTCCTTAGCACACTTGGAACTCACTAACACTCCCTATCACACACTTGTTATAGCATCATTTATCACCTTTATATACTTGACGATCTATGTATTGGCCTTGGGCAACCCTTTCCATTCAGACTTGGTAATTTTCTTTAAAAACAATAGTTTGAATTCAATACGTGACTCTGCCCTGTCTAAAACGCGTGCAGTCGCGGTTCCACTCATATCTGACTTGCGTATACAATTGAAAATATTAAAAAATATAAAAATCATTATATTTTGGGTGGGGTTTACGGGTTACACCAGAAGCCCACCTACAGGAGCCTGTGGCCAAACTGTTTCCCAACTAAAAACACTGTTTTGAGGAAGTATAAATACACCTCATGGGGAAGTCCTAAGGGAGGAAAGAGAAAGGTATTAATACTATAGCCTGTTATAGCCCATATCAAGTCTGATTATTCATGTGCCTCCTGCACTTCCCAGGTTTAGGAAACCCTTGATTCCTTCTTTGAGATGTTCACCTCCTTTATGTGACATCCTTGTGCACCTTTTGTGGTAGAAGATTGTTGAGGCTTCGGTTGGACGAATCCAGATGACGGTTTTTCTTAGAGCTGTGGCTGATTTCAGGTGATATTTCTCTACATATTTTACATACATCAATGAATAAGCTTTGTCACATTCCTGATGTCATGATCTTATAGGATTTTTATACATGATAATGATAATGTAATTGTTAATTTCATGTTATCTTTTATAAGCTTATCTGATCTAACTTATTGAAATTTAGGATATATATGTTGTACAACTAGTCTATGTGATTTTTATTGAGTGAGTTATAGGTCTTGGAGCATGTAGAGAGGCAAAGGGTTTGCACCTTGTGATAACAACCTCAAACGTAGGACATACGAGTAAGGTCATCTCTCCCAAGTTTACTAGTTTAAGCATTAGGACCTTTAATTTAATTTCTTCTCGCTATTGTATACCTTCCGCTATGTTAGGTCCTTTAGCCCAGACCTTAGGGTAGTTTTTCCTGCAACAAAATTGGCAACTCCACTGGGGATTACATTCGTGTAATTCCTAATTCGATTTTTTTTCTCTGGATTTTGGGTTCCCTCACTGATCTGATCACTTTCCCAGTCTTGTTTGTTCTTTACCCATCCAAGGAAAATCCCTGATCTTCTAGATCAGACTTGCATTTTTATTTTTCCTTGTTGTCTTTTCTATATGCAGCTTTTAGTGCACACAGTCGCGTATACATCCATTCAGGTCCAAAGAAACACGCATATACATGAATTTCCTTAGCCACAGATGTGTATGCCCAAGCTGCGTATGCCCAGTTTGAAATGAAAAATTTATTTTTGGAGTCTTGTAAGGTCTTTCTGCCTGTCCTTGGTCACTACTATAAAACCTCTGATATGTCTGGATAGTGTCTCTGTTTGTTGTGTATCGATTTCTCTCTTTCTTTCTTAAAAACCTAGTCAACCTAGGGTTTGCATTACTTGGTGAAGTTTCAGTTTTGGTTGTTTCACCAGGACTATTTATGAGGCTCTTGGTTGTTCTGAAATTTCAGAACTGTGAGTTTTTGTTTGTTTTCTCATGCTTGACCTTGTCATTGCTTAAATTTTTGGTTTTTGGCTTGTTGGCTTGTTTGGTTTTCTTAGTTTCTTGAGATCAACTTTTCTTGTTTGGTCTTCTTGGTTTCTTGAAGTTTCTGTGATTGTTGGAGTTTAATGTTGTTGTTTCAAGTCATTTTCTTGGGTTAGTTACTTCATTCAATTTATTGAGTCCCCTCATGAAAGTGACATGGTTGGCTTAAGGAATTTGGAGTTGCTTGTTAGCTCAATTTTCTGATTTGAAGTCTTTGGTAGTTTGTGCTTTTCTCAAAGAGATTTTGCTACTTCCTTAAAAGTAAAAGGCTCAAAAAACATTGGCGTTTTTCATTTCTTTTTCTTTTAGTTTTTGTTTCATGGTTTTTTATTTTTGGAGCAAGTTTGTAGTTTGTCATTTTGGTTCGGTTTCTTGGTTTTGAGAGAATTTCGGAAGTGGGCTTGTCTCTTTTCGTATCAAGTTGTTTTTGGAATTTGTATGAAAGGCCTTTCTTTTTTTTGGATTGTCTCTTCTTTTGTGTTAAAGTGATCAGGCCTATATTTTTGAGAAACTCATTTGCTTCCCTTTTCTAAGTATTCCTAGAATCTACATTTTTCATTGGTAGTTTTGCAATAGTGTAGTTGCACTGTTAAGCATATTTAGTCTTTTGGATAGTTTTTTTTAGTGTGTGAGCGTAATCTTGAAAAGAAAAGAAAAATTTCTTTGTTATTAGTTGTTTCGTAGAACCTGAGTAGAAATATCTTTCATGGAAGAAAAATTTGAATATGCATGTAGTAGGTTTCTATTGATTCCTATTTTGTGTCAAAACATCGTAAGTTGCATTCTTTGTTTACCCCTAAATTAAAAATATTAGCCATTAAAATAAAGCGCGTAATTTAAAATGAGCTAGAATTTTTGAGTTGTCATTAGTATACACCAACTAGTCTAGGTCATAGGGCCTTGGAATAGGTGAGTGTAGAGGTAACTCTCCAAGGCCACTCAAAATTTCAAACATACAAGTTGATTAATGAGTGAAATACAACCTCCTTAAGTGGACCGGGAAAGCTCTCATCCAAAGATTCAAGTGCGAGGGCAAGTGAAGGGAGAGAGAATATATACCCCCTCTCCTATTTGTTGGATCCTAACCAAAGGCTGTTCTGCCTGGTTGTCGATGCGAATTGGTGTCAATAGTTGCTATTCCTAGGTATCACATAGGTGACTGTGGGGGGAATACCTGTGGTACTTGAGGAAAACATTACATCACTCTCATTATTACTTCTGGAGGGTGCCCTTGCGAAGCATGGGTACTTTCATCAGCAAAGGATTTTGTTAGAAGGTTATCGTAACTATTTATGTTACCTTCGCTAGTAATCCTAGGGCATAATTAACCCGAATACTCTCGGAAGGTCCTTATATTCACTTTCTAATTGTATTTTGATGTATGGTCCTAATAACCTGGAGCAGAAATACCTAAAGGCTGCTTCATTTCTAAATCTTAGGGACATTTTTTGAGAGAGTTTTATTGGCTCCTAGATTGTCGCATCTTTGTAATTTTTTGAGTCGACATAGAATATCATAATTATTAAAAGTGGCTGACCGACTGGTTCGTCAATCAAGGAGGCTTTGTGGGATTTCTCCTATGAGTGCCGATCCTTCTTCAAGAAGGCGTATGAACAATTCTGCTGGTGATTTCCAACCAGTAGTTGCAAACGCATCGGAGAGAGATCCTCCGTTTGGGGTTATTATTTCTGAGGGTATTCCTAGTGCTAGTCATGATTTTGAGAGGAGTACTCCACTCCTTTCTTGGGTCCTTTTTCCGGTAGAATAAGTTAAGGTTGAAGAAATTCCTCAACCTCCAGTTACTCCTTCCTCTCCTCTTCCTGCTAGTTTTTTGAACATTCTATTATACATTGCAATTGCATCTCACAGACTGGATAGCCCTCATATTTATCCTTCCTTTATTTCGATGGCCACAACTAGGAACACAACTTTTGCTAAGAGTACTTCGAGTGTGCACACTCCTCTTTTGGCTGAGGGAGGAGGTACCATTGCTATTTTGACCATCACTCCGAGTACTGGAATTTTTGGCTTTATCTCCATTCCGTCTATGAGTGGGGGCACCCAATATTTAACTTACCATTATAATCCCTTTTCATTTGGGATGCCTTCTAGTGCAATTCCTTCAATTCCTCTTTGTGCCACTTCCACTGTCTCCACACCCATGTATTCTATGGCAAGTGGGTTAGCTTCTTTTCAGGGTTTCCCCTTCAAAAGTGGTCATATCCTTCATTTGAACCCTTCCTTAGTTTATTTTCCTTTCTCTGCTCAAATTCAAGGTTTTAATCGTTTTCTTGGAGGCCAAAGATCTAATGCTTTTCAAGGCTGGGACCCTGCTTTCACTAGGTTGGGAACTGTGAATCAATTTTTGTATGGTCAGTAGGGGAATGTTCCTTTATCCTCCGTAGGCACTTCTCAGGGTTTCTCTTTGTTCGCTAATGCTTGGAACCCTTACTAAGGGGTTTCATATTCATTTAATACTTCGATTGGGGGGAATGTCCTTATTTATGGTAACCCTATGGTGGGAGGGGGTCCTACTCTGAATGCTACTGGGCCACAAGGTTTCTCTTATTGTCCAAATTTTTCTACGAACAATCCATGGAAACCTGGTGCCTCAAAAAATCTAGGTTATTCTTTTCAGAATGTTGGGAATCCTTCCGTTGGTGGATGGAATTATTAAGCTCCTCAGCGCTTACCATTCCTGGAAACCCATAATTTGCCATATTTTTCAAAATTGACTAATGATCCTATTCGATACAACCCGGGTTGGCCTCTGGTCCCTGTTAGGGTCCTATAAATATAGGATTCATAATTTGGAATTGACTTATGATAGTCTTGTAAATATGTACATACTTTGCTTTCTGCAAGTTGTTTTCCCATATTTTGAAAAAAATAAAAAACTCAAAAATCAAAAAGAGGGTAAAAAGCCCTAAAAGAAAGATCAAAGGACTTAAAAAATATATAGACCCCAAAAGAAAAAGATGACAATAATACATGAAAGTGTGCAAGTCCAAATGCCACTACTTTTTACTTTTTTGCAAATGATTATGGCAGAGTGTCACTAAATACCATAATCCATGATGAGTTAAATTGTTTAAACTTGACTTGTCATGTTTTCAATTTCCATGTTTTAGATAGTGAATAAAGATTGGTTAGACAGTTTAATCCTAACTAATCAGTAGATAGGTAGAGAATAATAAGGAGCCCAACATTTTAATCTGGGCCCTCAGATGAAATAAGGTAGAATTAGATAGTTTTTATTACTTTCAAAAGAATAAATGTTTCAAGGTTGCTAGCTCAAATGCACCTGTTAAAAGAAGAAAAAATGTTAGATTTATATTGGGTAGGTAGAAAGAAGTGGGAAAAATCAAGTAATATTCATCACCGGGCAAAAATAACTAATTTCCCTTCCCCCGTAAGTATTTAATATTCTAGACTGCCAGTCAAAGAGGCTCAGAGCATTTCTATGACTTCTGTTGGGACCAGACCCAAGGCTTGATGACTGGATAGTAGAAAATGTTGATTTCTTATAACAAAACCCCCATTTAACACTATTTACCCATCATCCATACATTTTAACTCATATTCATAAGTAAAAACCCTTTTTACTTAATGAAGCATAATACCTCACTTGACTAATTTCCTTCATTCATAAAAACATTAAAAAACCCTCAAAAAGCATTATATTATTTTAATATTCAATTAAAATCATCAATAAAAATAGTAACTTAGATAACTATAGTTTTGAAATACTCTCTTAAATTAAGAAAAACATTAAATAGTAATATCTATTTAATTAAAACCAACTGTAGGGTCTTAAATAAAAAAGTCTCCTTTTAGAAATAATTTCTATTAAGTTAATTCATTTTTCCTCCATCATTCAAGGTCGGCCTCCCAGCTTCCTTCTGCTCATTGTCACTCACTCTCCATCATTTATACCCCTTGATGAGATCTGATAGAATCCATTGATCTATCATGATGATGAACCACAGAGGATTGGTTCGAAACGTCGATTATATATAAAATGGATGCGACTAATCCGTAAGAATCTACAAACAACAACGTAAATCGCAGAAAACTCAAATCAACAAGCATTATATCCTAAGTAAAAGTGGAAAAATTATAAAAAATAAGCTTTGCTTTAATTTTTCACTTTACTTAGTTATCTAGTGTATTTTTGTGTATTTCATTTTCCCTTTTCATATTAATTTCTAACTTAGTTATTAAATCCCTAAAAATCCTATTATTATAACACCATTTATTTAAATATCCCCTAAAAACCCACTATTATAAGATTTTCTGACCAAAGCTATTATCTACATGATAAATTAAAAGCCCAAATTATACTCCCTTTGGTCTAAAATCTAACCTTAACCAAAATATCCCGCCCCCTATGGTTTTAGGCCTTTAAAGAGTCTAAAACTATATAATAAAATAAAACTACAAAAAGGCTTTTATGCATATCCTATGTATATCTAAGCGTAAAAACATTTCCCGACCTATCCCATTTTACCCTAAGTTTTTATAAAGGTTCCAACCCCTGCGCCTTTATAAATACATTCACCACCCCTCCCTGCATAGACTTAACCCAAGGTTAAAATGTTACTTTTTCCCTTTTCCCTTTATGTAAAAGCTCACGTTTTATATAAAAATCAACTCAAGGTTTTGTAACCCCACCTTATTGCGCCTTCATCTATATATATAAAACTTTGTTATATATATATATGTATCACCACCTAAACTCGGTTAAACCTTATAATCCGCCTCATGCGCATTTAACCTTATGCCATTCTATATATATAGGCTCCGCTTATATATATAAACCCATTACAAAGCAAAATTTGGTTATAGTAAAAAATTATACAAAGGTTTTCATTGCATTTTTAACTCTGCCAACACATATCATTTATCCCGGTCCCACATCCATTCCGACCACAACTTCCCAATTGATCTCAGTCATTCGCTTCCTCCCCGATGATCCAACGGTGCGAGATCTGTTTCGCGTCCAAAAACCAATCGGCCACCCGCAGCCCAAATGAACGCGAAATGGGCGGTTTTACTATTCAAGCGTCTTGCGACATGGCACATTTTCATTGCATCGTGTTCGTTTGGAGAAAAATAGCTTACCACCATTTTTTAACGTAAAAACCACCGATGGTTTTGCAATTTGAAAATCTAAACCACTCCCGCCAGCGGATTTGACCTGCATTGAATGCATTAAAGATGATTCATATATTAAAATTAAAAACTTTGATATATTGTTTCTTATGTTTATTCGTGCATTCCTGATTGATAAACACTTCGCTCGACTGTGTAAAGACTTTTTTGCACAATTTTCAGACTTATATCCCAAGAAAATCCCATTTTCACCGCAGATCCCCTGTTTAAAGACCTAGAAAGCCATTTTCTACTCCAACAAGTCGGATCAGAGCTCAAATTCAACCTCAAAACTTCAGAAACCCTGTCAAAGCATCAAAATACCTGCGAATTGAGGTATTTTTCAAATTAAAACCCTGCAATCAATTCTGAAACTGTCTTTAAGTAAAGTAGGCTTTTAATTAAAAGAATCCACTGGATAAATTGCCCAAAAATGCCCAAAAACAGGCCAAACCCTGGCCAATTTTTCCCAAACGTTTCTATGTTCACAAAAGCCTTTGTTTGAGCCAATTTCCTCAGTTTAAAATCTCTGAAGATCAATTCCAAGACAAAAAGGTTTTTCAGGCCTACCAAACTCCTTTTTACAGTCTCAACCATTCAAGAAACCCTTGTTTCCTGTCTTAATCCATTTTTATCTCTCATAAGCCCAAATTGAGCAATAAGAAACTTTTTGAAGATAATCCTTTCCCAACAATTTCTCAATTTCCCTTTATTTTTGAAAATTAACCATAGCACACTGTATAAAATTTCTTTAAGTTATTACAAGATGACTAAGAAACAGGCCACCCCCTTCCTTCTATTCCCATAGTTATACCTACTGTTAGCACTGTTGTCCCATCTACATTGGCAGAACACTTAGCACCAAAAGTGCCACTGCCAACTGCAGTGTCAGTGAAATCTATTGATACTTTAGCCACGGGATCATCCACTACATAGGTACATCAAACAGGTGGAGCAACAGAGATAGTGAAAGCCATGGAGGAGATGTCCCTAAAAAAAATAATGAGCTAAAAAATTTGAAAAATACCATTCAAACTCTTGAATCATCCAACAGGAATGCATTGATTACATCAAAGGGACATGAACAAAGAGCAAAAATACTTGAAGAACAGGTACAGATTTTGCAAAAGGAAGAGAACTGACTTTTCTACCACAGTAAAAATTCCTTTTACAGCTGTTAAAAGGTTAATATATCAGTTGAAAGTGTATCAGGATAAAGAACAGGGTCAAAGAGTATCAGAGAAGAAACAACCAACTCATTTTTTACTATTCTAATTTCTCTATTTTACAAGCAGTAAAATGATAGATGAACAGAGTGAAAGAGTATCAGGAAGAAAGACAGTGTTAAAGGGTTTAAAGTGAAAAGAGTATCAATCAAGCAATCTTCAAAGAGATATTTTCCAAATATGCAAACAAGCATGTACACCTAGTCAACAAACTGTTTTGATTAGATAATGTTAGTTCTATTTTTTCTAGATAAAAGGACAGCTTGCTAAGTTGTTAAGCAACTGTCCCTCATAATGTGTAAAGATATTTTTATTTCCTAGAGTTATTCCTAGATTTCTCTAGGATATTTTGTAATAAACATTTTGTATAAATACTTCAGTTTATGAAGTGTTTAGTGTGGAATAAAATTTCTAAGAACATTATAGACATTTTGCTAGTACGTTGGAGGCTCACATGTGTTGATTTCAAAGCAGCAGTCTAGACAATTGCCAATTGGACTTCATAATACCGGATTCATGCTATAATTTGAAGATTAAAGTGCATCTATCTTTTCATTGTTTACTTTTTGAGTTCCATTCATTTCATACATGTTGCTCAATCTTCATGATTAAATAGGAGTATTACTTCAGAACTAGTGTTAGAACTTCCTGTCTTAACTACTTAATCATTTAAATGTTTTATGTTGATTTTAAGATTTATGAATTCTTAATTGCTCCTAGTCCCGTTTGACCCCTGCGTCCTTCCTCTTTTTCCAGATCAAAGGATCCTTCATTGCATTATATCCCAAAAGCAAGCCATCTCATCAAAAAAATCTATCCAAATCTCTTAGGGTTATCTACCTTGCCCTGAATACATTAGCATCCTCTTGGCCTTTCCTTCTAGTTCTGCTTGCTAGACTTTGACTCCATAGCCCAATGGACTAGTATATCCCTCTTTAATTCATCTTCAAGTAATCTTATTTTCCACCAAACATTTCAAAACCAAAACCAATCGAACTATCATAACTAGCCTAAAATATTAAACAAAAACAAAGTTAAATCATAAAGAGAGAGCCCTCTTTGAAATTTAGGAAGGCTATATCCTAGATTTCCAAAGTAGGTTTGTGGTTACCCCTAGTTTTCTTAAAACTAAAAAAATCCAAAAGCCCACAATCTTTAGAAATTACTAGGGTGATAACATACTGGCGACTCCGCTGGGAAGACTAACATTTTCTTCAGAAATATTTTACAGGTTCAGATCTGATCTATGATGGTGGACAATGATCAGACACACAAAGGTTAAAATCATCCACCTAGCGACTCCACATCAATTTCACAATCAAGACTCAACTGGAGGAATGAACCTGGAAGAACAATATGCAAAGATTAGGCTTTCAACTTGGATCTTAATCCAAGACATTATGTTCTTTCTCGTTAATAAAGTTTTTCAATATATATTGTATTTTATATAAGGATCTAACTTGGTTTTATAGATACAGTGGCATTTCGTTATGGCTAATTTTCAATATGATCCAAGAATAAAACGAAGATATGCTCCCATGATCAGAGATCACATACCTGGATTTCCACACAAACTACCAAAGGTAAATTGGGGTAAAAATATGCCCATGTTTCAAGATGAGAATATTGATGATCCTTTGTTACATCTCATTAAATTTCATATACACTCATCGATATTGAAGGGTTATTGGCATGAGGATTGCCTCATGAAGATATTCATGGCAACCTTAGAAGGAAAAGCAAGGGAATGGTATGAAGCTCTCAAACCTGCTAGTTTATTTTCTCTAAAGGATTTTCATAAGGTATTTTATGAGCATTACAAAGAAGATTTTCCATATTTATCATTAGCTAAAAATTGTTGTGATCAAGCTGAAGATCTCATACATTACCTTAAAAATATTGATGAAGATTTTGGAAATTGGCATCCTGAATATTTATTAGAATAATTCCATAAATTTCATTCTCAAGTTAAATGTCATGATAATCAAGAGGAGTTAAACAAAGATGAAATAGATCAGGAGATGAATCAAGATCCACAAAGCCCCTCTGTAGTAACAAATTATGTTTCATTTAATGTTTTGAATGAAGTTAAAGAAAATATTCAACCTCATGATAAATTTTTAGATAAGAGAAAAAACAATTGTTATTCAAATCTAATAATTCAAAGATTCCCACCCCCTCCCCCCCCCCCCCTCACCGAAGAAGAAATCAATTTGCTTCTAAACATGCAACCATCCTCAAAATATTTACATAATGAAGAAATTGTTTCTACTTATTCTAATGTTGATGAATTTACTAAGGTTTTTTATCCATGAAGAGACAGAAGAACAGGTTGATGCTCATATTATTCTACCTTCCCAAAAAGGCCCATTGCTTGATAGCACTCCTATTGAGCAAAATAATGACTTTCAAGTAGAATGCAACCAATCTAATCAAGATATATTAGGATTGTTGGAAGAGAAATCTGCTGATCTAATGTTCATGATTTATGACATTCCTTCTTCTAAATATTTTCCTAAGTATGATCAGTATGATGATAATTATGTTCTCCAAATTCAAGCTAATTTCATAGAACAATCACTAGCTATTTTGAGGGATGAGATATTAGAATTTCAGCTTGGTGAGGATTTTCTAAGAGTTGTATTTCTTATTTTGAAAGTAATAAAATATTCTCCTCAACTTAAAAAATGTGTTCTTGAGATAATTTCTGAAAATTGTGAAAATGAAATTAAACTTTTTCATTCTCAAATTCAGTCATATAATTTCCGAGATCCTAAAGAATTCTTGGAAAATCTTCCTTATCCAAAGCAAGAGGAAATTGTACTATCTTTTGACTTGCAGATTGAGGATGATTATTCTTTCAAACACAAGACTGAAGAAATATTTTCAGGGTTTAATATTCAGAATACAACTGAACAACTAGTCATTGAAGGCCTAGAAGCACAAATCATACATTATGCTTTTAATGATCCTATAGGAAATTATATGGAGAATATTTTTAGCTCAAATATGCAAACATGTTTTATCTATGAGGATCAAATATATCAGTAATTTCCATTTCACATCATATCTTTTATTATGAAGACACATGATCAAGTTATACTTCCAATCTTTATGAAAACTAGTCAAATTATCCATTCATTGCTACAACTACTTGACTGGCTTCATTGGCATTTTTGTATTACATGATTCAACAAAATTAACAGTAGATTAGAGTAGGCAGATGAGTGCAAATAAGCTCAAAGCTATGAGCATTTTTTTCAGTATTCAGTTCTCAGCTAGTTTTGGAATAATTCATTAAGATTTAAAGCTAAGGAGAAGGTCCTAAAGATATTTAATATCTAATCAGTTTGGTTTGAGAATTGCAGTATTTTTTTTTTTAGTTTCAGATCAGATTTCAGTTTGCAGAAAAAGGACTATATTCAGTTCAAGATTTTCAGCCACAACAAATGCATGTTTGGGATTGGCCCAATGGATTAGGCTACTAGTCAATGGTGTTCTTGACATCTCACAAGGAGATGCAATCCCCATGTGAAGTCGTTGTTAGGGTCCTATAAATATAGGATTCATAATTTGGAATTGACTTATTATAGTCTTTTAAATATGTACATACTTTTATTTCTGCAAGTTTTTTTCCCATATTTTGAAAAAAATAAAAAAGAGGGTAAAAAATCCTAAAAGAAAGATCAAAGGAATTAAAAAATATATAGACCCCAAAAGAAAAAGATGAAAATAAGACATGAAAGTGTGCAAGTCCAAATGCCACTATTTTTTACTTTTTTGCAAATGATTATGGCAGAGTGTCACTAAATGCCATAATCCATGATGACTTAAATTGTTTAAACTTGACTTGTCATGTTTTCAATTTCCATGTTTTAGATAGTGAATAAAGATTGGTCAGATAGTTTAATCCTAACTATTCAGTAGATAGGTAGAGAATAATAAGGAGCCCAACAATTTAATTTGAGCCCTCGGATGAAATAAGGTAGAATTAGATAGTTTTTATTGCTTTCAAAAGGATAAATGTTTCAAGGTTGCTAGCTCAAATGCACCTGTTAAAAGAAGAAAAAATGTTAGATTTATATTGGGTAGGTAGAAAGAAGTGGGAAAAATCATGTAATATTCATCACCAGGAAAATATAACTAATTTCCCTTCCCTCGTAAGTATTTAATATTATATACTGCCATTCAAAGAGGCTCAGAGCATTTCTCTGACTTCTGCTGGGACCAGACCCAAGGCTTAATGACTAGATAGTAGAAAATGTTGATTTCTTATAACAAAACCCCCATTTACCACTATTTACCCATCATCCATACATTTTAACTCATATTCATAAGTAAAAACCCTTTTTACTTAATGAAGCATAATACCTCACTTGACTAATTTCCTTCATTCATAAAAACATAAAAAAACCCTCAAAAAGCATTATATCCTAAGTAAAAGTGGAAAATTTTTAAAAAGATAAGCTTTGCTTTAAGTTTTCACTTTACTTAGTCATCTAGTGTAATTTTGTGTATTTCATTTTCCCTTGTCATATTAATTTCTAACTTAGTTATTAAATCCCTAAAAAGACCTTATCCTATTATTGTAACTCCTTTATTTAAATATCCCCTAAAAACCCACTATTATAAGATTTTCTGACCAAAGCTATTATCTAGATGCTAAATTAAAAGCCCAAATTATACTCCCTTTGGTCTAAAATCTAACCTTAACCAAAATATCCCACCCCCCATGGTTTTAGGCCTTTAAATAGTCTAAAACTATATAATAAAATAAAATTACAAAAAGGCTTTTATGCATATCCTATGTATATCTAAGCGTAAAAACATTTCCCGACCTATCCCATTTTACCCTAAGTTTTTATAAATGTTCCAACCCCCACGCATTTATAAATACATTCACCATCCCTCCCTGCATAGACTTAACCCGAGGTTAAAGTGTTACCTTTTCCCTTTTCCCTTTATGTAAAACCTCATGTTTTATATAAAAATCAACTCAAGGTTTTGTAACCCCACCTTATTGCGCCTTCACCTATATATATAAAACTTTGTTATATATATATATCACCACCTAACCCTGGTTAAACCTTATAACCCGCCTCATGCGCATTTAACCTTATGCCATTCTATATATATAAACCCATTACAAAGAAAACTTTGGTTATAATAAAAAATTATACAAAGGTTTTCATTTCATTTTTAACTCCGCCAACACATATCATTTATCTTGGTCCCACATCCATTTCGACCACAATTTCCCAATTGATCTCAGCCATTCGCTTCCTCCTCGATGATCCAACGGCACGAGATCTGTTTCGCGTCCAAAAACCAATTGGTCACTCGCAGCCCAAATGAACGTGAAATGGGCAGTTTTACTGTTCAAGCCTCCTGCGACGTGGTGCATTTTCATTGCATCACGTTCATTTGAAGAAAAATAGCTTACCACCACTTTTTAACGCGAAAACCACCGATGGTTTTACAATTTGAAAATCTAAACCACTCCCACCAGTGGATTTGACCTGCATTGAATGCATTAAAGATGATTCATATATTAAAATTAAAACCTTTGATATATCGTTTCTTATGTCTATTCGTGCATTCTCGATTGATAAACACTCCGCTCGACTGTGTAAAGACTCTTTTGCACAATTTTCAGACTTATATCCCGAGAAAAGCCCATTTTCACCACAAATCCCCTGTTTAAAGACTTGGAAAGCCATTTTCTACTCCAACAAGTCAGACCAAAGCTCATATTCAACCTCAAAACTTCAGAAACTCTGTCAAAGCATCAAAATACCTGCGAATTGAGATATTTTTCAAATGAAAACCCTACAATCAATTCTGAAACTGTCTTTAAGTAAAGCAGCCTTTTAATTAGAAGAATCCACGAGATAAATTGCCCAAAAACGCCCAAAAACAGGCCAAACCCTAGCCAATTTTTCCCAGAAGTTGCTATGTTCATAAAAGCCTTTGTTTGAGCCAATTTCCTCAGTTTAAAATCTCTAAAGATCAATTCCAAGACAAAAAGGATTTCCAAGCCTACCAAAATCCTTTTTATAGTCTCAACCATTCAGGAAACCCTTGTTTCCTGTCTTAATCCAGTTTTATCTCTGATAAGCCCAAATTGAGCAATAAGAAACTTTTTGAAGATAATGCTTTCCCAACAATTGCTCAATTTCCCTTTATTTTTTAGAATTAACCATAGAAAACTGTATAAACTTGCTTTAAGTTATTAAAAGATGACTAAGAAACATGCCACCCTCTTCCTTCTATTCCCACAGTTATACCTACTGTTAGCACTGCTGTCCCATCTACATTTGCAGAACACTTAGAACCAAAAGTGCCACTGGCAACTGCAGTGTCAGTGCAATCTATTGATACTTCAGTCACAGGATCATCCACTACACAGGTACATCAAATAGGTGGAGCAATAGAGATAGTGAAAGACATGGAGGAGATGTCCCTAAAAAAAATAATGAGATAAATTTTTTGAAAAAGACCATTCTAACTCTTGAATCATCCAACAGGAATGCATTGATTACATCAAAAGGGACATGAACAAAGAGCAAAAAGACTTGAAGAACAGGTACAGATTTTGCAAAAGGAAGTGAACTGACTTTTCTACCACAGTAAAAATTCCTTTTACAGCTGTTAAAAGGTTAATATATCAGTTGAAAGTGTATCAGGATAAAGAACGGGGTCAAAGAGTATCAGAGAAGAAAAAACCAACTCATTTTTTACTATTGTAATTTCTCTATTTTACAAGCAGTAAAATGACAGATGAATAAAGTGAAAGAGTATCAAGAAGAAAGACAACGTTAAAGGGTGTAAAGTGAAAAGAGTATTAATCAAGCAATCTTCAAAGAGATATTTTCAAAATATGCCAGCAAGCATGTACACATAGTTAACAAACTGTTTTGATTAGATAATGTTAGTTCTATTTTTTCTAGATAAAGGACAACTTGCTAAGTTGTTAAGCAGCTATCCCTCTTAATGTGTAAAGATATTTCTATTTCCTAGAGTTATTCCTAGATTTCTCTAGGATATTTTGTAATAAACATTTTGTATAAATACTTCAGTTTATGAAGTGTTTAGTGTGGAATAAAATTTCTAAGAACATTATATATATTTTGTTGGTACGTTGGAGGCTCATATGTGTTGATTTCAAAGAAGCAGTCTAGACAATTTCCAATTGGACTTCATAATTCAGGACTCATGTGATAATTTGAAGAGTAAAGTGAATCTATCTTTTCATTGTTTACTTTTTGAGTTCCATTCATTTCATACATGTTGTTAAATCTTAATTATTAAATAGGAGTATTACTTTAGGACTAGTGTTAGAACTCCCTATTTTAACTACTTAATCATTTAAATGTTTTCTGCTGATTTCCAGATTTAGGAATTATTAATTTCTCCTAGTCCCGTTTGACCCCTGCCTCCTTCCTCTTTTTCCGGTTCAAAGGATCCTTCATTTCCCTTTATCCCGAAAGCAAGCCATATCATCAAAACAATCTATCCAAATCTCTGAGGGTTATCTACCTTGCCCTGAATACATTAGCATCCTCTTGGCCTTGCCTTCTAGTTCTGCTTGCTAGACTTTGACTCCATAGCCCAATGGACTAGTAGATCCCTCTTTAATTTGTCTTCAAGTAATATTATTTTCCATCAAACATTTCAAAACCAAAACCAAATTGAACTATCATAACTAGCCTAAAATATTAAACAAAAACAAAGTTAAATCATAAAGAGAGAGCCCTCTCTGAAATTTAGGAAGGCTAGATCCTATATTTCCAAAGTAGGTTTGTGGTTACCCCTAGTTTTCTTAAAACTGAAAAAATCCAAAAGCCCACAATATTTAGAAATTAATAGGGTGATAACAGTCCCTAATAAACTTCTATCAGATATTCCAAAATTTGAAGGGAAGACTGGTGAGGATGGAGTCGACCATGTTACCACTTTCCATTTATGGTGTTCATCGAAATTCCTCATCGATGATTCGATTAGGTTGAGGTTATTTCAGCGCACCGTAACTAAAAATTCCACTAAATGGTACACTGAGATTACTGGGGGCACTTTTTCTTCGTTTGGCGAGTTGGCTACCATGTTTTTGAACCATTTTCAGTTGCCCATTCGATATGATGCTGGAACAGAGCTTCTGGCCAATTTTCAGCAAGATAAGGTGACACATAGTTATGACCATATTTAGGAATGGAGGAGAAGGAAGACACTCATTAAAGCCCATATTCCTAATTAATTTCTTCTTGAATGGTTCCTCAAATCCTTACAGCCAGAAATCTCTAAGGATGTGTCTCTTTCTAGGGTATTGTTTGAGGAGAAAGCTATATTTAGAGCCCAATAGTTGGAAGTGATCTATTCTCAGCCTGGGATTCGTAATAAGATCTTCCATGATGCTCCTAATTCAAAATTAGATTTATCCAAAACTAAGACATGTCCTCATGCTGACGAGCTTGTCGGTTCGATTGATAGTGGCATGACTAACCTTTTGAATCAATTGCAGTGGTTTTCTCTACAATCTTTTCCTTCTATTCAAGCTATGTTGTCGGTGTCTGCTCCTTCCCAACCCTTAATGATTAATGTTGTTCAATATTCTAACCCTAAAGGAAATAAACAATCCGATGGGAAGAAGAAGGGATGAAATTAAAAATTATATATATATATATATAGGGATGGGAAGGGTAATGCGAACAAATCCAACTATAATGTTGGAGAGGGTAAGAGAGATGCAAAGAAGAAAGTCAATTTTCCATGCAAGTTATGCATTGGAGACCATCTCACCCATCTTTGCCCTAAGATTCAGGATGCTCAACGCTTGTTAGCTTAGCAGGGTTCCTCTAGTTCCCAGGATGTCCTGACTAACCCATTTCCCTAAGCGCAGAAAATGCTTGTTGGCATGAATGCAAATACTGGAGCTCCCACAGGGGGCAACTAGGAAGGGGAAAATTCTACAAATGTATATATGATGAGTGCTCACGTTGATGTCGCCACGAGATCACGTGATTATGGTGAACCTGACTCTTCTAAGGCTAAGGGTTCTCCTGATACTTCTGAGCCGCTCCATACTGAGAGGCCCACAGCTGAGCCTATACCTCGCATGTCGAAAGGTTCTGCTAAACATCTGACAATCAACCCTAATTCCAAGGCAGCCCAGAACTACTCCATTGTAGAAGATTTGGCTCAGAATATTTGTGAAATTTCCGCGTTGGAGGTACTCCAGTCATGCCCAGCACAAAGTATTGTGTCGTTCACTGCGATCTCGGCAATAGATTCAAAGAACTCTCTTATGATCACATTTGATATGTCAAATCTTAAGACGAGACTGCCTCATCACATGGATTTTCAGATCAAATCTACATATCGAAAAATTAATATTTTTCAAATGGTAGTCGATGAGGGTGCTTCCACATGTGTCATGTCTATCTCATGTTGGAAAGCCATTGGATCTCCTTAAGTTGTTCCTTCACCTACTCTTCTCACTGAATTTGATGGTCATTCTCACATGCTACATGGAATTGTTCCTGATTTTTCCATCCGTGTTGCGGGTAAAGTTGTCAATATTGAAGTCGGGATAGTTGATGTCAATTTGGACTACAACCTTATATTGGGGCGAAATTGGATCTATGAGCTGGACGCTATTTCTCCATCATTATTTCGCATCCTGTGTTTTCTGCATGAAGGAAGGATTGTCACTGTTGATCATATGGACTATTCTATGATAGATCCAAATGCATCCTCTAACTCTACTGTTCCCTTGGTGAATGATGCCAAGAAACCTGTGGAGAATTTAGGGGTCAGAATGTATACCTCTGTGATAGGTACCTTTGATCTTCCACCTCCTTCCATTCATATCAATGCTATTTCATCCTCCAGGGCTCCTACTCAAAGAGAGTTCTTTCGAACTCATTATTTTTCGGACCCTTGGACCTTACCTTCTCCTACTACCATATTAGAAGAAGGTCAAGTGGGTGGAATGGAATTTCCTATATTTGCAGCAGAGATTGCTTATCATTCTATCATTGACTCTGCAGATTCCGATCCAGATTCTATTTCACTAGAGGATTTGGACAAAGATGTGGCTCCGGCTTGGACACTTAATTCATATTCTCCTCAGGATTTCCTTGATAATATTCTACCATCTGAAGAGGCTATCCTAGAGGCAATGATTTGTGTGGAAATACTATTGGATGATTTTCATCATCGGTCCTATTTTCTACCAGATTTGCGAGAGCTTGAGTTAATATTGTCTAGCACTATTTCTACTGGTCATGTTCACCCGATCCTGAACCCTTTGGCTCCAACATAGATTTTTGTTGAAGTGAACATGGTTTTCATTTCTGAGACGATCTCGGTGAACATCTCCAAGAATCACAATGTTATAGAGAATTTTTTCATCGGAGCTGAATGTTCCCCTGAAGAGATTTAGATTTATAACGATCTCTTTAAAGAGTTGTTTGATGTGTTCGCTTGGTCTTATGAGGAAATGCCTGGAATTGATCCATCTATTGTCTAGCATGAGATCAAGACTTACGGAAATGCTAAGCCTATATGGAAAAAGCTTTGTCTGGTCAACCCTAGGAAAGCCACATCTATCAAGGCTGAGGTTGAGAAGATGCTTAAGGAGGGTTTCATATACCATGTTCCTTTAATTGAGTGGGTTTCGAATCCAATGCCCGTGGAAAAGAAACAAGGAATGATCCGTGTCTGCATTGACTTCAGATATTTGAATAAGGCATATTGAAAGATAATTACCCCACACCATTTATTGATTAAATTATTGATGAGTGTGTGGGGAAAGAAATTTTCTCTTTCATGGACGGTTTCTCAGGATACAATCAGATTACCATCCGTCTTGAAGATCAACACAGGATTGCTCTTATTTTCCCCTGGGTAAGTTTGCATACAAGAAGATTCCTTTTGTCTTAAAACTGCTGAAGCTACTTTCCAGTGGGTCGTGTCTTATGCTTTCCACGATATCAGGCATATAATTGAAGCTTATTTGGATGATTTATATGCTCATTCTCGAAATAGAATCAATCATCCATCTCATCTTCGACATATTTTTGAAAGATGTTGTTATTACAAAATCTGGTTGAACCCTAATAAGTGCGTTTTCTTCATCACATCTGGTCAGTTTTTGGGATTCATAGTGTCTTCTAAAGGGATTCGGGTAGATCCCTTCAAGGTTGAGGCAATACTTCAGTTTCCCCCCCTGTCTTCTATTCATCAACTTCAAAGTCTTCAAGGAAAAGCCAATTTCTTGAGGAGATTCATTGTTAACTATGACGAGGTTACGAAAAGATTTATGAGATTGTTGAAGAAAGGAATTCCATTCCTGTGGGATGACTTTTCTCAACGCTCATTCGATTTTTTGAAAAAGGAATTTACCTCTACTCCTTTATTGAGTTCACCTGATTATAGAAGAGAATTCCTTTTGTATCTCATCGCGACAGAATCGACTATTGGTATGGTTCTGGTTAAGGAGAATGAGGCTCTTAGTGAGCATGTTATTTATTATCTTATCTGAGGCTTGGTAGGTCCTGAATTGTGATATTCTCCCATTGAGAAGTTAGCTTCAATAGTTGTCCATGTTGTCGAATGACTTAGGAATTACATTCTCCTTCACAAAAATTATTTTTTGGCAGTTGTCAATCCATTTCAATTTGTTCTTAGTAGGCGAGTGATTGGGGGAAAATACAATCGATGTATTTTCATTTTGCAATAATTTGATCTTGAATTCCTATCTTCCAAATCCAAGAAATCATTGGTATTTGTGGAGTTTATCTCTGAGTTTCCTTGTGGAGATGAGATTATTTATGAGGAGTCGTTCCCTAATGAACATATTTTCCCCATTTCTCCACAAGATCCTTGGTATGGGGATATCATTGTTTATCTCTAGACTTTGAAGTTTCCCCTCGCTTTTTCAAAAGATGAGCATCGAAAGTTGTGTCACTTGGAAAAAAATTAAATTTTTATCGATGACACTTTGTATCGTCACGGGGTCGCCTCTATCCTTAGACGTTTCTTAACTCTTGAAGAGACTGAGGTTGTGATGAATGATTTCCACAATGGAGCTTGTGGTGGTCATTTATCTGGGCTTCCTACATCTCAAAATATTTTGCGTGCCAGATATTTTTGGCCATCAATTTTCAAATATTGTATTGAGGTGGTAAAAAATATCATCCTTGTCAATTTTATACTCAGAATATGTGCGCTCATCCAGCTCTGCTCTTTCCAGTTATCACTGTCGGTCCGTTCACTAAGTGGGGAATTGATTTCACTACTTGTAACCTGCCTTCAGAAAAATGTCACAAGTACATTATTGTAGAAGTGGACTACTTCACTAAATGGGTCACGACTATGCCTAATTTATCGAATGATGGTGAAACAAAAACCCTGTTTCTATTCAACCAAGTGATTTCTCGCTTCGTTATTCCCAAAGAGATTGTCACTGACCATGGCAGTCATTTTCAAAACTCAATGATGGTTGAATTGGCTCTTAAATTACGTTTGTGGCAAGAGTATTCATCTTCGTATTATCCTCAAGCCAATGGGTAGGTTGAAGCCATGAATAAATCCTTAAAGGTTATCCTCCAAAGGATAATCAATAAATCTAGGTTCGATTTGCATGTCATGTTATATATTTCTCTTTGGGCATAACGGGTGTCAGTTAAGACTGCAACCAGACTCACTCCTTTCTAATTGGCCTATGGTTTGGAATAAATCTTTCTTTTTGAGCGTGAGATTCCTTCCCTTAAGCTGATTGCTGAGCTTCTTCCAGAAACTTCAAATCTTGAAGAATGCATTGTCTATCTATAACATCTCTAACGTCGAGATGCAACTACGATCAATGAGGCCCATAAGAAAAGAGTGAAGGTTCAGTATGATAAGGCCGTCAAACCTAGGGTTTTGTATGAAGGTGACCTCGTTTTGGTCTACGATGAGGACAAGGATGCCTTGGGGGTAGGGAAATTTAAATCATTGTGGTACGACCCTTTGAATTTCAAAATAGTCCTTAAGAAGGGAGCTTATGATTTGGTTGAATTTGATGGAAACGAGCTGGCGAAGCCCAGAAATGGGCTCTATCTTAAGAAGTATTATGCCTAGGTGTCTGCCTAGGATTTTCTTTGTTTGTATATATTTTATTTTTTTGCATATTTTTCTATCGATTCTGGTGTGACCTTCATATTTTTTATCTTCTTTGGCAAGTGTTTATGGATGATATGAGTCATTTTGGCTTTGCTGATGGTGCTATTCAACATACCCAAAATATTTCTTCCATGGCTTGGGTAATCTACTATCCCTCCAGTCAGTTGCTAGTCTCAAGGGGCATATGTATTGGTCTTGCTTTCAACAATGTTGTAGAATATACTGCTGTGATCAATCTAATTTCTGAGGAAATGTATCTTGGTATTGGTTCATTAGTAGTGTACTTGGATTCAAACTGGTGGTTTCACAGTTGAATAACATCTATCGAATCAAAGATCCATTCTTATATTGCTTATTTCTGAGAATTTGTTTCTTGCAAATATCATTTAATTATGTTACATACATTCACATTCCACGATCATAAAATATATTTTTTGATTCATTAACTAATAAAGAAATTGATTGGAATATCAATCATTCATTACATTAAATATCAATAATCATTGCATATATGAGATAGTCACATCATAAAAATCGTTGTATATATAGATCAGAGTCATGTGTTAAAAAAAAAAAAAAAATTGGACAATTATGTCCTACAAAATTAGGGCTTATGCCCAATCATGTCCATCATCAAAAAATATCAAAGTCATCCACTCATCCTAAAAAGTCTATGCATGTGTGCCCTCCCATGGATAGGTATCACGGAATAACACTATGGTAGTAGCCACACAGTGGAATAGTCGCACCCAATCACGTGGTACACTGACCACACATCTCTACACAGCCTAAGGGAGGTCCTCTACTGCATCCATAGGGACATGGCGGGTCAAACCCTCCAAGTTCCTCTATATGGCATGGAGAACACTCCCAGGGACTTCCACGACATTCCCTTCCTCTCTTCTGTGGTGTCTATGCCTCGGTAGACTCTCGGGTTTGACTAGTCCCAGATCTGTAACATGATCAATAAATTTGTAAGTTCATTGTCCTACCAAAAATATTTTTTATATTTTCATATTTTTTATTGAAAATAAAAAAAAGTCAAATAATAAAAAATCATTTAAATGTGATCTTACCAATCGCTCCCCATGTAGCTCCGGGTGGTAAGGGCATATCAGCATCTCCCCTAAATTCCATGCCAACATAGGGGTAATCCTCTAAGTCGATCACTTGTTCTCCCCACCACAGGAAGAACTCATCTTCTCAGGTAGTCCTAAGGACCTCACCACCCCCTAGCCTCTTCATCAGGTCAGCCCATCATGCTATATGTGGATCCCGTGGGCTGTTGATAGTAGAGATCACCTTGGGTCGCAGCCCAAGTATCCTCTCAAAAAAGAGTGTACACAAAATGGTCCCATAGCCAAAATGTTTAGTTTTATTCTTCTAGATGGAGGTCAATTGCTTCTTCAAATTGGTCAACAAGGCAGTGCACCAATCATATAAAGTAGTCAGGAATTCAAATGCCAAACTCATGCTCCCACATAAGGCTTGGTGCAATGAATCAGACCCATCTACTCTGACTATGGTGAAAAGAATATTTTTCATGCGCAATACGTGCACATCTCTAATTGGGATCTGAGTCCCAACCTTCTGAGTACCCTCATCATAGTACATGTGAATGTAATCCTCAAAATTCAGCCCTCCTTTTGGCTTGCCTTGTAAATTCACTGGCTCTCCTCTTCGAGAGAGTCCAGTAATAAAATATATGTCTTAAACCTCAATCCTTAGAGGCATTTGATCAATCATGAATCAATCCTCCTCTGTGTCCTAGTAATTGACAAGCATCTCTAGCAATTTGGTATTTGTTTTCATATTGGGCATCTTGAAAAAATTGAGCAATCCACCTCCTCGGAGTATATCTAGGGACAATTGGTCCTCCATTACCTCATTATCAATTGCACTATGCTCCCTCTCTCTCTAGTTTATGGTCATCTTGAGTCAATTCAACAAATTACCCATTATATTTTATTTTGAATTTTTTCTCTGCGCATACGCGAGTTTCTTCTTACATAGACGCGTCTATACGAAACTTCAAAATTTTGAACCTGCGTATACGTAGAGGGTTAATCTAAAAAATTAAATTCTATGGTTAAATTAACATCAAATTACTTGAATTGATAGAAAAATTGATTACTAAGATGATTGAGGGGATTACCTGGAAAATTGGAGGATTCGGTTGAGAATTTGTCCGTATTGAAGTTGGGGATTTTTTACTCCAGAGTTTTTTCTCAAATTCACCAATGCACAAATGACCAAATGTGAGTTCAAAAGGCCTATTTATGCCCAAAATTCAATTTTTTTTCAAAACCCATTTATCTAAAGTTTTGTGTTTACTTTTTGAATTTGTCCAAGACTTTATGACCTTCTGGATTGTAAGTGTCAGGATAGGTTGTTTTCAGGACCATTTGACGATTTCGAGATGATTTTGACTGCTTCAATTCCATGACCATTGACCTGTCATGGTAGGTATTGTGTTCAGAACTGGCATATAGGTTAGGGAATTCACTTTCCGTTGCACTTATGCATACTAACCTTAATATAGAAATCTTGCCATAGGGTCGACCACATCATGTTCTGGTTATTAAACCATTTTCACTCACCGACTTATAAAATCATGATATGATGGTAGAGCCATCCTTTACATGGGCTGCTTAGTTAGATCCTCGCTAGCATATGTCACCCATGCTGCAAATTGTGTAGGCTCGGGATTCCTCTTTAATCCCACCATGACTTATGTGATGAAGCTTCATTCTTCTTCTTCTTCACTATCTTTCTAGCTTTATCCCCTAGAGGATCCCATTTTATTATTGATTTTTTTTGCTACATTGCACATTGACCATTTTTATATCTTGGCCTTAATCCGGCTTCACTTGGACTCATGTATAAGCCATATTTTTTAGCATGTCCTTTTCCAAAGTTAGCCTTGTAATCACTTTGCATCTGCAACTTCACACCTTTGCCCATAGAAAAAAACATTCCTTTGAGTGTCATTTACTAGTTTCGCCACCTTGCATTGAACATAGGATTGTTCCTATCCCAAGAACTAGAGCATATGTTCATTGACACTCGTTCTATCCACTGTAATATAGGCATTCTTTTATTATTTTTCAAGCTTTCAATATGAAAAATATAATAAAATCAAATATCCCAAAAAGAGCGGGATCGGGACATTAGTTCCATATTTGATGGAAGCTAAGAGCCAGTTAAGTCGCCCTTGAAAAAAGCACAAAGATCTAAGTCTTTTATCCGTTTGTGATGGACTTTAGTTTTACTTAGGAGAATCCATAACCTTGTTATCGAGTTAGTACTCCCCCAGTTTGTTATCTCTTCCAATCATATGGAGGGTTTGTTCGTGCCTCCTGTATGAAAAACTTATACAAAGTTATCATATGTTGCCATAGTCACAATGAGTCATGATTTTGTTTAAGGGAATTAAACTTGAGTCAGCCTTTCTTCGGTGTCTCTTGACTCATTTTTCAGTCGGCCATCCCCCGTCTATCAGAGTCTTGTTTTATCACATTAGCTATTTGGTCCTTTGCTCGTGTTGGTTTGAGAAGGTCTCCATTGACTTCTTGCCGGTAGGTTTTTCTCTTATTGACTTCGAAAAATTGCTCTGAGAGTAAACCTAGAGCTGCACCCTGTCCCTATTTACATCATTTATAGGTGACCTTGCGCTCAGCATTTGATCAACACCATGGGTCTTTGATTGAGTGGTTTCCCTTGTGTTTGACTTCATCTTTCATTATCACACATGGAATTCATGCAATACCTTGGTTTCCATTTGACCCTATTAGTGGATTCCTCGCCTCTTTGTCAGATTTCATTATTGGTTGGTTTAGAGTGTTTCTATCGTGCAATAGCTACATTTTGTGCATGCTCGAAATGTGCTTCGGGTTGGTTACTTCAATTTTCTTTGTCTGATTCCTTCCAAATTTTGGCCTGCGGGTTACACTCACGCTAGATTAATGTGGGATGTCTTAATGCCTTCCTTCCAGTAGATCTTTTCCCATTGACTCCGACACATTGCTATAGGAATAAGGTCTAAACTCTAGAGTACTTTTTGTCAGTACCTTAGGGTTTGCAGTAATTAGTGGAAGATTCCTTTGCTATCAACAGTGAGAATACATCCATGTCTCTTGATTGGTAGATTCTATCAAGTGTTCGACTTCAACTCATTCATTCACACTTGGTAGATTGTACTAGGGTACCTTGAATCTCATCATCATTATCGGTGAGTTTCCTTGCATTTGTTAACGGTATACATCAATGATTGGTAATCAAACGATTTCTAACATGGTCGACTTCAGCTCATTTATTCCCATTGTGTAGAATTGTACCATAGTGATCGGTGAAGACCTTGGGTTTGCATCTGCATGTTTTGTTTCACTTTGAAAGCTCCTTCAGGTTTCTGCTAGTAACACCATCCACCCTTATATGTTGCAGTTCATCACAACAACATTTTCTATGTTGACACTCGAGTTGCGTACAGTACCACTTTTTCCACCACTTATGATTTGGTACTTGGAGATTCAGTTGTGACTTCACTGATCAAATACCTTTGTAGCATCATTGATCAGTATTCTATATGTGACACTTTGACATGACTTTGATACGTACTTTTGGGCAGTGATCAGATGATTCCCTATGTACTCTACAGTTTATGCTATACTTGTATACATATTGGATCCACTCCATACTTGTTATGCAGACATTTTCTACTTTCACTGAGCATGGGTATGCCCGCCTCAAACACAAGCTTTCTTTCTGATTTCTTTCACTGGTTTTTGGCAGGCTAAAATGTGGTGAAGTCCTCTCAAGTCCTCACAGGATTCTTTCTTATGCACATAATACATTTAGACCATCATGTACCCCTTATGACCTCATATATTAGGGGTCATATCTTATAGCATCATTTATCACCTTTATATACTTTATTATCTATGTATTGGCATTGGGTAGCCCTTTCCATTCAGACTTTGTAATTTTCTTTAAAAACAATATTTTGAATTCCATACCTGACTCTTCCCTGTCTAAAACGCATGCAGTTGCGGGTCCACTCATATCTGACCCGCATATACAATTTAAAATATTAAAAAATATATAACTCCCTATATTTTGGGCAGGGTTTACGGGTTACACCGGAATCCCACCTATAGGAGCCTGTGGCCAAACTATTTCTTAACTAAAAAAACTGTTTTGAGGAAGTATGAATACACCTCATGGGGAAGGCCTAAGGGAGGAGAGAGAAAGGTATTGGTACTATAGCCTATTGTAGCCCAGATAAAGTCTGATTATCCCTATGCCTCATGCACTTCCTAGGTTCAGGAAACCCTTGTTTCCTTATTTGAGATGTTCACCTCCTTTATGTGACATCCTTGTGCACCTGTTATGGAAGAAGATTGTTGAGGCTTGGGCTGGACGGATCTAGAGGATGGTTTTGCTTGGAGGCATGGCTGATTTCAAGTGATATTTCTCCACATATTTTACATACATCAATGATGAAGCTATGTCACATTCCTAATTTCACGATCTTATATTATTTTTATACATGTTAATGATCTTGTAATCGTTAATTTCATGTTATCTTTTATAAGATTATATGATATAACCTATTGACATTTAGGATATATATGTTGTACAACTATTCTATGTGATTTTTCTTGAGTGAGTTGCACACCTTGAAGCATGTGGAGAGGTAGAGGACTTGTACCCTACAAGAACGACCTCAAATGTAGGACATACAGGTAAGGTCATCCCTCCCAAGTTTACTATTTTAAGCATTAAGACCTTTAGTTTAATTTCTTCTTGCTATTGTAAGCCTTCCGCTCTATTAGGTCCTTAAACCTAGACTTTAAGGTAGTTTTTCCCACAACAACACTCTTATTCATTCATTTCCATGAAATTAAAACTAGTGCTCCCTTGTGTTTCCTCGCACTCCCTAACACACCCTAGAATGCATTGGCACCACACCCACACACCTGGCACATCTTGTCATGCCTTAACACTTGGCATGTCTTACCACTTGGCATGTCTTGGTGTGCCTAACATGCCTCAGAACTGTCTAGAATGTGTTAGCACTTCTTAGCATCCCCTAGCACATGTTAACACTCCCTAGTTGTTTTTCCCTTATAGATAGCCTTACTTTTTTTGTGACTTGGGAAACCAACCAAGTCATTGAAAAAACAATGTTCTGCCTAACCAAAATTCTCTCTTTGTCTAGAACTTCTTTCTCCAACCCGTTATCACAATCGTAGGCTTGTCTCCTTCAAGTCCTATTATACAATTATCCTAACAGACTTTGTCCTTGGGGCACTTGGAATTCACTTACACTCCCTGACACACAATCTTATTCATTCATTTCCATGAATTTTGACCTAGTTCTCCCTTGTGATGCCTTGACACTCTCCAATGCTCCTTGACAGGCATTCACACTGTCAGACATGTGTTAGCACACCTTTTCGTTCCTTAGCACACCTTGGCACTCATTAGCTATCATGCCCTCACAACTACCCTTACTTTTTTTGCAACATGGGAACCCAACCAAATCTTGTTGTGACTACAAAAACTTGACCAATCTATAATTACTACAACTAGAGTATACCTTGTTCACCTAATAACTTCCTATAACTCATTTTAGGCTACTCATGTTGAATTTCAACTCATGCAACTTAACAAGTTACGAAGACCAGGCTCACATCCAACCATGGTTGTAAAACAACTAAGAAACATAGTTTACATCTTGACATGCCATAACACCTAACACGTCTGAAAATCCCTTGGCACTCTGTGGCATGTGTTAGCATGCCCTGCATTCCTTGGCATTATTTGGCACTCCTTAGCAGGAAATTGAGTCGGAGACTACCACTTTCCACCCAACCTTAGACTAGGAAGCACTGTGGTCTTTCTTGCTGCCCAGTTACCCCCACACAAAAATCTAGAGCATGAGTGAGGGGACCTACTATGGGGTTGAACCACATCTCCAGTTAAAACAGGGGCTGAAAAATCATGGAAAATTCCACCCACAAGTCAAATTAAGGTACTATCAAGTAATATATATATGAGACTCCTAATAAAATGGTGGAAAATCTAAATCCTAATAAAAATGGTGGGAAATATAAATCCTTTTGACTCTTATGACACTCCTTTCTCACTACTCCCTCTTATTTTTCTACCTTCCAACGCCAATATCTTTCCTTTAACCACGAGTTGCCCAAGTCTCCCTATCTCTTAATTTTTTGTAAATCTTTTATTATTTCTTCAATGTTCCCTTCCATCATTGATATCCTATTGTAATTGTTTGTTCCTCTTCCTTACTATGATTATTTATTTCAAACAACATAAATTTTCAATTCGTTATTTCTCAAAATCAATCATTCCCTTCCTTATTATCTAATTCTTCCATTACAATAAAGATCTTAACCACCAAAACTCATCATTATTATTTGTTGAAGGTCAACAAGAAATTGTAGCACACACACTAGTGTGGGACCATAGGTCCTAGTGATACATTAGTGTGAAGGCCAATTTAATTTAATAAATTGGTGCAGTGTCTAATTTAATTTTCCCTTAATTAAATTGGAAAATAAAATGTAATCTTATCTCATAAGCACTTGTAATAGTTAACTGGGTGTGATAAACTCAGTTAGCTCATGTATTTCGAGTTGAGGGTGGTTGGTGAGGCATGCAGAGTGATTCTATTATTTATGGAGTTCAAATTGCAGCTGGTGCATTAGTTTAATGCATCAGTAATCAGTTAACTCAGTTAGGTGAGTTAAAGTTAGTTGGAATAGTTGTAACTTTTTGTTGCACTAGTGAGAGATCAAGTGAATTAAATCATATTTAATTCACAATCAGTGATCTGCCATGCAACTAATGATTTACTATTAATAGTTGCATGCATTTCAGTTAGAGTGGAGACTCAATTGAGACAAAGCTTAAAGGGATGTTAATTATCAGTTCTATGATTAGTAGGTTGCCCACATGCAACCAGACATCCATTGGATTTCCCATGATCCTTGAGCAGTTTTGGAAGGATGAAATTCCTAAATAATAGGAATTCAATTCCACATGAATTTTTCAATCAAAGGAGGCTGATTAGAGGCTAAGAATTAGTTAAGTGTTGGCCAGTGTGAGATAGTTGTGAGAGTGCATGAGACTCTTGTGAGAAGAGTGCAGTGTAATTGTTTCATGATTCCATGTTGAATATACAATAGTCTAAGATAGAGGGGTTTTGAGCAGCAATCTTTCCCCGAGAAAATATATGTGTTGTGGTTTGATTTGATTCTTTCTTTACTTGTTATGATTAGCGATCATGTTTATTTTCCGCAATTGATTTGTATAAGGATCCACTATCTAGCTTTACTACATTGATTGATCAGATTGAATCCATTGATATACATATGTTTGCATAATTTATACATGGTATCAGAGCACAGGAAATCACTATATTGGAGGAGAGGCTAAGTTTGTGACTGAATAAAATTTGAATTTGCAAAAGTATTCTTGGTGTGACAGGAAAATCAGGATCAAAATGGATTCCAATGGCTTGTGATTTGAGTATACACTCGAGGGTAGTTCCAATTATATTGCATGGAAAGACAGGACGTAGGCGGTACTAGAGGACAATGGGTTGAAATAATTCATTGATAACAGCATTCCCAAACCCGCTATAGCAGATGCCGCAAATCTTGATGCTTGGCAAAAGAAGGTTGCAAAGGCCAGGAGGATCTTAATGGAGGGAGTACGAGACCAGATTGTCTCAAGTATCCTTGGAAAAGTGTCACAATATGCAATGTGGAAAGCTTTTATACATATATTCCAGAGCAACAATGATCATAGAAAATTGGGACTGAAGAACAAGCTCAGGAAAATCAAAATGGAGAAAGGCGACACCATTCCGAAATATTTAACAAAGTTTGTCCAATGTCGGGATGAGCTTGGGAGCGCGGAATTACTATCGCGGATGATGACTTGGTGAGCCTAGCTCTTCTAGGACTTCCCAAGAGTTTGAATAGTTATCAGGACACTGTCAATGGGAGGGATAAGCTGCCAGATTGGGAACGACTTTGGTCGGATCTGGTGCAAGAACAATTCAGGCAGAATACCAGGGATGGATCTTCATCTAAGACAGATGATGAAGAAAATTGCGCTTTGGCTGCCAAGGCGAAGAAAGGGAAAGGAAATAAATCCTATTCCAAATCTGAGTCTAGCAAAGATGGCAAAAAGCACGACATGTCTAGAGTGAAGTGTTTTCACTGTCATGAGCATGGACATTATTGCACTAATTGTCCACAAAAAAAGAAGAACAAGAAGGCTTCAGGATCTGTAGCTCATGAGGCTTTAGCCTCACAATTTGAGCTTGAATTCTTTCTCATTTCATGCGTGGTCTCAAGTGTAATGGGATCGGTGTGGTACTTGGATAGTGGTGCATCTTTCCACATGACGGGAGACAAAGAATTTTTTAGTAGCTTGGAAGAGAAGGATCTCCATATGCATATTGAAATGGGTGATGACGGGCAATACAGTGCTACCGATATTGGTACAGTTACCTTCTAGAGATAATCAGGTAAACCCTTTTTATTAAAATATGTAATGTATGTACCAGGCTTCAAGAAAAGTTTAGTTTTAGTTGCAATGTTGGATGATAGAGGCTATGATGTGGTTTTCAGTGAAGGGAAAACTTTCCTTTGACACAAATCCATAGGAGAATCCAAGAAGATTGGGATTCATGTGAATAATCTCTATAAACTTGATGTAGATGGCTGGGCAACATTGATGGGTAAGGAAAACAAAGTGGTGAGCTGAGATGAGGGTGAGTTATGGCACACGAGATTGGGCCATCTACACCACGGAGCCTTGAAGGTCATGCAACATATTTTTACGGGTCTTCACAAGGGTACTCTTGCACAGATAGACACATGCAAGGGATGTACTATCAAGAAGTATGAAAAGGCCAATTTTGACGAGAAGGACAACTGAGCTTCGGATATCCTTGAGAGAGTTCAC
Organism: Pinus albicaulis; assembly: GCA_034641835.2. NCBI lineage: Eukaryota > Viridiplantae > Streptophyta > Pinopsida > Pinales > Pinaceae > Pinus > Pinus albicaulis. The sequence goes on from CM076569.1 coordinate 821,665,638, forward strand.
TCAGATGTGTGTGGACCATTCTCTACTGCTTCGACATAAAATCATAAGTACTATGTGATAATTGTTGATGATTTTTCTAGAAAGTGTTGGATCTACTTCATGCAAAAGCAAGATCAGACATTCTCAAAATTTCTTGATTTCAAAGCACTGGTGGAGAAAGATAAGGAGAAGCATTTAAAGGCTCTTAGGGGTGACAATGGTGGTGATTACATCTCCAATGAATTCAAGAACTTCTATAGAAAAGAAGGAATTTGGAGAGAGTTGATTGCGCCTCATAACCCACAACAGAATGGAGTCGTAAAAATAAAGAATAGAACAATTTTGGGTGCAGGATGAGCGATGTTGCATGATCAGGGACTACCATTGCATTTGTGGTTGGAGGCATGCAACACAGCAGTATTTGTGCAAAACTGTAGTCCTCATTGGATACTCGGCATGAGTACACCAAAGGAGGATTTTTCTGGTAAGAAACCTGATGTTTCATATTTTAAAATTTTTGGCTCATCTATTTATGTGGATGTGACTAAAGATGCCAGGAAGAAGCTCGAACCAACAATTGAAATTGGGATATTTTTGGGGTACACTGATACTCCCCACAACTATCGGGTGTATTTTCCAAACAACAAGATGAATGTTGTGAGACGGGATATAAAATTTGATGAGGAGAAAGCCATGCGATTGTCCCTTGAGAGGGAGCTGGATTTGCATGCATATGAGGAACACTTGGTTCCAAAGAATGAACCTCAAGATATGGATAAGCCACATGTGGAGGATCATGGAGTGGAAGAAAACACTCATGCAGAGCCATTCACATAAATGGTAGAAGGCACACCACAGAAGTTGATAGATTAAGACTTGATGAGGCAGAGCATGTATGAGCACCTACTTCACTACGTAGATAGAGACAGTCTCCAGACAGGTTTACTGGATACATGGACCTTATGAGCAAGTGTATTGTGACAGAACCATCCTCATTTGAGGAAGCAATGCAACAACAAATTGGGTTGACGCTATGTTTGAGGAGTATGAATCCATCGTCAAGAATAGTGCATGGGAATTTGTACCAAGACTGGTAAAAAAATCAGTAGTTGGATCTAGAGGGATCTATAAGGTGAAGCAGGAAGCATATGGGAGTGTGGAGAAGTACAAGGAAATATTTCTGGCCCGGGGATTCTCACAAGTTGAGGGGATTACTTATGAAGATAATTTTCACTGGTTGCGAGATACTCTACCATTAGATATATCCTTACACTCTCAATGTAGATGGGGTGGCACATTCATCATATGGATGTGAAAAATGCATTTATCAATGGATTTATTGAGGAAGAAGTGTACATATAGAAGCTAGAAGGTTTCGAGATCTTTGAAAGTGAGTCGCATGCATGCCGACTCAAGAGAGCATTGTATGGACTGAAGCAAGCACCTCATGCTTGGTACACTCAGATTGACAACTATTTCACCAGGTTGGGCTTCACCAAAAGTGAAGCGGATGCGAACCTGTACCAGATTATGGTTGATGTTAAGCTCTTGATTATCGTACTTTATGTTGATGATATAATTTTGACATGTGATGAGCAACTGATAACTTCTTGCAAGGAGGATCTTGCAAAGGAGTTTGAAATGAAGGACACGGGACTCCTTCACTATTTCCTTGGTTTGGAAATATGGCAGCAGGATGATGAGCTAATTTTTTTTCAAGGCAAGTATTCTAAAGAGATTCTGGGTAAGTTTCACATGGAAATCTGTAAACCCATGGATACTCCTCTTCCAATAAATTGGAGGAAAGAGAATGATACTTACAGAGAAGTAGTGGATGATATTGTCTACAGGCAGCTAGTGGGTTCACTGATGTACTTGGTGAACACCAGACCAAACATTTGCTAAGCATTTAACCAGATGAGTCAATATATGGTTAAGCCAACCAAGCTCTTTTGTAAAGCGAAGAAGCATGTCTTGAGATATCTCACGGGCACTACAGAGTATGGATCATGGTGCAGATGGACAGAGGGAGTGAAGCTTCAATGCTTCACAGATAGAGATTGGGCAGGCAGTCCATCAGATAGAAATATCACATCAGGAGGGATCTTCAATATAGGATTTGTTAGACTCTGTTTTGTCAGCCTGCTGCAGTCAAATTCACCAAGGTTCATTTCCCATCACTGGCAGTCATTAAATGCCATTTTGATCAGAAGAGTCATTTTATGTCTTGAGTCCAGGGTTTTGTCTGCAGAAGTGTGAAATAACGCAGTAAGTTTTTCAAGAATGTCATCGTCAATAATGTGAGATTGATTCTTCTTCAAAACCCTGTTTTGAAGAAGAAATCATTAAATGTGTTTTTTAAAATATGTAATTTGTCAAAATGTTTCAAAATTCTCCAGCTCTTCAAATGGCGGCGGCTTCGGCGGCTCTATCACTGCAAAAAGCACAAAACGAAAGAACATCATCAGCAATCAGAGAGAAAGAGTAACCATAAAAGTATTGTTTTTGCAAATATGAGTCATGATTTACGGACATCCCTTGCAGCTATCATTGGCCTTATTGATCTCTGTTGTTATGATGCTGCTAAAGGATCAGAATTGGAGGCAAACCTCTTCCAGATGAATACTTGTGCAAGTGATCTACTTAGGATATTGAATTCAATTCTGGATATAAGTAAAATTGAGGCTGGAAAGCTGCAGTTGGAGGAGACTGACTTTAATATTGTTCAGGTGCTTGAGGAAGTTGTAGATATGTTTTCTGTTGTGGCACTAAAAAAGACATAGAAGTTGTGTTCGGTTTGTGTGATGAATCTGTTCAGAAGGTCTCATGGGTTAAAGGTGATGTAGGCCGATTAAAGCAGATATTGTCTAATTTACTAAGCAATGGAGTGAAGTTTATGAACCTGGAGAAACATCGGACTTGCTTCAGGTTTAACCTTTTTTCAAAAATCTTCTAAGAAATATACTGTAGATAAGAGCACAAATGAAGTGAATCAGTTAGGTATCCATGTGCTTGATGGTGCTTCTTTACAGGATACATTTGGTTCAAGTGGCAGATCTGCCATTCAAGACTGGCAACAAGGATTAAAGTCTGAATCTTTTACAGCTAGGATTTCAGGGGCAGATTTCCGTGAAAGTATTCCACATGTAGAAGGTGTCTGTGCGATACTTGCCATGCATGGGGAGGCAAGAAAAAACATTTTGGAGCGACGAGGTGTACAGGTTTGGATGTTAAATCAATGGGAAGATCTTGTTCCGATGCTTGAAAACTTAGGACGTGATATTTTCTTCAACAGTTGTAGATCTTCCAGTTCTTTTGAGTTGGTTTCTCTAGAGTATCACTTTAGTGATACATGCCTTGATCACTGGTTGGCATTCATATTCTGGTTGCTGGAGACAATGTTGTTTTACAACGACTTGCACCATCTATGCTTAGACGGTTAGGTGCCACTGTTGAATGTGTTTATAATGAGGCAGAAGTCGAATTTGTGTTCTTGAAGGCCGAAGCCGTGTTTTGCAGAGCCGTGGACAGGCTTTGAAGGTGTGCGCTACCCATACATGGTGCGCGCTACCCACTTGAGGGGCGCTACCCACTTAAACGCCACGGCCAGTGTTAAATAACACGGGCACTACCCACTTGAGGGGCGCTACCCATAGAGCGACAGAGCCCAGAATTTTTTTTGTCTTGCGCCTAGTTTCGTATCAAATCAGCTCGATCAGCTTGCAACGAACTTCTTGAGCAGATGTTGTAAAAGTGGCTACACAGTCAGCATTGATGGATTCAAAGCATTTGCTGGAGATCGAATTTCCAACAGCTGGGCTCGATTCTGTTTCAGATCTTCAGGCGATGATGAAAGGAGGATACATTGGACAAAGTTTTGGTTCTTCGATTTAGAAGAGCCACATATGTTATTTGCATGCAGCTTGATGAAATCCGTGCAAAAAACTGTACGTGAAATATCAAAATTTGCATCGATAGCTTTAGTGCATGTTGATACAGAAGAAATCCAAGTTTATCTCAAGTACTTTGACATCAGTTTGATATCGGCTACAATCTCTTTTTTAATGCGCATCATATGAAAACGAACTGCAGGAACTAATGGTTCAATTGATGAAGAAATATACTTTTTAGAGACAATGTTTCATTGCGTGCCAGATAGCGCTATTCCTGTGCAAATTGGGTAGAATTATGAGGCTGTTGACGGATAGTTTTTGTTAGCTGAGCGAAGACATGGAAAACGTTTTAAGATGTTGGAGAAGTCGATGAAGAAACTACAGCTCAACATGTAATTTCATCAAAGCAGGCTGAACAAGAAAATGAGGGACGCGGTGATCGTAGAATCTGTGGGAGGACCGGCATACGATCATGCAACAGCAAAGACAGTAGAGCATGAGTATATTCCAACAGCTTCTCCACAGAGAGGTCAGCTGCATTCTTATAATTATCGTAATGCGGTTGTAACTTCTACACCTTCCTCCTTTGAGTACACTGGCAGATTCGCTGTGAACCCTTCCATTGAGCCCAAGTGATGTTATTACGCTACATATAGCAAGTCCGTTAAGCATGCCATGGGACAGTTTTTTTTTTAAAACACCCCATTACTACCAACCGCTTTCGCAAGACTTTTGTGCGTCCCAAAACATTTTAAGCTGTATTTTCATATTCCCCATCCATCATGCAGAAATAAAATTAAATGTGAGTTAATATGTATCCATAACATGGGACAGTTAATAAGTCTTTTGACTGTTACTCTTTTAGCAGTAAAAACATCATTTTTTAAAATGTACAAATCAGCCCAAAAAAGAAGTCTGCTCACAAACCAGCCTTGCTGTAAGTCTGGATTTCTAGCCATTGTAAACAGACTGACAAAATGATGCGAAATTTCAAAAACAGAAGAGGACTGCGACCCATGCATATCTTTGAGTAACGTGCAAGCAGATGCGCATAGTAAGGAGATTGCCAGTTGTGTAGAAATTGCTGAGTTACAAGGAATTCGGGAGTATGGTTTATTGAACAGGTCAAATAGTATCCAATGACACGAAAGATGGACTATAAAAGAATTTGCATTTAAAAATTAAATTTTCATTCAAATGGCAAATGTAAAATAGGAAAGCACGCCTAAATTTGAACGAAGACATCGATCATAAGCAGAAAAATAGGACTTGAGGCCTATTTTTATTTTCAGTTGCGATTTAAAGGAGTTGCACCTACAGATTTCACTTTTTTGGTCATCAACAGATTCAAGGGAAGCATTGTGCTGTCTTCAGAACAGCTGTTTGACTTTGCAGGTTTGGGTTTTGTTAATGATGATTAAAAAATCCCTTAGTTTTAGTGGATCTGTTGTCCCACAGATAGTTTATTCAATGTATTGAATAATCATTTGTAAAAGGGGGAGAATTCTGAAAGCTGGAGTAGGAGAAAAACAGAGCTTTTATTGTACAGTATTGACAGAGATTTTAATGAAAAGATACATCTCTGGTTCCTGAGATACCTGTGGTATGACATTTGACATATGTTTCTTCTTTGTCTCATATGTTCCTTGTTATGTTTACTGTTTCATTTCATAATCATTTCTAGATGAATGCTTTTAAGTAGAAGGCCAGAATCCAGTTTACTGCTCTGCCCTGGAGGAGCGTTCAGTATTTGTGCATCTTCTTCTGTCTGAGAAGGATTCATTATATATGCCCTTTTCGGCCTCTCGGCTGTCTTTCACTCCATATAATTCCAATTTGATTGTTATACTTCATGCTTATCTTGCCTCAGGAGATAATCTGTGTTTTTCATTTAATCTCTGCTCTTGCTGTCTTTGCCCCACACAGCCCAGAAACCCATCATTTATCAAATACCCCTTTTCATATCTATTTACTAGCCTAAAATCAATATCAGTGTTTCATTTAGGTCATCTCAGATCCTATTGGACATCTTTCACTGAGTTTGACCCGGAGAGAGCCCTCTCCTGTCCTCGTAGGGCTAGCTACGAGGCTGAGCTTGGTTTGATGTTGCCTCGAGTTTTGTCTTCCTCAGCCTGAGGTAGATTCAAGCGCTAACATAGTGGCGACCATACTGGGGAAGATGGTTTGCTGTTAATGTGACATTCGACTTGAAGATTGTCTTGCCCCAGTACAGGAAATCAAGTTGCAGATCTGATGCTGATGGTGGACAGCAGTCAGACACATATGAAGGCTGAAACATTCACCCGGCGACTCCAACTCGATCCAGACATTCCAGTGCTCGCTGATCCATTAATGCAATGGTAGGGTATGTGGCAAACCCTGCACTTTGTGAAGTTGTAAAAGAAATTAGAGATCAGTTAGCAGATTTTGAAATTAATGAAGAATTTTTCAGTGTCTTGCTTCAATGTTTGAAATCTCCTAAGTTTCCTCTCGAAGCTAAAACTGGTGTCTGTGAGTTAATTGTTGAAAGAATTGAGAAGGAGATTCAGTGTTTAAATGATCAGATCCAGTCTTATGATTTCCGAGATCTCAGAAAGTTCTTGGAAACTCTTCCTCCTTCAAAACAAGACACAATAGAGCTGCCTAGAGATGTTTGCATTGACAGTGTACAGCTGGAAGTATGTATTGCAGAGTTGGGGCGGAAAACAGAGTTTGGCTTTTGCGATCCTATTGCAGCATACATGGAAATTTTTTTCAGTTCGACTAATAGATCAAGATGTCTTATACATAGCCAGATTCATCACGTGCATGAAGGGCTGCCAGCAATTACATCTGTGTCCTGGTGGAAGCATTCTCAAGCAGCATCATTTTCAGGTTTACTTGAATGGTTGATCTGGAATTTCAGTATTACCTGATCTATTGGTTTTGCATCAGAGTAGGGTAGATAAATAAGCAGCCAAAGGCAGCATTTTGTTCCAGTTTCATTGCAGTTTTAGTTTGAAGTTTGTTAAGTCATTTTTTCAGTTATTTCAGTCTTCAGATCGAATCAGTTTGAGTTCAGTTTCAGTTTCGAAGTTCAGTCATTAGCCTTTTGTCAAATAATGGATTCCATCGCCCAATGGATGGAGGCACTGTCTGCTCTCCCAAAGATCTGCAGGTTCTTGGCACCTCCCAGAAGCGGCAGCTGCCATCCCCATTGGAGCCAATGTTAGACTCCGTTTTGTCAGCCTGATGCAGTCAAATTCACCAAGGTTCATTTCCCGTCACTGGCAGTCATTAAATGCCATTTTGATCAGAAGAGTCATTTTATGTCTTGAGTCCAGGGTTTTGTCTGCAGAAGTGTGAAATAACGCAGTAAGTTTTTCAGGAATGTCATCGTCAATAATGTGAGATTGATTCTTCTTCAAAACCCTGTTTTGAAGAAGAAATCATTAAATGTGTTTTTTAAAATATGTAATTTGTCAAAATGTTTCAAAATTCTCCATCTCTTCAAATGGCAGCAGCTTCAGCAGCTCCTATCCCTGCAAAAGCACAAACAGAAAGAACATCATCAGCAATCAGAGAGAAAGAGTAACCATAAAAGTATTGTTTTTGCAAATATGAGTCATGATTTACGGACATCCCTTGCAGCTATCATTGGCCTTATTGATCTCTGTTGTTATGATGCTGCTAAAGGATCAGAATTGGAGGCAAACCTCTTCCAGATGAATACTTGTGCAAGTGATCTACTTAGGATATTGAATTCAATTCTGGATATAAGTAAAATTGAGGCTGGAAAGCTGCAGTTGGAGGAGACTGACTTTAATATTGTTCAGGTGCTTGAGGAAGTTGTAGATATGTTTTCTATTGTGGCACTAAAAAAAAGACATAGAAGTTGTGTTCGATTTCTGTGATGAATCTGTTCAGAAGGTCTCATGGGTTAAAGGTGATGTAGGCCGATTAAAGCAGATATTGTCTAATTTACTAAGCAATGGAGTGAAGTTTATGAAACTGGTATGAACTTTGGAGAAACATCGGACTTGCTTCAGAGTTTAACACTTTTTCAAAAATATTCTAAGAAATATCTTTGTAGATAAGAGCACAAATAGGTAGATGAGTTAGGTAGTTCTGTACTTGATGGTGCTTCTTCTCGGGATACATTTGGTTCAAGTGGCAGAGATTTGCCATTCAAGACTGGCAACAAGGATTAAAGTCTGAATCTTTACAGATAGGATTTCAGGGGCAGATTTCCGTGAAATTATTCCACATGTAGAAGGTGTCCGTGCGATACTTTCCATGCATGGGGAGGCAGGAAAAAGCATTTTGAAAAAATGATTGGAGCGACGAGGTGTACAGGTTTGGATGTTAAATCAATGAGAAGATCTTGTTCCGATGCTTGAAAACTTGGGACATGATATTTTCTTCAACAGTTGTAGATCTTCCAGTTCTTTTGAGTTGGTTTCTCCAGAGTATCACTTTAGTGATACATGCCTTGATCAGCAGTTTTATTGGAATTCATATTACGGTTTATTGGAGACAATGTTGTTTTACAACGACTTGCACCATCATGCTTAGACGGTTGGGGTTGCCCTTTGTTGAATGTGTTTATAATGATCGAATTTGTGTTCTTGAAGACGAAGCCGTGTTTGCGGCCGTGGACAGGCTTTGAAGGTGCGCGCTACCCATACATGGTGAGCGCTACCCACTTGAGGGGCGCTACCCACTTAAACGCCACGGCCAGTGTTAAATAACACGGGCGCTACCCACTTGAGGGGCGCTACCCATTGGGCAGGGGCGCTACCCATAGAGCGACAGAAGCCCATAAATTTTTTTGTCTTGCGCCCAGTTTCGTATCAAATCAGCTCGATCATCTTGCAACGAACTTCTTGAGCAGATGTTGTAAAAGTGGGTACATAGTCAGCATTGATGGATTCAAAGCATTTGCTGGAGATCGAATTTCCAACAGCTGGGCTCGATTCTGTTTCAGATCTTCGAGGGCGATGATGAGGAGGATACATTGGAGAAAGTTTTGGTTCTTCGATGTCCAAGAGCCACATGTCTGACTTCTTTGCGGCAGTGAAATCGGTACGAAAAGCGTACGTGAAATATCAAAATTTGCATCGATAGCTTTAGTGCATGTTGATACAGAAGAAATCCAAGTTTATCTCAAGTACTTTGACATCAGTTCGATATCGGCTACAATCTCTTTTTTAATGTGCATCATATGAAGACGAACTGCAGGAACTAATGGTTCAATTGATGAAGAAATATACTTTTTAGAGACAATGTTTCATTGCGTGCCAGATAGCGCTATTCCTGTGCAAATTGGGTAGAATTATGAGGCTGTTGACGGATAGTTTTTGTTAGCTGAGCGAAGACATGGAAAACGTTTTAAGATGCTGGAGAAGTCGATGAAGAAACTACAGCTCAACATGTAATTTCATCAGAGCAGGCTGAACAAGAAAATGAGGGACGTGGTGATCGTAGAATCTGTGGGAGGACCGGCATACGATCATGCAACAGCAAAGACAGTAGAGCATGAGTATATTCCAACAGCTTCTCCACAGAGAGGTCAGCTGCATTCTTATAATTATCGTAATGCGGCTGTAACTTCTACACCTTCCTCCTTTGAGTACACTAGCGGATTCGCTGTGAACCCTTCCATTGAGCCCAAGTGATGTTATTACACTACATATAGCAAGTCCGTTAAGCATGCCATGGGACAGTTTTTTTTTTAAAACACCCCATTACTACCAACCGCTTTCGCAAGACTTTTGTGCGTCCCAAAACATTTTAAGCTGTATTTTCATATTCCCCGTCCGTCATGCAGAAATCAAATTAAATGTGAGTTAATATGTATCCATAACATGGGACAGTTAATAAGTCTTTTGACTGTTACTCTTTTAGCAGTAAAAACAACATTTTTTAAAATGTACAAATCAGCCCAAAAAAGAAGTCTGCTCACAAACCAGCCTTGCTGTAAGTCTGGATTTCTAGCCATTGTAAACAGACTGACAAAATGATGCGAAATTTCAAAAACAGAAGAGGACTGCGACCCATGCATATCTTTGAGTAACGTGCAAGCAGATGCGCATAGTAAGGAGATTGCCAGTTGTGTAGAAATTGCTGAGTTACAAGGAATTCGGGAGTATGGTTTATTGAACAGGTCAAATAGTATCCAATGACCCTGAAAGATGGACTATAAAAGCATTTGCATTTAAAAATTAAATTTCATTCAAATGGCAAATGTAAAAATAGGAAAGCACGCCTAAATTTGAGCAGAAGACATCGATCATAAAGCGAGAAAAAATAGGACTTGAGGCCTATTTTTATTTTCGATTGCGATTTAAAGGGTTGCACCCTCTGATTTCACTTTTTTGGTCATCCAACGGATTCAAGGAAGCATTGTCTTGTCTTGACTTTCTTGTTTGAGTTTGCGAGTTTGGGTTTTGTTCATGATGATTAAAAAATCCCTTAGTTTTAATTGGATGCATTTGTCCCACGAGATAGTTTATTCAATGTATTGAATAATCATTTGTAAAAGGAGAGAGATGCGAAGGCTGGGTAGGAGAAGCCTTCTTTTATTGTGGGTATTGACAGAGATTTTAATGAAAAGATACAGCTCTGGTTTCTGAGATTCCTGTGGTATGACATTTGACATATGTTTCTTCTTTGTCTCATACGTTCCTTGTTATGTTTACTGTTTCATTTCATAATCATTTCTAGATGAATGCTTTTTAAGTAGAAGGCCAGAATCCAGTTTACTGCTCTGCCCTGGAGGAGCGTTCAGTATTTGTGCATCTTCTTCTGTCTGAGAAGGATTCATTATATATGCCCTTTTCGGCCTCTCGGCTGTCTTTCACTCCATATAATTCCAATTTGATTGTTAAACTTCATGCTTATATTGCCTCAGGAGAAAATATGCGTTTTTCATTTAATCTCTGCTCTTGCTGTCTTTGCCCCACACAGCCCAGAAACCCATCATTTATCAAATACCCCTTTTCATATTTATTTACTAGCCTAAAATCAATATCAGTGTTTCATTTAGGTCATCTCAGATCCTATTGGACATCTTTCACTGAGTTTGACCCGGAGAGAGCCCTCTCCTGTCCTCGTAGGGCTAGCTACGAGGCTGAGATTGGTTTGATGTTGCCTCGAGTTTTGTCTTCCTCAGCCTGAGGCAGATTCGAGCGCTAACAGGATTGATAGCAAATTATTGGTACAGCAGAAAGAAACGATCTGTGGCACTCAGTTCAGTTGAGGTAGAGTATATGGCAGCAAGTCAGGCTACATGTGAGGTCATATGGATGAGAAATATCATGGTTGGTTTGTTTGGTTATCAGATGGATCTGACGGCGATACATTGTGATAACCATAGTTGCATCAAACTCTAGGTTAATTCGGTATTCTATGATAGGTTGAAGCATATAGACATCTGGTACCACCATCTCAAATATTTTTTTAAGAGGTGCATTATGTTACTTCAGTACATTCCCACAAAAGATCAGGATGCATATATTCTGACGAAGGCGCTTGCTAGGAGCAAGTTAGAATACCATAGAGGTAGGATCGGGGTGACATATAATCGCTTTCTTGTTGAGAGGGAGTGTTGAAGGTTAACAAGAAATTGCAGTACACACATTAGTGTGGGACCATAGGTCCTAGCGATACATTAGTGTGAAGGCCAATTTAATTTAATAAATTGGTGCAGTGTCTAATTTGATTTTCCCTTAATTAAATTGGACAATAAAATGTAATCTTATCTCAAAATCACTTGTAATATTTAACTGAGTGTGATAAAAACAATTAGCTCATGTATTTTAAGTTGAGAGTGATTGGTGAGGCATGCAGAGTGATTCTATTAGTTATGGAGTTTGAATTGTAGTTGGTGCATTATTTTAATGCACGAGTAATCAGTTAACTCAGTTAGGTGATTTAAATTCAGTTGGATTAGTTGTAACTATTTGTTGCACTAGTGAGAGATAAAGTGAATTAAATCATATTTAATTCACAATTAGTGATTTTCCATGCAATTGATGATTTAGTATTAATAGTTGCATGCATGTAAGTTCTAGTGGAGACCCAGTTGAGACAAAGGTTAAAGGGATGTTAACTATCAGTTGTGTGATTAGTAGGTTGCCCAGATGCAACTAGACATCCATTGGATTTCCTATGATCCTTGCACAGTTTTGGAAGACTGGAATTCCTAAAGAATAGGGATTTCATTCCACATGAATTGTGCAAGCAAAGCATTCCGATTAGAGGCTAATAATTGGCTAAGTGCTGGTCATTTTTTTCTGAGCCAGTGTGAGACAATTTTCTGAGTGCAGGAGACTCTTGTGAGAAGAGAGCATTGTAATTGTTTCATGATTCCATGGTGTATTTAACTCTTTGTTTTTATTGAGCCAAATAGCTTATTTCCAGCACGTCAGGTGATTCCTTACTCTAAGGCAGGTGCAGAAAGGGGCACGAAGTGATAAGATTCCCATATTAAGGCACCAAGTTGGGGGTAGACACCCAGGTTGGGTGGTTCCGAGCGATCGACCCAGATGGCTACCCTATTGAATCCATGACCACTGGCTTGACTTTGACTTTGCTTGCGAGGAACAAAACGTACATAAGGCGAGATGTTGATGCCGATCGGATGCGATGGCTTGATCACCCTCCTCTAGTATAGTGGACTTCACATCCGAATTAAGACCTTGGGGGGAATTGGATAGTTTATGAATCATTATGATTTCTTAATCGATGCGTATTGACATTGATTCACAATTCGAGGATCTCACGCATGACGATTGGATAAACAAACCACTAAGCCTAGAACTAAGCCTCTCGGGGAAGGGGCTAGATAGAGCCCGATCGAGATAAATAAGCTCTAAAGCCACCTTTGTATCTCTAGCAATAATGACTTCAAAGTACAAAGCAAGCCGGTAGATAAAATCCAGGAGTAAGGAATCTCTAAAAGAGCTCAGCTCAAACATGTAATTACTCTTCTACATCACTTTCCATGTCATGTTGAAACCAGTGATCTAATGGTAATACTAGTAATACATGCTTATAGAGATATAAGTGTAATTGATCTACTTATCCTAACCAATCAGTCTAAGCAAATACATAGAAGTTTTACTTGGACTTGCATATATTTGCTGCTGGCCGGGTTACCCTCTCCAATACGCCCCCGAAGTCTCGCATTTACTTCAATCCACATTACCGCTTGCCCCCTTTAGGTTTGTTGGAAGGATCAACACTGCTTGCTTGAGGTTGGAATAATTGCATTTGCGTTCGATCGATCTACGCGAGTGAATCGGTCCCTAAGGAACCCCAGAAAGGGCTTTCATCCCTCATCTTAGATAGAAGATCAATCCTCTTAGCATGCATCGCATTCTCTTTACGCGAGATCATCAATTTGAGCATCCTTATCCTATTTCCTATTATCTATTCGCTATCCCCCATCCGATCAGGGACTGTTACTGGTTTTCTAGCATTCCCTGTGCAGCACGTGTCTAGGGCTGATAGAAAGTGTTTCTGGCAGGTGAAAGAGAAACCCAAAAGATGCTTGAAACCCAAGAAGAAGAATAACAAAGATAGAAAGCGCAATGGCCCTCGTATTTTGCCACATACGTGCTTGGCCTCCAAGGCCTTAAGGAGGTTTAGGAGCCGTGGACAACACCATAGCGTTTCTTTAGTCTTCATCATTTACCCCCTTATTCCGACAGACAAACACAACCGCACACCTCAGTAAGTCTGGTATCACCGTGTAGGTGCCCCTCAGTGAGAGCCTGAGTCGCCACCTATAAAGCTCATGTTTCTAGACCCAGAATCACATACTTGCCTCCTAACATGTGTCCACCGAGGACAAAAGGATGATGCGCCGCCACAAAATATTGAAAGGATGCATGCTTCGCAAATCGTCTCGACCATGATGATGCCGGGCGATACCCATCTTGGAGCAAGTCGATGCCGTGAGGTATGGGGCCTGCCAGCGAGTGCCTTTTTCTAATGAACAACGGAGTGGGTGCAAACAACTCGAGGAGTTTACATGCCTATGCCCCCCCGCATGCATATGGGGGGTAGTGGGACAGAGAAAAGTGAAGAGATAACCCGCCGAGGGACAGTTACCCCTCAGTCAGCTTTAGCAAAATACATAAAAGAAACAAGCGGAAAAGAGCCTCATCTGGATCTCACTCTACCTCTCCTCGACCTGCTGAAAGGTTCCTTGCTTGTGTTATTTCCTTCCTTGGTGGTTCCTGAGCTGGCTGGCTTTCTGGCAATGGCTGGCTTCATGGGCATCGGAGCGGAGCCCACTTCAGTTTCAGTGTTTGGAGCACTGGCAGGAGGAATAGAATACATTGATAATAAATGTCCCATATACATATGCCTGGATCAAAAGGGCCCAGTCTAGAATGGAAGCATAATGACTGCAACTGCTCTGAGTACATAGGAGCTGATGTGCCCCTCTTGAAGGGAGGGGGAAGGAAACAACCTGAGAAGCCCTGCTGAACAGGAAATGGGCTCCAAAGATCTGAAATGAGCTATCTAGAGGGAAGCTCAACTTGGGGGCTCTAAGAATGGTGGAATCAAGCCCGTAAAATCAATGGAACTGCATCTGAGGCTAGATCATATCTCTGAGATGAGGCTAGAACATGCGGGGGGCTACTCGAAGGGCAACCCCCCTCCTGAGGCCGATAGTTCCTCCCCCGCCTTCGAAGCTGCTTCATGCACTTCCACTTCCCGCTTTCTTGCATTGACAACTTGCTTCTTTAATCTCTCTAGCACGATGAGACTCTCCTCTGCGTGCTTTGCCAATGCTACGTCGGCCTCCTCTGCTTTCTTTCTCCAAAGGCCTTCACTCTCCGCAACCTGCTCTGCCCAAAGGCCCGTGGCCTCCTTTTCCTTTGCCTTCTATTATAGATGATCCTTCAGGCGTAGATGTTGGATCTGCGTATCCCTCAAGTAGTCATCCTTGCCCTTGAACCGACCTACTCTTCTACCACTCACCTTTCTCTTTCCTTTAGCTGCTTCACCAAAGTACTTAGTGATTGGACTTAGGTCCGCGCTTAGACCTGTCGTATTATATACCTATGCTTATTTGCTTTAATTTCTGTTGGACAGGCGGGCATTTGATACAGCATTGCACCAGCGTTCGAAAACACTTGATGAAATAATCCTACTTGGTATGGCACTTAGGCCATTCTATTACCTCAGCTTACTGGATGGAAGTGTTTGACAACTCAGTTTTGGGATTGTTGGAATTGCCTTACTTACTTGCTTACTTATAAACTACTGCCTTAACTTCTGAGATTTCATGGGTAGGGGTCGGTAGTTAGAGCATTCACATGGAAGGCAAACAGTCCAGAAAGGTCAAGATCAACCATCCATCCAGTCATTTCTTATCTTAAGTTCCGGCTTTTCATTCTCAAACTATCCGGGGCAGTGAAACGATATCTGCAATCTGCTAAGGGTAAACCCTCTAAACTAATAGCCTATCCGTCTGGTGCTTCCAAGATAAGGTAAGCAGTGAAACAAAGTTTCAGTTCTGTACGATATCTGCCTAAAGGGAAACCCAACCCTCTCGGGACCATAATCTAATCCTCACAGGAGCATGCAACAACTATAAGTCCTTCCTCGCTCGGCTAATAAATAATCCAGCCACCCCTGCCTGGGAGCCAGCCTTGTGATCATAGCTTTCTGACAAATTCAATTCTCCAAGCCCTTTCGGAGATCCTTCGGAGCAAATAAGGATGGGAAGAACCTACTTTCCAATAAGAGCTATTTCTGGTCAAGAAAGCAGGAAAGTCGTTTCAAAAAAGAAGTTCCGCAAATCTAATAGAAGGGCGGCAACTCGTAATCGAATGAAGTTGGTAATGCATCCTCTCCCGTTGGTCGAGCGAGAAAGCCCTAACCTTCCTTCACTTCTTTCTTTCCCGCCTCTACGCTCTATGCCCATCCAACCTTGAACCCAATCTAATGTGGAAAGGCTGATTCCTTCCTCGACCTCGTAACCTCGGCCGAGTCCCTCGACCTCGTAGCCTCAGTCGAGTCCCTCCGGACCTCTATTTTTTAGGAAATAGAGAGATAAATCCCTCGACCTCGTAACCTCAGTCGAGTCCCTCCCGGGCCTCACCATATGAATAGTGAGTCGATGGCGGCCTACTGTCGAGAGTTCGTCCCTCACCCTACCGGGCCTCGACCTCGTAACCTCAGTCGAGTCCCTACCGGGCCTCACCAGATGAATAGTGAGTGACTCCGTCCCTCCGGGCCTTCTATGTGAAAGGCAAAGGGCTAAAGGTTCTAAGGTTACAGGCTGATTCCTCCTTCCTTCTGATGGCCTTGGTGGACTTGGCTTCTGG
Organism: Pinus albicaulis; assembly: GCA_034641835.2. NCBI lineage: Eukaryota > Viridiplantae > Streptophyta > Pinopsida > Pinales > Pinaceae > Pinus > Pinus albicaulis. The sequence goes on from CM076569.1 coordinate 821,681,839, forward strand.
TTCCTGGCTTCTGTGGAACTCGGTATACTTGGTAGACGTGGCCTTGGTAGACATGTACTTGTTGGACTTGCACGTGGCCTTGGTAGACGCGGACTTGGCTTTAAGGGTTATATAATACCTTATCACATGAGCATGTAAGGCACCTGATTGGAAGGTCCCAGCTCATCCGAAGGTAAGACCAGGACCTAAGCAGGTCAGAAAGGCTTAGCTTAACAGACCGGAAGCTAGATGCAGAACCCTACAGGTAACCTCAGATAAGGAAGGATACCTTCTATCTATCTATCTCATGGTGTAGGCAGGGCTCTACCTTCCCTTTGAGGTCTTACCACCCGATATCCATCCGAGAAGGCGCTGAGAGGTTGGGAAGGGACAAAGCAAAGGCGGTCAATCTCGTATGAAATGATAGACAGAAGGTTCCACCCGGCCAGTGCAGTGGAACCGGGCCCTACTATCATTCCAGAACGAAAGTGATTAAGCCCCCTTTTTTGCTTATTTAGTGAGCCCAATAAGTAAAGTCATTTATTGTAAAGGCGTGCCCAAGAATCATGAAGTACTATTGCCTATCTTTCTTGGCTAGATGGGCGGTCTTATGCCTATCCCTTCACAACCTCAAAGTTTTCCTAACCTTATTTTCATCGTCGTGATTTTCCTCCATGTCCCCAATGTCCAGGTGAGTGTCCCGACCAAGCGAACAGACGTTTGCTTCTCATGACTTAATGAGGAGGGATCGTTCTTTAATGGACTGCTGATGATTCTTTGTTTGATGACTTTCCTTTCGTTTGAGTTAGAAAGGAGAGGAGACTCAGGAGACTTACCGATAAAGGACAAGTATTGATGTATATAAAATAGTCAGAGGAGGAGACACGTTATTCCCGATAATTTAGCAAAGGTTCAGCATTAGGACATGTTTCTACTTCATAGTGTGGTGGATTGCCTGTTGATTCCTAACCGAGTATAAGAATCCTAATATAGTCTAATGTTCATCATTGTCCAACAAGGGCATCCTAAGGGAATCCACTAACACACGATGTAGCGATGGTCGTTTTCAGGCAAGAATCCCAGGCAGGGTCTAGTCTATTTGGTGGCCTAGCAATAGCGTAAGTAAGTGGTGGGAAATTCCCCACCCACAATTTGAAAGCGCGAAGGTCCGTTCTAAGATTGCTAGTAATCTGTTCTGCAAAGGTCAAGTCGATGTGGGTGACTCTCCCGGATGAATAGATCACGCCCATCATCATAAGGATCTGCATCTCGGTATGGGTTGGGATCGTCAAGATGAGGGGGAATTGTAATGTAGATGGGAGCAATAAGGAGAGTAGTCAAGATGGGAGTGGGAGCAATAAGGAGAGTGGTCAAGCAAGCGGGTAATGCCAGATCATCATTTAACCTATCGTAGTAGCCGTCGAGGTCTCAACGACGCAGGCAGGCAGAGTGCCCTTACTTAGAGGCACCTAGTAGTGATAATACGGCGTAGCAGCGTCTTTCTAGCGGGTCTAAAGAAGCAAAGCATGATGTGCCTTGTCCCTCGAATCATGGAAACAACGGGTTTCATATAAGAAACACCCCCTCTCAGAAGCTCTTTCGGATCCATCGGAACCGACCTTGTAGCCCCCACTAGGTTTATTCGGAGCCAGGACTCACTTTATAATTTCTATAGACCTTGAAACTCTTATTATTTCAAATCCTCGTAGCTGCTATCCCGCCTTACATACCGTACCCTTATACTTAAGTGCACAAACTCCATGGTTCCCTTCGATCATTAACCCTTCTATTCTCCTGGCGGGATGGCATAGCATGTTATAATATATAGGGGTTTTGAGTAGCAATATTTCCCTAGAAAAATATCTGTGTTGTGGTTTGATTTGATTCTTTCTTTACTTGTTGTGATTGGAAATCATGTTTATTTTCTGCAATTTATTTGTAGAAGGATTCATAATCCAGTGTTAGTACATTTCTTGATCAGATTGAATCCATTGATATACATATGTTTGTATAATTTCTAAATTATTCTAGCTAGCCAATCCTATCATAGTGGGAATATGTGACCATCTCAATAAGGGTAAATAGAAATATCCTTACTACCAATAACATTTTGATTCAAATATGGATTTTTTATACTAATTTAGCACAAGATGTAATATTCCCAAATGGGGAAATGTAGCAATACATGCACTAAAAACATATTTTTCAAAAATATATGAAATAATATTTAAATGCAGCCCATGGCTCCATTAATTTATACATTATAGCAGCCAAATACAAAAGGAGATCTAAAACAAATCATGGTAGCTTAGTTAAACAAGCCTCCCAAGCCATAATAGTCCAAAAATCATGCAAAAAGAGGGGCTGCAACCATGAATAAAATATAGAATACCCTGACAACATTATTTATTGCTCCTACAACAAAAATAGGTGTTACATCAGATCTAGAGCTGCTATGTGCATGAAAATTTATATCTATATCAGATCCATGCACTATATAAGCTCCTCTATAGAACCCCCTTGGGGTTTTCAGCAAAACACCAAATACAAATTGTAGATATGAGATTTAAGGTTGCAGATCTACTGAAATATTCAGATCTAAAAGGTGGATCTGATCTGATATGAACAATAATATGACCTCCTCCAATAGATCTCCAAAGAGAAGGGCAGATCCCCAACACTCAGAAAATCACCTCTCCAATGGTGTGTTAAACCACCCTGCAGCTGATCCTTCATAAATTACGCAGATTTTGATCTCTTATGTGATGTAGGGATTAAAATACAGTGGGCCTTATGCCAATATCTATAAATGAGGCTCAATGCCTTCAATACTATCCTCCCAATGGAGTAGAAACCTTTTCCACTGAAAATGAGCACTTAAATGGCCTAGATCTGAAGATCTAGTCTCCACTTGCTGCAGCTTACTAAAACAAGAAAACCCTCAATAGGATCTATGTTGTCAAAGAAAGGTGAAGCTTGGCCTTCAGCCACATAGTGGAAAATGTGGTGCAAGACTCCCCCAAGAGCTCCTCAATGGAAGAGGTGGGATTCCTGATCAGGAACACCCTGTGCTAAACAACACTTTATCTCAGTTAAACAGCAAGAGAAAGATATATGTCTAAACAAACCATATATTCAGAAAATAATAATCATAAGCAAACCTCATATGGTTTCCATCCTCTTCCTTATAAACAATGTGAGCCTTCTCACCTTGGGTCCCACTCATTAGGGTTTCCATCTTCATGCAGTTAATCTCCCTCCAAAACTGCGCTGGCCCATCATCAATTCCAGTCCTTCATAACAACGCTATTGGATTTGGTCAACCTTGACTTAATCTCCATGCTATGCCTCCTTCCGTACTCAAGGTGGCTTTATTCTAACTATCTAGACTGATCCATATTCCCACTGGGTTATCTCCATTAATGTTCCACTTCCTCCATACTAGCTTTGTTGACTTGGTCAAACTTGACCTTGTCCACATGCATTAGCCTTTGTTCACACATGAAAGTGTTTTACCCAGCAATGAATATGATCCCTTTTCCCATTAAGAGGGATTTATTGCTGCTAAAAAGATTTATGGGCCTCCCTACCCATTTATTCATCTAACTATGTGTTAAGAGAAAAATTAATGTTCCAATTAGTTGCATGCTAATTTAGGAATATTACAGTCCTCCCCTCCCAAATGTTGCTTGTATTCAATGAAATGCAAGGATAGAACTGAAGAGCCCCTTCTCTCCCTCCTGTAGCATCTTCATATGATTGGTTCCTCTAAAGAACAAGATGCTCTCTCAACAATATGTCCTCAAGTTGTTCCTCCCATGTGTATAAGTAAGCCTTTGGTGAAAAATCCAAATGGCTCTCATCATGAAAAAGTGGGACAACCATGGAAACAATTATATGTGGTATAGAGGCCTTCTTGAGGCATGGAATCTGAAATATATTGGGAACCATCATCCCCATATGAAGCCTCCATCCCCAAGCTATCATCCACAAAAAGTGAGTCACCCTCCAACATGATAACTCTTGAAACATCTCCTCTACCTTAGGCTCCTGCAAAGAAGGTGGGCTGCATAGCTGAATATGATGGATCAAAATGTCTATCCCACGCTGTCTCTCTTTCCACTTATGATAAGTGGAGAGTTGCTGCTGAATATGGGCTGCAATAATGTTTCCTTCATGGAGCAAAAAGGAAATAGGATCCTCAACGACCCATTCTTTGTTTCTTGCCCAAATCATCCCATATAAAATGAATATGACATTATCAACATATGGAATCCAAATGAGAGAATTAATGAAGGTTTTACATATTTTTGGAAGGTACGAACAATTTCTCAAGTAGTCACAACGCAGTTTTACCAACTGCAGTTTTAGAACATGATGTGGCAAGTTGTCTCCCAAAAAATTGTTAGTTGTACATGTCATCACACTTACTAGTGAATAGTAAATGGCATTGTATATCAACTCAACATATAGAAAATAGTACAACACTTGCCCAAATCCATACAATAAATGGCTCTCTCCATCAAAGATGTTGGTCCCAAAATGACCATGAAGCCCAAATAGAAGCTTGCGCTCTTGTGGAGTAATGCACTGTATAGAGATGGTAAGAGAATGAAAATACTGTGTTAGATAATCAAGAAGTGAAAAAACCCAACTCTTACCATGAACTGAGAGTAATCTGATAATAAGACCCATGAATGAGCCCTCCATAGTGATATGGCATAGTCCCATGAAGAGGAATGAACTATGTGTGGCAAGTAGATCTTTCTTATTATGCTTGAAAATCCAAGACAAGAAGATCATATCATGGTAATATATGTCTCCATCCACTACTCCATCACTCTCATCTCCTTCATGCCCATCAAGTGAATCATATGTGAAGTGATCCTAGGGACACTCCATCAACAACCCCAAGCTCCCAAGTGACAGCATCGTTGGCCTTTGTAATAAGGCTCCCGTCATCTCATAGCTCCATCCTTTGACATCCCACATGTCAAAGCCATCAATCATAATGTTGCTATATATGGGAGATTCCTTCCCAAGTGGAAGTACCTCCCGATACTCCAAGGCTAAGGAGTAGCCCCTTTGCACCATGATAGTGCCATCTCCTACTCCTACAACATCATGCAAAGTATGGGAGAATATCAGACCATACTCTATCAAGGACAACCAAAGCAACAACAACTCTTGTTGCCTCCCCACACCATCACCATATACATCATGGAGAAACAACATGATAGTTGATGTGAAAGATATCACATCACCCTAATATGCCCAAACTCCTTGCTGCCATATGATGTAAGTGACATGCCAAGTTCCATCCACTAACATACCCCTTGAAGAAGGATATGGTACATGATGGCCAAACTCTTTCAAGAGTAGCCAACGCAGTCTTGCCTCTTGCTGCCCGGTGTCATAAATCTGCAAGTGTTTTCCCAACCTATTGCTCATCAACATCACCCATCCAACCCATGGTGAGTCTCTATCATCATGTCCAAAAGTGGCATCCCTCCAATGGAGAATACCATCCTCCCAAATCAGATTTTTGTATTTGCATTTCATGGGATGTTGAAATGCAATCTCCTGGAGATCTCCAAATGAAGACCACTCATCAATGACCAAGTTAACCCCATAAGGATCCAAATATACTGAAGGAAAAATATTCTTATTGAGAAATGAAGTACTCATCAAGCAAGATCCATCATCATAATGGAAGATAATATTTCTCTCATTAACCATCGGCCTATCCTCTGCTATGCATGTAGAAAGGTCATTAGTATGCTCCAATAATGGTTGGCCCCCCAGCTCATCACTGCTGCTCAATGACAACGTTGCTGATCTCCATAATGGTGCATCTGTTGTCTTAAGATCATACTCAATGCTAAACACATAGTTCTGCATGGCATGGTTTAGGACAATACTCATCCCATCCTTCAAGAATCTACATTACAACCCCAATAGTTGTGTGCATCTCAACAATGATACACTAGGATGATTGTATGTATCCTCCTTGAAAAATTCAAGGCTGCTCAGCATAGTAATAGTTTGTTGCTTCAAATCAGCAATGTACTTTGACCCTAGGTCATGCAATGGTACATTCCCACAATCATTCATATGATGTGCTGAAGTAACATAAAATGGAAACATGTGCATACCTTGGTAAATCTTGGGAACATATTGTATTGCTACAAGGGTTCCTTCCTCTAGTGTGATGGATTCCCCAACTACTAATGATGATGGCTGCTCTTCTCTGGCTGCATCTGTGCTGGTACAAGTCTCCTCCTCCTCATGCATCTCCATAATGGTGCATGGGACTCTAGATGTGAAGAGATCAAGACCACATTGCAAAGATGCAAGTGTTCCTTCTCCTGATGAAAGTGCTCCTGCAACACACTATAATGTATAAATGAATGGATCCATGGGATGCATTTAACTATTATTGCTTATATTTCTGAAAAATGTGTTTTTAGTGCATGTATTGCTGCATTTCCCCATTTGGGAATATTATAGTGGTATCATAGCATAATCTTGGCTCAGCTTGTGAGTTTTTAGAAAATATGCTATAAGAAGAAGAAGAGAAGGAGAAAGAGATCCGAATGATGGGAGGAATGAGTTTCATCTCATCTCTTTTCAGATCTAAGAAGGACCTCACCGAGGAGTTCAAGCAAAGAAAAATGGAGAAAAGAAGTGAAACCACATTAGGGTTTCAAGATGAGGAAGGTCCATGTACTTCCTATCAGCAAAAAGAAGATCTAGTATTACATAGAGCTCCAAAGAAACATACTATGGCCTTTTCTTTTGAAGACAAGAGGCACAGTGATGGAGAACACTTAGATCATGAGATTCTAAGTGAGTATATTACATAATATAAGTCTCAACCTAGAGCTCTCAAGGAGAATCTAACTCTCGCACAGCTCATTCAGATCAAAGAATAAAGGAGACCTTGTAGCAATAGAAGGAAAGAGGGAAATATATTTAAGTTGTCTACCTTTGATGGGTCATCCTCATGTATAGCAAGGGCTTGGGGAAGGATTTTGGATGCATTTTTCCTGCTACATCTAGTAGTAGAGAAAGAAGTTGTTGAGATTGCAACGCTGCACCTTGAAGGTGAAGAAAACATTTGGTGTTTCAACCATTTGAGTCATGCAAGAGTGACTGCATTCGCAAATTTTACTCAAAGTTTGATTAAGAAGTTTGACAAGAATAAATCAGAGAAGAATAAGCCTTCACCACCACGCTCAGCCAAATACAAAGGAGATATGAAACAAATCATGGTAGCTTAGTTAAAAAAGCCTCCCAAACCATAATAGTCCAAAAATCATGCAAAAAGAGAGGCTGCAACCATGAATAAAATTTGGAATACCCTAACAATGCTATTTTATTACTCCTGCAACAACAAGGTTGTACATCAGATCTAGAGATTCTATGTGCATAAAAATTTAGATCTATATTAGATCCATTTACTATACAAGCTCCTCTATAGAAACCCCTTGGGGTTTTCAACAAAACACCAAGTACAAATTGTAGATATGAGATTTAAGGCAGTATATCCACTGAAATATTCAGATCTAAGAGGTGGATTTGATCTGATATGAACAATAATATGACCTCCTCCAATATATCTCCAAAGTGAAGGGCAGATCCCCAACACTCAAAAAATCACCTCTCTAATGGTGTGCTGAACCACCCTGTAGCTGTTCCTTTAGAAATTACGTAGATCTGGATCTCTTCTGTGCTGTAGGGATCAAAATACAGTGGGCCTGATGCCAAGATCTAGAAATGAGGCTCAATTCCTTCAATATTCTCCTCCCAATGGAGTAGAAACCTTCTCCACTGAAAATGAACACTTAAATGGCCTAGATATGAAGATCTAGTCTCCACTTGTTGTAGCTTAGTGAAACAAACAAACCCTCAATAGGATCTACGCTATCAAAGAAAGGTGAAGCTTGGCCTTCAACCACATATTGGACAATGTGGTGCAATACTCCTCCAATAGCTCCTCAATGGAAGAGGTGGGATTCTCGATCAGGAACACCTTGTGCTAAACAACACTTTATCTTAGCTAAACAGCAAGAGAAATATATATGTCTAAATAGACCATATATTCAGAAAATCATAATCATAATATAACCTCATATAGCTACCATCCTCTTCCTTATGAACAATGTGAGCCTTCTCACCTTGGGTCCCACTCATTAGGGTTTCCATTGTCATGCAGTTAATCTCCCTCCAAAACTGTGTTATCCCATAATCAATGCCACTCCTTCATAACAACGCTATTGGATTTGGTCAACCTTGACTTAATCTCCATGCAATGCATCCTTCCATACTCAAGGTGGCTTTATTCTAAGGATCTAGACTGATCCATATTCGCACTGGGTTATCTCCATTAATGTTCCACTTCCTCCATACTAGCTTTGTTGACTTGGTCAAACTTGACCTTGTCCACATGCATTAGCCTTTGTTCATACATGAAGGTGTTTTATCCAGCTATGAATATGATCCCTTTTCCCATTAAGAGGAATTTTATTGCTACTAAAAATATTTATGGGCCTCCCTACCCATTTATTCATCTAACTATGTGTTAAGAGAAAAATTAATATTCCAATTGATGCATGCTAATTTAGGAATATTACACAAGATCCCTTCTTGAACTTTGTTTCTTCCTTTGAAAAGGATTGACAACGTTTTACAACAAACTCAAAAAAAAAACCTTGTATGATAGTGTCCACCTAACAATTAATAGTATGGGTCATATAATGGTCCAACTAATAAGGAGAAACCACATTCCATATGATCCAATACATGGTCCTATTTTGTCAACAATTTGGGCCCTTTGTCTCAAGGTATTTTTTCTTCTTTGGAAAAAGGACATAAAGAAGTTGTTCTAGATATTTCAAAATGGAGCACTCTTCACTTATGTTACTCTCCTTTACGCCACGTGATACGAATGCCAATTGTCATCTTCTTGACTTGGGCCTTCTTCTTTTGGAAATGTGACCCTTGACTATGCTATGAAAACCTTCCAAAACATTCTTAAATGATGGGAACTCCTCTTCATGTGTGAAGCTAGTGAAATGTGACAATTCATCCAAGATACCTCCAAATATTTGGTTTGTGCCTTAGGGAATGTGAAAGATACCCTTAATGGAAAAACGCATAAATATTTGTGGCTAAGTGCCATAAATGTGAGATGTTGCCACTTGTGAAATTGCGCTTCATTTTGATGCTCAAACTGACACCCTAGTTGTGCAAGGTTCACAATGTTTCACTTTGGGTCAGCTCAGGGTTGTTGGCACTGTCACCTTATCAACAAATCCTCTCACTTTTGATTACTTATTGAATCTTGGGGGTATTCGAAAGAGAAAATTTATGCGGTCTGTCATGTGACTAGATCACTAGTAATGAAAACCATATTTACATTGGATGGTTCAACATCTCGATGATCCCTGTCCTATTTACCAAAACTTTTGTATTAATTATTTCTTTAATTTCAACACCTCAAGAAGATATTGATGTTGTTTATGAGCTTATTTATGGTTCTTTTCTTTATGGAAACAATATTATCTCCAACCTTTGCAACTATCAGTTTTCACTTCTATCCCATTGGGGAAGTAGATTTCGTCGATGAATGTCTACACAAAAGCGACCCTTTGAGCCAATCATTCATGTTGCCGATGTAGTGCCCACATGACACAAACGTTTGATGGTATATCATATCCAAACACTCTATGATGGGTTTCATAGATACCCAAGCTATGACAATGAGAAAGATTCTATTGTTGAAGCATGGAATCAATGAAATAATTATATTATACCAAAGGAAATGGCCATCCACATAAGTTGTAGGCCTTTTCCTACTCTAAATAACCCTTCAGAGTTAGTGCCCCTAGATTTTATGTCATGTTTTCCCTCAACCAAGGATGGTAACATATGTGTTTTTGTTGTTGTTGATTGCTTCCTTAGGATGGGAATTTTGGAACCTTGTAAGAATATTTTTGCACACAAATCCACTCATAAGTTCATCTTCGAGCATATTTTGGTCCATTTTGGGTTTCCAAAGACCATATTTCTTGATAGGGTCGATAATAGGTTCCTTAGTATTTTTTGGTTTAACCTTTGGTCTATGATGGAGATTAAGCTTGACTAAATCCACTACCTTCCATCCCTAGATTGATAAATAAAAAGTAGTCAATAGGATTGTTATAGATGTATTTAGAGTAAAAAATTGTGAGAATCGACATATAGGTGTTGAAAGCCTTCCATATTTTCAACAGAAATTCGACATAACTCTTCATATTTCTATAAGCGAGAAGCCTTTTTAGGTGTGCTTGGGGTCCCAACAATTGGCAAAAATTGATATAGTTATATTCATGGTATAACACATGAAGATACCTCCTATACTTGGAATGAGGTAAGTAAATCAACCAATTTGAGGAACGTATCCGAAAAATGAAACAATGAGTTCATGATATTTTGTAGAAAGTTTCCAACTCCAAGTACAAGTAGATACACAATCCATTGGGTTCCACCTAAGTTTAAGGTTGGTGACGAGTTATGGTTGGACTTACATAAAGGGAAATTGAAAAATTCCTATAAAAATATCATACCAGGCAATTGACAAACTCCTATAAAAAGATCATACCACTTTGACACGAGTCTTACACCATCACTAAGGCTATGCGTGATCAATATTTTGAGAATAGCCATAAGATGATTTATATTACTTCAAAAATATATGTTATGATGATTTATACTTAATGGGGTTCATGTCTATAAAAATTACTTAAAAAAAAACAAGATGATGGAACCATTCACATTATGATATTCTACTTGAATGACATTAAATAACTAAACAAGATATTTTGAAAATTAACAGTTTTAAATTTTATTTTAATTTTTAAATTTGTTTTTAATTTTTAAAGTTTATTTTATATCACAACATGTGGATCATTGTGAGTAAATTTTTAAATATTACACCGCTCTAATATTATTTCTCTTATGACTAAATTTTTTAAATAATATGTAATATTCCTAAATTAGCTTACAGCTAATAGGAATATTAATTTTGCTTCTGAAGACTAGATGGATGAATAAATGGGCAAGGAGGCTCATGAATTGCTCAAGTATGAATAAAAATCCCTCATAGTGTGAAAAGGGATCATGAAATAACCAGTTTAAGCATCCACATGTGTGAACAAGGTCTAAACTATGTGGACAAGGTCAAGTTTGACCAAGTGAACATGATTTATTCTCAAAGAGTGGATCCTAAATAAAGTCAGCTCAATGTGAATGAAAATCAAGCTAACCAGTTAAAATGAAGACACCTTGAGTGTGGAAGAGGTTGATCACTTGACCAAATCAACCATGACCATATCTACAGTGCGGTCTAGATGAATTGAACCTCTTGGAGGGACAACACAGTTCTAGAAGGAGGTTTTACATGTGAAAGAGTTTAAACTAATGAAGTGGTTTAGGGTTTTGACAAGACTCCAATCTTATAAAAGGAGGAGGAGAGCAACAAGAGAAGGTTGTTGAAGATTATTATTTCTGAAGGTATTGTCTGCTTAGACATCCCTTGTTGGGTCTTCCTGTTTAGGAATCCCACCTCCTTCCTTGAGCAGCTCTTGGGAGAGACTTGTGCTATCTTGTCCACTATCAGGCTTGGGCCAACCTTCACCTTACACCTAAAGTGCTGACTATATTGTAAAATTTGGGTGAATCATTTTTATAAAAAAAAAGGAAATTGGCGAATTTTTTTTTGGAAAAGTCATGGAAAATTAGCCCATCTGCAAATATTAGCCCCTAAAATTTTCCATGGTTGGGTTGACCTTGTGAGTTGCAGCAGTGGAAGACACTAGATATGCTCATATCTAGCTTATACTAGTGGCTCTTCTTGTTGAACCCTTGGTTAAAATGAGATGGGGGGTGAATCAGTTTAATGCAGTCATGGTCTTGTAAAAATTTCTTTTACACTTATTTACATCTTCATTTTTTGATCAACTTAATATTCAATGGAACAAAAATCTTAATAAGTGAGCAGCAGGTATTAAGCAGATTAAATACAGAATATCAACACATAATAATCATGCATATAGAAAAAATATATAAGTGGAAACCCAGAAGGGAGAAAACCACATCTTATTATTGTTGTGATGCAAAGGCAAGCTCCAACTCCCTCTCACCACTGATTTTTTGTAGGCTCCAACCTACAGGAGGCTACTACCTCAATTATGCAAGCTACAACTTGCAAGGAAGCTCCAACTCCCATCTATTTTCTACAGACTACAACCTACAGGATGCTTCTACCTCAGCCAGCTACAACTGGACATCTATCAAGCTACAAATTTATATGGAAGCACCAACTTCCTCACACTACTATGAAAACACATGCTGATTTACCTGGATATTAGCTCTATTATATTCCTTCTTCATTGTTGTCCTCCACCCTTCATATCTTCCTTTTTCCTTGGATCTTCACAGCTTCTCTGTCTGCTCCTTCTTCTTCTTACTCTTTCTCACTTCTTTCTTCATTTTTGTCTCCCTTTATGCATATGCTGGTAACATTATTTATAGAGATCACCTCATAATTGTTTGCATTCCACAGGGAATTCGAAATGAACAGGTATGACTCTTTGCCTTCCCCCTTCTCATTTTTTTGTCCAGTATATTCAGAATAATATAACAGAATGTGAATGTATATTACAGTGGAGTTTAGCTTTTCCTATGGATACTTTCCTTTGCATCACATACAATAAAAATAAATAAATCATTTACATTTACAGATACAATAATACATTTCACTCAACCCTTTCAGCTCTTGGTTCTCCATACATTTGTCTTTTCTGCTGTTGTCATTGTCTTTTCAGTTTCTGCTATTATAGTCTAGCTCTGCTGCATAACTGCTCATTTTTTCTGACTTGACCCATTCTATTGCGTTTCTAACAGTATCATCATATCTCCTTTTGCCCGACCATGCCTCTTTTTCTCGTGCCCATAGCGTTCAACTTTCACCACTCTTCTAAACATCCAGTTCTACCTTTTTCTCTGTGTCGGGTCCTTACCCAAGCCTTTCTACTCGTGTTCATACTTTCCTTTTTGTTTTACGTTATAATCCTCCTTTTTCTCTCCAAAATGATTTACAAAGTAAAATCCACATACTCCCGGACTTGAAATGCTTTAGGCTTCGGCTTTGATCTTTATCGCATCCACTCTCTTTATCGCACTTCAGCGTTTCAAACGTTCTTTGCTATATGGCTCCTTTTCTTTTCGATGCGATTTACAAAGGGAAATCACATACACCTGAACTTGAAATCTCTTAAATAATGGTTCTGATCTGCATCGCATCCAGCTCCTTTATCGCACTTTGTCCTGAGCTTGCGATGAGCGATATGCGATCGGGTCCCACTTGACTTTATCGTTACTTCGCATCGCAACTCACATGACTTCTAAGATTGTGTGATATCTCTCCTGAGCTTTGCGATCTGTGATATGCGATGAACTTCACATCACCTCCATCGCATCGCATTCATCGATCGCATCGCAATTTCTATAACTTACGAATTCTTATCACATAAGCATCGTTGATGTGTGATATTGCGTTGTGCCACCACGTGTCCATTCGCATCGGCACATCGCATCACTTCTATCCATCGCATCACAACTTTTCTCTTACGATCTTCACCCCTCTAATCTTGCGATTTGCGATATGCGGGCCAGGTCCATGTCATCTCCATGTCATCGTGCCACGTCACCTTGCCACATTATCACCACGTCACTGCCACATCATCTTTATTTATTTTCAATTTGTGGGGTCAGGTCCACGTCAGCTGCCACATCACTTGCCACATCATCCCCACGTCATTACATCACACTTCGTATTTTCTGTGACCACTGTGTTTGTGAAATTTTTCTCCTGCCCTGATTGCGATATGTGATCGTATCGCATCGCATCTCCTTTAATCTCATTCGTTTGTTTATGTTGTCCCGCTTTGTGACACTGGTCACACACCTTTTATCATTCCGCTCTTTATATATTGTTTTCTCTAAAACAAAGCATGTCAACAAAATGTATTAGCCCCACAATATGTATGGCACCGAACCTCAAAAGGCGCTCGAACTATTAAATTAGATTCACGGTACTGCGGAGGCACTCCTCGATACGAAAATATCATCGAGATTATGCTACCGCAGTGAATGACAGCTGTCGATCGGAGGCACCCCCTTGGGTTAATCATCGGACTGTTTGTGCCCCCTCGGTACCGTTGATCCCAGATAAAATTTAACCGTGCTTATACGATGTACACGAGGTTTAGCCTTTGCTGCTACCTTCGCTGGTCCCATAGCATATCCAACTTACCCTTCCTCTTTTCATCAAATCCAACGGTTGATAATTCATCGCACTCCACAACCGATTTATGCGTATATCCAACGAATATCACATTCCAAGATGCATAACATTTAACGTGCCTTTTTAACACCATCAGGTCCACACCTTTGTTAACCCCTGCGCAACTTCAGGTGTGAACACCGTTAGATCTCAATTGATCAAACAACTATCGCATTCAATTAACCCCGGCAACTTATTGCTCAAAATTCACGTGAAACTAGCGGTTTCGTGCCCGTGACGTGTCACAGTATTATTTGATCGTGTTCAATTTCAATAAAACCACTTACCATTCGAAGGCTGTGCGAAAACCATCTGTTGTTTTTTGAAACCACCTTCACTATTCACTGTGATGCTACTCACGGTTCCTCTGTGCCGTTGACTCCTAATTCCACATCTAATTTCTTTCGTTACACCTCCTCCGTATACTTGTTCAAACAAACCATTTCACTGCACTATGACTTCTCTTTTACTCCATCGTTCTTCTTTCACGATATCAATCAGTCTTCAAACCCTCTCTGGCATTCATTCCACGCATGGTTTAACATCTATAATCAATTTCTATGTTTCTTATCCATCATTTTCCATTACAGTAAAAACCACAAATGGGCAGCCGCAACTCACTGATACATTAACCCTGTGTGACATCCCTGTAACAATTCCATCTGAATCTGATCTACTCCCTTGTCTTGGTGCTGCTCTTTTGTGCTCCTTTGTCATCAATGACAATATTTCCAATAGTCTCCCCCTTTGGCATTGATGGAAATGCTCCAATGCTTCCTCCAGGACTTCCTCTGCTTGCTTTTCAGAAGACCCTTTCTTCTTTTGCTTGCTTCCCCCCCCCCCATTTGACATCAATGGCAAAGGGTTGAACATTTCCCAGTGTGGGTTCTGTCTTTTCATAATAATCTGATCTTGAGGACCTATTCCATGCACTGCTCTAGCTCTTTTTTGACAATTTTTATTGACTGCTCTCCCCCTGGAATGATGCTTTCTTATCTGATATTGACTATCACTTGACTTATGTTTTGATCATGTTTCTTGTATGCAGCCTTTTTTTTTATATTTCTGATCATGTTAGAGAGTAACATCTACAGACACTACCCCTAGTTTGTCGCTTAGATATTCAAATGGTTCTCTAGCAAGAGGTTTTGTGAATATGTCTGTTGTTTGTTCCTTGGTTGGTACATATTCCAACTTTACTAATTTCTGTGCTACTTTTTCTTTGAGGAAGTGGTACTTTATTGGGATGTGCTTTGTTTTTTAATGAAGTACATGATTTTTTAATATACTTATTGTACTTGTATTGTCACATTTGATAGAAATAGGTTCATCAATGTGTACCTTCATGTCTTGGAGAGTTTGTTTCATCCACATTACTTGTGTGCAACATGCTGCTGCTGCTATGTATTCTGCTTCTGCTATAGATAGAGAGATAGAAGTTTGCTTCTTGCTTAGCCATCCCACCAGACTTTTTCCCAAATAAAATGCACCTCCACTTGTGCTTTTCCTATCACCCACATAGCTGGCCCAATCTGCATCTATGTATGTTGTTAATGTGAAGCTTTTTCCTTTTGGATACCATAGGCCATAATGTGAAGTACCTTGTAGATATCTAAATATTCTCTTGATTGCAAGTAAATGATTTTGTTTTGGTGCTGCTTGATATCTTGCCATAAGTCCTACTTCCAACATAATGTCTGGTCTAGAAGCTGTTAGGTATAGTACACTTCCTATCATGGATCTATAAATTTTTTGATCTACATATGTTGATCCATCATTAGCACATAGTTTGCATCCAGTGATCATGGGAGTTGACACAGGTTTGCAGTCTTCCATTTGAAACCTTTTCAACATTTCTCTTAAGTATTTTTCTTGAGAAATGAATATTCCTATGTTCTTTTGTTGAATTTGAAGTCCTA
Organism: Pinus albicaulis; assembly: GCA_034641835.2. NCBI lineage: Eukaryota > Viridiplantae > Streptophyta > Pinopsida > Pinales > Pinaceae > Pinus > Pinus albicaulis. The sequence continues at coordinate 821,698,126 of CM076569.1, forward strand.
AATAGAATGTGAGCTCTCCAATCATTGATATCTAAAACTCTGATTTAATTTCTTCAGCAAATCCTTTTGCTAACTCATCTTTGTTGCTTCCAAACATGATGTCATCTACATACACTAATACAATTAAGAGTTCATTTTCATTAGCCTTTATGTACAAATTGTTGTCTACTTCTCCTCTCTTGAATCCTTGTTTTTGTAAGTATTTTTCCAGCCTTGAATACCATGCATGAGGAGCTTGCTTCAGACCATATAAGGCTTTCTTTAATCTGCACACATAGTCATGTTTATCTGTTAATGTGAATCCTTTCAGTTTTTCCATGTAGACTTCTTCCTCTAGATCTCCATTCAAGAAGGTAGACTTCACATCCATTTGATATACCTTGAAATCTTGATAGCATGCAAAGGCAAAAAACATTCTAATTTCTTCCATTCTGGCTACAGGGGCAAAGGTTTCATCATAATCAAGACCTTCAATTTGTGAATATACTTTGCATACAAGTCTGGATTTATTTTTGATTACCTGCCCTTGTTCATTCATTTTATTCTTGAATATCCATTTCGTGCCAATGAAATTTTTCCCAGTGGGTCTTGGAATTAATTCCTAGGTATTGTTCTTCTCAATTTGGTCCAGTTCTTCATTCGTAGCATTTACCCAGTTTTTGTCTTTGTTGGATTCTTCGAACTGCTTTGGCTCTATTTGAGATAGCATGGCTAGGTATACTTCTTCTTTCTATTCAACAAGTTGTCTTCTTGTCTGAAGTCCCACACTCTTGTCCCCAATGATTTGATCTTCTGGATGGTTCTTTTGAGAGTGTCTTGAGGGACCTTTTGAGTTTAATTTAGTATCTTCTGTTGTCTTGCTCAGTTCATCATTATCTTGGTTCTCATCCTCATGATCATCTGGAGGATTTCTGCATCTTGTGCTTCTTGTTCTGTTTGGTAGATCTTCATCAAATCTTACATCAATGCTTTCCACAATTTTGTGCAGTCTTTTGTTGTAGCACCTGTAACCCTTACTCTTGGATGTATATCCTAAAAATATTCCTTCATTAGCTCTTACATCTAACTTTCCCATTTTTTTATCATTATTTTTTATGAAACACTTGCTTCCAAATACTCTAAAGTGCTTGATTGATGTTGGTTTACCATGCCATAATTCATAAGGAGTATTATCAAAATTTGGTCTTAGATGGGCTTTATTGAGAATATGAACAACTGAGTGTACTGCTTCTGCCCAATAGGTTTGGGGAATGTTACTTTCTTGCATCATGGCTCTTGCAATCTGTTATACTGACCTGTTTTGTCTTTCTTCCACTCCATTCTGTTGAGGTGTACCTGCAATTGTAAACTGTTGTTTTATTCCATGTTCATTGCATAGGTCTGCAAAAACATGGTTTGTGAATTCACCTCCTCTGTTTGATCTGATGCATTTTATTTTGCATCCTATTTGATTTTCTGCCAATGCCTTGAATATCTTGAATTTCTCAATTGCTTCAAATTTATATTTGAGAAATGCCACCCACGTCAATATGGTAAAATCATATATTATTAGCATGAAATAATATTCTCCACCAGGTGCATTAGTTCTTGAAGGTCCACACAGGTCCATGTGAACAAGCTGAAATGACCTACTTGTAGATAGTTCATCTTTGGTCTTGAAAGATGTGTGGGTCTGTTTGCCCAATTGGCAGGATTTACATATGGTATTTAAAGGCTTCTTTATTGATGGCATATCTCTGACTGCATTCTTCTTGCTCATACTGGTGATGTGGTAAAAGTTTAGGTGTCCCAATCTTCTATGCCATAACCATGATTCATCAGGTTTTCTTATGTGGCATGTGTCATTCTCTTCTTCCACTATATAGACATTACTTTTTGTTCTAACACCTTTGATCAAGGTCTTTCCTGTGGTGCTTGATCTTACCTCACAATCTTGGGCTCTGAAGAGGACCTCACAGCCTTTATCACACATTTGACTAACACTTAGCAGATTGGCTTTCAACCCATCCACAAATAGTACATCTTGAGCCTTTCCTCTTCCATTATTCAGACTGACTGAGCCTTTTCCTTTGATTTTCCCTTCTTTATCATTGTTGAATGTTACATTTCCAGATTTATTTTCATCAAAGGTTACAAACTTTCTTCGATCTCAAGTCATATGCTTTGAGCATCCACTGTCCATATACCATTGGCTTTTCTGATCTTGAGCTATTAGAGCCAGGTCACACTTACTGAAGGCAACTATTTTTTTGGCACCTTTTCTGAGAAGATGGACCACATTCTTTGAGAGGAAATTTGGAAGACATGAGTCCGATTTTATGGCATACAAAGCATTTGATTATATTTTTAAATGGATTATGTGTACGAGTGAACTCTCCATTGTTCATAAATCTTCTTGGGGTTTTGAACATAAATTTTTGTCCATATGTTCTGCACTCCATGGCTTTATGGCCAAACCCCTTACAACAAAAAAAATACCCATGGAAACAATTAGTGTACCTAGTGAAGGGTTTTCCTCTCCATTTGTTTGCTTGAGGTAGTCTTTTCAATTTCTGCATCTTTTGCTGGTTGAAATTGATTATCTTTGTCTGAATGTATGCAGTAATATGTCCCAGCTTGTGGTAGACAAAACAAGTGATATTTCTCATAGGAGGAAAGAATCTCTTTTGACAGCTTCCGAATTTATTCAATTCATATTCAGGATTGTAAGAGCCTTTTTCAACTAACTGTTTCTTCATTTCGTTCTTTGTCTCTTGATGTTGCTACTTGTTTCTGTTTGTTTTGTCACACAACAAGTTCTTGCTGGCTTCTGCTTCTGTAGTTCCTTTTTGAGCTGCTTCATTATCCTTTACAGCTTTTACAAAAATGATATTCTTGTTATCTTCTACCTTGGACTTACTGGTTTCTCCTTCATATCCTATCCCAGCCTTTAAGAGAGGATACCTTTGAGCATTAATAATCTTGTCCAAATGTTTAGTGATTGTCATTCGAGGAGTGTTCATTGATAATTCCCTTTGGGTGTTTTCTAGTTTCTTTCTCATACCACTTCTTCTTCCAATTTCTCTTGCTCCTGATGTTTATTTTTAATTTTCTTTAGCAGAATGTCTTCCACCTTCTTAGCTTCTTCAAGTTCTACTTTCAATTGAATGAGGTATTCTGAATTTGGTACCTCTTTTACACATTTGAGAAGAATGTCTTTCTGTTTTCTGAACTTGAGTTTAAGTCTGTCTATTTCCTCCAGGGCACTTCTTAGCTCCCCCTCAAGATCTACCTCACCTTCTTCCTCATCTTCTAGAAGGAATCCTTTAGACTCGTCCTTGGCCATCAACACAAATTCAGAGGTTCCTGTTTCATTTGAGGATTCATCTGAGCTTTCAGATGCAATGCTATCTTGTTGAGCATAAAATGATCTTCTATTGAATCTCTTCCCTTTCTACCAGTTATTTGTTTTGGTTTTCTTTGTCTCTTGAGTCTGATTCTTTGTTTTCTTAAGAGGACACTTCGATGCATAATGCCCAACGCTTCCATAGTTAAAGAATTTAAGTGGAAGTTTAAATTTATACTTGCCTGAGCCTCTATCCAATCTTCTAAAAATTTGGCCTCTTCTTCATCAGAGCAGGAGCATGTATCTTCTTTTTCTTCTTTTCTCTTCTCTGTCTTAAAGGTTGCCTCCCTCACATTTGACTTCCTCTGTGGAAGTCTCATCTCATAGGCTGTTAAGTTTCCAAGTAATTGGTTCATGGTTAATGTTTCCCAATCAGTTGTTTCTTCTATGGAAGAAACCTTGGGGTTAAACCTGGATGGTAAAGATCTCAATATATTTTTTACAATTACACATTCTCTAATGGTTTATCCTAGAGCTTTCATGTTATTTAAAATTTCTGCAACCCTTAAGAAGAAGCTGGCAACATTTTCTTCTTCATTCATTTTTATATTTTCAAACTGGGCTTTATAGACTTACAACTTGGCAGCCTTCACCTTTTTATCTCCCTCATGGATACTTTCTAATGTATCCCATATTTATTTGGCAGTATTTTTGTGCATTACTTTGATAAATTCTGCCTCACACATACCACTTAAGAGAGCATTCATGGCTTTGGCATTAGCTATAAAATATTTTTTGGCTTCTTTCTCTGTGTCATATTCCTTTGGGGCATATCCCAAATCCACCGTAGCCCAAACTTATATTCCTAGAGACATTATGTATGTCCTCATTCTTATTTTCCAGAAGGCATAGTTTGTGCCAGTAAATAGAGGGGCTTTATTTGTTGAGCATCCTTCTAGACTAGTCATCTTGGGGACCAAGGATCTCCTTCCAGTTGTTAAACTAATACAGAAGGAACCTGCTCTGATACCAATTGTTGAACCCTTGGTTAAACTGAGAAAGGGGTGAATCAGTTTAATGCATTCATGGTCTTGTAAAACTTTCTTTTACACTTATTTACATCTTCATTTTGTGATCAACTTAATATTCAATGGAACAAAAATCTTAATAAGTGAGCAGCGGGTATTAAGCAGATTAAATACAAAATATCAACACATAATCATCATGCAAATAGACAACAGATATAAGTGGAAACCCATAAGGGAGAAAAACACATCTTATTATTGTTGTGATGCAAAGGCAAGCTCCAACTCCCTCTCACCACTGATTTTCTGTAGGCTCCAACCTACAGGAGGATACTACCTCAATTATGCAAGCTACAACTTGCAAGGAAGCTCCAACTCCCATCTATTTTGCAGACTACAACCTACAGAAGGCTCCTACCTTAGCCAGCTACAACTAGAAATCTATCAAGCTACAACTTGATATGGAAGAACCAACTTCCTCACACTACTATGAAAACACATGTTAATTTACCTGGATATCAGCTCCGTTATATTCCTTCTTCACTGTTGTCTTCCACCCTTCATATCTTCCTTTTTCCTTGGATCTTCACAGCTTCTCTGTCTGCTCCTTCTTCTTCTTACTCTTTCTCACTTCTTTCTTCATTCTGTCTCCCCTTATGCATATGCTGGTAAAATTATTTATAGATATCACCTCATAATTGTTTGCATTCCATAGTGAATTCGAAATGAACAGGTATGACTCTTTTCCTTCCCCCTTCTCATTTTCTTGTCCAGTATATTCAGAATAATATAACAGAATGTATATTACAGTAGAGTTTATTTTTTCCTATGGATACTTGCCTTTGCATCACATACAATAAAAATAATTAATTCATTTACATTTACAGATACAGTAATACATTTCACTCAGCCCTTTCAACTCTTGGTTCGCCATACATTTTTCTTTTCTGCTGTTGTCACTGTCTTTTCAGTTTCTGCTGTTATAGTCTAGCTCTGCTGCATAACTGTTGATTTTGTCCAACTTGACCCATTCTATTGTGTTTCTAACAGTGTCATCATATCTCCTTTTTCCCTACCATGCCTCTTTTTCTCGTGCCCACAGCGTTCAACCTTCACCGCTCTTCTAAACATCCGGTTTTTCCTTTTTCTCTGTGTCAGGTCCTTACCCAAGCCTTTCTACCCGCGTTCATATTTTCCTTTTTGTTTTATGTTATAATCCCCCTTTTTCTCTCCGAATTGATTTACAAAGGAAAATCCTCATACTCCTGGACTTGAAATGCTTTAGGCTTCGGCTTTGATCTTTATCGCGTCCACTCTCTTTATTGCACTTCGGCATTTCAAACGTTCTTTGCTATATCGCTCCTTTTATTTCCGATGTGATTTACAAAGGGAAATCACATACACCCGGACTTGAAATCTCTTAAATAATGGTTCTGAGCTACATCACATCTGGCTCCTTTATCGCACTTTGTCCTGAGCTTGCGATGAGTGATATGCGATCGGGTCCCACTTGACTTTATCGCTACTTTGCATCGCAACTCACATGACTTCTAAGATTCATCTATCACATCACAAGTTATATAACTTACGAATTCTTATCACATAAGCATCGTCGATGTGTGATATTGCATTGTGCCACCATGTTTCCCTTCGCATCGGCACATCGCATCGCTTCTATCCATCGCATCACCACTTTTCTATTATGATCTTCAGCCCTTCGATGTTGCGATTTGCTATATGGGGGCCAGGTCCACGTCATCTCCATGTCATCGTGCCACGTCATCGCCACGTCACTTCCACGTCATCTTGCCACATCATCTTGATTTATTTGCAATTTGTGGGGTCAGGTCCACGTCAGCTGCCACTTCACTTGACACGTCATTACATCGCACTTCACATTTTCTGTGACCATTGTGCTTGTGCAATTTTTCTCTTGCCCCGATTGCGATATGCGATTGCATCACATCGCATCTCCTTTAATCTCATCCATTTGTTTACGCTGTCCCGCTTTGTGACACTGGTCCCACACCTTTTATCATTCTGCTCTTTATATATTGCTTGCTTTAAAATAAAGAATGTCAACAAAATTTATTTTCCCCATGATATGTATGGCACCGGAACTCAAAAGGCGCTCGAATTATTAAATTAGATTCACGGTACTGCAGAGGCAGTCCTTGGTATGGAAAGATCATCAGGCTTGTGATACCGCAGTGAATGACAGCAGTCGATCTGCGGTCAACACTCAACGGGTAGGTCAACTGCGGAGGAACCCCCTTGGGTTAATCATCGGACTGTTTTGCCCCCGCGGTACTGTTGATCCCAGATCAATGTTAACCATGCTCATACGATGTGCACGAGGTTTAGCCTTTGTTGCTGCCTTCGCTGATCCCACAACATATCCAACTTACCCTTCCGCTTTTCATCAAATCCAACGGTTGATAATTCATCGCACTCCACAACTGATTTATGCGTATATTCAACAGATATCACTTTCCAAGATGCATAACATTTAACGTGCCTTTTTAACACCATCGAGTCCACACCTTTGTTAACCCCTGCGCAACTTCTGGTGCGAACATCGTCTGATCTCAATTTTTGATGATCGAAAGGCTATCGCGTTCAATTAACCCCGACAACTTATTGCTCAAAATTCACGTGAAACCGGCGGTTTCACACCCATGACGTGTCGCAGTCTTATTTGATCGTGTTCAATTTCAATAAAAGCACTTACCATTCGAAGGCTGCGTGAAAACCATCTATTGTTTTCTGAAACCACCTTCATTGTTCACTGTGATGCTACTCACGGTTCCGCTGCACCATTGACTCCTAATTCCACATCTAATTTATTTCGTTACACCTCCTTTGTATGCTTGTTCAAACAAACCATTTCACTGCACTATTACTTCTCCTTTACTCCATCGTTCTGCTTTCACGATATCAACCAGTCTTCAAACCTTCTCTGGCATTCCTTCCACACATGTTTTAACCTCTATATTCAATTTTTGTGGTTCTTATCCATCATTTTCCATTACAGTAAAAACCCCAAATGGGCAGCCGTAACTCACTGATACATTAAACCTTGTGTGACATCTCTGTAACAATTCCATCTAAATCTAATATGCTCCCTTGTCTTGGTGCTGCTCCTTTGTGCTCCTTTTCCATCAATGACAATATCTCCAACACTTCTCAGTGAGTGTGTCTTTTAACCTCCTGGAAGAGTGCATTAGCTAATTGTGCTTCAGATCCAGACCTTGGAATCAGGCCAAATCATTCTCAGAGCCTACAGTGTATTTTCTCTCCCTAGACTGCGTTATTTGCAAAGGAGAAGTTGCAGGGTGTTTTGTCTGCATTTTGGAGGAGAGATCTCCGGTGTTAGGATTCTTCCTCTCACTGTGGTGATCCATGGATTGGCCATCCAATCCATGTTTGTTTCAGATATGATCTGATGTCCCATTGTATTATTCAGAAATTTCAGAATCATTCTGCAGATCTACAACCTTAGACCTCAGATCTACTCTTTGTGCTTCATGTTTTGCACAAAACCCCAAGGGAAATGTATAGATGAGAATTTCTTGTACACAGATATGTATTAGATCTAAATTTTTATGTATAGATCTTTTCTAGATCTGAGGATTAATAAACTGCTACTTCAGCCCCTAAAAATAACGTTGTCATGTTTATGCAGTCTTTTCTTGTGGTTGTAGCACCTCATTTCTGAGAATTTTTCCTGTATAGTCTCATTCTTTCTCTTGTACAATGATGGGCTGTAATGTAAATCTGATTTGCTGTTATAATACTGGTCTTTGACCCTCCATATTAGCATATTTTTTTGCTTTAGTGGATCTACATTATTTCTGAAGCAGTCCTTTGCATATAGCTGTAGCCCCTCTCTTTGGGTGATTTTCAGCTAGACTAGTTTTTGGGAGATCTGTTTAACCCACCTATTTTCATTTGTTTTTTATCTTCTTTTGGATTTAGATATTAGATGAGCTTATCTAAGGGATCCAGGAGCTGCAAACTCATTTCTATGCACATAATTCTCAGGAGTGCATTATTTCAGTAGGCTTGTTGAGCTGTTCCAGATTTGGAATATTACAATGGTATCAGAGCAAGATCTTTGGCTCAACCTGTGGGCTTCAATCCAAAGTGATATAAATCAAGGAGAAAGGTCAGAATGATGAAGAGGATGAGCTTACTCTCATCACTTTTCAGATTCAGTAAGAACCTCTCCAAGGAGGTTGAACAAGAAGAAGAGAGAAGGAGCAGTGAAACTCCTAGAGAATTTCAAGAGCAAGAAGATCTTCCGATCAGATCTACAAGATCTATACATGAGGAAAGTTTTAAATCCTCATCTCATGGATATGTGCACTCAGCCATATCACCAAAGCTTCAACGTTCTGTCAATAATTTCTTCATGAAGAGGAAGAAAGGAGATGTACCCGAGAAGGAGACTCTTGGTGAGTATTTGCGGGAATATGAAGCTCAATCTAAGGAGTTCAAAGATAACTTGAACTTCCAAGGGTTCTGCAAGATCAAGGAGAACAAAGGCACAAAGGAGGAGCAGCCCGGAGTGAGTAGATTCCTTCTATCTACTTTTGATGGGTCACCTAAATGTCCAGTTAGGGCTTGGGTGGAGGAGATAGATAACTTTGTGCAACAACATCAATTTTCAGAGATTGAAGCCATCAAAGTAGCAGCACTGTATTTTGAAGGTAAAGAATATTCTTGGTGGTTATTTGAGTCTTTTTCCTTAAGGAATGCAAATACACCTACTGATGCAAATTTTATTGCAAGATTGATAAAGAGGTTTGATGAAGCTCCATGTGTAACATCTTCTGTTGCCACTATCAAACCATATCAAACAAATATTTTGCATGTGTTGGGAGGGTATATGAATCCAACTCCATTTCTAAAAACCATGGGAGAAGGTGTAATTTTGTTTGATGCCTTGCCAAGGGAAAGATCTCCTTTGGATGAAGGGCTCTCTTCTCAAGAGGAAAGCATGAGGATTCCTCCTTCAATATATGACCAAGATCTAAGGTCTCTTGTTGATGATGAGGCAATTTTAGTTACTGAAGAGGAGGAGAGGCATGTAGGAGATAGCGCAGTCATGACAATGGCACCTCAAGCACCTCATGAAGAGGAGGATGGATAACTTTCTCCAAGGAAAGAAACTCTTGCACTCTTGCAAGAAGTTCCAAAAGGCCTCACACATAAAGCTCTTGGCATAACACATGAGCAACATGTACCATCATTTTCACATGATAAGATCTTGAAGATAGAAGGAGGAAAAGAGGAGGAAGGGCATCACAAGATGAAGTGCATGTACCCTTCTCTATTTCAAATTTTTAAATAACAAAGAAGGCAAGAGGACCTATGCAATAAAGGTAGGGGGAAATCTATCCACCTACATCCACATCCTACTCTATGCCTTGATACCTCTTTACAAGGAGGCATTTCACCAGAAGGACCTATTGATTGGAGGGAATATAAAGTTTTCTCTCAACTATGGGCATCATTTGCATACTTGGCCAAGGAGGGAGCCTTGGGAGAAGCCAGCACAACGCAAAGAATCTCTCATGAATTCAGAAGGGAGGTGAGCAATCTCCTGAAAAGGGCATTGCTATCTCCCACTCAGTTATCTGCGCTGAGAGAGGAGAAATCAAAAGTCTATGATGGCATGAGCATGGGAATACATGGCAAATCCACAACTTTGGGGCAGCCCATGATATCTTCATTCACAAGGAAGATTTTTGAACATGGAAAGGGGATGCTAACCCTCTTGCATGCATGGGCCAAAATGAGGAAGTATTGGAAGACAAGGAATTTCTGAGGGGAAATTGATTTCCATATGCTTCAATCTTGTCTTGAGAAAGATCAACTGCAAATGAGGCAGAAAAGGGGAGATTATGATGCTCCAACAAGTGATTTTGATATCAAGGATGTCAAAGGAGGGAGCCATGATATGACAGGGGAAGCATTTCAGACCTCTACAGCGTTGTCATTTTTGGGGAGCCTAGAACCTTATTGGGAGTCCCATCTCATGATGGAATACTCCAAGGACCTTTTGACATGTGGGGTTCTTGAAGGGGAGGTGATGGATAAGAGGTTCAAGGTAGTTGATGGAGTCATCTATTTCTATAATCTTATTCTTTTGGTTAGAGACTCCAAGCTCAAGGAGAGACTACTAGATGCAACCTATGAGATCCTACTTTCCAAACCCACTGGTTTCATTAGAGCATATCATAATCTCTTGGGTAGTTTCATATGGGAAGGTTTCAAGGAAGAGGTGCACTCTCATATGAAGATGTGCATGTATTACTTGGTAGATGAGGAGGAACATAGCTCTTTGCAAGAGCCATCATTCACACCTCCTTACTCATTGAGTGTGAGAGGGAACTCATCCATGAGTTACCTCAATAATGTAAAACAAGTATATAGAGAAACTTGTCTTCCTGAATATTATGATGTATTTCCTTTATGCTTATATTTTTCCAACACTCATTTGCAGAACATTGCTCTAAGAGGGGGCACTATTTATGGTGAGTTTCATGGACCACTCAAGGCCATGAACGATGTTGATGTAGGGCATTCCTTGAAGGATATTGGAAATTTATTATATTCTTCATGGTGTGATTCTTTTACACCAACTCTGATGCACCTTCTCCAAGCATCTAGGAGGGATGGGGCAAAAAACAAGTGTTGGGAGAGGCACTTGTCAGCTCTTATTCTATGGAAATTAAGGTTAAAACTGCGCTGGTTGCACATGAGAGAACATCTTCCTTCTCATTTATCATACATGGAAGCTAGCATGATTCTAATCATGATTCCATATGTTGAAAATGTTCTTACTCTTGGGAACATGGTTGGAGGTGTTAGCCACCTATAAAAATTTGTCATATCAAATAGTGGCTAAATCTTTTTAGCCTTCAAGAAATAATTCTTGTCCAAATTGTGAGTTCTTGAAGTCTTATGATTATAACCACCCTTTGAATTAATCTTCACTACTGTTTCACTATTAGCCCTCAAGGACCTTGCTATTTATCAAAAGAAAAAATTGTTCATAAGGCTCCATTTTCCATTCCTTCACTTCACCATTTTACTCTTATGAAATCTCCTTTTTCCCTTTATCCCCTCCACAAAATTCCTCTTCCTCCTTTCATTTAACTTCTAAAGCACCGAAACCCATTTTTAACCTTGTATCTCCCATTTATTTGGTTTAAAAATCCCTCCTCTCACCTATTGGAACCCTTACTTAGCCTCAAAAACCTTTGTTTTTGGCCTAAAAATCACTGTTCTGCACTATATAGATCTTAGGCCCCTGAGGGCTTACTTCCTTAAGCTCTTCCCTCATATGACCTAAAGCCCCGCAATTGGGCGCTAAAAGGCCTAAAAAACCCCGTCATAACCTTACCTTTCCTCTATTTTCCTTTTCTCGACGTTATGGTCCTGAGCTAATCTGGATCGTTGATCTTTATAGATCAACGGCTATCGAGCCCCCATCTTTCCGCCCATTCACCTGCCTTTCCCTTTATCACTTTAAAAACCTTCGTGTTCTCTTCGATCCTAACCGTCCATCAAAAAGATCTGACAATTGGAATTAAACCCGATAACCCAGTTCTGCCGGGCCTACCATCCACCATATATAAAGCCCGCCCAATCTAATTATGACACCTGGCCCCCACTACATTCCTCGTCCGCACAACTTTCCCATCGCATTCTTTCTGCATCGTTGGATCTGGGTCCTCCGATCCAACGATTGACAATGTGTATCGCAAAATCTTTGCACCTAAAGTTTAACGCTTAAAAATTTTGTGAAATAGGCAGTATTAAAAAGCCACGTGTCGACTGATCTATGGAATCGTATTGCTTTCAGGAAATACCGCCTACCCCTCAAATGTTGTGCGAAAACCATTAATGGTTTTCCCGAAACCACCTTTCCCCAAATTCGCGCCATAATTCAAATCTTCACCAGGTTAGCTGTTTCTGCCAGGACGTTTTCCTCCACCGCTGCATTTCCCCATCCTCAAGCATTTTCATCACTTCCATCGAAACCTCTGAACACAGTTTTACCATGAATCACAGGGTTTTATAATAAGTTTTTGTGTTTTGCAGGATTTAATGGTGTTGTTCTGTATACTTCCACGGTCATAGTCAGGGGACTAATAAAGCTCCGAATGACGATTCTGAGGCCAAATCAACGGAGAAATGGGACTGCATATTTAACATCTACGTTAAAATAAACTGAATCATGATCTAGGGTTTAACAGAAGCCCTCCAATAGCAGAAAACCATATGTGAAAACAAAGAACAACAAAGGGTATCAGAATCAAGAAATTAATGTTAAAGGGTGATTAAAGCCAAATCTTGAAGATCAGAGTTTTAATCCACCGAATAAAGATTTAAAGACAGTGTTAAAGAATGAAGACTCGAAGAAGAAGATCAAGGCTAATTAAGCCTAAACACGGACCAAAAGAAAATTAAAAAGTGTTTTAAGAAAAAAACAAAGAGTTATATCAGTCGAAGGAAGCCTCCAGTACTACCACATCAGAGGCCATTTATCCTCTTCAGCTACCAAAGTGCCACCTGCAGCCTCAATAAATCAAAGGAAGGCATAGTAATTGCCTTAGTCAGTGATATTTTTTGTTAAAGACAACCAGAGTTATTGCCAGCCTGTCTGAAAGAGTTTAAAGTCAACAAAATCTGCCAAGTAGCTAAAAATAAAATGAAAACCAATTAATACACGGAAAATATTAAAAATATTCTCTATTGAGCCCCTCAAATGCAGAGAAGCGTTAACTTGTATTAATTGAACCTAGAGACCCTTCCTTTTATTCCAAATCCTCATTTTCTTATAAAATCTCCTTGAGGAGCACATTGTTGGTTGTTGGACTTTGATGTAATACTTGCTGCTCAAAACTTTCTACATGTAAATAGTTCTCAGAGGTTGTTGAAGCTCTATTTGTAATCACAGAAGTTAGGCTGAGAAGAAAATTTGTTGCAGTACTGAAACATTGGACTTGAAGTATGTAACTGGATTGAAATCAATATACAAGTTGATTCATGGGATCCTGGTCTATACCATTGGTGATGTGCCTCTCATTGTACTTGTTTTCCTTCTTATTTTTTCCATAAAATTATCCATTTTTCTCTGATAAAGAACAGCAAATATAGAGCTAGGATTTACTCTTAGAAGTACCCTACTCTCACTGATAAGCTTTATCTTTATGTTTTCCTCCAATTGTGTATTTAAGAATGATTTAATACAGTCCAAACAGTCAAGGAATGTTGGTGAGCCCATGTCTTACTGTCTAAACTCTAAACATTGTTCTTGATGATTTTTTCATTACATGTTAAGTAGAGTTAAACTAGGAAAGTTTATGGTTTGCCCTGTCTTCTAGTTCTTTCTCCAAAGGTTGTTTGAAAGTTTCCCTAAGAGTATGCTAAAAGCAGGCTATGATTTTAATGTATCTGACCTGATCTTAAGCTGCATTTTTTTTCTTATCTATTTTCATCCCTTCTAAAAGTAGTCTAATGAGATTACTGGATTGTTGTCTGATAAGTTAGCTTTAGTACAAGCTTGTCCAAAGAAGTCTATGGTTAGCCCTGTCCTTTGGCTGGTTTCAAACAGTTACTTAAAAAGGATTTTCTTGTTTGGAAAGTTGATAAATCCTTGTTGAAATTATTGGGTTTTTCCACCTTCACAACACTTTTAATGTTCCACTCCATCATTTAATCTAAAGGATCTTTTGATATAGATGACTTGCCCCATGGACCACTCTTGAAAACTTTTGTACAATTAAAACCTTTTATGACTCCATAGCCCAATGGATTAAGTGTTGTTTCATACCTATCCTATCAGCTGAATCTTGTTTTGATTATTCACACCTTCACCCCTCTGAAACCCTTTCATTTTCAGGACTTTCCACTCAATTAAAAATCACATCCAACCAAACAAACAAAAACCCTTGTTCTTAATAACTAGCCTAATATCATATTAAAACCTTAAAAGATAAATCAATCTTTGCACTTATAGAGAGATCCCTCTCTGGATTTAGGAGGGCTAGATCCTAGAAACCCAAATTGGTTCAAATGTAGGCTCTGCAGCATTTATTCTTGCCACTCTACTAAATTACAGAGACACTAACATTTCTGGCGACCATACTGGGGACTTCTGAAGTAATAGATAACTTCACAATTCAAATAATCCCATTTTTAACAAATGAACCAAGTGTCTGCCTAGAGTGGTTTTGATTGTTGATGGTGAACAACTTTCAAGCCCTGAAATCAAGTAAAAACCCTTCACCTGGTGACTCCACTGAAGATCAGTAGGCCTACTGATTTTCCTTGGTTTTCCAAAGACTCCACTGGGAAACCCTTTACTATCATAACATCATTTAAAACTCAGTAAATAAACTTTGAGGATTAAGTTTTCTTTGTCAATAGACTAGTTTGCCTCTTAAATAGTGTCATATTTGGCTAAAATTTTCTAAATAGTGGGTCTAAAACACAACATTGTGGCTTCAAAAATAATTCATACTAGGAGCCATCCCGACCCAAATCCTCCTGAGATAGTTGACAATCCTGAAAGAATTCTTAGGAAATCTCCTAAAGTTAAAAATCCAACTATTATCAGACCAATTTTTAGAGCTAATTCCTTTCCTGAAAACCTTACAGCCCTACAAGATTCACAAGCTGACTTAAGAAACCCATTCAGAACTAGGTCACTTGATGATATAGATCTGATATATTTTGAGTCTCCACCTTCATCCCAAGATAGAGGTGAACATCATGGTAGCAGAGAAACTACCCCACCTGATTTACATTTCATGCATAATTTTGGTTTCTCTCATCCTAGATATTCCCAACAGCCTCTTTTTGGACCATCCACTTCTTCTATCCATACACCCACTGTTCAAACCACCCCATTCCATCAACCCCCTCCACCTGTAAACCCCCCGTTTTTCCCACAACCTCCTATCATGGCAACATGGTATGCCCCTCTAGTCCTTCCTTTACCTTTAGTCAATTTGCCACAAGACTATCAGTCCAAGATAACATTATATGATGCCAGTAGTGCTACTACTACTTCACAACATGTGGACAAGATGAATGACTTTTTTGATAGAAATGAGATTGATGATGAAACATTCAAACTCAGATTTTTTGCTCAAATTCTAGGGGGAGAATCAAGAAAATGGTTCAAAGGCTTAACCCCTAATATTATTAATGACCTCCAAACCCTCCATCAGTCATTCTTAAACAAGTGGGAAGTTAGAAAAAACCCTCTCCAAATACTTTTAGGTTACAACATTCTCAAAAGAAACATTGGGGAAAGTGTTCAAAATTATTGCACTAGATTCAATAGTGTGTATAATGCCCTACCCCCATAATTGAAACCTCCACAAGGCTCAACTTTAGCCAAATTTCCTGAAGGATTTGATCCTGAAATGGCATATTAACTAAGAGAAAGACATCCCTTAACCCTGGAAGACATGCAAAAGGGAGCTCTTGCTATGGAAGTAAATTTGATTGAGAAAAGAGCGAGGATGAGGAATGAAAAGAAAGTATCACTTAGGGAGGAATCTGCACCCTCCACATCTAGCTCTAAAATGGAAAGAATGATGGAGGAAATGATGAAGAAGATGAGCATACTTGAGAGAGCACAATCTATAGAAAACCAATCAGCTCCCCAAAATAGAAATCAATCTCAAAAATCAAAACCAGAGCTGAAGAATAATGAAGGATGTTGTTGATTTTCAGATCTTAAGCCTTCACTGTTTTGCTTTAAATTTTCTGCAAATTTTAGTCTATGTGTAACTTGTTTTTATGCCATAGGCCACAACAAGTCAGAGTGCCTAAACCTGGTTTGGCTGCTTTTAAATTTCCTGTTTTAGAATTTAGAGAATAAAGATCTGTCAGACAACCTAATCCTGACAGATAGTAGTTAGGTAGAGAACTTACGAGTTCAACTGCTTAATCTGAACTCATGGAGAAAAAAGAGTAGACTTAGACTAGTTTTGTGTTTTCAATAAAAGAATAAATTGATTGATGAAAAGGTTTGCAAGTCCAAATGCACCTTCTGAAGAAAAAATGTTAGGAAGTAGGTTGTGTAGGTAGTTGTTTGGGAAATACTTTTCTGTTGATATATCAAGTTCTAAGTCATTTTGTTAGCAGCTGATAAAAATATTATCAAGGTGCAAGGCACTAATCAGCTTCCAGAGAAAATTGTCTAAAGTTCTTGACACCTTCAAGAAGATGCCATCCCCATGTGGATCCACTATTAGCCACCTATAAAAAAATTTCATATCAAATGGTGGCTAAATATTTTTAGCTTTCAAGAAAGAATTCTTGTCCAAATTGTGAGTTCTTGAAGTCTTATGATGATAACTACCCTTTGAATTAATCTTCACTATTTTTTCACTATCAGCCCTCAAGGACCTTGCTATTTATCAAAAGAAAAAATTGTTCATAAGGCTCCATTTTCCATTCCCTCACTTCACCATTTTACTCTCATGAAATCTCCTTTTTCCCTTTATCCCCTCCACAAAATTCCTCTTCCTCCTTTCATTTAACTTCTAAAGCACCGAAACCCATTTTTAACCTTGTATCTCCCATTTATTTGGTTTAAAAATCCCTCCTCTCACCTATCGAAACCCTTACTTGGCCTCAAAAACCTTTGTTTTTGGCCTAAAAATCACTCTTATGCACTGCATAGGTCTTAGGCCCCTGAGGGCTTATTTCCTTAAGCTCTTCCCTCATATGACCTAAAGCCCCGCAATCGGGTGCTAAAAGGCCTAAAAAACCCCGTCATAGCCTTAAATCTCCTCTATTTTCCTTTTCCCGACATTATGGTCCTGAGCTAATCTGGATCGTTGATCTCTATAGATCAACGGCCATCGGGCCCCCATCTTTCCGCCCATTCACCTGCTTTCCCTTTATCACTTTCAAAACCTTCCCGTTCTCTTTGATCCTAACTGTCCATCAGAAAGATCTGAGGATCGGAATTAAACTCGATAACCCAGTTCTATCGGGCCTACCATCCACCATATATAAAGCCCACCCAATCTAATTATGACACCTGGCCCCCACTACATTCCTCATCCGTGCAACTTTCCCATCGCATTCTTTCCGCATTGTTGGATCTGGGTCCTCCGATCCAACGGTTGACAATGCATATCGCAAAATATTTGCACCTAAAGTTTAACGCTTAATTTTTTTACGAAATAGGTAGTATTAAAAAGCCATGTGTTGACTGATATATGGAATCACATTTCTTTTGGGTAATACCGCCTACCCCCCAAATGTTGTGTGAAAACCATTATTGGTTTTCTCGAAACCACCTTTCCCCAAAGTCGCACCATAATTCAAATCTTCACCTGGTTAGCTGTTTCTGCCAGGATTTTTTCCTCCACCGCTGCATTTCCCCATCCTCAAGAATTTTCATCACTTCCATTAAAACCTCTGAATGCAGTTTTACCATGAATCGCAGGGTTTTATAATAAGTTTTTGTGTTTTGCAGGATTTAATGGTGTTGTTCTGTATACTTCCACGGTCACAGTCAGGTGACTAATAAATATTGGAATGATCATTCTGAGGCCAAATCAACGGAGAAATGGGACTGTGGATTTAACATCTACGTTTAAATAAACTGGATCATGATCCAAGGTTTAACAGAAGCCCTCCAATAGCAGAAAACCATCTGTGAAAACAAAGAACAACAAAGGGTATCATAATCAAGAAATTAATGTTAAAGGGTGATTAAAGCCAAAGCTTGAAGATTAGAGTTTTAATCCACCGAATAAAGATATAAATACAGTGTTAAAGAATGAAGACCCAAAGACGAAGATCAAGGCTAATTAAGCCTAAAAGCGGACCAAAAGAAAATTAAAAAGTGTTTTAAGAAAAAACAAAGAGTTATATCAGTCAAAGGAAGCCTCCACTGCCACATCAGAGGCCATTTATCCTCTTCAGCTACCAAAGTGCCACCTGCAGCCTCAATAAATCAAAGGAAGGCATAGTAATTGCCTTAGTCAGTGATATTTTTTGTTAAAGACAACCAGAGTTATTGCCAGCCTGTCTGAAAGAGTTTAAAGTAAACAAAATCTTCCAAGTAGCTAAAAATTAAATGAAAACCAATTAATACATGGAAAATATTAAAAATCTTCTCTATTGAGCCCCTCAAATGCAGAGAAGCATTAACTTGTATTAATTGAACCTAGAGACCCTTCCTTTTATTCCACCTCCTCATTTTCTTATAAAATCTCCTTGAGGAGCACATTGTTGGTTGTTGGAATTTGATGTAATACTTGCTGCTCGAAACTTTCTGCATGTAAATAGTTCTCAGAGGCTATTGAAGCTTTGTTTGTAATCAAAGAAGTTAGGCTGAGAAGAAACGTTGTTGCAGTACTGAAACATTGGACTTGAAGTATGTAACTGGATTGACATCAATATACAAGCTGATTCATGGGATCCTGGTCTATACCATTGGTGATGTGCCTCTCATTGTACTTGTTTTCCTTCTTATGTTTTCCATAAAATTGTCCATTTTTTCTCTGATAAAGAGTAGCAAATATAGATCTAGGATTTACTCTTAGAAGTACCCTACTCTCGCTGATAAGCTTTGTCTTTATGTTTTCATCCAATTGTGTATTTAAGAATGATTTAATATAGTCCAAACAATCAAGGAATGTTGGTGAGCCCATGTCTTACTGTCTAAACTCTAAACATTGTTCCTGAATGATTTTTTCATTACATGCTAAGTAGAGTTAAACTAGAAAATTTTATGGTTTTCCCTGTCTTCTAGTTCTTTCTCCAAAGGTTGTTTGAAAGTTTCCCTAAGAGTATGCTAAAAGAAAGATTTGATTTTAATGTATCTGACCTAATCTTAAGCTGCACTTTGTTTTTTTATCTGTTTTCATCCCTTCTGAAAGTAGTCTAGTCAGATTATTGGATTGTTGTCTGATGAGTTAGCTTTAGTACAAGCTTGTCCAAATATGTCTATGGTTAGCCCTGTCATTTGGCTGGTTTCAAACAGTTACTTAAAAAGGATTTTCTTGTTTGGAAATTTGATAAATCCTTGTTGAAATTATTGGCTTTTTCCACCTTCACAACACTTTTAATGTTCCACTCCATCATTTAATCTAAAGGATCTTTTGATATAGATGACTTTCCCCATGGACCACTCTTGAAAACTGTTGTACAATTAAAACCTTTTATGACTCCATAGCCCAATGGATTAAGTGATGTTCCATACCTATCCTATCAGCTGAATCTTGTTTTGATTATTCACACCTTCACCCCTCTGAAACCCTTTCATTTTTAGGACTTTCCACTCAATTAAAAATCACACCCAACCAAACAAACAAAAACCCTTGTTCTTAATAACTAGCCTAATATCATATTAAAACCTTAAAAGATAAATCAATATTTGCACTTATAGAGAGATCCCTCTCTAGATTCAGGAGGGCTAGATCCTAAAATCCCAAAGTGGTTCAAATGTAGGCTCTGCAGAGTTTAGTCTTGCCACTCTACTAAATTACAGAGACACCAACAGGAGGAGAGGCACATTGGTGGGATGTGTCCTTGGGGGAAGGAGTTCCCCACTCTTTTTTCACTGCATGCTTCAATGGGAGCATGAGATATTGTATGGAAACTATGATAGATCACTTGTCTCTTTGTTGAGTGAGCCATATGTTTGTTGGAAACATGCCTCTCATATGTATTGGGGAGGAGTTTTTATATGGATTTCCAAGCTGGGAGGTGATCCACTTCATTTGGATGATAGCATGGGGATGGGAGTCTTTCATGAATCATGAAATTCCCCATGATTGTCATCACTTCTATCTTGAGGAGTTCATGGATCAGCAAGAGGGTTTCCACCTAGACCTTCCATTTCTTCATGATGAGAGCCATTGGGTTTATTCACCAAGGGCCAACTTGCACATTAAGAAGGGACCATTGGAAGATAGAACTATTGCAGAAAATTCAGAGAAATGGTGGAGACTACTGGATGAGGAGGCCAAAAGAGAATAAGGGGAGATTTTGCGGCACCCTTGCAGTTGCTTGAGGACAAGAAACATTTGGGAGGGGGAGACTGTAATATTCCTAAATTACCTTATAGATAATAGGAATATTAATTTTTCTTCTGAAGACTAGATGGATGAATAAATGGCCAAGGAGGCTCATGAATTGCTCAAGTATGAATAAATATCCTTCATAGTGTGAAAAGGGATCATGAAATAACCAGTTTAAGCATCCACATGTGTGAACAAGGTCCAAAATATGTGGACAAGGTCAAGTTTGACCAAGTCAATATGATTTATTCTCAAAGAGTGGATCCTAAATAAAGTCAGCTCAATGTGAATGAAAATCAAGCTAACTAGTTAAAATGAAGACACCTTGAGTGTGGAAGAGGTTGATGACTTGACCAAGTCAACCATGACTATATCTACAACACAGTCTAGATGCATTGAACCTCTTGGAGGTACAGCGCAGTTCTAGAAGGAGGTTTTACATGTGAAAGAGGCTAAACTAATGAAGTGGTTTAGGGTTTTGACAAGACTCCAATCTTATAAAAGGAGGATGAGAGAAACAAGAGAATTTTGTTGAAGATTATTATTTCTGAAGGTATTGACTTCTTATACATCCCTTGTTGGGTCTTCCTGTCCAGGAATCCCACCTCCTTCGTTGAGCAGCTCTTGGAGGAGACTTGTTTTATCTTTTCCACTATCAGGCTTGGGAAAAGCTTCACCTTACACCTATAGCACTGATCCTATTGAGGGTTGGGTTGTCCTTGTGAGTTACAGCAGTGGAAGACACTAGATCTGCTCAGATCTAGCTTATACTAGTGGCTTATACTAGTACTAGATCCATGGATTGGCCATCCAATCCATGTTTTTCTCAGATTTGATCTACTGTCCCATTGTATTATTCAGAAATTTCTTAATCATTCTGCAGATCTGCAACCTTAGATCTCAGATCTACTCTTTGTGCTTCATGTTTTGCACAAAACCCCAAGGGGAATGTATAGATGAGCATTTCTTGTACACAGATCTGTATTAGATCTAAATTTTTATGTACAAATCTGCTCTAGATCTGAGGATTAATAAACTGCTACTTCAGCTCTTGAAAATAACACTGTCATGTTTATGCAGTCTTTTCTTGTGGTTGTAGCACCTCATTTCTAAGGATTTTTCCTGTATAGTCTCATTCTTTCTCTTGTACAATGTATGGGCTGTAATGTAAATCTGATTTTCTGTTATAATACTGATCTTTGACCCTCCATATCATCCTATTTCTATGCTTCAGTGGATCTACGTTATTTATGAAGCAGTCCTTTGCATATATTTGAAGCCCCTCTCTTTGGGTGATTTTCAACTAGACTAGTTTGTGGGAGATCTGTTTAACCCACCTAGTTTGATTTTTTTTTGCTCTCCTTTTTTATTTAGATCTTAGATGAGCTAATATAAGGGATACAGGAGCTGCAAACTCATTTCTATGCACAAAATTCTCAGGAGTAAGTTATTTCAACAGGCTTGTTGAGCTGTTCCATATTTGGAATATTACATAATATCACTCTAATATTATTTCTCTTACATATCTATCTATGAGAAGACCATTGAGGGTCGACTATATCTTTTCCTTTCCTATTTTATAGTCCTCTACCTCTGAATTCCATAACCCAAAATGTTCCCAAAAATAATTTATCTACATTTGGGGGATGAAATTGCCTCCGCCAATGCGAGGACACGGGGGTTGAGCCCACGACTCTTGCAATCGATCTCAATATTAAACCATACTCAAATGCAATCACATTGGAATATGAGGACACCCACATTGACAACAGTGCGGGATCATATTCGAACCCAACCATCATGGTTGTTGTGACAGTGTTTTTGCAAGAGTTAGGGCGAAACTTTGAACCGATATGGATTGAATAAAACTCCACTTCATGTTGCCATCAAGGATGGAACAAGAGGTATGCATTCAATATGCATGTTTATTTGTAATTTTCTACATGATTTTTGGGTGGTTATATATATATATATATATATATATAATTTGTATTTGATGGCCTCCTATTATCTATTACTGGTGTTGTTGATATCTATTGAGGATGTCACAAACATTTTATCTGTTTGAAGGGTTGTAGAAGCATTTGGGGACATTGAGCGAAGATTTATATATGAGGGGTTTCACCAAAAGGATCAAAACTCTTTTCTCTTATGTGCTAGATCCTATACTTCTTGGAGAAATTCTCCTTAATCATTGTCTTTCCTCCCAAAAGTCACATTCAATTGAAAACTCTCTTTCCTCACATTCCTGACATTCCTAAATTTTTCATAATTATTCGATCATGTTCAAACCCACTACGGAAATCACAAACAAAAATGGAATCGAGGGGGAACATTGCATCCATTAAAGTCGACCATTGGTTCACACCCTATTATATCATGTAAATTAAACTTAATGTACATATTTAAGTGATAACATGAGAGAAAATATTGAGTTTCATTGAATATATGGTTGGAGGTGAGGAATATAAGGTCGAAATAATGGAGCTCTGTGTACATGTAATATCCCAAATCTGGAACTGCTAGCAAGGCATGACTGGAAAACGCATTTTCTAGGAATGGCTGCTACAAGATTTGAAACCAAGACCTAGATCCCTTATATCAATGCATCTAAGACTGAAATCCAAGAGGTGGCTCAATATACATCCCTCTAGGTGGGTTAAAGAAGTCTCCCACACCTAGTTGTCTTCAAAAAATGCCCGGTGAAGGGACTTCAACAATACTTGAACAAGAGCTGGAACAACAACGTTATTTTATTAAGCCTAGGCACATCAAGATGAAAATAGCCAAAAAATGTGTATTATAACAGCAATTATATACAAATCCTTGAGGAAAGAGTCACTCAAGCAAAGAAATGCAGCCTCAAAAGGGACATGTACATGAAAATGGAGAAAACTGCTACACATGTATTTCTGCAGACTAAGAGGACGCATTTTATAAGAGGCACTGCTCCATATTACATAATAACAGAAATATATGACAATATATGGCTTAATAAATAAGGGGGAGCAAGCTCTCAACCCCTGGAAACAATAATACAACAATCTTGAGAAGGATTGGCTGAAATATACAAAAATGGCAAAATTCCGGAGTTGCAGTGTAGCAGCTACAACTGAGAAAATGAAACTGGATGGAGAAGACTGAAGATGTTGCATCTGATGTCAATATCTCCTCCAATGTATCTCTCAAGTGAAAGGTTGATCCTATCACTGAAGATCTCACCCTTCAATCAACAATTCAAAACCCCACAGCAAATGCTCAATGAAAATAATGCAGTTACTGAAGCAAACTGCATTGTAGGGACAAGGGAATGAGTTGGCCCAATGCCAAGATCTGAAATAATCTCCAATGGCTTCCAAACTGATCTCCCAAAGGAAAGAGAGACTCCTCCTCTGAAAAACAAGTGATGGAAGAGGTGTTGTGATCCCTCACTACAACACCCTGCAAAACAACATTATTCTACTATAGAAATAGCACTATCCTCGAGGAGGATGCTTGGCCTCAAGCCTGGATGTGAGGAAAATCAGTAAAACTCCTTCAAGAGTCTTATCAATAAAGGAGAAGGATTCCTAAATAGGAAATCCTTGTGCTAAGTAGCACAGAAACTTAGCTAAACAGTCAGGACTGCAAATAGTCTAAGCAGACAAGAAATCTATAATCATATGCATATCAAACAATGGCTGCCTTGCCCTCCTTTTAAACACATGAGAGCTCCCTCTCCATGGATCCCACTCTTCAGGGTTTCCTCCTTCAAGGAATATTCCCTCCTCTTTCTCTGTGCTGTCCCACAAGATGCTTTCCACCTCATACCTCTGAGCTGTTTGACTTGGTCAAACTTGGCCCAGCCTCTTTACAAATGTCTCCTTTCACACATGCAAGTGTGAAATCTAGTTCCATTGCTGATCCCTTTTCATACTAAGAGGGATTTCATCCATGTTTTTATTGTGTTTGGGCCTCCTCACCGAATTATTCAACTTATAAGTGAAATTTACAAAAATTAATATTCCAATTTATTGTAGGAAAATTTTGGAATATTACAGTCCTCCCCTCCCAAATGTTGCTTGTCCTCAAGAAACTGCAAGGATAGAACTGGAAGGTCTCCACCCAAGGCATGGATTCTGAAATGTGATGAGGAATATCTTCCCCATGTGGATCCTCCATCCCCAAGCAATCATCCAAACATAATGAGTCACCTCCCAACATGGAAACTCATGGCAATCTCCTTCCACCTTAAGCTCCGGAAATGAAGGTGGGCTGAAAATATGAATATGGTAAGCATCATAGCATACCCCATGTTTTCCTTCTCTCCACTTATGATAAGTGTAGAGTGTGTGCTGATCCTGGGCTATAAAAGTGAAGAACAATCCTCCAAAGAGTTCTCCTCCAACATTGAAGAACAAGCTAGCCCAAAATGTTCCATCTATGATGAATAGGACATGATCATCATAGATCATCCTAATGAGAAGTTTTCTGAAGGTTTTACATGATGATACATGATACAAACAATGTCTCAAAAGGACACAATGTAGTTTCATCCACTGCAATCTCAGAAAATAACATGGCAAGTAATATACAAAATCCATCACATCTACTAATGAATAGTAAATGGCTGAATGTATCAACAATAAATGATCAAGCACTTTCCCATGGTTATACAATGGATGACTATCAAGTCCATGGCCCACCTCAAAAGAAAAAAAATATGTGGATGTGGTGGCCATATCTCCTCCCATGCTCCCATTAGAACATGTAGTACAGAAAATGTGGGAATTCTCTCCCTTCAAAGACACATCCAACTCATGTGTCAATCTCATAATCATGAATTCCATAAAAATAAGATCCATATCAGCAAATTAAGTCATGATCAACAGAAAAATGAGGAAAATTCTGAAGGTTTCATGTGGTGCAAGAAGGTATCAATAGCCTCCTATGTGTGTACAGTGTAGTTTTACAAGCTGCTGCTTTAGAAAAGTACAAGGAAAAATGTTTCTTTTTACATGGTTAATCATGCATGTCTTCATATGGTAAATGTTTGAGTGCCAAAACTGAACATACATGTGATGATATAAAATTTTCCCAAGGCCACATAAAAGATGGCTTCCTCCATCATATAGTTGGGCCCAACAATAATCATGGAGAAAAGTGAAAAACTTGCCCTCTTGTGGAGCAATGCACTGCATAGGAATGGTAAGAGTATGGAAGTCAATACATGTAAAAACAAACTCCTTACCATATGCCGGAAGTAAGATGGTACATGGATCCATGAGTGAGTTATCCATAGTGTTTTGGCATGCTATGAAGAAGAATAAACCATGTGCTGCAAGAAGATAATCCTCCTCATGCTTGGAAATCCAAGTCAAGAAGAATATGTCATAGTGATAGATGCCTCTATCCACTGCTCTATCATCATCACCCCCTCCTTGTTCACCAAGTGCATCCAATGTGAAGTTATCCTGGGGACACTCCATCCATAAGTCTCTAGTGCTCCAAAGTGACAACGCTGTGAGCTCATTCAAGTAGACTCATATCAATACAAAGCTCAGTTCTTTGACATGCTCCTTGTCAAAGACTCCTCTAGTAATGTTGCTGCAAATAAGAAGTTCCTCCCAAGGTGGAAGTACCTCTTGATCATCTAAGGCCAAGGAGATAATTCCATCTCCTCCTCCTGCAACATCATGCAGAGTGTGAGAGCAAATCTTCTCTTGCTCACCCAAGAACAAGCAAAGCAACAAAATATTTTGATGCCTCCCCATACTTCCATCATACAAATCATGTGATGAAAACACAATGAATGATATGAGTATCACATCAACATCATGCATCCATACTCCATGCTTCCCAATGATGCAAGCATCCTGCCAACTCTCCTTCATCCCCATCCTCCTAGGAAGAGGATATGCCAAGTGATGGCCAAACTCCTTCAAGAGGAGCCAACGCAGCCAAGCCTCCTGCTGCCCGATGTCATATATATGCAAGTAGCCTCCCATCTCCTTGCTCATCAACCACATCCACTCAATCACTTGTGGATGCCTCCTTCTTCTCTTCATCTTGGTACTCTTCCCATGAGGGCTACCATCCTCCCAAACCAAATCTCTCTCTTTGCATCCCATGAAAATTTGGAATGCAACTCTTTGGAGACCTCTTAAAGAAGATCTCTCACCCATGACTAGGTTGAATCCACAAGGATCCAAATGCGATGAAGGTAGCATCTCCTCTCCATCAAATTTTGACAGCGATGTTAATCTCTCCAAGGATGCAATGGTTGCCTCATACTCCAACTCAAGGATGGTTTCATGAGTTTCCATAGGAGTGTCATGGTTTGTTTCATTCTCCCAAATCAGGTTCCTATCTTTTCACTTCATGGGAATTTGAAATGAAAGCTTCTCAAGGATCAATGTGATCCCATAAGGACCCAAATAGGTGGTAGACAAAAACCTCCCATCATGATGTGTATGGCTCAAGGAATTTCCAACACAAGCATGAGAGATGTTATCCATCCTAAGATGTCCTCCATCTTCTATCTGCTCCTGTGAGAAAGGAAGAAAATATTTGCATTCCATGATGTGTTGAAGTGCACCTCTAATGAGATCTCTCCATGAGACCTCCCTCTCAACGATAGCCCTCCAAAACCAATGAGGTCTTGGATCTGCTGAAAGTAGAAGTTTCTCTTTGAGCTGAGAGGAGCTCATTGAGAAAGGGTCATCTAGAAAGGAGAAAGGGTTTCTCACTTCAAGGTTTCTACTATCTTCCTTCAAGTCTTCAAACCCCAACCTCAAATGTGATATGCAATCCAGAAATGGCCCATGAGGATGATGGTTCATTTCCTCCTTGAATGTTTCCATGTTGCACATCGCAGTGCAATCTTGCTGCTCTATATTAGCAGTGTGATTTGACCCTTGGTCATGCAAAAGAAAATTTCCACAACTCTCAAAAGAATTTGCTGCAACAAAATATAGTGGAAATCTTTTCATACCTTGATGAGATTTTGGAATCTCTTGTAGGGCTACAAGAGTTCCTTCCTCCAATGTGTTGGCTACCCCAACTGTTGATGCATGTGGCTACTCCTCCATGAGTGTGACAGCGTTAGTACAAGGCTCCTCAAGTGGTGGTGTGAGCTTTCCTTCCTTTTTTCCATCTCCATCAAAGGTTTTGATCAACCTTTGAGTGAACTTTGCAAAATTTTTCACCCTTGCATTGCTCAAGTGGCTGAACCACCAAACATAGGCTCCACCCTCCAAGTGCAGCACTGAGATTTCAACAGCTTCTTCCCCTGCTACAGGATGTAGTAGGAAAAATTTCTCCAACTTCCTCACCCAAGCTCTTGCTGTAGATAACCCATCAAAGGTAGACAACATAAATCTATTGCCTTTGATTTCTCTTCTACTGCGGGGTCTCTCCTCTTTCTTCAGCTAGATTAATTGTGGAAATGCTAGAGTCTCCTTGAAGGCTCTAGGTTGAGATTTGTACTCAACAAGGTACTTAGTTAGAATTAGATGATCCAAGTATCTTCCATGCTCACTGTCTTCTTCTTGAAGAGAATAGGAAGTGCATGGTCCTTCCTCTTCTATTTTTTTCAATCTCCTTGACCTCCTTGGAGAGGTCCTTTCTGGATCTAAACACTGATGAGAGAAATCTCATCTTCTTCATCATTCTAACCTTCTTGGGCTGAGACTCATAGGATGAGCCAAGAAATTTTCTTTGATACCACTGTAATATCCCAATTCTGGAACTGCTAGCAAGGCATGACTGGAAAACGCATTTTACAGGAATGGCTCCTACAGGATTTGAAACGAAGACCTGGATCCCTTAGATCAATGCATCTAAGACTGAAATCCAAGATGTGGCTCAAAATACATCCCTCTAGGTGGGTTAAACAGGTCTCTCACACCTAGTTGTCTTTAGAAAATGCCCGGTGAAGGGACTGCAACAATACTTGAACAAGAGCTGGAAAAACAATGTTATTTTATTAAGCCTGGGCACATCAAGATTTAGATAGCAAAAAAATGTGTATTATAGCAGCAATGATATACAAATCCTTGAGGAAAGAGTCACTCAAGCAAAGTAATGCAGCCTCAAAAGGGACATGTACATGAAAATGGAGAACACTGCTACACATGTATTTCTGCAGGCTAAGAGGACACAGTTTATAAGAGGAAATACTCCATATTACATAAAAACAGAAATATATGACAATATATAGCTTAAGAAATAAGGGGGAGCAAGCTCTCAACCCCTGGAAACAATAATACAACAATCCTGAGAAGGATTGGCTGAAATATACAAAAATGGAAAAATTCTGGAGTTGCAGTGTAGTAGCTGCAACTCAGAAAATGGAACTGGATGGAGAAGACTAAATATGTTGCATATGATATCAATATCTCCTCCAATGGATGTCTCAGGTGAAAGGCTGATCCTACCACTGAAGATCTCACCCTCTAATCAACAATGCAAAACCCCACAGCAAATGCTCAATGAAAATAACGCAATTACTGAAGCAAACTGTGATGTAGGGGAAAGGGAATGAGTTGCCCCAATTCCAAGATCTGCAATAAGCTCCAATGGCTTCCAAACTAATCTCCCAAAGGAAAGAGAGACTCCTCCTCTGAAAAAGAAGTGATGGAAGAGGTGTTGTGATCCCTCACTACAACACCCTACAACACAACATTATTCTGCTGCATAAATAACGTTGTCCTAGAGGAGGATGCTTGGCCTCAAGCCTGGATGTGAGGCAAATTAGTACAACTCCTTCAAGAGGCTTCTCAAGAAAGGAGAAGGATTCCTAAACAGGAAATCCTTGTGCTAAGCAGCACAGCAACTCAGCTAAACAACCGGGACTGCAAATAGTCTAAGCAGACAAGAAATCTATAATCATATGCATATCAAACAATGGCTACCTTGCCCTCCTTTTAAACACATGAGAGCTCCCTCTCCATGGGTCCCACTATTTAGGTTTTCCTCCTTCAAGGAATCTTCCCTCCTCTTTCTCTGCGATGTCCCACAAGATGCTTTCCACCTCATACCTCTACGCTGTTTGATTTGGTCAAACTTGACCCAGCCTCTTTGCAAATGTCTCCTTTCACACATGCGGGTGTGAAATCTAGTTCCATTGTTGATACCCTTTCATAATAAGTGGGATTTCATCCATGTTTTTATTTTGTTTGGGCCTCCTCACCCAATTATTCAACTTATAAGTGAAATTGAGAAAAAATAATATTCCAATTTATTGTAGGAAAATTTTGGAATATTATAGTACATGGAGCATGCGATATAAGATATGTATAGGTGGTATTTACTTTTACTTGGGAAGGAAGAAGAGGAAAATGGTTTTCACCTTTCAAAATATCTACTTTAATGGCTTGTTCTCGCTAGAATGTTGTGTGCAATGGGGCCTCAAATAAACAAAGGACCACTTAAATAACTTCAAGTTTTGGGTTGATTTCTGAAAGTAATGATATTTCCCACGTGTTTATATAGTAGGGAGAGCTAACTCCACACCAACTTGCACAAGTTATGAAATCGTATACAGATCCAAAACAAGCACTGCCTTCCTTAACATGGGAAACTCATAAACTAAAATTCCCGCACCACACAGAGGCGTACAATTCTATGCTAGAATTTCTAGGGTCATCCCACATGTTCAATTCAATGACATAAATTCTAGATATGATGGAGAAAAAACATTGTAAGCCTAATTCCCAGACTTTTATAACAATTTTTTTGGGTCTTTGGGTTCATAGGATTTATCCAAAAATCTCCTCTAGCCCTAGAAGAGATGAAAGGATATGTGTTTGTGCTAAATTACATGTCATACAATGGTCTGATAACTCCACTGTTAAAATCTAGATTTCAGAGAGAATCCATTCATGTATACAAGAAGATGATATCAGAAGATTTGTACCTAGCATGAAATGTTATTCTTCAATTATAAGTTCCTGGGAAAAATGGAGAAAGAAGATGGGTATCAAAATTTTTTATAGAAATGAAAATGTTGGGCTTGAAGCCCAATGTTTAGACCTTCATAATCTACATGAAATTTCTAGGGAGAGATGGGGGAGTGGATGAAGCATGTGGTATGCTGAGACAAATGAAGATAGAGGGTTATGAATTGGATGTCATGTCCATCGCTACAGTGATGGATGCTCTTTGCAATGTTGGTCAGTGGTAGATTGAATGAGGTAAAGGAATTTCTAAGTGAAATGAGGAAAAGAAAATGCGAGCCTGATTTTTTCACATACAGTAATCTAATCCACAAGTATGATGATTTCAGATACATCAGTGTTGTCCAAGAGATTTGGAAGGAGATGGAGGATAATGGGTGTGTGCCAGATGTGATTACCTTCACTACTCTTACCATTTCCCTCTGCACAATAGGAAAATTGATGAGTCCTTTGGAGCGTTAGATAAGATGGTGAAGAAGGGAAAATCTCCCAATTCAATTACTTACAATTCTTTGGTTATCAGGCTTCTCAATACTAACGATTTAGAAGAAACAAACTTTTGCAGGTAATGCATACCAATGAATGTAAACCCACTTCTTTTACCTAAAATTTCTTTATGGATTACTATGTTAAGGAGGGAAAGTTCAATGAATCATATCAAGTCTTTTGGCAGATGAAGTGGAAGGGAATTTCTCTTGATGTTGTTTCCTTCAATATTTGTATCGATTTTCTTGGAAGAGAAGGAAAAGTTAGAGAAGTGAAGGACATGTTTGAAGATATGAGACAAGTAGGCCTTTCTCCTTATATGATTACATATAACATGATGGTAATATGCTATTGCAAAGTAGGGAATTTATTAGGCCATTAAGATTCTCTTTCAGAAGATGAAAACAGAGTGTGATCCAGATGAAATTAAATTTAACAGTTTTCTGAGTATTCTTTACAAAGTAGGTAGAGGAGACGAGGCAAGGAAATTGTTCAACAAAATGCAGCACATTCATATATATCCTACCACTGGGACATACAATAATTTTATAAATGGCCTTGGTAAATATGGTAAGATCAAGGAAATGATAGAGTACCTTAAATAAATGTGGGTAATAATATGCCCTCCAAATGTTATTACATGAAATTCAAATTAGCATATAACAAAAACTAATCAATGTTAGGTTCTACATGTCATGCAAATGCCAACAATGTGTTTTCAAATATGTCTAATGCCTTGACCCTAATGATATATTGTTAGAGTAGGCTGGACCAGAAAAATATATGAGCAAGGCACATTAATTTAAACTTTCAAAGGTATTGTTACTTCTCATATATTGTTGGAACCTGCAATTGCAGGGCTGCTTTCGTGCCATGATCATTCTCTCCAGCTTCAAAATTACTATAATGGAGGACAAGGTGATAGCCATAAAAATCACATTGACCAGTGGGCTAGAAGCTAGCAACATAGGGTTCTAGGGAGGACATCGGGAGTCAATTCTGAAGGTAGAAGGTTCAAATTAGGATTGATTGTGAAACCACGGGTAGATCGGTGCTGCAAATAGGCTTTTGAAAATTTGTCGTTGGATAGAATAAACTTGTGTTATCATAAAATCCAAAAGTGTAAATAAATGCAATATATATTCATTGCAAACTTATAATGATATATTATTTTTGAAAATATGCTTTTGAAATTATACAAAAATTTGAATTTAATGGGATGATTTCAAATTTATTGCAATAGCATGAAATTATTGTCTTGTCACAGTATGTACATGATACATATTGGGTAGCCATAAAATATCGTACTTATTGTAATAGTTACAATATATTTGTGAATAGTGGCACAGATCCTAACCATCTTTATGCTACTATTGAAAAGCGATCTTATACTTTGTCATGTATAAAATTATTGAAATTGAATATGATTTTGATGGAAATGAATATTTAGATTAAATGGTGCCAACAGTGCAATGCAGATAAAATTTCCCTTAATGTACATTGGGAGAAATTTAAAATTCATTTATAAGTAATGTGGAAATTTCAAATGGCCAATTTTTTTCCTAAACCCTTTTCCAAACTAGGGCTTTGAAAACAATCAATTATGCCCTTAAATTGGTGCTTAAAATTTTGATGTAAACTGACATCGTTTCCCACTGGAACATAGGTTTGAAGATGGTGAAACTTTTAAAAAAATCGAATTTTGTTAAATGGGTGATCCAAATTGCATAATTTAATATTAGTTTGAATGAGTAATGAGTCTCTTTTTTCTTGAATGAGCCCCTGAAGTGATTTACCTTTTTTCTGGTTCTGCATATTTCTAATTTCTAGCAGTTAAAAACTTATAGGGGGCTTGGTCAACAGTCAGTAATGAGCAATAATTAGTTTTCCTGTCTTTGAAATTTTTTTCATTGGGCTTGGTAATATAAAGGGCTCGGCATTTACTGGTGAGTAGGTTGGGATGATAATAAAACAACTTAGCATATGTTGTGATTTTTGATGCAGTTTAATAACTTTTGAATGATTAAATTGTATTTAAGCTTAATCACGTAGGCATATGGTTCAAGTAGCTTTGAACAAAATCTCTTTACACCAGCAATACTGCCAAACTCTGTTGGTCATCCACATTCTAATGCCCATTATATTAACTTCTTGCATACGCTATTTGTTACACCTTTCTATTAAGAAATGGGCTGAAGGCATATATATCTTCAGTTACTTGGAGAAAATAACTTTAAGTGGCTTTGATTGAATTGTTTATTGAAAATGTTTTATCTTTCAATCTCTGATCTAATCTTGTTTAGCATAATTTTTTAGTGTTTTCTTATGGGTTTTTCTGTTTTATTGATTGCCCATGATTACAGTTTACTTCAAAAGATTGAATACCATAGGCTTCCTATACAAATAGGTATCATATATCAATCAATACTTAATCCTTGGACTTTTCATATGAATCCGCTATTACATGTTCTGGTCCATGTTCATGCTAGAAAGTTATGTGTGTGTATTGAATTTTTATATAATGTTAGTTGTGTACGATCTTTCTATTGAAAAGGTCTCTATTAAGCATGTTGTCATTCCAGTTTACACTTTTATACTTTATTTATACAGTACTATGGATAATAATCATCCATTTTAAAACATCTATTTCACTAAAAGTGTGAATTTCAACTCACTGCATGTTCCAAATTAGCTTGTAGTGGATGATGTTGTCATTTACAACTGCATGTTCCAAATTAGCTTGTAGTGGATGATGTTGTCATTTACAAACATGGAGAAAAGTCTGCTCAAGTTTTGGAGGCCTATGGATTTGGCAATTTGACTTTCAAAAGTTACAAAGGGTATCTCTTATTTATCTTCTTCACTAAAATTTTCTCTTACTGTAAAGATTCAAAAATAAAAAATGATCTCCTTTGGTGTTTCTCAAACATATTGGATGCAAATGTATATGCTCAAGTCTATTCACATGTGCAGAACATCAATTCATAACTTTGATTCTGAATATTCTTCATTCCAAATGGAGCGCACTAATGAAAATAGGGAAACCAGAATATATAAGCCATTGTCAGGAGAGATGTTTGATAAATATAGGGACATAACAATATTCCAAAATGTGTTAGATATAGCAAATGGATACAAAATGTGGAGAAAAAAGATGAAACAAATATCAATTCTAAACTCTTGCAGTTGCAGAATCTCAAAATTCCAGAATCTAAAGATGATACTTTGGATACTGGGACTGTAGCAGAGCAAGATATGGATGTACGTATGGAATCATATGTAGGTTCAAGTGGTCCGATTGGTAAGGGAATCCCAGTAGTATATTAGTATGGTTCAGAATTTAAATTTCTAGAAATAGATAATTCAGAAAGTGAAAAAAATAATACAGTACCA
Source organism: Pinus albicaulis (assembly GCA_034641835.2). NCBI lineage: Eukaryota > Viridiplantae > Streptophyta > Pinopsida > Pinales > Pinaceae > Pinus > Pinus albicaulis. The sequence goes on from CM076569.1 coordinate 821,732,369, forward strand.
ACATTCATAATGACAAGAGAGTATGAGTCTGGCCACTATCTAGAAAGTGTTTCCAATGACGATTTTTTGATTGGATTAGTATTTGTGTCTCTGAGTAATTTTTTATATGTCTTTCCATAACAACCTTTATTGGAAGGAATTATTATAATAGAAATAAAACATATAGGACTTTTAAATACTATTCAAACAGAGGCACCTTTTGGGTCTACTCTTGATACTATACAAAAGAATGAATTTAGATGTAATATTGACAGTCCTTGTAAGGTTTCAAATGGAATCCTTGAGGGGAATTTTTCTCATATAAAGAAAATAAAGGAAGATGGTAATGGTGGTGATATCATAAGAGTGATGGGAAAAGGTGCAGAAGGGTCCTTACTTCATATGACTCAATGTCTAAGTAGTGCAAGGATAATGGAAAACCATGACTATATGTGCAATAAAAATATTGAAACAATTGATTAGTTTGAATTATAAGTTATATTGGCTTGTGATACTACATTAGCTTTTATCTCTCAAAGTACGTATAATTTATTAAATGAAGCCAAACTTCAGCTTCTTTTTTAGATGATTATCCTTGATTCTTACTCCTTATTATGTTTGCATATGCATGATGGAAAGATGCAATTATAGACCCTGAAGCGATAGTTGTATCCAATCCTTCTTCATATGTAGTTCAAGGTGCTAATGACGCTTCTCAAACATACTATGGTCATGCCACTTGAAATGCAATGATTGGATTTACTTCCTGAGCTCCTGAATCACAATAGTTTCTTTCCACCATTTCTTGAAGTCTGGACATTGTCCTTCCACTACAGAATTTTCAATGGAAGTTCTGAATTTAAGAGAAGTGAAGGATTCTTATAAATGTAACCACAATATAGGTATGTATGGGTTCACAATTTATCCAGTTAGGAAAGAAATAACAGTAATTAGAAGTATAATCTAGTTGGAAGTCTAGAGTTTATCCAAGAACTCATCAGAACTATCCATGACAAGCAGGGAATTCAAGGAGGATTGGCATGGATTTATGAATTTTTTTGGATGAAAAACCTTACTCTCAATGGATTCTAACATCAGGGTATGAGTAATGTCATTAGTTTTATATTTAAATATTCCCAAATGAAAATTCATGGTCACTAGGGATTTCAGTCTAATTGAGGTGTAAATTTGTAACTTTTTCTTCACACATGTTATTGAAAACCAAGGGTAAACGATATTCAATTTTCACCTTTCCTGGAAGGTCTGTTGTGAGTTTCAGTATGTTCTCATTTTATTTGTCATAAAACTAATTTTCCCCTTCCCTGAGATCTAAGATGCCCATCTTGTTATCAACCTACATTTCCATATATGTGCCTTCATCATTCGTCATGCAGGCTATGGGATTGAGCTCTAGTGGAGCATTAGTTTCTTGCACAAGTTATTTTTGATCATCCAACATGTATTTTATTTTGTTTGCAATCAATGAGCTTTCCCTCAGAATGCATATCACATGTGAATATCCAACGAGGATTCTTTCACTATACCACGTTTTCTATGCATTTTCCATTTTCATATTGAAAGTTGTCCCTTTATGTCTTGTAAATATACCAACTATTGTGTAAAGGTTGGTTCCAAGACTGTATTGGGCGGCTCACATTTTAACATAGTGAAAGGATTATCTTTAAAAACTTTATCATCCATTATGTGGAAAAGAACATAATCCCTAGACTGAATATTGATAAAAAATCTCTCCATAATCCTAACCATGAATAAGAATTTTGTCAATTGGATCACTATTAAATGCCTCATTATGACCAAGAACTTGTTTATATGCTCGTATTTTAATATTTTTACTTTTTAAATTATCAAACAAGGAAGTATACACATGCATTATGACAAAATTCAAAGGCAAATCACTAGATTTTTCCCTTTGAATCTAGAGCTTGAGTATAGCAGTGTTTATTCAAAATTTCTACAACACTTTCATACATTTTCCATGTGAACTTATAGATGTAAAAGGGATTCCATAAAAGGTCCTAGAATTGTATTCCTCATAGTCAGCATGGTCCATCATGTTAGTGTCAAAATGTTCAGTGATCAAATGTACTCTTTCAAGTTTACTTAGTAGTGGCCCTGGGCCAAAATTTCATGTTTCAAGTCAAGTTTCAAATAAAAAAATTTCACTGAATATGTCTAGGTCTAAAATATTTCTCCCTTCACTCCATTCATGGTCATTATCATTTCAGAGGTCATTCACCACACCTTCATATAGTTCAAAGTCTAGGTTGCATTTGTTTCGCCACCATAAGAGTCAATTATGTCATGAAAGAAGGCAAAAAAAACCTCATTTTCACCATACAAGTCTGTTGGCAAGAAACGAGGTCTCAGGGGGAGACCCAGGTTCGAAAAGGTGGCCAACAAGGGTTACTGCAGTAGTCTAGCACAACGTCATAATTTTCACCCTACTTTGACAAACAGAGTGTCTCACCCAAGGCGTGCCGCAACCTTACTAATGCTGGGGTTGGGTTGGGTATCGATCAGGCATGGCGGATATGCAACCCATCCATAACTTTAATTACTTCGATTAAGCGTAAATACCAGACAGATAGTAATCCTCATGAACTTGATCTGAATGATAAAAAAAATTTCAAAATAGCCATGTATCCCACTAAACCATAACACAATATAGAACTCAAAATAACAGCATTATATTATAAAGAGATGCATTAACAACAAAAGACTATTACAACACTCCTCAGAGCATGGATGGTAGAACTAACTAAAATCACAGTACAAGATCTAGAATAGAATAGAACAGAGAGAGAGAGAGAACAGAAAAACATGAACAAAGCGCTCCTACGACTCCTGCCCTTTGATCCCCACTAAGCCAACCTTCTCTTTCCACTGATCGGCTGCCTATTTGTCCCATCACCAACGCGACTGACAATTCTTCCTTCTTTCCCGCTCAGTTGTTTACTGCTTGGTTATCATTGGTTGTCATTGATGTCAACCCAAGAAGCACCAGGGGCTAACCCAATATTTCATGGGAATTTTGACCTACCAAATTATTATATTCTGGGTCAATAATGATTTTGATGGTTTCTACTTGTCGAGATGTTTCCGTTGATATATGGTATGCCATGTAATTCTTCACGGTTTGAGAGATATTCATGTTTGAAGTTTGTACCCCCAGTTAGTGGGCTAAAACACCATGGGGTTGGGGCATGGGTCATTGAAAAGTCATAATTAATATTTTTTAAGCTCCTAAAATCCCTCTCACATTCACTTGTTGAAGCCCCTCTCAACTTAAGCATTTATATAAATTGTGATCTTCATTTCCTCCTTAGGCAAGGGATTTCGCCATCTAAAACAGGTCATCGTGGAATTTGCGCTCTAACGTTTTTTCTACAAAGGTTCAGAAGCTGAAATTTTTATGAGGTGAAGCTGAAATCCTGAGGAAGCTTCTATAAAAATTTCAGATCAAGGTGCACAACATTGTTGGAGATATGATCTATGGAAGTCATGGTTTTTGCAGGCTCCTGAAATTCATCTCAAAGAAGTGACCTTGGTAAATTCATCATAACTCTCTCTCTTTGTGTATCGGATTATAATTCTGTAAAAATTAGTGGATAATGAACAGTATGTACTTTTCTATATATCAATTTCAAAGCCAAATAAAGAAACAGTGACATGTGGAATTCCGTACAATTTCACTCTGCTGAAACAGTCCATAATTAGGGCATTGTGAGAGATTGGGTATAACTCTCTCTTGAAGAATCCAAATTGGGTCAAACCTGTGGCATTGGAAAGATGAATCAGAGGAATACTACAGGACTGACAATCAGATATTGAGGATCTGAAATAACAAAGATACACCAGATTCAATATAAATTTCCTAGAAGGCAAGAAAAATCTAGATCATGTGTTGTCAAGGGTTGCAAAGGACCGGACTTTCTATGGAAACAAAGCAAAGCAAGGTGCAAAAAAAGGTAGTATGACAAGAGCAGCAATCAAGGTTCATAACAGCAACAAGAATTTCATCATATGAAGTCTTCAAGTGGGCAGCACTGCATACAATCATTGTAAAGGTATCATTGTACTAAGTCATTATAAATACATTATTGTAAAAATTTTACTAGTGTCTATCTGCCAAGGGTTGAAGAGGCAGTGTTGGGAGGTCTAGGATCATCATTAGGTGGTTGTGTCAAACTTGGGGTTATGGTATAGTATATCTTCTTCTTCTACATCATTCTATATCATTGTAAAGTGGACCATTTTCCCTGGTACGGGATTCCATTCTTATTTTATTCTTCTATAGGGTGGTAGGGTGGTGCTAGGGTGAGTTGTAGCTCATTGGGTGTTGGGGCATCCATTCAGTTGATTACTGAAGAATCTCGGGTGTTGGAGCGTCCATCTAGTGGGAGCTGGAGAAGAATTTTTTTCTATATTCTATGAAGTTGGAGCTTTATTTTCAATTGGAGTTGAATATTAAAGAATTATTAGAAAAGCATTAGGTGGTTTTTGTCCCGGAGTGGGTTTCCACCTTAAAAATTGTATGCATTTGTGTTCCTCTTGTTTTCTGCTATCATTGTAAAAACACTAATAATAATTGAACATTAACTAATGCTCTAATTAAAAGGAATACTGATTCACCCCCCCTCTCAGTATTTCCAACAGTGCTTTCCCTGATTGCTGGGATTCCCACTGATTTTCTTATGCCGCTTCCCTTTTCCATCTGTACCTGCTTCTACAACAGTCGTGCCATTTTCCCTTCACCTCCTCGCAACCATGACAGCTCTCTGTCTCCCGTGGTTGCGCTTCGCCACCTGTTCTCCGCAACCTAAAACTGTTTAATTCAAAACAATGGCCCCAACAGGACTCAACCACATCCTATTGACTCGTCCCGAGTCAATTGTTTCCTGCTGCCTCGGTTTCCATTGGTCTTCTTGACTCCGTGGCCCGTTCTGCCTACTCTTTTTCCTCTACGTGCCCAAACAAGGGCCCCAACTCTGGCACCTTTGTTAGTGAAGAAGCTTTCAGCTCTCGGAAGTTGTCAATTTCTTGCTACCATCCTTGCATAAGCAAGTTCGTTTCTGTTGTGATCTGGGTGACCACCTCTTCTCCCATGATGGTCAGTATATTTCCGAAGACGTTTGAGATCTGGGCATTGGCCTCGGCAGCTATTTGTTGTATTGATTTTGTCGTGTTCTTCATTGGCTACCCGAGCTCTCGTAGAGCTTGTTTAGCTGTGGCTGAATTTTCCTCTATCACTTGTATCTGGACTTCAAGCTCCTCCGCTTGAGCATACAGTTGGTCGAGTCCGTCCGAGTTTTTGGCACCCTAAATTTGTTTTGATAGCTGTTGTAGCTTTGCTGAAACTGGCTGTGACTTTAAAGCGAGAGAGGTGGAACATTCATGTAGACCCTTCAGTAGGTCATATGCCTCCTTGGCTCTAATACTCAAGATTTCCTGCATTCCGACGATTTGGGTCTATCGCTCTGTGATTTTCTCTGCGTAAATGATGGTCGGGTCCGTCAGCATGGGCCTAGCCTCCAATGCGGCCCTCAGTGCCTTGTTTTCTCTATTGAGATCCGAACAGGCCATGTGTATGTGAATGGACCGTCCGACTACGTCGTCCTCTGCTAGGTCACTTGGTATCTGGTCGTTGTGGGCTATCACCATGGGCCAGAGTTCCCGGAAGACCTTGGTCACCATGTCCAGTTGGTCCTAGAGTTGGTTTTTTTCGGTTCTTAGCTATTCGCGCTCTTTAGTAAGTGTGATAATATTTACTTGTTGTTGTTTGAACCTCTGTTGAAGCTCTATGTGAAGCCCCTCTGCCTGTTGCACTACCTTTTGAATGAAATTATACAATTGGGCCATTCCCCAGGTTTCCACACTTTCGGCTCCAGATATATCTTGATTCAGCTACCGTTCCTAGAGCGGTTGACCGCTGGTAATGGATCTTGTTGAGTGCTCTTGTGGTGACTACAATTGAGTTTGTTGTGGCGCTGAACCACTGGGATTACCCATGCTTATATTGGGTTGGACTCTCTGAAGTATCAGCCTTGCCTGCTGGAATTGATTTGTCTCTTCAGCTTGATTTTCTACGTCTTCGACAAAAGGTGTGTCTTGCCTTAAAAGTTACTGAAAATAACCTGGTCCAACCATGGTTTGGTTAACCTCGGGTATCTTGGCTGTACCCGAGTTAACCTCGGTCTTGGCATCTCCGTTTGGTTTTGTTTGCACCCTGACTGGGTCAAATATGGTGGTTGATGTGGAAGGTGTGCGAGATTGGTGATCTATGGAAGTGAATGAGGTGGTGACTGTTGTTTGGGGAGTGCGAGGAGGTGATATACAGATGTTGAGGAATGAATAGGGGTTTATGGGGGGTAGCTCCTGAGTCTTCTGGTGTTTTGTTACGGGCTCTTCTCTGATTGGGACCCCTGTGTTCATCTATTGTGTTTGGTCTTCCCATGTCAGATCAACGACTTGACTGAACATTGCGACTCTCGCCTTCTTAACCTTCGGGGTGGCTACAGGTGGCTTCGAGGCTTTGCTTTTCCTGACTAGAGTTGTGGTGGCTATTGGTGGTGAGGTAAACAAGTCCAATGGTAGGGTGGTGACTAAGGGGACTAGAATGGAAGAGGATGCAACATTTGCTGCCTGAAATTCTGTAAATGTAGGAAACACAGGAGAATCATTGAGTTAAAGTTTGGACCACCCGGTTAAAGCTCTGTACCTTGGTATTTAGCTGCTCGATGATTGGACTTAGTTGTAGCTGCGACATCCTAGCCATCGCTTCCTCTATTGTCTCTCTAGGCAACGGGTCTAGCATCATGCCATCCAACAAGTAGACGTAGACTCTGCTTCTTATCTCCATTGCTACCCCGGGCCAGGAGCATACCTTTGCGTGAAAAGCCTGCTCATCAATTTGGAATTTCAGCAGCCTCATCTTTAAGTTTGACTTCGGCACACAGGCTGGTCGGATGTGAGTCTGCTTATGGTTGACCCCAAACCATATTTTTGTCGCATAGATATCTAGCAAAGTCCATGGAATTCGTTGTTGGCTCGTCGCGACGTCCACCATCTGGTTGTACCAGAACTTGAATGCCTCCTCATTCACTTCCTTCGAGCTGGAGTCCCCTGATGTTTTCCAAGGTGTGAACTTCATTGTGAGTGGTTGGCCAAGTGCCACTTCCAGTGGTTTCCTTATTCCTGGAAATGTCCATTTCCACATGGCCAACGCCATGATAAGGTACCCATAGATGAATCTCGTGGCCCTCCTGTAGTTGTCCTCGCATGCTTCAAACAACTCATTGAGTAGGAACGAGCACCAGTTCAACTGTGCCCCCTGGAGACAATGCTCCACAATTGAGATAGTGTCTAGCATGCATTCCCCTTTTGTATAATGTCTCATTATTTTTCTGGCGATCAGGTAACATGCAACCTTGACCACCGGGTTGTTGATTAAGTCTATCTTAGCTCCTTTTCCCCCTCTTTTGGTGTCGCACTTCTTGTAGTAGTTCATGTCCCCTGCTTTCTTTTCTCTCTTGGACACTGTCTGGAATGCTATAGAGACGTCTCTCCCCTCCTGTGACAACCCGGTCAATCTATGAATGTCTTCAACATGAATTGGGATCTCTCTTCCTAGCCAGAGCGACCCATTGTGAATTCTGCTTAGTAAAAACTTGGTGCATTGCATTGCAACTCCTGTAGTGCCAAATGCTGGAAGGTTTCGTAGGTTCAATATGGTGGATTTTTGCACACCTTTGAACTTTGGAAGTACTCTTTGTGCTTGTCGTCCCGCCTCTGTGGCATAATTCTCCATGTAGACCTGTTTTTTCATTGCTGGGAATTGGAAAAAATCTGTGAGGTCGGTATCAATCAACGAGGCATTGTCATATTTTCCTACCAAGGATTCCATGTTGTGAATCCTCTCATCGAGCCCATGCTCAACGACTATTGGTGCTACCCTGGTAATCTTTGATCTCCTTTGATATACTTGCAACGTTATTCCTCCTCTTCCCTTATGAATCCTAGCTTCTGGACTCCTTCCCTGTTCTTCCTCTGGTGACGTTTGCCTTGTTGCAATTGCTGTTTCTGATTCTAACTCGGACTTTTCCGGCATTCTCGCGCTTTCTGTCATGCAGGTTATGTAAGTAACCGACACGCATGAGGTTTATAAGACCCCATAACTAATTAATTTTCCCTGCCTTTCCCCATGGTTATAATCGTGTGAATAGTTACTGGGCTGAGGTGGGTTCTGACAAAGATGACTGTGGTTTCGGGGTTTGGGTAGTCGTGATAGGTAATGGTTATGGCTTATTATGGAAAATTTATTGCAATATGGGTGATGCTAATTATGGCAATTATTTTTCAAATCTCAGTAATCCTACGGAATAACATGGGTATTATGAGTAATGATGATGGAATGATGCTTGACACTCTTTTCCTTCTGAGGTGGCTGACACGTTGGACTTGACCTCCCCCCGACCACAATCGGTTGCGTTGTGGTCTCTGCAACACAACAGTGAATTTTTCTTATGCTACGAAGTATCTTTATTGGGAATCCTATCTAAGTTCTTCTCAAGTGCGAGAGAGTTATTGACTCGATCTATTCCAGCCTACTCTACCCTACTGACTTCTCTCGGTTGTGAGAGCTTATTCGAAGAAAAAAAATGCAGAACTTACTCATGCTAGGGTTTGAGGCATGCGTCTTTCACCCATCCTGGCAGTATTTGGTCGTCTAGCTGTGCTAAGCGCACTGCTCCAAACTCTTTGATTTCGATCACATGATACGGTCCTAGCTAATGCATTTGCAATTTCCCTAGAAACCTTTGGTACTTGCTATCATATAGTAGAACTTTTCCACCAACCTTGAAAGTTTTGTGTTTGATGTGGCAGTCGTGCCACGCTTTGTTTCTCTGCTTTTGGACAGTTTGGTGGAATTCTGCCAAAATCCTATCTTCTCCAGCCCCTGCAGCTCCTATAATATGTCCTTCAGTGATTCTTCTTCTGATAGCTGGAGTGAGGTTGCGATTAGGAGGTTGGGTTCTACAGACTCTTCTGGTACTACTGCCTCTCTTCCGTACACAAGTTGGAATGGCGTTTGCTTATTGAGTCTCTTGGCATTCGTCCGGTATGCCCACAGAGCTGCTAGTATATGTTCATCCCAGTCGTCTCGTTAAGCGTTGCAGATTTTTTTTAATCCCTTTTTGAGGATTTTGTTGAATACTTCTACCATTCCAATTGCTTGTGGGTGGTAGGGGTTGCTCCTGTGATGTTGTACCATGAAGCTTTTGAGTAGGGATTTAATAGTGGCATTGATGAAATGCGTACCCTAATCACTGTTCAGACTTTTCGGGCAACCAAATTTGTTGATTATGTTCTCAAATATGAACCGTGCTGCTGTGTCAGTTGTGCAGTCCTTCACCGGCATTGCCTCTAGCCATCTTTTCAAATAGTCGGTTGCGGTGATGATATACCGGGCCTGCGAGTTTCTTGCGACAGGTGCAATCGGGCCTATAAAATCAACTGCCCATTTCTCGAATGGTTGTAGTGCTTTTACTGGGTGTAGTGGAATCTCGTCTCTATGCGATGGACATCCTGTTCTCTGGAAAACATCACATTTATTTACGAACTCCTTATTTTCAATGTGTACCGTCGGCCACCATAAGCTTGCCTGTAGTAATTTTCTCGCCGTCGGTTTGGCTCCTACGTGTCTGCCTGTGACTCCAGAGTGGCACTCCCATAGTATGGCCTCCCTATCGTGGTCCAAGAAACATCTTCGTAAGATTTGGTCCAACCCCATTTTGTACAAGTGTCCTGCGATGCACTGGTATTCGGCAGCCCAGACTATTAAGTGTTTCTTCTGTACTGCGGTATATTCCTCTAGGCACTGTCCTGTTGTTAGGTAGGTCGCAATCTGATCTAGGTACTTTGGGATGGCTTCTACCCTGGAAAGATCAACGTCTGGCAACTAATCATCTAGAGATCCTTCATTTTCTCCATTTTCGAGCCTTGATAGGTGGTCTGGTCCCACATTCAATCGCCCAGGTTTGACTATCACCTCGAAGGTGAATTCTTGAAAGAGTAGGAGCCATCTGCATATCCTTCCTTCCAAAACCAGTTTGTTCACTAGATACTCCAGCACTGAATAGTCTGTAAAAAACTTGAACATTCCTCCTAGTAGGTAGTGGTGGAACTTTTGGAGGGAGTACACCATTGCTAGTGCTTCCCTTTCTTTCGTGGTGTAGTTATGTTCCACTGTTGATAATTTCTGACTTGTGAAGTACACTGAGTGATCAACTGTAGTGTCCCCTGGTTGTGCTAGAACTGCTCCGAGCATGATGCTTGATGCATCGATGTGGACATGAAATTGTTTGTCCCAATCTGGATGAACCAATATTGGCGCACTTGCCAATTTTTCCTCAAGGTGTCTAGGGTCATTACACAACTTTCTGTCCAGTTGAATTGTTTTGATTTCCGTAATAGCTTCTCTAATGGGGTTGTTATCTTCACATAGTTCTGTATGAATCACCTATGATAACATGTATGGCCTGACAGTGACCTCAATTGTTTCATAGTTTCTGGAGCTTCCATGTTGATTATCACCACTACCTTTGTTGGATCTACGCAGAATCTTTGTTTGCATACAACGTGTCCGAGAAATGTTCCAAATGGTACCGCAAATATGCACTTCTTTAGGTTCAATGAGATTTGTAGTTGTCTACACCTATCAAAAATAATTCTCAGTAGCGTGGCATGGTCTTTCAATAAGTTGTAGATGGTCCAGTCATCCATATAGAACTCTAGGAATTTGTGGATATAGTCTCGGAATGTTGCTATGACAATGCGCGAAAATATTGCTGGTGCATTTTTCAAGCCGAATGGCATCACGTGGTATGCGAAGGAACCACATTCGGTGGTGAAGGTTGTCTTTTTCTTATCTTCCTTGGCTATCCTAACTTGATGGTACCCTGAGAATCCATTTGTAAAATAATATGCTTCGTTCCCCATAACATTGTCTAAGACTTTGTCACTGAACGGGGTGGGGAATGGGTCATGTATATAGGCATTGTTCAAACTTCTATAATCAACACAGGCTCGGATTTCCGCCTTATCCTTTTTTCTCTATATAACTATGGGACTTACCCATTCTTCTTCCTCCACTGGGAATATCAGCCCTGCCTTCAGCATCTTGTCAATTTCCACTTTAACCTTTTCCTTTACCCTTGGATTCAATCGATAGGGCCTGTGTTTGATTGGTCTTGCATCAGGCTTTAGTATTATATGCATTTATCTCAGGTCCCCTTTGATTCCTTTCAAGTCGGCTACCGACGATGGAAACAAGTCCTCATATTCCTGTAGTATACTGAATATTTCCTTGGTCATCTCAGCATCCCAATAGTCCCCTATCAATGCTAATTTGGGTTTCTCTATTCATTTTCTTAGCTTTGAGGGGGAGAAAATGAATTCCCTCAGTTGTCGAGTTTTCCTAAATATTATGTTCTCCCTCTGTTTCTTCAAAGTATAAGTGTCGAAGTCCCTATAGATTATCAATGTCCATTTCACTGTATATTTTCTTGCATGTTACTGACTGTCGGATGTTTTGGTTCGGGAGTGGTTGCTCGTCTTCCTCCTGATTCTCTTGGAAGAACAGTATTTTTTTAATGGCCTGTACCACTTGGGTAATTGTATATGTTTTTCCTTAAAATAAGAAGCATTGTGTAAACTTCTTCACAACTTCTTGCCAATTTCCAGTTCCCCTTTTCTTCTCTTCCATTAGGTACCAAGCCTGTGGAATCCTATCGAGGGAGTGTATAAATTTGTGGACCCAAAGATTGTGCGGGTATCCTGTTGTTTTCCATTGATCTTCACACTTCTTCAAATGCTTTGTGGGGTCTAAATTTCCGCAGAAATTTTGAGTGCATTGGGATCCCTCTTCTCCCTTGAACCTGGCTTTCAGTGCTACTGAAATTCTATCCCATCATGTCAGTGAGTCACATTGATTTTTCCACCATCTTGTAGCCGTGGATTGCAAGGCCATGTCCATGAGCAGGACCCTCTGATCCTTCCGTACATTGTCTTCTATTTTTATAATGAAAGTATTCACAGGATTCATATCATACAAGGTTGGATAATTTCTTACCTCAGTCCCGATCCAATTGATTCTTCTAATGGTGGTGCATCTCCTTGTGCTGGTCTCATATCCCCCTTGCTGGAAATCCTTCCAGGCTATCTCTGAGTTTAGGTCTGAGCTTTGAATGCTCCTCCAACTCACTGATCCTCCTGTCGTCAGGTTGATATAATCTTCCCTTCTTCCTGCAGTCATTTGATAAAGATGGTCGAGAAGCTGAGCATCTTCTCTGTTATCGACAGACTCTATGTACCAGGGACCTTGATATGGGTCGAGCGGCTGGGTGACTCTAATCTCTCTGTCCTCAAAGATCATCAATTCTTTCTTTAAATCAATTACTGCATAGTTTTCAAAAGCCCAGTTGATCCCCATCAATGATGGATAGGGATCTTTGTCTCCTATAATGGCGATGACCTCAAAGTCCGTGCACGTATTTACTCCCCCAACATCAACTTCGACCTCTTCTAGCATGCCTATGGGCACAATGCAGTACTAGTTTGCCATACGGAGTTGAATTGGTGAGTATGTTAGTCTTGGTTTCCCCAATGCTTCCCACGTTTTTCTGTGCAAGATATTTACGTCGGACCCTAGATCAAGCATTGTGTCCTTGATTTGGAATCCCACGACTTGAGTATTCAACCGAAACTCTTTGCCTGTCCTTCTCTTATTTCTCTTCACTCTTTGTATATATTTATGTGTCGTGCCAGATGATTCCCTTGGATCCGTCATCTTCTGCACTGCTCTTTCCAAGTTCTGTTTTAATTGTTCCAGCATTGGTGCATTGTTAACAATTTTTAGAAATAGATGGAACCATTCTTAAATTGTAGTGCCTGTATTGGCTTGGTTTTCATCTTCTTCTTTCAGTTGTGGCATTTCAATTCCTTTGCTTCCCCCAAGCTGGGAAAATGCTTCTGCTGCCTCTTGAAATAATTGCTTCTATTTCTCTGGCCTAAATATTGGCTTTGGAGATATTGGTCTTACCAGTTTTATCGGGTCCATCCCTTGTGCGTCTTCCTCGGTTCGTTTTCCTCCTTGTGTTACTATAGCTACGCTCTGCATGGGTTGAGCCTCGATTATTCTTGGCTCGACATTTACTAGATTTGTTCCTCTTTTTCTGGCTCTTTCTTCCCATCTTTTGATGAGCTCTGGGCAGTCTTCTATTACGTGCGTATTAACCCTACACTGAGAGCACTAGGGTCTTCTAGGAAGTGGAAACTCCCTAGCCACATGGCCCTCTTGATCATAGTTGTAGCATCGTGTTGGCCCTCTTCCTCCCGCTCGGCCTCCTCTCATGCCTCCTCCTCATCCTCTAAGAGCTTCGTTCACTCTGTATGAAGGTCTTTCTAACCATTCTGCCAAAGCATCCAAAGCTCTCCACTACTCTATGATATGCGTGGTAGATGAACAGAACTCACAGTATACATTGTTCAGGACATTGGAGTACTTTTGTAGTATGGGGCATAAGCGGGGTGAGTGGCCCACACTTTTACAGATCTCGCAATACTTAGTCGTTACTGAATTCTATTGTGCGGGGAACCCCGTGTATTGGGGTTGTGGCGGATATAATCCTTGGGTATTTATTTGCGTGACCCCTCCTGCTGGTGGAGCTCCTGGTGCCCCTATTGCTGGTGTCCCCACGTTCTAGCCTCGTAATCAAGGACATTCGGTTACCACATGTACTTCCATTAGATAGTGCGTACACCATACATTTGGCCTCGCTGGATGCAAGGGTTGAATTTCCTTTAGTTTTTCTATCAGGCTAGATATTTGATGCTGTAGTCCCAGTATGGAAGGGTCCTGAGCTGATGCCCCTCCTCTAAACTCTTGCGGGTATCCCGCCATGGCTTCTATCTTCATGGCCTGTTCTAATGCATCTTGCAACATCTCTATATTTTGCTGCATCAGTGGGGTCCTTGTCAGCGGGAGAAGGGCCTTGATAAACCAATCCCTTTGGTGATTGGGATCGATTGAGTAGCTAAGTTTTCCAACCGCATCCTTGAATCTCCTCATCAGGTCCCATGCAATTTCCCCTTCTCGCTGCTTGATCTCCCACATCTCTGATAAACCATGCTAATTTGTTTGGGGTAATTTGAATTCTTTCACGAAATCCATTTTTACATCGTCTAATGCTGGGTTCTGATGAGTCTTAGACCACTTTATAAACCAGCTTAGAGCTCTCTCCCGGAGAGTAGTTTGAAATTCTACCAACTTACCTATGTCTGGTGTTTGTCAAGCCCTCCATATGGCCTCACAGAGGTACCAATGTTGCTCCACATCGCCATTACCCCACCTAGAAAACTCTGGGTACCGAGTAAATGATCCTGCCATGTTTCCTTGTGTGGGGCTTAATAGAACAAATCCCTTACTCCCGACTGTGTGATGGTAGTACCAGTACGGTTGCTAGAGTGCATTACTATTGTGGCCTGAACAATACTTGGCTTACTTAATTCCTGTAACTTAACAAAAATTTCACCTAGGAGCTGATAGAGTACCTGGGGAAGGTCGGGATTAGAGGTACTTGAGCTTTGGGGAATAGAGTTACCTGGGATGATGGGTGCCAACCTTTCTCGGAATAGTTGCTCTATTGCAACATGCAGCTCTACATTGGATGTCTCCTCAGGGCGCGCGTCATTTTCGTCATACTCCTTTCCCTTTTCTGTTGGGGCTGGGCTCCTATACACCTACCACACTTCCTTGGGGGTCCCCCCTATATCCTGGGAACCCGTCTAACCTTCCATCTTCTTCGTCCTTTGAGGTACCTCTCTTTTTTCTTTCCCTTTTCCTTGTTGTCTTTTCAACTCTTTCATAGCCCTTTCTCACAACTTCTCGGCGAGTTGCACCCTCGGATGTGCTAGTCGTTCCCTTAGCCTACTGGAGGTCTTGGCATCCATATCCATATTCCCATTTTCCAGCTTACCTGTAGCATCTCTCCTTCAGTCCCTTCCCCCAGTACTAGAGGTTTAGGTCTCCATCTCAGCTTTTTGGAACTCCATCAGTCCTTCGTCCACCATCAACACCTTAATCCACAAAGGGATCTCTCTCAGCAGTCCTCCGCGCAGCCTTGATCTGAACACATCCTTGGATTTTGAGAAATACTGGTAGCATTCAACTACGAACTCTACTATGTATCCTTCCACGGTAGCTTGCACCCAAAAATATACAACTCGGGTCAAATTGGTATCTAACCGATGGAGTGCTACCAGATCTAAGTGCACCCACTTGCGACATATGGTCTGCATCCCTCTGGGGACTGCCTTGCTCTATAATCTCTGCAACCAGTTGTAGAGCTCCTCAGGAAACTTTCCCCAAAATATCTCGTAGATATAACTGGCAGACTCAGAGAAGAGAATTCGGTTCTTGACAGTCTTCTCTTTCCGTTGTCTCACTTTCGCTTGCTGAGCTATGAACTGGTCCAGATGGTCATCCCACCATTTCTGTATTTCTTTCTCAAAGATCCGTGATACCATGATCTAACTCCATAATGAGATTTCAGGTCCCGGAAATGGAACCATTTGTTGGCAAGAAACGAGGTCTCAGGGGGAGACCCAGGTTCGGAAAGGTGGCCAAAAAGGGTTACCGCAGTAGTCTAGCACAACGCTGGAATTTTCACCATGCTCTGACGAATAGAGTGTCTCACCTGAGGCATGTCGTGACCTTACTAAGGCTGGGGTTGGGTCGGTTATCGATCAAGCATAGAAGATATGCAACCCATCCATAAATTTAAGTACTTCGATTAAGTGTAAATACCATACAGATAGTAATACTCATGAATTTGATCCGAATGATAAACAAAAATTCAAAATATTCATGTATCCCACTAAACCATAACACAATATAGAACTCAAAACACCAATATTATATTATAAAGAGATGCATTAACAGCAAAAGACTATTACAACACTCCTCAGATCGTGTGTGGCATAACTAACTACAATCACAGTACAAGATCTATAACAGAACAGAACAGAGAGAGAGAGAACATAAAAACATGAACAGAGCTCTCCTATGGCTCCTACCCTTTGATCCCTACTAAGCCAACCTTCTCTTTCTGCTGATCGGTTGCCTATTTGTCCCATCACCGGCGTGACTGACAGTTCTTCCTTCTTTCCCGCTCGGTTGCTTGCTTCTTTCCCTGATTGCTGGGGATCCCACTGATTGTCTTATGTTGCTTCCCTTTACCATATGTACCTGCTTCCGTAATAGCTACGCCATTTTCCCTTCACCTCCTCCCAACCATAACAGCTCTCTTTCTCTCGTGGTTGCACTCCGCCACCTATTCTCAGCAACCCAAAACTGTTTAATTTCAAAACAAGGGCCCCAACAAATTCATTTTCATGGGGAGTTATAAAATATAGGGAAATAAGTAAAGAGATCATATCTTCTCACCATCATACTCCACAGTTGCCAAGGGTTGAATAAAAATATGCAAATTTGTGCTAACACTACCTGTGCTACACTTCTAAGGTGTTGCACAGGTGCTGCACTACGCTTCTGCCAAAGGCGCTAGGCTTTTGGGTTTTAGCCTCCAAGTCAGTCATTAAAGATTCAAAACAAGTGCACAAAGCTTCAAAGGCCTCCTAATCAGTAAGTGGACACTCTCAATACATCTCTCAATTCAATTCATCAACATATGAGTGGATTCCCTCCTTAGGGTTTTGCTCCACTACGTTTTTAGTGTCTTTAATCCTTGATTGGTTTCATTTATTTAAACCTGCATCCCACCATCTAAGAAATTCAAATATATTCCACAAACCCTACCCTAAAACTCCCTATCACTCACAACCCTCTTTACCATTATTTTCATCAAAACCCTAATTTTCAGTACATTCTTGCAGAAAAACTAGTCAAAACCCATTTTTTGACCTTTTGAGCACCTTCCTCATGCCCATTTCCAGAAATTTCACTTGCATGGTAAATCCAACTCATTACGCTACTTCCCCAATTTTTTATGGATTTTTCCCTAGCCTCTTTCCACCCCATTTTTTCCCCTAAATCCACCCTACATCTATCCCATTTTTTCCTAATTCTACACCTCCCCTACCCATTTCATCTAGATAGGATTTAATGTTATTGAAAAACACCATAGAGGGGGGAAATAAGATCCATAAGGGAGGCCACCATTCCAGTTTTTAGCCAACTCAAACCCATGGCATCGTTTTTATATCTTCGTGATCATTTTCTAGGGTTTACATTGCACACAGGGACAATTTTTCTTCAAAATCAGTTTCTGAAGTAATGGAGATGAATTTTACAAAAGTGAAAGAGGTTTTTGTCAATAATAGGAAAAATAAATAAAAAATTCCTTCATTTTATGAACAAGTGTTATTATTTGAGACAAATTCCAAAATTACAGTTGCTCCAAGTCATTTTCTGCACTTTTGAATAGGTTGTCTTCAAGTCAATTTTTCAGGGGTTTGGAGCAGGGGTTTGTAGTGCTTGATGACTCCATTTTGTATAAAATATCCTAAGAATTTCAACCATACCATGTTCAACCCACAAATATGCTGGGAAGGCTTTCAAAATCCCTTTCCAATTAGGCATGATGCTTCTGCTCAAAGTGCGGTAAGCTTCCGCAAATTTTTAGTGATCCACTTCAAACTTGGATTCTAAGAAAATGGGAAAGTATTTCGGAAAAATGGAGTGTTTTTTTCATAACATGGTAAGGAACAAAAACCTGTCTCCATATTTCCAAAAACATTATGGTTAGAGCAATATTGATAAATATGTAAGCCCTAGTTTTGTAAAAATTATTTTGGAAATTCTGGAAAAATGGTCATTGCAGAAGCGTTGCGCAACGACGCGACGCTTTTCCTTAGAGCATCCAAATGAGGAAAAATATATATGTATGGATGTCTCTTCACCTTTAAATCACAAATATGACATCATGTCAACATTTCACCCTCTCATTTTGATGAAAAATGCAATAAACATCACCTTTTTCATGCTTCTGCCACCTTTTTTACCTCTACGCGCCGCTTCTGGAGTGAGGCTAGGAGAATCAAATTTTGAAGGCCTTCCAGGGGGTATTTTATCATTTTTAAGGATCAAATGGAAATATGACACATAGGGATACCTATCCTAACTCTCATATTTTCAAATGGGTTCCTAAAATTCAATCTAAATCAGCTCCAAAGTGGCGCGACACTTCTGCTGGGAGGCGCGACGCTTCTGCCATTAGATTCCTTTGGACAGTTGTCAAGCCACAAAAACTCCAAAATTCGATGTTTAGCTGTCCTATGAGGTGTGTTTTTGGTAGGAGAGCTTTTTTTTCCTCTCTTTATGGAGGAATGATTTAATTAATCAAGGAGACACACACTCCTAATTATTAGCTAAATTTGAATAAATTGTTTCTAACTTCCCTAGAAACTAGGAAATGTCTCATAGGGTGCATTTATGAAGTTTTTTGGATCATATTTCGACCCAATGAGGTGGAATCTTATCTATTTTCTATATGTACTCCAAACTCAAGCCTTTTGAGGGGCTGGATAGTTGTTATTTGCAGTGGAGCTTTTGTACAAGTTTTTTTTTAATGAAATCAAAGACAATGTTGCAGACATAGTGTTGAGACTCCAGTGGTATGCCTTTGAGCATTTTTTTTTCTCTGTAATATTATCAAGTTGAATGTTATGTTATCCTTATTTCAAATATATGATTTTTTATGTTAATATTATCAGTAAATAGACAGAAATCATGTTTTCCATGCTTTGTTTTAAGAATATTTACATGAACATGTCTTTACTCTTCCGATGAATGAATTAATTTTAATGCTCATTCTGAATCTCTCTTTTTTCACCCTATACACAATGAAAAATTAAGCATGCCTCTAATCTTACCTACCTGGCCTCACCCTTACCTCTGAAATCTAGCCTTTGAAATCTTACCTAAACCCTAGACCTAGTTTCCTAACTGTCATTCCTATCCAGCAAAGCTCAAAACAAACAAAAACCCTAATATATTGAGCATCATAACTAGCCTAAAACATTATATCCAGTCATCCCTTTCGGCGTAAAATGACATTGAGAGATCCCTCTCTAGTCTTGGTAGGGCTAGCTACCTAACCTAAAGGTTGGTTTGTGGTTACCTTCCTTCAACTCCATTCTCAGCATTGGGAAGAGAGGGGGAGTGATAACATTTTTGGCACCCTTGTCAGGGAGCGAAGGTTAAATTTTTCCCAGGAAATATTTTGGGTTTGTGTTATATTCTTTCCATGACTGATCACGTGTGGGGGGGTAACAGGGGGGGCGGTAGCCCCCCCTGTCAAGGTCCGGGGCAGTGCCCAGGAAAAAAATTTTGGTCCTTATTTTATGGTGGGCGGACCCGCCCATGGTTTTGTGCATGGGCTTGCACATGGTTTTGGGGCATGATGGTTTTCGGCCCCTGGTATTTTGTAGATCTGGTCAAGGGAACTATGGTTATGTTCTAATCCGGGGTTAATGTATTGGGGTTTATGTATGCTTCAGCATGTATATATATGTGTGTTGTAACACTAAAAGGAATATAACGAAAAATCAAGCTGGTCGTTCCGATTTGGGATCCAGGGGAAAATATTTGTGTTTATATGTTTTATGTTTTATGCTCTCGCTATTGTTTATTTTCTATTTTTAAGATTCGTTTGCAGATAATTTATGTACAGGGTTAAAACCTACATTTAGTATTAGAGAATTTTTGGCTTCAAGGGGACGCCTTTGCTGCTGAGGGGTTTTTTGCTCGGGCCTGAGGTAGACCCTGTTCAGTGGGAGATCTGCGGGATCGATTCTTGCAGTGAAAGAAGATGGCGAGTGGTGGGAAGATAGAGATCGAGAAATTTAATGGTCAGAGTTTTGAGTTGTGGAAGCTCAAGATGGAGGATCTGCTGGTGGATAAATATTAGTGGATCGCGGTAGATCTGGGTACTATACCAATGGAAATGTCAGATGAAGACTGGAAGAAGCTGGATCGGAAGGAAAAGAGCACAATACGGTTGTGTGTCTTAGATTTAGTATTGTTGAATGTATCTGGGGAAGCTACGGTGAAGACCTTGTGGGACAAGCTAGGGACTTTGTACCAATCTAAATCTCTGGTGAATAAATTGTTCCTGCAGAAAAAGTTATATAACCCGAGGATGAAGGATGGAGACTCGGTGACAGAGCATCTGAACGCCTTCAATACTATGGTAAGTCAGTTGTCATCTATTGATATTAAAATCTCAGATGAAGATAAGTGCATCAATTTTTTGTGTTCTCTACGAAACTCATGGGACAGTCTGATTATTGCAATAGGTAGCAATACAACTACCTTGAATTTTGATGACATTGTCTCAGCCTTGCTGTCGGAGGAAATGAGATGGAGAAATATGGAGGGTCAAAATGGAGATGCCTTATCTATACGAGGAAGGTCCAAGAACAGAAACAAGAATAAGGTTTCGAGTGGGAGATCTAAATCTAGAGGGAGATCTAAATCTCCTGGAAAATTTGTAAAGGTGTGCTGGAAATGCGGAAAGGAAGGGCACTACAAAAAGGACTGCAAATCTAAAGCTCTTAAGAAAGGAAATGAATCTGATGATGCTCCTTCTGCAGAGGCAAAAACCACCTCGAATGAAGGTGGGGATGTGTATTTGGCTTCTTCTTCAAATACACATGTAGATCATGAGCCATGGTTGATTGACTCGGGTGCATCCTTTCACTTCACTCCCCATGGGGAGTGGTTCTGCGAGTATGAGAAATATGATGGTGGTGATGTCTTCTTAGGTGATGATAGGAAGGACACAATTGTCGGACATGGAAAAGTTAAGCTGAAGCTGCAAGATGGAAGGATTAGAACACTTACTGGTGTTCTGCACATTCATGCATTTGCCAGAAATCTTATTTTTGTAAGCAAGATGGATGATGTAGGTGTAAAAAACATTGTTTGAGAAAGATACCTATAAGATGGTTTGGGGAGCACTGGTATTAATGCGGGGAGTTCGGATTGGAACTCTGTACAAGCTTTAGGGCAGCACTGTTATTATTGGGTGCAACAGTTCTATGGTTCCCGAAAGTGGAGCGGAAAGCCTAGCAGTCTCTGGAGAAAATACCATGTTATGGCATCAAAGGCTTGGACATATTGGAGAGAAGGGCCTTCGGATACTGCATGGAAATGGTATGGTAGAAGGTATGTCTAATATCTCTTTGGATTTTGATTTTTGTGAACATTGTGTATATGGGAAGCTGAATTGGGTGAGTTTTCCTTCTAGTGCTAAGAGGGCGAACAAGATATTAGAGCTTGTGCACAGTGATGTGTTTGGACCTGTGTCGGTTCCATCACTGCGTAATTCTATGTACTATGTTTCATTCATAGATGAATTCTCAAGGAATACATGGATATATTTCTTGAGGAATAAATCTGAAGTCTTTGACAGATTTAAAGAATTTAAGGCTTTGGTGGAAAACCAGAGAGAGAAGAAGATAAAGGTGCTGAGGACAGATAATGGTGGGGAGTTCTGAAAGAAGGAATTTGAAAGGTTCTGTAAGAAGTGTGGTATAGCATGGCAGAAGACTACTCCATACACACCTCAGCAAAACGGATTTGCAGAAAGAATGAACAGAATGCTGATGGAAAAGGAAAAAATCATGCTTAGTGGTACCGGGTTAGGACAAGAATTTTGGGCAGAGGTAGTGGAGACTACATGTTACTTGGTTAGCAGATCACCTTCATCAGCGTTGGAGGATAAGAGTCCACATGAGGTATGGACTAAGAAACCCTCTCTTTCACATCTGAGGGTATTTGGATGTGATGCATATGTGCATGTTCCAAAGAAGAAAAGGAGAAAGTTGGATAATAAATCTGAAAGGTGCATCTTTATTGGGTATAAGGATGGTTTAAAGGGTTACAAGCTTTGGAACCCGGAAATAAGGAAGGTTGTGTACAGCCGAGATGTGGTGTTTAGAGAGGTGAAATATATTGTTAAACATGAAGTCTTACCAAAGGAACCTAAGAAGATAGAGTTTGAGCTAAAGGAGGATGAATCAAAATTTACAACAGAAGAAGACTCATAAGAGGAAGAGCCACAAACTCCAGTTGTGAGAAGATCAGTTCGAGAAATAAGACAACCAGAAAGGTATAGTTCATCTGTTTTCTGTTCAAATTTTGCTTTAACTATAACTGATGATGATCCCAGAAGCCTCAGGGAGGCAGTAGATTCATAGGATGGAAAACTCTAGAAGGAGGCCATGGTTGATGAAATGGCATCCTTGCATAAAAATGAGGCATGGGATCTAGTGGAGTTTCCGGCTGGAAGGAAGCCCATCGAGAGCAAATGGGTGTTTAAGAAGAAGATGAATGTAGAAGGCAAGGTGGAGAAATACAAAGCTCGGTTGGTAGCAAAAGGTTATTCCCAGGTGTCGGGAATTGATTTTGGTGAAATTTTTTCTCCAGTTGCCAAAGTTACTTATATTAGATTACTTTTATTTTTTGCTACTGCATTTGATTTTGAGGTAGAACAGATGGATGTGAAGACATCATTTCTTCATGGGGATCTAGAAGAAGAGATCTACATGAAACAAACTGAAGGCTTTATGGTGAAGGGAAAGAAAGAGCTGGTATGCAGGTTAAAGAAGTCTCTATATGGGTTAAAACAATCACCAAGGATGTGGTATCAAAAATCTGATACCTATATACGGGGACTTGGCTTCACTAGAAGCAAGGAGGATCACTGTGTTTATTTTAAATTAATTGGTGACCATGTTATTTATTTGGTCTTATATGTGGATGATATTTTGTTGATTGGAAACGACAAATAAATTATCCAAGATTTGAAGACCCAACTGTTCTCCAAATTCGACATGAAGGATCTTGGTGCTGCAAACTATATTTTGGGCATGGAAATTAAGAGAGATCGGGCAAAGAGGAAGCTCTGGTTAAACCAGAGGAAGTATGTCAAGACTATATTGCAGAGGTTCAATGCAGAGGTTAAATATGCAGGATAGTAAACCGGTGAATGTTCTGATTCCTGTAGGTACAAATCTGTCTACTACACGGTGTCCCAAGACACAAGAAGAAGAGGAGGATATGTCCCATGTTCCATATGAAAGTGCAGTGGGTAGCCTGATGTATGCAATGGTCTGTACTAGACCAGACATTGCACATGCAGTGGGAGTATTGAGCAGGTTTATGTCAAACCCAGGGAAGGAGAATTGGAAAACAGTGCGGGTTTTCAGATATTTGTGTGGCACTAGTGATTATGGCTTGTGCTACCAGGGAAGACCAGGATTGGAAAGAGTGTTGGACATTCATGGTTTTGTTGATGCAGACTGGGCTGGAGATCTAGACCAAAGAAGATCTACAAGTGGGTATGTGTTTAGCCTATTTGGAGGTGCAGTCAATTGGATGAGTAAAATACAGTCTGTAGTGGCTCTTTCAACTACAGAGGCAGACTACATGGCAGCCACTCATGCAAGCAAGGAATCGGTTTGGTTGCAGAGATTGTGTTCAAGTATGGGGTTGGTGCAACAAGCTATAAGGATAGACTGTGATAGCCAAACTGAAATTTTCTTGGCTAAGAACCCTGCTTATCATTCAAAGAAAAAGCACATTTATGTTCAATGTCACTTTGTGAGATATATGGTTGAGGCTAAAAGGGTGTTACTAGTAAAGGTGGACACTTTTAAGAATGTTGCAGATGCATTGAAAAAGTCTGTGAGCACTAAAAATTTCTCTTGGTGTAGAGAAACAATGGGTGTTGCAAAGTTGGGCTAATGACTCAACTCTCCTGTGGCCCCCTGCGGAAAGAAAAAAACAAGTGGGAGAATGTTGGGTTTGTGCTATATTCTTTCCACGACTAATCACCTGCGGGGGGTAACAAGGGGGGCGATAGCCCCCCGTGTATGTTGTGCTAGGTGCAACATCGGGGGGGGGACTTGAGCGATGGCCCCACCATCGAGCGTGGGCGCCACCGTAAAAACAATTTGGTCCTTATTTTCCAGTGGGTGGACCCGCCCATGGTTTTGGGGCATGATGGTTTTTTGGCCCCTGGTATTTTGTAGATCCGGTCAAGGGAAATACGGTTATGTTCTAATCCAGGGTTAATGGATTGGGGTTTATGTATGCTTTGGCATGTATATATATGTGTGTTGTAACACTAAAGGGAATATAATGAAAAATCAAGTTGGTCGTCTTGATTTGGGATCCAGGGGAAAATCTCTATGTTTATCTATTTTATGTTTTATGCTCTCGCTATTATTTATTTTATGTTTTTAAGATTCGTTTGCAGATAATTTCTGCACAGGGTTAAGCCTACAAAAGAATGGAAAATATTAGCTCTAATTGTTGATGGTGAATAGTGGTCAGGCATAATTTTTTTTGCATCTTTCACCTAGCGACTTCAGTGTCGAAGAATCCAAAAGTTCATATTTTTCATGGCAACTCCACTATTCAAAAACCGGTAGCTTGAAGAGATTTTTGGTGACTTCAATGTTTTCAAGATGGATTCAATTGCTAGAAGGTATGATCCTATTCATCGAAATCATGTTCCAGGCTTTCCAAATCGTATGCCTCAGGTAGATTGGAAAACATATTTTTCCAAAATTCAGAGATGGAAAAGGTGATGATGATAAACTTCATTTAATAAGATTCCATATGCATGTCTGTAAGATGAAGATTAATTTTCATGAATGTTGTTTAATGAAGATTTTCATGATCACATTAGAATAAAAAACAAAGTTTTGGTAATAAATCTTGCCTCCTGCTTGTACTTATTCTCACAAGGATTTTCACTCGGTATTTTTTAAGAAGTATAGAGAAACCTATCCTTCTTTGGTTTTGATTGAGGATTGTTGTGATCGATTTGAAAATTTTATTCAAGAGATAGAAATTTCTTATGGTGATGAAGATTTTATGGATGATGAACTCTTGGCTGCCTTGAATGAAAACCCTTTTCACTGCCATGAGAAGATCATGGATTCTACCCGAGATAACAACGAGCTTGAGAAGAATTATTCAAAGGATGACATTGATCTTCCATCTTTCGAAGTTGATGATAATTTGCAGTAGTCTTTCCAATATTCAAGCGATCAAGATATATATGAAGATGTTCTATCCAACTACCCTTCATCCCTTTCCTCTTCTAAGTTTTTGATTCAGGAAGTAATATGTGCAGATATAAATTTTGATTTTACTTGTATAGAGACTCTAGAGAGCCATGATTTATCTGTTGAGGTCAAAAACGGTGTACAACAGGTTTTTTGTCTTGAGTTTGATGAACATGTTCAGCAGCCTTCAAAGAATCAAGATATAGAATTTTTTCATAGCCAAGACAATTATCTTTATGACATACATGAAAAGCCACTTATAGATATTTGTGTTGATGCTGATTTTGCTACCTCACTTGAAGATTTGCAAGAACATACAAATCTTGTCTATGATCTGGATGATATGGAAGATAAAATTGTTGCATTTTTATTTAAGAAGGATCAACCAAATGAAGAATAACAATCATCCATTATATCTGAAATCATCTCCCTTCTTTTTGTTGATCACCAAGAGGCCGTAATGTTTCATGATTTTCAAGACCCCTTGGGCACTCTTTTGAAAGCATAAAAAAAGGTGGAGTTTGTTTTTTTCGCCAACACAGGTTTTGGGCTCATATTTCATTTTGATTTTCCATTTACTCAATATTTCTTTATGCCTGGTGGAGCTGAATGGAAGCATTAGCCAGGTGGTCATTTACTTGATTAGTTACATTGGATCTTCGACTTCACTTGATCAAGTGATTTATGGATCAGTTAGAGCAGGTAAGGTGTGATTAATAAGCTCGACATTCTAAGCATATTTTTCATTGTCAGTTTCCAGTATATTTTGCAGTTGATGATGCACAATTCAGCTTTCGGTTTGATTTGAGTCAGTTTGAGGATTGTAGCTGTAGTGATTCCATTTCCCAATGGATGAGGCTACCTGAACTACAGTGTTCTTGACACCTCCAGAAGGATCTTCCATATCCAACTGGAGCCAATGTTAGTTTCCAAATTTTCAGTGGTCAAATGTATTATTTCAGGTTTACTTAGTAGTGGTCATGGGCCAAATTTTCATGTTTCAAGCCAAGTTTCAAATAAAATTTTGTTCACTGAATATCTCTAGGTATAAAATGTTTCTCCCTTCACTCCATTCATGGTCATCATCATTTCAGAGGTCATTCACCACACCTTCATCTAGGTCAGAGTCTAGGTCTCATTTGTTTCGCCACCATAAGAGTCAATTATGTCATGAAAGAAGATGAAAAAAACCTCATTTTCACCATACAAATAATTTTCATAGGGAGCTATCAAAGATAGGGAAAAAAGTAAAGATATCCTCTCTTCTCACCATCATACTCCACAGCTTCCAAGGGTTGAATAAAAATATGAAAATTTTTTCCAACACTACCTTTGCTACGCTTCTAAGGAGTTGCGCAGGTGCTGCGCTACGCTTATGAAAAAGGCCATATGATTTTGGGTTTTAGTCTCCATGTCAGTCATTCAAGCTTCAAAAAAAGCTCACAAAGCTTCATAGGCCTCCTAATCAATAAGTGGACACTCTCAATACCTCTCTCAAGTCAATTCATCATCATATGAGTGGATTCCCTCCTTAGGGTTTTGCTCCACTACATTTTTAGTGTCCTTCATCCTTGATTGATTTGAGTTATTTAAACCCTCATCCCACCATCTAATACCTTCAAATATCTTCCAAATACCCTACCCTAACACTCCCTCCACTCACAACCCTCTTTACCATTATTTTCATCAAAACCCTAATTTTCACTATATTCTTGTAGAAAAACTAGTCAAACCCTCTGTTTTGACCTTTTGGGCACCTTCCTCATGCCCATTTCCATAAATTTCAATAACAGTGTAAATCCAACTCTGTTCTGTAACCCCAATTTTTAGGGGTGCTTTCTAACCTCTTTTATTTTGTTGGAAAAAATATTTGAGATGGAAAGTGAGGGGGGGGGCACGGGGGGGTGAATCAGTGTTTAAAACTCACTATAAATTTTCCTTTCTTTTACTCATTTATATACGTGAATTTAATTAATCCAACTTGCATATGCATGCAGCTTTCTTAAAAGAAACTTGCATATTCCAGTGAGCTTATTAGACAGATAAATCTTCAGAAACTTTACTTAGCCCAGTGGATAATTTATTCATCAGAAATTTAGTAAGCAGCAAACATGTGTAGTAAGAACAGAATAAATCATCACACATAAGAAACACACATGAACACCAAGATTTAAGGTATAAACCCGAGTCGGGAGAAAACTACCGTTTTTTTGTCTCTATCTTCAATATTTATTATATATAAAACTTCTTACAATGTTGTATTGGTGCAGACTCATACCAGCACGTAGGCACCCACCTGCATAAGGCTGCAACATTCTCTCATTCTCCAGCTGCTACTGGAAGGGAGCTCCAACCCCCTAATCTCATTTACTAGCCACTATTGGAAGGGAGCTTTGACCCCTTGCTCTCATTTACCAGCCACTACTGGAAGGGAGCTACAACCCCCTGATTTGATCACCAACTCCTACTGGCAGGAATCTTCGACTTCCACACTAAAGCCTCCAACCCCCACCGACTTCAATACATCACAAATTGTAGGCCTATTTTGATCACATAATCCATGTTTAACCATTTAACATCTGATAAGCCAAATATAAAGATAGAAACTTATTAGTGTGCCCAAAATATTCATCCAATTCCTAAAAACAACCACTAAAACAAAAAATCACCAATCACTCGAATACTAAACCAACCATTGAAGAAAACTCTCACTTAACCAATCACCAACTCAATTCATGCAGAATAGTGAGGTCACTGTAACCAAAATATCAAAATTGAACTCAGACTACTACATTAACACACTGAATCAACTGCAAACTTGATCATTCATAAAATAAAATGTATACACTACTTCACTTAAGGCAACTCGCATGTATACACACTTTTCTTTAGAGCAACCTGCATGCAGATCTCAATATACTAAGTTCTTAAAACTGTTACTTTGAATCAGTCATAGAATTGGAAGGAGATATTCTAAAATATTATGATAGGTTACAAATCTTTGAACCCTCATACAGTTAGTAGCATCAAGTATCCTTTTCAACTAGTCAATTTCAACTTCAGACATTATTACTAAAACCCATATCAACATGATACATCATTGACAGACATCAGAAATATAACAAAACTGATCTGATTGATCAATCATTTATAAGCAGAAACCCTTCCTTTATGCACGCAACATCAACAATCAACCAATCAATTATATTTATACACAAACAATTAGCAGCATAATCATTACTCAAACAACCCAGATCTATATTAAGACATCATTTACAAACAACAAAAACACAACAAAACTAATCAAACATTTCCTTCAGCATTCTTCAGCAAAACCCTAGCTTTCATACGCGACATCCACAATACCAATCCGCAACTATACGCACTTCTTACGAAACTAGCCTGCGTATAGATCTCAATATTTTCTCTGAATATATACGCACCTTTGATAAGCCAAACCTGCGTGTAGACGCGACTTCAACTTGATGAACCTGGGTATATATCTATAAATATTATAGGATTGCGTAACACTTCAAGGTAGAAAAAATTCTCAGATCATATCATTTACTTCAACAATTATGCGCCAGACCACAGATCTAAACAACTCATCAAAAGATCATGCAAATACATAGGCATTTCAGGTCAGAGATCTTGATCCATTATTGTATTCATGAGTGCATCAAAATATCAGATCTATCTATTGTATATAGCCCAATCCATGCAGATTTACTTCAAACTGAAGTATTCATTCAATTCTCATTCTCATGCACACATTTTCACTATGATCTTCTCCTGCTTATATATTTTGATCCTTAGCCACTACCATGAGCCAAAAACCACACAAGTGTCGTTGGTATTGTTGGACGAGATCAAATAGTCATTAATATGCTCAATATTGTGGGCTAATACCATGGTAAAGACCCTTGGTATGGTTAAAATTAGTGCGCTAACACATACATGACTTTTATTCGTTGTACCCTCGTGTATACGGGATTTTTCTTCACCAAAACTGTATATACACTAATTCAGGATGTATACTTGGGTTCCCTTCATCAAACCTGTGGGTATATGCAGGTTCCCTTCATCAAACCTGCGCATACATATTGAAACTTTACCTTCATCATTCCTCTATCACTAACTAAAATTTCTTTCTCTGTCACATCTGAACTGACTTGTAGATACATCAATTTTACATCTTCAAAAAATAGGTTGTTATCAAAATGAAAACCATCGAATAGGTTGCCATCAAGGACAACATATCACATCATAATGCCAACAATCTCCCCCTTTGGACTTGATGGCAACCATGTTGGTGTTTGATCACCACAACATGTAGATACATGATAGACACATCAACCATAAGCATTATTCAAACACCAAGTTACTCTCCCCCTTTGACATCAAGAGAAAAGGGAGAACCGATAAAGAAATGTCAAGGTATGTACTGCACTATACGAACCATACTCCCCCTAGACACAAGCTGAAGCTTCAAAAGAGATTTTCAAGACTTATACACTAATTCTATCAGCACAGATGCATTAATTACCCAACCAAGTGGGGTTACATATTTGACTCAAGCACCCAACCAAGTGGGTTTACAAATTTGAAAAAATCCCTATATGACTCAATATGGAAATATTTACATCATAGGTCTCAACATGACCCTTATATCAAATTACAAATATGATGTTATAACAAAGACCAAAGGACCTCAATGGAGAGAGATCATCGAGCATACTTCAGCAACCAACAAAATGTCAATAATGTATTATATCGAGCACAACTAATGCTCCCCCTAAATATGTGCATCTTGAACATTTTCAACAACCATCTCATCAGCATCTTCATCAATCAGATATATATCAAATAAGAAAATGAAAATTGAAAACCATAACCGTAGCCGTACCCATCAGTGTCAAACCATATCTTTCAGCAATAGCATGGGCAGATTTCAATATCACCAAATTGTGACGGGGTGTACAATTTCAACATCATAATATCTTTCAGAAGAGATCAGCTATCAACTCAATCTCTTGTCTTCGTCAAAGTGAACTTTCCCTTTTCCCTTTTTAGAAACATATGTGGGAATAATCATGAAATAAGATAGAGTAGTGAAGCATCATATAGCATGAGTAAACACCATAGACTTGTGTCAACAACATAACCAATTAGTAAGATAAGACAATGTAGCCATGTCTCCAAGTATCATCCAACAGTTGTAGCATAAGTATATCAATAACCACGTCTTCAGGATATTTGTAGAAACATCATATTCTTGCCCCAATATGCAAGAAGAATTATCATACTAGAACCACTTCATTAATAATCAATATGTATCAACCAATCATCCCTGTTATCTCTTAACACCAAGCTCTTCATGTTTTAGATTTATTCCATTTTCATAATCACGATGTAACTTGTGCAAGAATCAAGTACAATAGGCATCATTCATGACAGAAGTCATCAACAACAAGATCTGCATGTTCTTTCCTCATATCTGAATCATTAGTCATGCATCAAATCCACGTGTGCAAACAAATATAATCTTCTACAAAATGTTATAAAGGCTCATCAGTGATCTCATCATAAGCAATCCATGTATCATGACAATATCATTCGAACTACCGCACGAGCAACATAATTCCAACAATGCATCATTAGCAGTTAGGCTAATTCTCCCCCTGAACTTGTGCTACCTGTTCATAGTCAATACTGACCATATCAACTCATTCATCAAAGCATCTTCGTAAATCATATAATCATAACTTAATATAATATCAGCAGATTGTAACCATCAACATTAGACCAAGAAAATTAAATCATAACTGACAACAACATATCAAAATTTGTTCTTAGGTCTGTCTCATTGTTTATCTATCCGATAAAAACATACACAATTGTCTCCAAAGAAACTCAAGTATATACGTGTCTATATTTCATGAAACCCGTGTACAGGAAGTGAAATACTAATAATTTCATAGATTCATCTCCCCCTTAACTTGTACAGCCTGTACCTGTCTTCTGTTGTCACATCAGATGCAAAGTCAAAAAAATAAACAACCAGAATTACCAAACCATCCTTTAAACATTACAGTTATTGATAGCATTATTCTTTCGAGAATGATGGACTGCAATGGTCATTGTCTTCTTTCAGTCTAAGTCTAAATCCTCCTCATATCTGCGAGAGGTCAAATCTTTAAACACATATAATTTATCGGCGTTTTTGTATCCCATTGTTATGACCTCTCCAGTTCCTTCGTCCATGACCTTGCATTTGGTTGATGTGAACACAATTACATTTCCTTTACCTTTAATTTTGTCTACACTTAATATGTTTTGTTTTAGGCCTTGAACTAATAAGGTATCAACTACCCTTCTATTTTTGTTAATTATGGCTCTACCTTTTCTCAAAGCTTTTTTTGGAGCATCATTTGAAAGAATAACCTTACCATCTTGATTTTTATTGAGAGACTCTATCTTACTCTTATCACCAATCATGTGATGAGAACATTTGTTGTCGATGTACCATTCATCCTTATTTTTAATTGCACAGAGAGAAAAACCACATTTTATCTCTTCTTCTTTCTGCTTGTTAACATGAATGTTGGTGGATCCAACTTTCTTTGGTCTTACGATATCATTTGTTTGTCTTCCATGTTGTCTTTGATGATTCATTGATCTGTTCCTGCATTCCTTTTCTACATTCCCAAACTTGTTACAAGCATAACATCTTATGTGACCAGAAAATGGAGAAGAGGAATCATAATAAGTTTTTATATTGTTCCTTCTATTGCAATCAATAGCTTTATGTCCAAATTTGTTGCATGAAAAACAATAACCCATAAAGAAACCTAAGTACATGGGAGTTGTCAATCTTTCTATGTAGTGTCTATTTGTCTGCGACCAAAACAATCTGCTTCTACAATTGGCTACAACATGTCCATAATTATGACATACAAAGCATTCAAAAATATTTATCAAAGGAGAGAAATTATTCATACTTCTATAGTTAGGAGCGAATGATTTCCTTTGAGAATTCATGATTGTCGGTTGACCTTTTGTCTCTTTAAACACTTCATGTTTTGCATGGATATCCTTTGAATCTTTAGCACTGTCCTATGAACTAGATTCTCCTTTAACAGATTCGTGAAAAGCAAGACCAAATTTAATAGAAGGAGACCTTTGACTACTAACAATATTATCCAGAATATTAGTACTATCTTGAAACTTCAAGTGTTTATCCTTTTCTTCTAATTTACCTTTTAAAATGTTTACCTCAACCTCCAATCTTTGGCACTGCTTCTTCATACTTTCTTCGACCCTTATTACTTCTTCTACTTGCTCATTCAATTTTAGAATCTCTTCTTTCAACCCATTTTCTTGTTCTTCAAATGTTTGTAGAATTTATTCATCCTTCTTATTTGATTTTTCCAGATCTTCTTTGAGAGAGATGATTTTTGCTTCAAGTCCTTCACTATGATTGGTTACTTCATCCTACAGCTCTTGACACCGGTCTATCTATTCTTTATTTAGGTACTCAATTGAGTTTCTTTCTTGTAATTAATTATTCAATCTAGTAATCACATCTTTGTAGATGCATTATCTTTCATCAAATAATATTCAACTTCATTTTTGAGTTTAGAGATTTCTGCTTCTAGATCCATAACATTAATTTCACTTTCGTATTCACTATCTTCAACATGGCATGAACAAGAAAGAGGACCACAACAATAACAATCAAAACCTATTTTATCTTCTTCTTTTGCTGCTGCATATGTTTTCTCATATGTCTTCTTTCTTTGAGTAGCCTTATTCTTTTGATTCCTTCCCATTGTGATAGATCTCCTTCAAGCGATCAAGCTTCTTCTGAAAGACCTTCTCTGATACCAATTGTTGGGAAAAATATTGAGAGGGGGGTGAATCAGTATTTACAAGAATCACAATCTTTTACTTTTCTTTACTGATTTCTAAACGAAAATCTAATTATTCCAACTAGCGTATGCATGCAATTGTCTTAAAGGAAACATGTGTATACACAAATAACTTAATTTTCAGATAAATCTTCAAAAACTTTACTTAGCCCAGTTCGTCAATTATGCATCATACATTTAAGCAGTAAACATGTGTAGTAATAACAGAATAAATCATCACACATGAACACCAGGATTTAAGGTGGAAACCCAAGTCAGGAGAAAACCACTATTTTTGTTGTCTCTGTCTTCAATATTTACATATAAAAAACTTCTCACAATTTTGTCTTGCTTCAGAGACTTGTAAGCACGTGGCACCTGCAATGATCTTGCAACGTTTCTCTCGTTCTCTAGATATTATTGGAAGGGGAGCTCAACCCCAGTCTCGTTTACCAACCACCCTTTGAAGGAGCTTCGACACTTGCATCTCCATTGCAACCACTACCGAAGGCTACAACCCCTTGATCTAATAACCAACTCCTACCGGCGAAAAGAGCTTCGACTTCCATACTAAAGGCTCCAACCAGACACTGCTGAGACCATGTTCCATAAATTTTCACATTGGATCCCACCGACTTCAATACCTCATAACCAACAGGCCTATTTTCATCACATAATCCATGTTGAACCCTTTAACACCAGATAAGAAAAATATCAAAACTGAAACTGATTACTATACCCAAAATATTCTTCCAATTCCTGAAAACAACCACTTAACCAAAAAATCGGCAATATCTCAAATACTGAACCAACCATTGAAGAAAACACTAACTTAACCAATCACCAACTCAATTCATACAGAACAGTGAGATCGTTGTAACTAGAATATCACAGCTAAACCTAGACTACTGCATCAACACACTGAATCAACTGCAACCCTGATCATTCATAAAACCAAATGTATACGCTACTTCACTTAAGGCAACCCATGTGTATATGTGCTTTTCTGTAGAGAAACCTGCGTGCAGACCTCAATATACTAAGTTCTTAAAAATTTTACTCTGAATCAGTCATAGAATTGGACAGAGATATTCTAAAACATTCTAATATGTACAGATCTCTAAACCTGCATATAGTTAGCAGCATCATGTATCCTTTTCAACTACTCAATTTAAACTTCATACATTATTACTAAATTCCAGATCAACATGAAGACATCATTGACAGAGAGTAGAAATACAGCAACACTGATCTGATTTATTAGTAATTTGTAAGCAGAAACTCTTCCTTTATGCACACATCATCAACAATAAACAAATCACTGATCTTTATACACAATCAACTAGCATCATAATAAATACTCAAACAACCAATATCTATATGAAGAAATCATTGAAAAACAACTATAATGTCCCAAATGGGAAAATCTCTGCAATGCCAGGAATATCTGGAGATATTCCTATTTTCCAGTCCGGGAGTATTAGCAATCAACACTGAACTATTTCAGAGATTGAATGTAGGGGAATTTACTAGATATTTCACCTTCACAAGGAAGGATGAGATCCAGAGGCTACCTAGCCCACTAGCAGACTCTGCCAATAGAACTTGTCGAAGGCTAATAATTCCCTTCAAGGAATTTCTGCACCAGCTGTCCATGAGGACGTTGTATAAGGAAGCCCATGTGAAAATAAGGCCATCCAATGCTGGGATTCCTTGGAATACATCTGATACAAACTCCCTGCAGAATATAAGCCCAAAGAAATAACCCTAAGGGGGTTATTCAGATCTCCCACCAACATGTGCACTGAAATAATGCTCAATGAGAAGAAATTCAACAAGTAGCAGCAGTGAAATAATGTCTCACATGATACAAGAAGAGTACAAATCTGATATATAAAGTGTAGCAGCAAATTTTATATAAAATCCTTGAGGAAAAGACCTCTCAAGGTGAGTACAAATCAGCCTCATAGGAAGATATACATGCAATGAAGGAAATACACTACTACATGATCCAGCTACTGTATAACTGCACAGTCTATAGGGGAAAATGACTGCAATATGATATACATGTGATGATACAGCACTAAGAGCTCAAATAAAGTTGTGGGAGCAAGATCTCAACCCCAGAAAACATTATTATAACAATCCTCCAAGGGATTGGCTAAAATACATCAAACTGAAAAATGTCGGAGTAGCTGGGCAACTACTGCAGCTCAAATATAATACAACATTGGAGAGGATGGGAAATGCTGCAATGGATGTGCAAACCTCCTCCAATTTACTCAAAAGGGAAGGGGCTGATCCCCTTACTGAAAACTGCACTCACTAGTGCACCAAATGAACTCCTCCTGCAAACCCTCTCAGAAAATAACGTTGTAGGAGAAAGGGACTACGCTGGACATGAGAAGAAACAATGGCCCAATGCCAAGATCTGAAATAAAAGGCTCTGGAATCTCCTTTTCTGATCTCCTAGAGGAAGAGATGGCTTCTCCTCTACAGAACAACTCCGGAAGTGAGATGGTGATGGTCCCTCACTGCAACACCAACAACTCCAGCATTCTCTTGCTGCAAGAATAACACGGTCTCTACAAATGACTACTTTGGCCTCAAGCCTGTTGGAAATGTTGTCATTGATGGCAAAGGAATTGGAAAAGAAGGAGCATCTGAAACAATAACTAGGAAAAGAGAAAAGAAAAGTAGAAGAGAGGAAGTAGAGGCAGCATAGAAGGAAAAAATGCAGCTGAAGACAGATGACAGTAGAATAGGACCATTTGAAGAAGCAAGGAGCAGCATTAGACAATAAATTTCAGCTGTGTACGTAAAAGGATTTGTTTCAGTATGACATGGATAATGTTGACCTAAATTATATGAGAAGGAGCTTTGATTTTAGTGAGAAATTGTATGGCTCTTTAGCAGGTGTTGTGGTGTGCAATTACCTATGCACAGATCACATATGTGAATCGATCAGGGCTTATAAACAGTTCTTGAATAAACCCTGTGGCAAGGGTTCGAAATTAAAGATTCAGTGTATAAATTGAAGGAATTAATGGTTGCGGAGATATGATGGTTTTGAATGTAGCGAAGATAATAATTGCGATGGAACGTAGTACAGTGATTAGCTTGTGGAATCAAGAACTTGAATGTGCAGTTAGAAGCATAACTGTGACAGGGTAGAACCCCGAACATGCAATGGAAGGTTGATATACTATATATCATAGCAGAATTGAAGACATAATGGCATTGTGTTGCGTCGAGGTCGGAAGGTAGCAACCGGTGTAAAGAATGTGTGTTAAAAGACTCAAACGAAATTGTGAACAAAGTGTGTGATGGAACTGTAATAAAAAGAAAAACATTAAAGCGGAGCTTAATTATAATAATACATTGAAGAGTGAGCGGAACCTTGAAGGTGGAACCTGAGCGTAAAGGAGAAGAGCGGAACCTTGAAGGCGGAACCTTACGAGCAGAGTGAACAGTAAAGGCAGGATTCTGGTTTTCATCGCACCGCTTTCGATGGGCAAGCGGTATTTATGAATCGGAGCAATTCCATAGTACGGGCGACACGCGTCCCTGAACAAATCTGCAAAACCACTCTCATTGCGCGCCATCGCGCGTTATCGTCCGTGCATCTTCGCCGAGCGATATCCGTTAGATCAGTGTTGGTTGTGCGATATGTTATTAACCGTCAATTGAAGAAATGCATTAACAAGTGGGCTCCACGGAATATGTATGTATTATAATATGCATCGGGATTGATATGAAGGTTTAATATGGTGGATTAACGCAGATACTTATGTGCGATGGGGCTTCCTTTATTCAATTTATTATAAAGCGGGCTATCACATTCTACGCAGTGGCCACTATATAATACATTTTATTATAAAGGTTGAAGGTTGA
Source organism: Pinus albicaulis (assembly GCA_034641835.2). Lineage (NCBI taxonomy): Eukaryota > Viridiplantae > Streptophyta > Pinopsida > Pinales > Pinaceae > Pinus > Pinus albicaulis. The sequence continues at coordinate 821,769,334 of CM076569.1, forward strand.
ACCGAATTCTTATTGCATATAAATGAAATACAGTTTGATGTTATAAAGGTTATAAAATTTTTGATTGGGGAGCAGATGTTTGTTTTATTAATAAGTCAAAGCGTTTCTTGTAAATACGAAACCAAAGGTTAAATTGTTGATGGTTCATGATAAAGATTGTGAGTACTGATATATCCGTGTTGGTAAATGAGTTTTATAAAACATCGAGAGTTATTAAGAGGCATTTTTACATACAGCAGTTATATAACTGTAATAAACAGGGAACTGAATAAAAGAGAAAATGAAAAAGAGAGTGGAGTGGGATGAATGTGTATGGAAAAGGAAAAAGAAGAGGAGAGTGTGCAGAGATGAAAGTTCGGTGAACAGGAATATGTACAGGAATGAATTGGACAGGTGAATAAGCACAGAAAATGGGAAATATGCAAAAGACAGTGAACAAAGTATGCAGGACAGCTGCATGACTACTACAGAAAGGACAAAACCAGCAAGCCAAGGGTTGAGTGAAGTTTATATACTATAACTAAAAATGTAAATGTTTTATTTGTTTTATATTGTTTGTGACGCAAAGGAAAGTATCCTAAGGAAAATAAAAATCCCACTGTAACATGGAAATTTGTACATATTGTTATAATTTTAAATGAGTTGGACAAAGGAATGAGAAGAAAGAAGTCAAAAAGTCATGGATGTTCACTCCAAATTCCTTGTGGAATACAAACAGTCATGTAATGAACTCTATATATAATGTCAACTTGATATGCATAATAGGTAAGAGAGAGTAAGGATAGAGAACGAAAAGCATAGAAAATTGAGACAGAGAAGATAAGGAAGAGAGGAGCAGAAAGAGATGCTACAGAACAGAGCTAATATCTGAGGTAAATCAGCAAACATTTCTTGTGATAAATTGAGGAAGTTGGAGCTTCCCTATCAAATTGAAGCTTGATAGCTGAAGGCCAGAACACCGAGGTTGGAGCCTGTAGGTTGGTGCCTCGTGTAAATTGAAGGGAGTTATGCTTTCCGTGCTTTGGCTTGCACTGAGGTTGGAGCCACCTGTAGGTTGGTGCCTGCAGAAAAACAATGGTGAGAGGGAGTTGGAGCTTTCCTTTGCATCACAACAATAATAAGATGTGGTTTTCTCCCTTTATGGGTTTCCACTTAAATCTGCTATCTCTATCTGTGTTGCCTGTGTGCTGAGATGATTTACCAAATCTGCTTAATGTTTGCTACTCTTATAATAAGTTTGAAGTCACATTAATTTAATACTTGCTGCAACATATTAAGACTATCCATATACTAAGATTTATTATAAAAGTAAACTGTAAATTAGCTGATAAAAATTTAAAAAGCTCATGTATGTGTTAAACTGATTCACCCCCCTCCTCTCAGTTTAACTAAGAATTCAACAAAGCCATGATGTGAGGAAGATGAAGAACAATCTCTCCATGGCCTCCCATGGAAGAGAAGGGCATTCCTATACAGGAATTCCTCTTGTGCTAAACAACAACAAGTTGAAGAGAGCTTCAACTTCGAATTCTATTCTCCAAAAACTCTCTCTGCAATAGCTCTCCTTCATCTTTTATGCAAAGCATGCATGGATCCCACTCACATTAGGGTTTCTCTCATTTCAAATTTCCCTCCACTCCAACTACGCAATCTTCTTGTGCAAGCTTCCCCTCTTAGGGTACGTTGTTGACTTTGGTCAACCATGGTCTAGCTCACTTGCCTTTGGCCCCTTTTCACACTTAGGCTGCTATCTAAAGCCACTTAAGTGACTTTTGCACCTTAGGAGTGCTTATTAAATTTCTACATGGTTCCCCTCACCCATTTTATCCCTTTTATTAAAATAAAAAGAAATATTAATGTTCCAAATACTTTATTGCAAAATTTGGAACATTACAGTCCTCCCCTCCCAAAACTTGCTTGTCCTCAAGAAAGAACAAGGATGAACTGCAAAAAAGGTCCTCAAATCAATGCATGGAGTCTTAAATATCCTCCTGTAGATCCTCCATCCTCAAGCAATCAAGAAAAATGAGTCACCCTCCAACTAGGCAACTCCTAAAAGTACTCCTCCACCTTGTGCTCATGAGAAATAGGTGGGCTGAGTTTCTGAACTTGGTAACCTTCATAGCCTACCCCATGTTTTCCTCTTCTCCACTTATGATGAATGTGGAGTGGAAGCTAAACTTGGGCTGCAATAGTGTTGCCTTCAAGAGGCAAGATGAAGTCTAGATCCCCAAGGACCTCTCCTCCAACGCTGCAAATCAAGCTGGCCCACTCATCTCATATGTGATGAGTTGGAATTCATCCACATATGGCATCCAAACAATCATATGGTTCACCTCATGGAAAAACACATGGCTGCACATGGTGACCATATCATCTTCCATACTCCCCTTGGAGCATGAGCTACAAAAGAAGGGAGGTCTTCTCTCCCAAAGGGCTCATCCACCCAATGAGTCTCTCCCTCCTCATGATACATATGGGGCTGCTGCTAAAATATATAGCTGAAATTAAATGGTCTTCAAAAGAGACCCAAGCCACCCCATCAAACAGAAAAACCATGAAGTGCCTCCTCCAAAAAAATTCAAATTATCCAAATAGCTCCTCCCACATGAAGGAAAGAGATGAAGTTTGGCAATCATGGGCTGCCCATTTCTTCTCCTAAAACATACAACATGAAAAGTAGGGAGAATCATACCCCCAATGGGCATATTCAATTTATTTCCCTCCTCCAAAACAGTGCTTCGTCTGAACAACGCTCCATCAGAAACACACGGAAGCATAAAATTATGAGAGAAAGGAGGTGAAATATGGTCTCATGCATGGAACCAGCATAGGGCATCATTGGCCTACCTCAAAATAGAAAGTAACAAGTGTATTTTCAGCCACTTGTTTGCTGCCACATTCACCCTGCAAGATGTGATCATGAAAACAAAATTTGGTGCCAAAGGTGCACACCCAAACTATGTGGCTTTCCCCCACAAACCACTGCTGAAATAGCCATCATTTTGTTGCAATGAACCACAAGTACAACATTATACAATGTGTAATAAGGAAGGTTCCCTCTTGATCTGAAATACTGCTCATAAAGATAAGAGCAAGGCATGTCACAAAGAGTTACCTCCCTCATCATGTGCTTTGGCCTTTGAGCTGAAATGGCTCCAATGAAAAGTCCCCCTTACTGCAACAAAGTAGGGGAGTGGTTTTTCCAACCATCTCATCATCTCTTGGGCTATGCATCTAGCCAAATTCTAATATACATCCATTAGGAAGCCCTCCCAAGTGGACTCCTCCATCAAAGAGAAATATGCATGAAAATGCATGAAAGAAGAACCCAAAAACATTACATGTAGATCCCTCTTCTTGTGCTTGTGAAACCAAGAAAAGAAAATCAAAATGTAGTGAGTAATGCTTCCCTCCATTACTCCTTCATGCTCATCATCTACATGCCTCAAAAATATATCACTTGTGAAGTGGCTTTGAAAAAACTCCAACAAGTAATCCATGCTCTCAAGTGACAGCACTGCCGGCCTTTGGAGTAGGGCCACTGTCAACTCAAAGCTTCCTTCTTTGACATGAATCTTGCCAAAGACTCCTCCCATCATGTTGTTGCTTGGCATCCAAGATCAAAGAGAAATCCTCTTGCACTATGCTAGTGCCTCTTCTTGCTCCCGCAACATGCAAACAAAATCTGAGCAACAATAGTACTGCTGCTCCTCCCCATACTTCCACCATGCTCAATATGAAATGGAAACATAATGAGTGGTAAGATAAATGCCATCCCATCATTATGCACCCATACTCTCCTATTTACCCGTCAAGAGCAACAATTGTGGAATGATCCTGGGAGCTGTGGGTTATGGATCCTCCACATTTCTACTAGGCACACTCCATCCTTAAGGTTCTGCTCTTTGGTGTAAGTATCTGGCCACTTGGTACCTCTTTCACAAGAGCTACCATTGTCCCAAAACATATTTCTCCCCTTGCATTTCATGGATATTTAAATGCAATCTCCTTATGACAAAATTTCAAAACCCCACCCTCACATGTGATGCATGGCTCATCAATATTGCATGAGGATGATGAGGGTTTCTTTTCTCCAAAATGGCACAACGCAGTAAAATTTCCCTCCTCAAGACAATCAACATGCAATAATGTACAATCCTCCATGATAGATTCAAACTCATGTATACCTTGGAGAGATTTGGAGGAATCTTCTCTTGCTGCAAGAGTATTTTCCTCAAGTGTGCTGGTTGCCTCAATAGCTGAAGGTGGAGGCCACTCCTCCATGAATGTAACAACGTTGGCATGTGCCTCTAGTGGTGAGAGCTCCTCCCTCCTTTGGCCAAATCTTCTAATCAAGATCTGAGAAAATCAGCAAGAGTGGAAACCCTTGCATGCCTCCCACGGCTGAACCACCAAATTCTTTCCTCTTTCTACTGAACAAGTGTGAAAAAGATAGAGCCTTTGGGAATACTCTAGGGTTTTCTCCATATTCAGCAGATAGTCACTTAGGATTTCGAATTCCAAGTGTTCTCCATGCTTCTGCTCTGCTCCTCTGTGAGAATAGGAAGTGCATGGTCCTTCCTCTTCTCCTTCTTCTATCTCCTCAACCTCCTTGGACCCAAAACTGATGAGATCAATCTCATCCTCTGCATCATCTTGACCTCTTCTTCCTCTGGAATTCAAACTTCACAGGCTGAGCCAAGTTCGAAGCTCTGATACCACTATAATGTCCCAAATGGTAAAATCTCTGCAATGCCAGGAATATATGGAGATATTCCTATTTTCCACTCCGGGAGTATTAAAAATCAACACTGAACTATTTCAGAGATTGACTGCAGGGGAATTTACTGGGTATTTCACCTTCACAAGGAAGGATGAGATCCAGAGGCTACCTGGCCCACTAGCAGACTCTACCAATAGAACTTGTCGAAGGCTAATAATTCCCTTCAAGAAATTTCTGCACCAGTTGTCCATGAGGACGTTGTATAAGGAAGCCCATGTGAAAATAAGGCCATCCAATGCTAGGATGACTTGGAATACATCTGATACAAACTCCCTGCAGAATATAAGCCCAAAGAAATAACCCTAAGGGGGTTATTCAGATCTCCCACCAACATGTGCACTGAAATAATGCTCAATGAGAATAACTTCAACAAGTAGCAGCAGTGAAATAATGTCTCACATGATACAAGAAGAGTACAGATCTGATATAGAAAGTGTAGCAGCAAATGTTATATAAAATCTTTGAGGAAAAGACCTCTCAAGGTGAGTACAAATCAGCCTCATAGGAAGATATACATACAATGAAGGAAATACACTGCTACATGATCCAGCTACTCTATAACTGCGTAGTCTATAGGGGAAAATGACTGCAATATGATATACATGTGATGATACAGCAATAAGAGCTCAAATAAAGTTGGGGGAGAAAGATCTCAACCCCAGAAAACATTATTATAACAATCCTCCAAGGGATTGGCTAAAATACATAAAACTGGAAAATGCTGGAGTAGTTGGTCAGCTATTGCAGCTCAAATATAATACAGCATTGGAGAGGATGGGAAATGCTGCAATGGATGTGAAAACCTCCTCCAATGTACTCAAAAGGGAAGGGGCTAATCCCCTTACTGAAAACTGCACTCACTAGTGCACCAAATGAACTCCTCCTGCAAACCCTCTCAGAAAATAACGTTGTAGGAGAAAGGGACTACGCTGGACATTAGAAGAAACAATGGCCCAATGCCAATATCTGCAATAAAATGCTCTGGAATCTCCTTTTCTGGTCTCCTAGAAGAAGATATGGCTTCTCCTCTACAGAACAACTCCAGAAGTGAGATGGTGATGGTCCCTCACTGCAACACCAACAACTCCAGCGTTCTCTTGCTGCAAGAATAATGCAGTCGCTACAAATGACTGCTTTGGCCTCAAGCCATGATGTGAGGAATATGAATAACAATCTCGCCATGGCCTCCCATGGAAGAGAAGGGAATTCCTAAACAGGAATCCCTCTTATGTTAAACAGCAACAAGTTGAAGAGAGCTTCAACTTCGAATTCTATTCTCCAAAAACTGTCTCCACAATAGCTCTCCTTCATCTTTTATGCAAAGCATGCATGGACCCCACTCACATTAGGGTTTCTCTCATTTCAAATTTTCCTCCACTCCAACTATGCAATCTTCTTGTGCAAGATTCCCCTCTTAGGGTACGTTGTTGACTTTGGTCAACCATGGTCTAGCTCACTTGACTTTGGCCCCTTTTCACACTTGGGCTGCTATTTAAAGCCACTTAAGTGACTTTTTCACCTTAGGAGTGTTTATTAAATTGCTACTTGGGTCCCCTCACCCATTTTATCCCTTTTATTAAAATAAAAAACAATATTAATGTTCCAAATACTTTATTGCAAAATTTGGAACATTACACAACAAAACTGATCAGATATTTCCTTTAGCATTATTAAGCAAAACCCTAGCTTGAATATGCAGCTTCCATAATACCACTCCACGGCTGTACGCACTTCTTATGAAACCAGCGTGCATATAGATCTCATTATTTTCTTTGAATATATACGTGTCTTTGATAATATGAACCGGCATGTAGACGCGACTTCACCGTGATGAACCTATGTATATATCTGTAAATATTACAGGACTGAGTAACACTTCAAGGGAGAAAACTTTCTCAGATCAGATGATTTACTTCAGTAATTATGTGCCAGACCACAGATCTAAACAACTCATAAACATATCATGCAAATACATAGTCATTTCAAGTCTAGAGATCTTAATCCATTATTGTATTAATGAATGAATCAAAACATCATATCTATCTATTGAAAATAGCCCAATCCATGCAGATATACTTCAGACCGAAGTATTCATTCAATTCTCATTCTCATGCACACCTTTGCACTATGACCTTATCCTCCTTATATAGTTTGAGCCTTAGCTAATACCATGAGCCAAAAACCACACAAGTGCCAATGGTATTCTTGGACGAGATCAAATAGCCGCTATTGTGCTCAATATTATGGGCTAATACCATGGTAAATACCCTTGGTATGGTTAAAATTAATGTGCCAACACATACGCGACTTTTATTCTTTGTACCCACATGTATACACAAATTTTCTTCACCAAAACTGTGTATATACTAATTCTGGATGTATACTCGGGTTCCTTCATAAAACCTACGGGTATATGCGGGTTCACTTCATAAATCCTGTGTATACATCTTGAAACTTTACCTTCATCATTCCTTTATCACTAACCAAAATTCCTTTCTCTGTCACATCTAAACTGACTTGTAGATACATCAATTTTACATCTTCAACAAATAGGTTGCTATCAAAAGGAAACTCATCGAGTATTTTTCCATCAAGGACAACATATTACATCATAATTCCAACACTTTCCACCCCATTTCTGCCCCTAAAACCACCCTACCACCATCCCCTATTTTCCTAATTCTACACCTCCCCTACCCATTTCATATATCTAGGGCTTTATGTTATTGAAAAACACCATGGAGGGGGAAATAATAAGGGAGGCCACCATTCTAGGTTTGAGCCAACTCAGACCCATGACATCATTTTTAGAGCTTCGTGATCATTTGCTAGGGTTTACATTGCACACAGGGACCATTTTTCTTCAAAATAATTTTCTGAAGTAATGGAGATGAATTTTAAAAAATTGAAAGATTTTTCTATCAATAATAGGCACAAGAAAAAAAACCTCTTTTATTTTATGCACATGTGTTATTATTTTAGAGAAATGCCAAAAATACAGTTTCTCCAGGTCATTTTCTGCACTTTTGAACAGGATGTCTTCAAGTCAAATTTTCAGGGGTTTGGAGCAAGGATTTGCAGTTCTTGATGACTATATTTTGTATTAGACATCCTAATATTTCCAACCATACCACTTGCAGCCCAAAAATACTCTCGGGAGGCCTCAAAAATCACTCTCCAAGTAGGTGCGACTCTTTTGCTCAAAGTTCACTACACTTCTGTAAATATTTAGTGATCAACGTCAAACTTGGATTCTGAACAAATGGGAAAGTATTGTGGAGAAATTGACGAGTTTTTTTTTCATAACATGCCAAAGAAAAAAAACCTCTCTCATTTTTGAAAAAAAATTATGGGTAGAGATATATTGATCCATATTTAAGCCCTATGTTTACGGAAAAAGTTTTGGAAATTCTGGAGAAATGGTCAAATGAGGAAACTCTATATATATGGGTGCATATTCACTATTAAATCATATATATTACATTAGGTCAACATTTCACCCTCTTATTTTGAATAAAAATGCAAAAAACATCACTTTTTTCATGCATCTGCCACCTTTTTTCCTCTCTGTGGTGCTTCTAGAGTGAGGTTGGGAGACTAAATTTTTGAAGGCCTTCCAGGTGGTGTTTTCTCAGTTTTAAGGATGGAATGGAAAGAGGACACACATTTATACCTGGAATAACTCTCATATTTTCAAATGGGTTCCTAAAATTCAGTCAAAATCAGCTCCAAAGTGTCGTGATTCTTCTACTGGGAGGCACGACGTTTATGCTCAGAGGCACGACGCTTCTGTCATTGGATTCCTTTGGACAGTTTTTAAGCCAAAAAAACTCCAGAATTCGAGGTTTAGTTGTCCTATGAGGCGTATTTTTGGTAGTATATATTTTTTTTTTTGCCTCTCTTTATGGATGAATGATGTAATTAATCAAGGAGACACACACTCCTAGTTATTAGCTAAATTTGAGGAAATTGTTTCTAACTTCCCTAGAAACTAGGAACTAACTCATAGGGTGCATTTATAAAGTTTTTTGGGTCATATTTCGACCCAATGAGGTGGAATATTCTATATTTTCTATATGTACTCCAAACACAAGCCTTTTAAGGGGTTGGATTGTTGTTATTTGCAATGGAGCTTTTGTACAAGTTTTTTTTAATGAAATCAAAGACAGTGTTGCAGACATAGTGTTGAGACCCTAGTGGTATGCCTTTGAGCATTTTTTTTTCTTTGTAATCTTATCAAGTTGAATGTAATGTTATCTTTCTTTCACATATATGATTTTTTATGTTCACCTAATCAGTATATAGATATAAATCATGTTTTCCATGCTCTGTTTTAATAAGATTTACATGAACATGTCTTTACTCTTTTGATGAATGAATTCATTTTAATGCTCATTTTGACTCTCTCTTTGTTCAACCTATACACAATTACAAATCTAATATTACATACCTTGCCTCACCCTTACCTCTACAATCTAGCCTTTGAAATATGACCTAAACCTTAGACCTAGTTTCCTAACTGTCATTCTTATCCAACAAAACTCCAAACAAACAAAACACATAATATACTGAGCATCATAACTAGCCTAAAAAATTATATCCAGTCATCCATTTAGCTTCAAAGTGACATTGAGAGAGCCCTCTCTGGTCTTGGTAGGGCTAACTACCTGACCTAAGAGTTGGTTTGTGGTTACCTTCCTTCAGCTCCATTCTCGGCCTTGAGAAGCGGGGGGAGTGATAACACATCACATTGTTCTCCTTGTGGGGCTGCTCAAATTTCACATTACCCCTATTGTAATTAAGATGGGGATCACATGTATGTAGGATTATATCACATTTTTCACGTAAAAGATAATCATCATAACTCATTTATAGGGGACTATCCATTATTTTATAGGTAGAGTGTTCAATTGATACACAGTTTCTTCTCAACCTAAGCCACACATGCTTCATCTTTATTTCCACACTCTTAAAACAAAATTGTACTTGTTACACAAACCAGTAAAGAGATCCCATACTCAAACCATTGCATAACTACTTCCTGAAAACAACAAAAGGAAATGTGGATACATATGGGATTATTACTATTGTTACAACATCTTGGTTCCCTCAAAATGAATGTGTACAGTAGCCTCCATCCACATCCCAGACAATAATGTTTCTATCTACACCAGCTATAGGAAACAATTCTCCAATTATAGAAAACAATGTTTAGTGCTTGAAACAAACCTATATCTTGTATTTAACCAAACTATTTCATTTATAAGTAATACTCCAAGCTATGAGGTTGAGTCTAAATGTCATTGAGTAAATATTTTGTTTCACAAGACATTGATTAGTCACATCTTATAGAAATTACTAGTTTCACATTTGCAATTTCACATATTCAAATTATATGTATCCAAAGAGGTATATGTTCAACTTGAAATTGTGTATGTTATTTTACAATTATAAAGTTTTGGCTCCCCATAGAACAAGTGTTTCAAAAGGTCCATCCTACCAAATAATATATTCACAGACCATTCCAAAGAGTTGTCTTTGAAGTTGGAGTTTTTTGTTGGGGTGGTTTGGGTCATACCAAATATCAAGTGGCTCAATTTAGTGAACTCCTTTGCTACTTCATGACTCAATATGATTATCCAACACTGATCTTCGTGGGGCTTTATCTTGTAGTGAATATCGGGTGCTTTGGAGTGCCACTCTAACCATGTTGCCATCGGTGAGATAGATCTTGAGCTAGTGTAGCCATTGATCTAGTTATGGTCAAGCCTGAAATTCATTTAATGGCAGTGCTAGTACAACAATATTAGATTCTCTAAGACCATGTTTCATGTCACACTTAGCCCCCATATATCTGTACTATTTGTGGAATACTCTTGCAAACAAACTGTTATACTCTTGCAAATCCACCATTAGGTTGGAAAATATAATCAATCACAATGTGTTGATGCTTGTGAAGCATATAGAGAAAATTTGAAAAATGTGATATCTATGTGATTAGGTAAAGTTGTTATCATTTCCACACTTGAAGCATCAAAAGTATATGCTCGTCTCCCTTCAATGTTTTCTATGGAATAAACTAGATCAAATTTCATGATGTAGAAGAGCCACATAAGAAATTAGGGAAAGACATCTCCTTACTTGACACATGTTTTCCATGCATATCCCTTGGATAGAAATGCATATGGATATTATGAGGATATCTATATTCTAACATCTAACTAGTTTCGTGTATTAATTGAAGAGAAAATTATTGATTTTATGTAATTCCCTAAGTGGATTGGTCTCTTTTCCCATAGCCACTCAACCATTTGTACCTTGGAATTGATTTAATCATTAGCAAATAAAACTGTAATTCAATCCACTAATGGAAAGTACTTTTTCTAACTTAGGAATATGAGTGAATTTATGAGATCCTTTTCTCTATTACATCAGTTGATTCAGAGAATCCATGCCCACTTAGAAAAGAAGGTTAGTTTATCAATATCTATACCTTTAGTTCTTTCATTTTTTTGTGAAACAACCTATTACACTAAATTCAACCCAATTTGCCTCAGGTATCAAAGCTTTCACAACTATGCCCCAACTTTGTACCAGATTCGACTGTGTACTACACTAATTCATCATATAATGGGAGTATGTTCAAAATGGTGACTCAATTCAACATCATGTCACTTGATTTCATTTTATGAAATGATATTGGGACCGCAAATTTTAGGACAACCATATGAGGTCGTGAAACCCACAATAAAAATGAGTGAGGTCCTCCCATAAGTGGTGAGTAAGGGACTAGGGATGCTTTGACCTTTTCTTGAAAAAACTTCAATATATTTTTTACTGTGGACGGGGAAACGACCTACCTGTGCAGTTATGACATGATTGAAGGAATAATATGGTGGGGATATCTAGTCTGGAGAATAGGGAAACGAATGAAGAACTGTGACAAATTAGAGCATCTAAATGCCCTAAGTGACTTAGCTAAGTCAGGTTACGATGAAGTGAAGTTAATGTTATGCTTCAAGTGGTCATAGGAAATGGTAGTGGGGTTGATGGATCCTTATTTGGCTGGACATTATCTGAGCAGTCAGATAGAAAGGATGTACCTTCCCTACTGGAATGGGGAGAATGACTAAATCACAACTTGAAATCATTCTAGCTGCTTGCAGGAAGCCCACTAAGTGGATGAATGTGATTAATAATGGTGGGTGGAAAGAAAGAAGTGGGTCACAATTAATCCTTTTTATTTTCTATTCTTTTTAAATCAATCTTAGGTTTTTTAGAAGTGAAATATTTCATTATTTTTTCTTTCGTAGCCTCCTAATAAGAGTTTTCAAGTCAATGATAATATTTTCCTAGGCTTTGACAATAGATGAAAGAATTAGAAAAAAGTAGTAGAGCAAGAGGATATTCCTAAATATAGGACGAGCGGGAAATTTGAAATATGCATTTATTGAGAGGTCAAGATATAGCATATTTCAAGCCTTTCTACATTCAATGATATTTCCTCTAGATAAGAGGAAATATTGTATGTAGATTAGCTAATGTTGTTCCTTGATTTACGACTTGATTAATGGGTAGAAATAACGTGTGATATTCTCTTTGATTGATTGAATATGGTCTCTCCTCATCTTGATTGACTTGGGTTGACTTGATGTGTTAACCTTGTAAATTTATTTCATGTCTGCTTGTTGAACCAGCTAATTAGAACTGGTATCATTAATGAATAATCAATAGAGTTGTAGAGAGAGAAAGAGAAAAAGAGAGAAAGAATATAGAATCGTACTTGTCCTATAATTGGCGGTCCCATAATAGGTACCTACATCTCTAGATACGAGGTCTTATTCAATCTTGAGGTTCTCTCAAAATCCATGGTTAGCTCTTTCAATTGGGACAAACATCTTACCATGATCCTATCCCTCTTATTGGGAGAACATTCTTGCTTTCATGCTGCCATCTAGTGCATCCTATATCTTGACCTCTTAATAAATGTAATCAACCCTAGCAACAGTATGAGAATCACAAAATTGTCAAAAGTATGAGAGAAAAGTGGTCCAAATTCTATGAAAAACACATTAATATATGGGGGGAAGAAAAATAATAGAATAAGAAGTCATTTCAGTTGGAGAAGCATGGAAACATGTTGAAAATAGAGAAAATACAACTTGGCTTGGTAGTAGGATCTTCTCTTAGTTACAGAGTACTTCTCCACATTAAAACATGTTTTTGATAGATAAATTCATAATGTTCCAAAGAAAATCCATCATGATTAGTAATCCACTTGAATTCACAAGCCCGTCCACATTTATGGAGGCTTACTATGCTTGTATCAGTGAGGAGAAGAACCTTCCTTATGAGCTTTAATAACACAATTTCTTGTTATTTCATGATTTTATTTGGAACCCCAATAAATTTTTGGGGAAGGTAAAATTGAGAGAATTTGTGCCCTACCTCAATATCCATGGTTCTAGGGAATCAACCCATAAAATTGCACAACATAATTTTGTTAGTAATTTTTGGGTCAAAGGAGAGTACCACATGCCCTTACTGGTCATTAAGATTCATAAGAAGTGGGATTTATCTATGCAACATGCATATTTTATAGCTAAGAACATAGAGGTAGCAATCACACACTATAGGTAACAACATGATATAATGGAGAAACCATCCATGGAAGGATATGTGAAAACATGGAAGCAATATATAGAAGAAACCATTGAATGAGACCCCTTCAATCCCAACAATATAAATATAACATTGAAAAGATTTCAAAAATAAATTAAATTCATGGAGAGTTGTGGAAACAATTGGATTGGGTTGAACTTTTACTATCTTATGATATAGCTTCCATCCAAGGAGTATAGGAAGGATTATAAGTTGAACACGAAGGAAGAAGTAGTTTATTGGAGGAAAATCCAGGAAAGAAGGGGATATTTTAATGGAGAAGAGGTAGGAAAGACTAATTACAACCTCAGTAACATCCACGATACCCTCTCCTTCTCAGATTTATACTGACTATTGGTTTTGCGAGGACATCCAAATGAATTTAGTTGGGAGGATATGACTGGAATCTGAATTGGGGGAAAAAATTTGCCAAAAATTAAAATTGCTTAGAATCACACCAAACCAGAATGACCATATCGGGACCGTCGCCAAAAATTCGGCGCAATTTGTTTTACTCAAAACAAATTTTGTGTGAGGAAGTTAGAGCCCAATGATTTCCATGTCAACAAGGAAAATTTAAAAAACAAAAAATGTTCAAACAGGGTCAAAGGTCAAAAATTTGGGTTTTCCCCAATTTCGCCCAATGACACTATGCCAAGTGTCAATTTTTGGTTAGTGGTGTAAGTGGGTGATTTGTGGTGTCTTGATTGATTTTGGAGAATAAGCAATGGCATAAGGACACATGGCTAGCCCAGAGGCCACCATGTGCCCCCTTCCAAGGTTCAATTTTTATGCCAAGGTTGATATATCAAAGGTGGGTGTATATCAAAGTCTGAATTATATTATAATGTTGAATTATATGGCGGATTAAAGTTTCAAAGTTCAAATTTTTATTTACGTCCAGAGGTTTTAAACCTTACAATATATAATGGTGCAAAAATTTGTAACGACGGAAGGGTGGTGGTCGAGGCTCAACCCCACAACCTCCCCCAAGTGAGAAAAACGGCTTACAACCATACCACAACATCTAATCTTAATTACATATGCCACAGAATTATATTTACATTCATGTTGTTTATCTGATAGGGGTAAGTAGGGGACTAGCCCCACGAGCCAACCCCCTCACCATATGAATTTACCCATGACCAAGAGCGGAGGCGATTGTAAATGCGCAGAGATTAGTTGTTAAATGTGGTTTAATTACCATAAAACATGTATTAGCACCATGTTAATGTGGACTAACCAAAAAATGCTTAATGTGCCTAAACCACATTTAACACCAAGCTTATCACTTAATTAAAATCTGATTAATATGACGACATGTTTGGCGAAGCCCCAGATTCGGCACCACTACCAAAATTGGAGGGGTTAACTAGAGTTACTCCATTTTTAGTGGAGTTTTCCTAGGAAATATTGAGGAAGCCATAAATTTGGCAAATTTCGACTAATTTTGGCTCAAGAAGAGTCATTCCAAGATAATTTTGATTCTCTAGGCATGATGGTGTAGGTTGCAGAGGCGTTGGATCACTTAAATAAGTGATTTTCCACTTTGAATATTAAAGAAGCCCAGGGCCACGAGGAGAGGAGGTTATGCCTAGATCAGCTGAAGACCATTTTCAGAGCTTGAAGAGTCTATTTTGAGGTTTTTGGGTCTTTTGAAGCCAATGGAGTAGGTTTCAAAGTCATTGAAGCACTGTAGGTGTATTTTATCAAATAATTTACCATTAATCCAAAGAGGGACTAGCGAGTTGAAGCAGGTCCATGGAGATGTAGCCCAGGAGGGGTGAACTCCATTATCAAATATTGTGTAATGTGTTTGTTGTGTGTTATTTCTCTGCAATTTATTTGTTGTGCATATGTTTTTAACAACTAATCTACTTAATAATTTTCTCATAAAAGACACTAAAACTTGACACATAAAACCCTTCACAATTGGCTAATTTGAGACGATCCTAAACACATTTTTTAAATACTGATGAGGGAGCTAGCACAACAAAACTAGTTTGCCCGTATTCAGATCAAGTTGGTATCAGAGCACAATTTAGCTCATTTTAACCAAGGTTAGCTAGAAGAATTATCTATTGGTTTTGTAATTGTGCAAGGATAATTTCACTGTGTGCAAGTTTATGTGTGTGAAGAGAAGGTCAAATTGAGAGCTCAGTTCTCAAATCATGACAAAGAAGATTTTTGTGCATTGCAAGTGTGATGGAAGCTTCAGCAAGCATTGTTTCTAGTCAATATTCCTTAGCAAAACTCTTTTATAAGAGATGTTGCAAAATCTCTACATAATGAATGATATGGTGCAAGAGATGTATGAATATAAGAGGTAGAGAATTATACTTCAAGAGCAGTTGATTTCCATGAAGGAGGAGAAGCAATAACTTATTGAAAAGATGCATGAGATGGAAACTCAACTCCATATTGAAAATGAAAACCTAGTAAAGTTGCATGAGATGGAGACTCAACTCCATGATTCCAAAGGAAATTTAACCAAGTATGTGCTTGAAAAAGAGGTATGAAAATCAAGCTTATATTCTAATTATTCTCAAGATGAACGTGTAGGTGATTTTGAAAGACACGCTAGAGGAATATGGTCCACATTATTGATGAAGATGGGCTATGAAGGTAAAGGATTGGGAAAACATGCACAAGGCATAGTTGAGCCAATTGTTGTCGAGGAAAGGCCTAAGTATTTGGGTCTTGGTTATGGAAAACATGATGGAGAATGATCCAAAGCCAAGGAGGCACATGAAGGTGTTCCAATAAGGAATTTCATTACATTTTCATTACCTCAAGCTTGTGAAGATTGTGTTCATGAGGAATGGAAAATATTTACACCCACTTTGCAAGAAGATTCTCATATGAATGCAACTAATGAGAATTGAAAACAAGAGGATGTTGAAAGCTCTAAAGTCATTGAATTCATTGTTGGTATTCCGAAGACAGACACTACCTCATCAAATTCACCTTCTCAAGAAGGCGACAAAGGTGAATGTGTAAGGTATAAATCTGACTTTAATCAAGTTGATTTTGATTATGATAAACATGGTAAATATTTACATAAGATTTGGAAAAAAATTGCATGATACTTTTGTGTTTTGAATAACAATAATGTTTTTAGGTGTTGGAAGAAGATAGCCATGCACAAGAAAATTTCTAAACAAAGGAGGCATAAATCCAAAGGTCCATTGGACAAGGAAAACCATGTTGAAAATAAGATGCAATTGTTTTGCACTCATCTCAATAAGCAGGGTCATCTTGTAGACAAGTGTTGGACTTTGTATCCAGCAAGTCATCCACGATATTTGAAGAAGGTGGAGAGAGAGATTGACAAGAATGGAAAACAAGATTTTGTAATTGATGTGGGTTAGGATGATTGACATGATGAAATGCAGCTGAAAGAAGCGCCATTGAAATGGTTTGGTAAGAGAGAGTTACATTTCTTATCCAATTAAGGATGTGTATGTATTTTTATGATTGATGTGTTTCTTTCCCAATTGAATGCATGTTGCATGTTTACACTAGGAAGGTGTTTGAAAGGGAGAAGAATCATCAAGTTATTGTAAAAATCATGTGCAATACTTTTGTTTGACTTGAGAGTCAATTGTTTGAAGAGGCATGTTTTTTCAACTTGTGTTGGTCGATAATTTTGTACACAAAGATGTAAGAGTGCATGGCAATGTTCACATGATGTGAAAATTGTTGCTTTGAAGGAGAAAAAGGATATGTCATCAAGTTATGTTTCTTGCATGATGTGTTTTTCAGATTGATGGTTGTGTTTGTGACAAGATGTCACAGAATTTTGGGAAGGTCCACTCTTGAGCAAGAATCTCATGATCAGCCTTTATTCTAAAATCATGACATGAGCAACATCTCAATACTAGAGGATGATGGAAATAAGGGCAAGATGTCAAATAATTTGTAGCCAAAAATTTGCAGCTATTATAGACCATTTGATGTGTTGATGCCAAGAAGCAAAAGAGATGGCGAATGCATTCTTCCAGATGTGGAATTTGGAACCATGGAGGTAAAAGAATGGTCATTTATTTTCTTTTTATTACTGATATTGGAACTCATTGTTTTATTTCACTCAGATGGGCTTAGCTTGGGAAAGTTGTTTCCAAGGAGAAGCTTGCATCGAATGCATGTGTGTGCAAAGGCGGAACATAATTCTCAATGGGAAGGCCATCATTTAGTTTTCCAAGCACCGAGGGATCATTTTGGTACAAAAGTGTTTCATGAGTGAGAAAGTATCCAACAAGTGTTGGATTGGGTCAGCAACAAAAGAACGACATTGGTTGAAGCACCAAGCCATTCGCGAGGCAAGGCATGTCAGTGAACCCAAGTGGTTTTCATGGATATTTTTCCAAGTAGAATCAAGTTGATAGAACTTGGGAAGACAGGATTATTCATATCTCATGAGATAACCAGCTTTTGTGGGTCCAAAAACCTATCAGTGGGAAGGAGTGATTGGAATCTATATTGGGGACAAAATTTTTCCAAAAATTCAAAGTGCTGAAAATTGCACAAAAATAGAATGCCAATGGATCGGTCCTATCCAGGAATCCAACGTAATTCATTTCACTCAAAAAGGAGTCCGTATGAGGAAGTTAGAGCCCGCTGATCGTCGTGTCAAATAGGCGAATTTTTTAAAAATGGTCAAATAGGGTCAAAGGTCAAAAAATTGGGTTTTCTCCAATTTCATCCAATGACACTATGCCAAGTGTAAATTTGTGGTTGGTGGTTTAAGTAGGTGATTGTGGTGTTTTTATTGATTTTGGAGAAGAACCAATGGCATGAGAACACATGGCTAGCCTGGAGGTCGCCGCGTGCCTCCTTCCAAGGTTCAATTTTTATGCCAAGGTCGAATTATCAAAGGTGGGAATATATCAAAGTCCACATTATATTATAAGGTTTAATTTTATGGTGGATTAAAGTTTCAAATTTTGAAATTTTATCTAAGTCTAAAGGTTTTAAACCTGATAATATATGAAGGGTGGAGGTCGGGGCTCGACCCCACGACCTCCCCCAAGCAAGAAGACTGACTTACCACCATACCACAACATCAAATATTAATTACATATGTCACAGATTTATATTTGCATTCATGTTGTTTATTTGAAGGGGGTAAGGAGCGGGGCAACCCCCTCACCATATGACTTTACCCATGACCAGGAGCGGAGGCGATTGTAAATGCACAGAGATTAGTTGTTAAATGTGGTTTAATTACCATAAAACATGTATTAGTGCCCTATTAATGCGGATTAACAAAAACACCTTTAATGCACTTAAAACCAAGATTATCACTTAATTAAACTCCGATTAATACGTCGGCATGTTTGGCGGAGCCCTAGATTCGGCGCCACTACCAAAATTGGCAGGGTTAACTAGAGTTACTCCAATTTTAGTGGAGTTTTCCTAGGAAATATTGAGGAAGCCATAACTTTCGAAAATTTCGACCAATTTTGGCTCAAGAAGAGTCATTCCTAGATGATTTGGATACTCTGAACATGACGGTACAAGTTTCAGAGACATTGGAGCAATTTTGTAAATGATTTTTCCACTTTTAAGATTAAAGAAGCTTAGGACCACGAGGAGAGGAGGTCATGCCTAGATAATCTGAAGACCATTTTCAGAGCTTGAAGAGTCTATGTTTAGGTTTTTTGGTCTTCTGAAACCAATGGAGTGGGTTGCAAAGCCATTGGAGCACTATAGGTGCATGTAATCATGGAATTGACCATTAATCCAAAGAGGGCCTAGCCAATTGAAACAGGTCCATGGAGATGTAGCTAGGAGGGGTGAGCTTCGTTATTAGATATTGTGTAATGTGTTTGTTGTGTGTTATTTCTCTGGAATTTATTTTTTGTACATGTGTTTTTAACAGTTAATTTACTTAAGAAATTTTCATAAAAGACACTAAAATTTGACACATAAACCCCTTCACAATTGGCTAATTTGAGACAATCCTAAACACATTTTTTAAATACTGACGAGGGAGCTAGCACAACAAAACTAGTTTCCCCATATTCATATCAATATATAATGAGTGCCTAAATTGGCATATTTATAGCACCTATCTAATACATTTTATCCACTATTTTCCCATTTTGCATCCTTTATTATCACTTTTTCCATCCATATTGATACATTTTTGGTCAAGGTATGAATGTCCTTCTATGTGAAATTTTAATGCTTATTCATATACATTTTTTAGGAGATTATTTCCTTTTTGCACTGACATTGGCATATAGGATTCAAGGAATACATAGGTATTACTCAATGTAGGGTCTTGATAGTAGCTACAATTCCCCATATGTGATGCAACTCCCCATAGGTGATGAAACTCCCTGCAAGTATTGTAACTCTCTCTACTCAGGCAGGATTCAGTGGCTACAACTCCGAGATGTGAACAAAGTTGTTGGAGGCTCCCTAAAATTGAAAATGTGCCTAAAGGGACTCATGAAAATAAAGATAGTGCTCATGTTGAAAACCTTTCCAATAATAATCATCTGTCATATGGATTTAAATCTAATAATGGAGTTACTTATGGATGATATCCAAAGTGTATCAACCTTCCCAAGTTTGAATTATATAAGTTTTATGGATTAGAGGTATTTACCTAGATGAACCAAACAAAACAATATTTTGAATTGCATCATATTATGGATGATAAGAAAATGATTTATGCAAAAACATTTTACTTTGAGATAAAAACCTATTGATGGTATCAATTGGTAGCTAAAATAAATCCCCATTCTTATCATTATACTTGGGGTTTATTTACAGGATAATTAGAGCAAGATATGGGAAAGTTTGGGAATAAGGATTATTCATTTAATTGACAAAAATAAAACACTTAAATGATATTTAAAACTATAATTCATAATTTCAAGTATTTTCCACAATAGTTGATAGTAAAGTGATGATAATTTGTTTTAAGCTTACACAGGTGGATTAAAATAAGATATTAAACATGAGCTTTTCTTAAAATCTCCTAAAAATACTATGGAATCTATACAATTTTCTCATCATAATCAAGCCAAGAATAGGGATATGTCCAAATGTATCATTGGAACATATGCATGAATCATATATCATTTTCAGGTTCATAAGATCACCCTATTTTAGGCTCCTCAAATACCATAGAA
The DNA here is from genome assembly GCA_034641835.2 of Pinus albicaulis. NCBI lineage: Eukaryota > Viridiplantae > Streptophyta > Pinopsida > Pinales > Pinaceae > Pinus > Pinus albicaulis. Next base: position 821,789,929 of record CM076569.1, read on the forward strand.
GGAAATGGAGGAAAGAAGAGGGAAAAAACTATGCTTTGGTTGTAACAAGAAATGGTAAAAAGGGTGTAAATTTTAATAAATAAAAAAATTCACCTTGGAAAGTAATGGTGAAGCGGAAATGGAGGCATCTATATAAAGGGATGAAGAATAACTTGTCAATTTAAAAGAGAACGAAACAAAGGTCGACATCAGGGAAAATTTTAGGGGCTAATATTCTAGATGACTAGGCCTCCCATACATACAAATATATATATATATATATATATATATATATATATATATATATATATATATATATATATATATATATATATATATATATATATATATATATATATATATATATATTTGCCAATTCCCATTTTTTCCTAAAAATGATTTTCCTAAATTTTATAAAATAAATTTATTTTACCTTAAAAATCGCCAAAATTTATAAAGACTCTATAAAATCATTAGAAGTTGGAATATTTTTACTAAAATATCACCAAGCATTTAATAGTTTTCATATTATGGATTAGTAAGATTCACCAAGGTTTCTAATCTTTAAGATAAATTTCCATCCTTAAAATTTTCCCTGGTCGACATTGTGCACAACATTGATTCAAATAAGTATGAAATATTTTCTCAAGCATTTGGTAGTTTTTTTCAGCACCTCAAACCCTTAATTTTGTAGGTTAAATTAATAAGGAAATATCATAGTTCTTATTGACTCAAGTAGTACCCATAAATTCATTAATAAAAAATAAGAGGAGCACCTCAATTGATTTGTATATCCAATGACAAATTTTCATGATTTGTTTACTAATGGGGAGAGTATTGCTTGTGTGGGAAAATGCCACAACATTAAATTAATTATGGGAGAATACAATTTGGAAATTCCAATGTGTGGAATTCCCATTGGAGGTGTAGATGTTGTTATATGGATTCAATGGTTGATAATAATAGGTACAATTTCTAAAAACTATAAGAAATTACTCATGAGATTTGAATTGGGAGGAGTTCAATATGAAATCAAAGGTTTAAAATTTATACCTTTACAAGTAATTGACTTTAATATAACGAAAAATATCCTAAAAAAGGGTAGCAAGGTAGTTGTGTTTAAACCTTATTATAGGGATGTCAAGAAGGAAAATGGAAATATTCTCAAGGAATTAAAATCAACCTTGGAAAAGAACTAGAGGTTCTTCCAAGAAATTCCTAAAGTTATACCTTCATCTAGAGATAATGAAAATCAAATTTAACTAATACCTGGAAGTAGTCTCCATAATAAAATTCCTTATAAATATCCTCATCAACAAAAGGGGTATATTAAGAAAATCGTACAATACATGATGGATTTGGGTATTATTCAACCTAGAAAGAGTTGATTTTCAACTCCAACAGTGATTGTGAGGAAAAAAGATAATATTGGAGGATGTGTCCTAATTATAGAGATCTAGAAAAAATAACCATAAAAGATGAATTCCATATCCCAAAAATTTATGAGTTATTAGATGTGCTTCATGGAGTAGGTTGTTTTAAAAAATTTGATCTTAAATGAAGATTTTGTTGAATTAGATTATGAAAAGAAGAATTTCCTAAAACAACTTTTAGAACAAATGAAGTGAAATACAATTTCTTTCTCACACATTTTGGGTTGACTAATACTCCTACTTTTAAAAGCCTTGCGGACAAATTTTTTTGACACTATGAAGAATTTTTTTTACCCCTTTTAAAAAATAAATTGTTGGTTTTCTTTGATGATATACTTATCTATAGAAAATAAGGGGAAGACCACATCAAACAAGTGGATTAAGCTCCAAAATTTCTCAGGAACATTGAATTGTATATAGAAATATCCAAATGCTTTTTTGGGAAACAAGAAGTAGAGTATCTGGATCATGTTCTTTCAAAGTAATGAGTTAGGGTGGATTCTTAAAATATCCAAACTATAACAAAATAACCTACTCTTAAGAACATAAAGAGTCTTAAGGGGTGGCACGAGCGAGGGGGGGTGATTTTTCACACTGAGCAACAATGGAACATAGTTTTACTTGGGGAAGTTGAAGTACTTCTAATAATGTTCCTAGACCATATTCTATTCTCCAAGGAATGATTTAGCATGTTAAATTGGGGATACATGATGTGATTATAATTAGAGACTCTCTAATTATAATCTCTTATTTAATCGATGGATCCCTTTCCCCATATATGAATCTATCCTAGTTTTTTAAGAGGACACATCAGAGGTTACATTCTATCCCAAGGAGACAACATTTCCATGTCTTAAGAAGTAACAAATATAACACTAATAAGCTAGCTAATTTGGGATCAACTCTTCCCAAAGAGAAATTAATTTTCCAAGGGGAGCTATCCAAAGCCCATATCCCCTAGGTATTATCCAAATGATTCATAAAATATTTGTAAAAATAATGGGGATGGGTGACCACCTATGATTATAGGATACTAGCCTGTGGTATGCATGTGAGAGTTACCTTTTGTGAATTTAATTCAAGCAAGGCGAGGTTATAGTGGCATAATGTGGGTGATAATGTAAGATTATAGGTAAGGTAATTGTATTTGGTTGAAAGGGAATTTGATAGCTTATGAAGCAACGATGATGGTGGAAGGGAATGGATATTAATCCAGCTTGTTGTGTGGATTGATCACACATGAAAAATGGGAATACATTGGATGCAGGAAGTTTATCTCATAATTAATCCATGAAGAAGAGGTATGATGACAAGGTGTGCTTCTAAGATTGTTAAGAGGTAGGATTGTTGTATAAAAGGTTTTATAATGGCGTGAGAAGTTGTATTTTGGGTTTTTTTGTGATTTTTCTTAATGTCTTAGGGACCAATTATGGTGATGGAGGCCCCAATGTATGCTTTATGCCTTGGAAAAGAGGAAAATTAACTCAGAGAGGCTCGTTCAAGTATGGGTTTTTTTATTATATTTGGTTTCAATTCAAGTCTTAGTACTAGTTGGGTTTATCTCTTTTGTAATTTGTGTTTATCTCCGTGAATTTGTATGAATTTTGGATTCTAGGTGGCGCATTTGTTTTGGATTTTTGGGGTCTTTCTTTTTTTTCATTTCCTACCCTTCACCCCCCAGAAATCATAAGGATTCTCAATCCATTCTATTTCATAGATTGGTATTTTTTGGGCATATGTTTATTGGTGTTCTTGGGGGATTTTCGACATTGTATTCTTAGAGTGGTTTTCTAGCCATAGACTTGTTGTGAGATTTTGTAACCTATGTTATATATGAGACCAGGGGTAAAGGTTGTAGTGTTTGGCTTCTATATTGATTTAGAGGAAGAATCCTTACCGTTAAGGGGTTGAGTGTAAACATGGTTCCATGGACTATATGGGATCTCTCATCTTCCTTTTGGGGCCATCAACTATTCCTAGTTATTTCTCGTGTAATTTTGTATTAGTGTGTAGTTTGGCACTCAGTGAGTCCTGTAATAATGTAACATCCCTCGTAAAAATCCATGTAAAAATATATAATAACACGGTTGTTGGGACACGTATTCCAAGTTGAATGGTGGGGAAAACATCCTAGTAGGTGTTCATTTCAGTTATTATGGATAAGGGAAATTGGAAAAGAATAAGGCTAAGGCTCTGGAAAGGAAAAATGGAATTTTTGGCACATTTATTTATGAAAATAATGGAAAATAGGAGAAAAGGAAGGTGAAAGGTAACAGGTTGCATGTGAGGAGGAAAATGAAGAAAATAAAGGCTTCTTCTATAAAAATGCTTCTGAGGATCAGTTGGCAAGATTTTGCTCACCTTTTTTTAGTGCATTTTTTGGAGCTCTCTCATTATTCTCTCTCTCTCTCTCTCTCTCTCTCTCTCTCTCTCTCTCTCTCTCTCTCTCTCTCTCACACCCTTGTACACTTAGAGTTTCTTGGAGCACTTTGAAATTAGAGCAAGAAGGAGGAAAATAAAACAAGAGCGGGGTCAAGCAACTACAGTAGGATTCTTTGCAGGTATTAATTTTCATATGTGATTTCCTTTCTAGATCTGGCATGCATGGTATTTCATGTGGTTTATTTTTGTCTTGGCATGGGTTTCTGCCAAGTGTGATAGCGTTTTCAGTCTAGCCTTTCCATTTCCATATAGATTTGATGAAATGGGTTTCTCATACTTCGGTTGAGTTAGATTTCCAGATGGATTCGAAGATGAGTGGGGTGGATCTCCGAAATGACAAAAACATGGACTAGTGGTCCCTGAATTGAACTGTTGATCACGGTAAAGACATTGGCCTAGTAACCCCTGAGCAAGATTGTGGGTTGCAGTAAATCTAGAATGTGTGCCTCGGTTGGCCTAGGAATCCTTGCTGGTGAATGGCAGTATATACGGTAAATCCAAGAGGTGGATTTCTCTTCGTTGGGCCTAGTAGTCTCGTGATGGGATGTATAGTAAATCCTGGAGAGATGATCTTGGTGTAGGGCCTAGTGACCCCTGGATCAGACTGTGGCTTATGGTAAAGCTTGAGAGACTAGGAGGAATTCAAAATCATCACAGTGTAGGCGGAAAACCCTGGTAGCATTCATGTTTGTTTTGTTCTTTTTAGTTGGTTATGAGTCCCACATTCATGCTTGAAATATGGCATAGGGGTGATTGGCTGAAGAGATATATGGCTCAATCAATCTATGGTCGAGTGGAATGTGGAAGTCCCATCTCCGGATGGTTTTTACACTCATTAATGAAAAGATAATTATTTTTGGATTTTATGTATAATTGCATTGGTTATTATGTGGATTCTATTTTTGTTGTATCCATGGTATTTTTGTTATTATTATGCTAGGTATAAGCTTGTATTTTATCAGTGATGATGTATGGCTCTATCCATGTTTTTACTTTTAAATGAATTCACAATGTATCTATGGTCAATTAGATGGTATTGCAGCTTATGATGTAAGGGAGCAATGCTTCTTCGTGATTCTCAGATAAGTATGATACCCCTATGTTTAAATATGTTGTTTACACCTGTAGATGCAATGTTTGTGACATGTTTGAATAAATTCCTATCATGGTTGGGAGGGGTCTAGATGAGTTCCTGATGATGTGATTGCTTCCATTCCTTTCTTTCAATGTTATTTATCCTCTCCTGAAGCTTCATGTAGTTCTGGGCAGTGATCTGGGCTTTGGGGCCAAAAAGGTAGCAAAAATCCTGGAGTTACAAGCACAAAACTGACTTTTTGGGGCCCTGGTCGTGACCTTGCCTTGGCGTGCCCATGGATATAGCCTTCTAGCCCCTCCCTTTCTATTACATGCCCACAGATAAGGCTCAAAAGGGTCAAAAATTAGTTCCCCCTCAGGGTTCAAGGGTCTGGGAGGTTGGGTTACCTCCTGTAGGTGTTTTTGATGTTGTGTAAGGTGTTTTTGTCTTGTTTCCGTGTTTAACCTGGTTGGTCGATTACTTGGGTAGATGTGGAAAGATGTTGTTACAGATCCATATTCGAGCATGGTTCAACCCTAGGAATATATGGGCAATGTGTTTATCATGAAATTATGCTGGTTGCATATGTGTTTAGTATGCATGTGTTCTATATGTGCTTGTTGCATCCGTGTTATGTTGGCCATGGTGGCAGTGGTGTTGCCATGGAAGGGTTGATGGTGTTGTTGCCAACATGTTTTCATGAGTGTATGATTGATTATGCATTTTTCATGCTTATGTATTGTATGTGCACACTTTCTTACATATTGTACATGAATTTATTTCTTATGTTAGGTTTACTTATTGGTCATGCTTCGGTGTTATCCGTGTATGCTTGTTTGTGTGATTTCATATGTTGAACATGCATTGGTATTTAATGATTGATTAAACATGTCAAGTGGGTGAATATGGTCAAGTTTGCATTGGTTTGATTGAGGTTGTTTTGCATAAGGTAATTGTATGCAATTAGATCATCACGATGATATTGGTATGATATGATGCTAATGTGTTGACTAAGATAGAGAAGGAGATGTAGATCATTAAAGTGAAGTTGCAACAATGGAATTTGGTGTAAGAGAAGATCGTGATATAATTTTGTATGCTTGGAATAAATGTATGTGATTCATGGTTGTTGTACGCATTAGGGTTACTTATATATTTGTCATTCCATTGTTATTTTGGTTACATGTATGATAAATTCTAGTTGATCATCATATTTATATGCATTATGGTTATGAGTATTCCTTTCATTCTATTCATGTTATAGTTACATACATTATCGATGCTAGTTGATTAGTATGGTTATATGTACCTGTGTTGAATAGTCATGAATGATAGCAACCTATGGTGGTATGCATTTCTATTGTTGTTTTATGTTAGATGACTTATATGTTGTTGATAAGCATGGTATAATTTAACTTGTTGTTGTTGTATGATAGTAGCTTGATGGTTAGGTTACATGTTGGTGATGATCATGATATATAAATTTTTGTTGTTACATGCTAGTGACTTGATGATTAGGATTATTTCATTAACATCTTGATGTTATAAGTATTATTCTAGTTTGTATTGGCCCATGCAAATGGTTAGGGTTATGACATTCAGACATGAGTCAACCTAATTATGATAGTGTGTTGTATTATGTCTATACGGAATGTGCATGTGTGATTGTATGCATTAATCACATTTTCTTATGAGTTTATGATGTGAACATGTTAGCTAGATATTGTTACATATATCATGATCTTATTTATGATTGGGTTTATATGTTGTGAAGTTATATCGTGCTAATCTAGATTGGTTATGCAGACAAGATAGCCTCCCCTGAGATACATTGAGGTATGATTTTTCTTATGTCGTATACTTGGTGCTTGACTATTTTGAGTGTTTAATTATGTCATCTAGTTGAACTATTTAGCATGGTTTGTTTGCAAGTTGTTTGAATGTTTGATTAATTTCATTATATGAGTATATGTGTCTGTAAGAATGCATGAAGGAATGATCTTGTTTTAAGATGGTTGTAATAACACGTATGCATTGAGACAATTGATATGTACTTGAGTGTAGGTAGATGATAGTTGTAGCATAATGTATTATCACTTATGACTATGAATTTATTGTCAATTATGACACGATTTTTAGTCTTGGTAAAATTTTATTTCAAATTGATAGATATTTTGACTTGATATTTGGTACATACAGCTGACATGTGTGTTCAGTTACAGGTCAGTGTGCTTGGCACAATAAGGTAATATAACCAGTATATTGTTATGTTTATGTATGCACTAACAGTTATGTGCTTATGACATTATGATGCAGGGGATCCCATGGCAAAGAGACTGCCATGAAATCTTGAAGAGGGTTCGGGTTGAAATTTCCCTTGGAAGCACTGGGAACCATGGGAATTGAGTCATGGTGTTTTTTTCTAGTATTTTTCTTTTAGTCTCTTATTATTTTTTTGCACTTGATTTGCAGTTTTTTTTATGTTTGGTGCAAGGCCTTGACACTTTGTTCGTTGTGTCATATTTCTATGGGTTTTCATCATTTTCTTCTTTTTGTTTATTTTTATTGCCTCTTATTTGAGTGTCTTGGGAATTGGTTTGGGAAAGAGTAAAGTTAATGGATCTCAGTGCATGAGTAAGCGTAGCGAAATGTAAGAATATGACAGTCGATTGGATTGGTTGGGTCCATTGGGTTAAATGGACGGTAGCAATACAAGCATGATAAATGTGACATGAAACATAAATTAAATGAGCTCAAGATAAAAAATGCCTTGGCTATGTTGGGAACTATTTTTCTCAATGTTGTGCATGTTGTGCACGAATAAAGGAAGTTATCTTAACCTAGACCTTATGATATCTAGTGATTGTGTTGTGATCATGATTATTTCGATGTTTATATATGCATATATGTATGTATGTATGTCGTTGATTAGAAGGGTCATCATGGATCATGATGGTTTTGTGTTGATGTTTATATATGTATACATGTATGTATATATGTATGTCGTGTCTGACAAGGTTGTGATTGTATAATGTTGATGTTTATATGTATATATGTGTGTATGTATGTCGTTTCCCGACAGGATCATGATTGTTTTATGATAATGATTATATATGTGTATCTATGTATATATGTATCTATGTCAATGTATGACATGGTTTTCAAGGATCTTCCTTGTACAAGAATGATTTATTATGTAGGTGAATGGCATGAAGAGGTTCTTGGTCTTATGAGGAATCAAGTGGGAAGAGAAACTCTGAAAAATCTATGAGGTCAGTATCATGTGGACATAAATTGATATTATATGCTTGTACTATGTATATGTTTATGTTATGGACAAGTAATGTTGAGGGGTACATCAACGAAGTGAAAGTAGTGTGATCTGTAGCATGCTAATATAAGCATGGAGAAGCAGGGTTGCTTTGTGGGGTCAGTGTGTGGTTTGTGGATGTGCAGTATTAATGTTGTGTATATGTTGTGCATTTTTCATATTAAGTGACTGTATCTATGATGATGTGTAATGTTTCATATGTAGTATTGTGTACATATGATGTTGTATGCATGTTGTATATATGGCGTTGTCTGCATGATTGTTCATATGGTGTTGTATGCATGTGGTTGTGTACATGTTGTACATGTGGTGTTGTGTGAAGGTGGTGTCATGTACATGTCATGCATGTCATGTTGTGTACATGTGGTTTCGTGTACATATCATTCATGTGGTGTTGTGTACATGTTGTTAGAGTCGGTATCTTCATCCCTCCGTCAGAGATCAAATCTCTCTTGTTGCGTTTCATTTTAGGTGTCTCACTCAGTTCAGTCAGCTGCATTCCATTAGGAGCATGGATAATCTGACAGTAGGGTCTTGTTACTCATATCCCTCATGTCATGTACGTGCTGGTCTAGTTCTGTTCATCAAAATTATTTACAATCATTTTTGGTCTCCTGGTTGGAAAAGAGTCATTTTAGGGTTTTTAGTCTCATTAAGTCTAGGGTTTTATTAATCAGGTCTCAAAATGTCTAATAATGGCTAGAAAGCACATGAGGAAGCATCAAATAAGGTTTCAGTGCAAAAATTTCATCATCGTAATGCTTGATAATGATTTTTCTTCAAAATTCTGTTTTGAAGAAAAATTGTCTATTTTATCCTTTTGTAACAAATGAAATGCAATTTTCAAATTCTTCAATTGTAATAATTATTCATTCGCAGCCCTGGTCTCCTTTTTCAAAACTCCATGCCATCCATCCCTGCAAAACAGACAAGAAACTCATCATTTAGTCCAAAAATCAAAACCAAGAAAAACAGAGTTCTTTTGAAAAATTGCCAAAGTGTTCAAACATTACAAAGTGGGTTTTCAAAAAGAAAAAATTAAAATTTTGGGCATATAAGATATTTTCATGATCCAACACTCCATTTTCATGCCAAGAGATAGCATTGAGCCAAGACAAATCGTGGAGGAAGTGAAGAAACAATTTTGGAGGTCGAACTGTGTTGAAACAGAGGGGCGCGACGCATCGGGCATTGGTCGCGGTGCATAGGCTGAGCACAGCGCATAGGGAATCTCTCCTGTGTGTAAATTTGAACCAGCGTGGCACATCAGAAGGGCGTGACGCACTGGGCAGTGGTCGCGGCGCATTGGCCTGAAACACTAATTTTTGCCATTGCTTCCAAATTTTTTAACCGACTCGGTCCTTCTTGCTCCAAGTAAGTTCATATGATCTTCTAATACCCATAAACCTGTGCTTGGTGTGATTATATGATTGATTATGAGAATTTGAATACACAAAATCCAAACCCTATCATTTTGTTGAGAATTTCTCCCTTAGGGTTTTGAAGTTGGTGTTTTAAAATTGGCTTTGGTGCCAAACATTTTCACCTCACTACCTTATTTTTCCCATTTCCCATCACTGTTATCTCATCACTATAGTCTATCCTCCATCCCCTTACATCCTTAAAGCCACTCATACCCATCTCATTCCCATTAACCCTATCCCATTTGCAAAATTTCCCTAAATTCTAAGTTTATCCCAAAAAATCAAGTGGTTGTCCCTTGTCCCTAAATTGGTCAAATCACAAGTTTTCAAAAGGAAAATTCCACTTGAAAAAAATTCATTGTCCCCACTGCCCTATTTCCCCACAGTCCCTCCCACACTACCATAAATTTGGCACTAAAACAAAAGTACCCAAATTCTCATTTTCATCTCATACAAGCCAACATACACCTTGCATAGACCTTGGACATCATGGAGACAGATACTGATACATCATATGACCGACATAGTGATTCCACCACTGAGTTACATGCACCTAGAAGGCCTCATAAAAGTGGCAGAAATGTGAGAGAGGAGCCCACCTCATTGGCTGAATTGCAGGCTTGTCCACTTGCCATGGCATGTTTTCGAGAACAGTCTTGTTTTCAATTTTGTGAAATGATTGCTAGGATTCATTATCATCAGGATCTAGCTCGTTTGTTTGTATTGCATTTACATGATGGTCAGGTAACTCTTGCTGGTGTAACTTTCACTTTGACACCAGAAACTATCTCTCAAGCAACTGGAATACCGAATGTGGTTGAACAGTGGAACAAAAGACAACAGGTGGACAGAGTGCATTATGAACCATATATCAGGCCTAGCTTTGTGAGACAACTCAGCAGAGAGTTCCCATTCTGGTTCCTAAAGGATTCCTATGCGCCTCTGATGAAACTCATTATCAGATATTTCAGTTGTGAGGGTAAGTTTTCACGTCTCTATGCCTATCATATCAGGTTATTGATGCATTTCACCAAGGTGAGGATGATGAACATCCCTTATTTCATGTGCCAGAATATAAAGAGAATTACCACTCTTGTGCAGAGGAAAACTCCCGAGCAGCAGTACAACAGTATTTATCACTATGCACTCATTAAGATCGTGGTTGTACATCAGCTTGGATTGCAGGGTATTTCATGGGAGGATTTCATTTCCCATGATTTCTTCACCATTCCTCAGGTTCCTCCAGAGGTTGTTCATGATGCAGGTGAACCTTCACATCAGTATGGAGGTCAGGAGGCAGATACTACTAGTGTGCCGACATATGTCACTTATCAGAGAGGCACTAGAGGATTATTTGCAGCAGCCCGACGAGTACTATCTCCACCTGGGGTGGAAGGGGTCTTGTTGTCGTCATCAGCAGCACAGGTACAGGTAAAGGATAGAGCTAAGAGGCCTATGCAGGATGAGGGGCCTTCAGGAGGTAAAGACACAGGTTTCATACTGATTGATGAGGATTTGAGCTCTCCAAGCTCAAAGTTGAGAGAGACTATTCAGGAGCAGAAGGCGGAGATAGATACATTGATCGTCAAGTTGCAAAGAGCCCAATGGATCATAAACTACTTGGAGCAGCGAAACAAACAGTTGGAAGATCAGAAAACAATCATGGAGTTGCAAAACATCTGTGAGAACCGACAAGCTGCCCAAAGAAGCCAAACCGAGATGACATCCATTGAGCGGGAGATTGAGGCTGATAGAGAGACTTGGCTTGAGAGGGTCAATATTCATCTTGAGAAGCTGTTGGAGAAGGAAAAAAAGGAAAATAACATGCTCAGGCACATGAAGAACCATTATTGGGCGCGAAATCATGTTTGCAAGGCGAGAATTAAAATCCTGAAAGCAAAGCTAAAGAGGGCACTAAAGCGTCGCAAAAGGCATGATAGACTCCAAATTTTGGCTGAAGCTTCTTTGGCTTAGCATAGCACTTGATGGTGGACATTCAGCCCAAATTTCAAGAAATTTGGGAAACTTTTTGTCAATTTTTATTTTTTTGGCCTTAAAACAGATTTTCCTGCCCGATGCGTCGCGCCACTTGGCGCGCGCTTATAATTGGAAGCTCCTCTTGAGGAAAACTTTGCATTTCTAAATTTTTCATCAAAATTTATGCATGTCTACCCATTACCTAAGGATTTTGACAATTTTTGGGTTGCTTGAAGGGTCAAAAACACCCTAAAAATGGCCTTTCTGCCACTTTTTGGACACACAGGAAGCAGTGTTGGGATATTTGATTTTTGGAGGGGAAAATGGCAACCAAATTCATAAATTCCAATTGGGTTGGAAATTAGATAGGCATATATTTCTAACAAGCTATCCTGCACTTAATTTGGACTTCGGGAAGGTCCTCAAAATCATCCTCAAAGTGGCGCAACGCATAGAGATTTCAGGCATGGCGCATTGGGAATTTTGGCCTAATTTTCACTCAGCAGTTCAGATTTTCGCCTAGTTTTGGCCAGTTTGACTTTTTTATCTCCAAATGTAAAGCTCTTGATGTAATTTGATGTAATTTCATGGTTTTTGATGTAATTTTGACAAATTTTCACTCATGTAAGTAGATTCATTCATCAAATGGTGAAATGTAACTAAATGAATCAGTTTCCTATCTTATAGAGGCAAGTTGTTCCACTGCCTATTTTCCAGTTCTTAGTTTAGATATTGTTGAAACAGCTCCTAAAATAGTGATATCGACCCCTAGAGGCATGGGGATGAGTTAGGCTTGTCTATATCTTGTATTTCTTCAGTCATTTTCAGGGTTGGACACTTGGGATTGCTTGGCACTTCATTGTACATTTCATCTCTGCAATTTTGGCAAATGAACAGACCAGGGTTTGCAGCACTCTTTGGGATCCATGTGGCTCTATGTTTTGATGGTGTGTTTCTCTCTGTGATTTTAAGTTTATTGAGGTTTCATGTGTATCATTTTCCCTTCTCCTTTCTTCTTAAGTTAAACAAACAAGTATTAAAGGTGGAATTCATTAGATTTGCAGTGCTCTGCCTTGAAGTTTTGTTTAATTTTCCATGTTTTCAACTGTCTGAAGAGGATTATTGAATTCCTCTTTCCCTCTTCAACTCCTCACCGGTCTGATCTATCCATTTTATTCAATTTCGAAGCATCAAAACAATTTCTTTCCTTGCCCCATTCAGCCCTCTGCAAAACTGATCATTTCCCGGACCCAAAATTTGCCTTTCCCTTTGATTCCAACAAAAATCCCCAAAATCAAATCAAACCCTTTTACATATATACCTAGCCTAAAATTAGCTTTTATTTCAAGTCATCTCAATCCCCATTGATTATTTTTGCTGAGATTGACCCGGAGAGAGCCCTCTCCCGATCTGGTAGGGCTAGCTACCAGATTAAGCGTGGTTTGATGTTACCCTAGACTCTGCCTTTCTCAACCTGATGTAGATTTAGGCAATAACACATGTGGTATTGTGTACACATTGTACAAGTGGTGCGATGTACATTTGGAATTGTGAACATGTTTTGCAGGTGGTGTCGTGTACATGTGATTTTGTGCACACATTGTGCAGGTAGTGTTGCATACAGGTGGTACTTTCTACATGTTGTGCATATGGTACTAGTATACATGTGGTATTGTGTGCATGTCGTACATGTTGTGTTGAGGGCATGTGGTATTGTGTATGTGCATAGTGTAGTCGTGGTATCACAATATGTGTATTCAGTGCATTGTACTTTGTGTATGTATATGTATATGTATATGTATTTTGTTTTATTGTACACTAGGTGTAGGTGTATGTGTTGCATGTCGATGTAGGCATATGTATTATGTTGTATAGTACACCGGGTATAGGGGTATGTGTCGTATTTCGGTGTGGGTGTATGTATTGTATGTTGTTGTATGTCATGTGTGTGTGTGTACGTGTTGTGATGTACACGGCATGTATGTGTACATGATTGAAGAGAAGGCACTAGGTGATTTTCGGGTGTGGAAACTGATTCGGTGTGTCTACAGAAAGGAAAAAGGAATAAGTAAGGACCGATGAACTATAAGTATCGATATTTGATTTCAGTTTTATTATGCATGTGAACTATGATTCTAACTTATGATGGTTACATGTGATTTATGATTATGGTTTATGATGATTTCATGTGATTCATAGTTTTGACATATGATGTTTTTTGAGCTAACTAGATGTGATATGTTTATACATGATGATTTGATCAAAAATCTAGTTTGACTTGTTGTGATAGGAAGTGAACAGAATTGCAAGTGTACCTTATTGACGAGCTACCAATGAGGTATGATGTGAATTTATTTCAATTTATTTTGAATCTAATGGAAGTTATTTTCTTGGTACAAGAAGCACAAAAATGTTCAGTTGGGCGGCTGAAACTGATTGCAAGCATTAGCAGCAACAACAATAGGAATTGAAACATGCAACAGTATGTTGGTAAAACACATCAGGAGTAGGGCCATTGTGGGACACTCGTACCCAATAGTGTCCATTGATTTCCATGAGCATGCTATGACTAGTATGATGGTTTTGAGGTAGGTATATTCCTTGGTTGTTTTAGCTTCCGATGTGAGGAAGCCTTGCCAAGGGATGGATCGCTCGAGATAGGGGATGTCGGGGAACTTGGAAGGAGAGTGACTGCATGGATTTCCCAAGGGATTGTGTAACTGAGAATGGAAGGTAGGGGATGGATTTGTTTTGGTCATTAACATTTCCAGATGGAATCAGATGCACATTGGGAGTGTGCCCTGTAACAATGAGCCGGTAATTTTTCATTGAGGGTACAATAGCACAGGATTGTAGTGCTGGCCATTGGATGCAGCTCTGACTTTAATAGTGGATTCTAGACTTCCTGGGAAGGAAGTGAATCCTAGTACTAATTTTAGGGTGGAGATGTGAGCCTCTGGATTCCCTTGTTGCAGATATAAGCATCGTATATTTTTATTTGCTGGTTGAGAAAATTTGCATATGTGTATATTATTCTAAATATTGTAATGATTTTTGTTATAAAGCTCCATTAAACAATATGTTTGTCACGTTTTTAGCAGTGTTCATTGTAAATACTGCAATGAGCTATGTTATAAAGCTCCATAGGCAGTATGTTTTATTTTCAGTGGTTTGCTGGTTTGTAGGTGTCATTGAACACCGAGGGCGGTGTTCCCCCAAGGGGGAGGTTTATGTAACAGCCCTGGTAAAAATCCATGTAAAAATATATAAGACCACGGTTGATGGGACACGTATTCCAAGCTAAATGGTGGGAAAAACAACATAGTGGGTTTTCATCTCAATTATTATGGCTAAAGGAAATTGGCAAAGGCAAAGGTTAAGGCTTTGGAAAGGAAAAATGCCATTTTTGGCACATTTATTTATGAAAATAATGGAAAATAGGAGAAAATTAAGGTGAAAGGTCACATGTTGATGTGAGGAGGAAAATGAAGGAAAATAATGGAAAATAAAGAAAATAGAGGCCTCTTCTATAAAAAGGCTCCTGAGGATCAGTTGGTAGGATTTTGTTCACCTTTTTCAGTGCATTTTTTGGAGCTCTCTCATTATTCTCTCTCTCTCTGTCTCTTGCTCTTGGACACTTAGAGTTTCTTGGAGAATTTTGGCATTGGAGCAAGAAGGAGGAAAAGAAAGAAAGGAAGAGTGGGATCAATCAGTTACAACACGATCCTTTGCAACTATTGATTTTCATATATGATTTCCTTGCTATATCTGGCATGCATGGTATTGCATGTGGTTTCCTGTTGTCTTGGCATGGGTTTCTTCCAGGTGTGACAATCATTTTAGCCTAGCCTTGCCATTTTCATATAGCTTTGATGAAATGGGTTTCTCATACTTCTGTTGAGATGGATTGTCAGATGGAATCGAAGCAGAGTGGGGTGGATCTCCGAAATGAAAAACAGATGGCTTAGTGTTCCCTGAACCGAACTATGGATCACGGTAAATCCACTGGCCTAGTAACCCTGAGCCAAATTGTAGGTTGCGGTAAAGCCAGATTGTGTGCCTCAGTGGGCCTAGGAATCCTTCATTAGAGGAATTTTGAGGTTAAAATGGGCCTCCTAAGGAAATTATAAAATAATAGTGGAAATAATAAAATAATATTAGATTACATCATCCAATTTTAGAGAGAAAAAAAAAACTACTTTTTTCACTCTTATTTTCAACTTTCTCCCTACGGGTTTACTTAAATTTCGAGCAGGAATAATCATTTGATGAGGAATTTGATTCCTCGTCCAAGGAATACCCATGTTGCATACTTCCTATGGACCTTGCTACACGAAAAATAAGAAATACATGAATAAATGTAATTGCAATCACATTTTTTCATGTATTTCTCATTTTTCATGTAGTAGGGTCCATCAAAAGTATGCAACATGGGTACTCCTTGGATGAGGAATTAAAATTTTCATCTAATGAGTACTCCCGCTCGAAATTTGAGTAAAACCTTAGGGAGATAAGTTGAAAAAGTAGTTATATTATTTTATTATTTTTTAATATTTTACCTTTTTACCCCAAAAATGGTGAATCATCCCCCATGGTTGACATCATCATCTTGAATCCTATTGGTTCTTATAAAGTTTATTTTTGTTTTACATTTTTCTTAGGAGGCCTATTTTAGACCTCAAAAGTTCTATAATGTCTAGTGAATGACAGGATATATGATAAAGCCAAGAGGTGTATTTCTCTTCGTTGGGCCTAGTAGTCTCAGGCTGGGATGTACGGTAAATATTTGAGAGATGGTATCAGTGTAGGGCCTAATGACCCCTATATCGAACTGTGGGTTGTGGTAAAGCCTAAGAGACTAGGAGGCACTCAAATTCCTCACGGTCTAGGCGGAGAACCCTGGTAGCATTCATGCTTGTTTGGTTCTTTTTGTTTGGTTATGAGTCCCACATTCATGCTTGGAATATAACACGGGGGTGATTGGCTGAAAAGATATTTGTCTCAACCAATCTATGGTCGAGTGGAACATGGAAGTCCCATCTCCGGATGGTTTTTACACTCATTAATGAGAAGTTAATTCCTTTAGTAGTTGATGTATAATTGTATTGGTTATTATTTGGATTCTATTTATGTTGTATCCATGGTATTTATATTGTTATTATGTTGGTTATAAGCTTGTATTTTATTAGTGGTGATGTATGGCTCAATCCATGTTTTTACTTGTAAATGAGTGCACAATGTATCTATGGTAAATTAGATGGTATTGCAGCTTATGATGTAAGGGAGCAATGCTTCTTAGCGATTCTCAGATAAGTATGAGACCTGTATGTTTAAATCTATTTTTTACACCTATAGATGCAATGCTTGTGACATGTTTAACGAGATTCATGTCATGGTTGGGATGGGTCCAAATGATTTCCTAATGACGTGATTTCTTCCATACCTTTTTTTATAATTTTTTTATCCTCTCCTAAATTTCCATGTAGTTTTTGTTAGTGTCCTGGGCTCTGGTGCTAAAAAGGTGGCACAAATCTGGAGTGGCACGCACAAAACTGAATTTTTGGGGCCCTAGCCACAACATTGCCTTGGCATGCCCACAGCTATATGATTATAGCCCCTCCCTTTCCCTTACATGCCAGCGGTTAAGGCTCAAAAGGGTCAAAAATTAGTTCTCCTCGGGGTTTAGGGGTCTGGGAGGTTGGGTTACCTCCTGGAGGTGTTTTTGACAGTGTGTAAGGTTTGTTTGTCTTGTTTCCATTGGTTCCACTTCCTTCAGGTCATCTAGGAGGTTGAATAACATATTAGTAGCCTCTCGTCGCATGTTTACCCTGGTTGGTCGGTTACTTGGGTAGATGTGGGAAGAGGGTGTTACAAATAATGGATGGGATATTAGTGTATTTTAGATATTTTTTAGGATTTCTAGTTAATTGGTTGGGCTAGCTTAAACTTGGGTTTCCACCATCTCCATCTAGTTTTGATTCCAAAGGGTAAATGATTATAAGAAGTGGTAGTGTTTTTATTCTTTTGATATGTTTTTTGTCTTTCGGAACCCACAACAATGAAAAGGTGATTGTCATTACAATTGAAGCCATCTAGAAAAATAAATTGTTTCATATTTCAATAATGCGCTTATAAAGGACAGTGGGGAGCTTAGAATACATGGCTTAGGCTGAAAGTAGTACTTGGTTGGAATCCACACTTCACACCATGCACCAGGAAATCATTGGGATAATGGATAACATGCAATATCACCTTAAAAGGATTGAATATGAATTATATTATCTATCATCCCATCTGGAGGTATTATTAATAGACGAGAGACAAAGAAACAGGAGCTCTTTGGTAACAAAAGAAATGCAGAAGAGATGCCTCCCTATACTTAAAACTTGTTTGTTATGTCTTGTCAACTTGGTCTTTTTCTACATATTTTTAGGATGATTTACAACTGTAATAATAAGGATTGGTGCTTAATCAAATTAGAAGAAGTATGCAATCTATATAGTAGATGGATAAAGATGTATAGAAAGACTAGGCTATTGTGTCTTAGACTCGAAACTTTTTGTTCAATCTAACCAAATAACCTTTATGCTTAGCAATTTTAATATAAACTTATTCTCAATTCTTGTTAAAAAAAAGATCAAGATTATTAGAGGATTTTTGGGACATACATGATATTATCAAAAAAAAATTAAGAATTATGTGACCATTGTAGGCCTACTCACATTACTCTTGCATAAATATTAATTTTTATGGAATGATGAAGCTACTTTGGAATTCTCTCTCTTAATGGATGTCATGTATTGTACACCAGTATTGGCAACACCTTATTTTTGTAAGACATTTATATTATAACTTAATGCTTTAGGAAAATAATTTGAGTAGTATGTTCAAAATAAGGGAGATCATTGGATTTTGAAAGAAAATAATTCACGGGAAAAATTTGGTGAAATGTGCATATTGAAAATAAATGGACGTAGTTTTATATGCAATAAAAAATGGTGCAATATCTCATTGGGAGGAAATTTACAGTCAATACATACCATGATAGCCTAAAGTACATTCTAGAAGAAATATTTTCATTAGAAGATAAACACAAGTGGGTAGCAAAAATGTAAGAGTTTGATTTTGAAATAAATTACAAAAATGGGAAGGATGATGTATTATTAGATGTTATTTCTACAATAGAGAAGCCTCAAATTTATATAATATTGAATCTTCCATTCTTATGTGGCTGAAAGAAGCTCACCATGAACAAAAAATGACAATAGTACTTGACATAAAATACAATGTATAAAGGAAGAGTTGAACTCAATGGAACATTGGGAGTGGAAGGGACATGCACTTTAGTACAAGGGAAGAATATCTATTCCCTCAATCAAAGTTGAAGAAATAAATATTAATGGAGTCCCATGACTATCCAATGGTACAAAAATCAATGTTCCTTAAAACATATCAAAGGATCACAAAAACATTTTTTTAGAGAAGGAATGAAGAAAAATATTAAAACAAAATTGTAAGAGAATGTCATGTTTACCAAGAAATAAAGGAGAGATAGCAAAATATATAAGCTCACTTCAGCGATGACACATAATTAATCATATATTAGAAGAGATATCAGTGTGCTTCATTACATGAATACAAAAATTTGAAGGTAAGGATTCCATTTTTGTGGTCATTGATAAAATTACAAATTATGCACATTTTTGTGGAATTCAAAGTGTTGGGTCCCTGTAATTTGTTAGATTGGTGAGACCAAATAAACAAGGGTAACATCAAACCAACTTTGGAGTCCTGTTGACCTAGCCTTCCTGGACTCAGAGAGGGCTCTCTCTATATTTGGATAAAAGATATAACTTGATTGATTTAGGATGTTGATTTTAGGCTAGTTAAAATGATAGGGATTGTTTGTTTTGTTTTTTTTGGTTACTTGTTAAGAAGAATAGATAGAGTAAAAGAAGTTCAAGCCATTAGGGTATGGAGTCTAGTGAAAGGTTTGAAGAGTATAACAACAAATCAAGGGTGTTCCACAGGGCAAGTTAACAAAGCCAAATGGATCTTAATAGCTTATGTGGGTGTGAAATGAACATTAAGTTGTGAGTTTAGTAGCTTAAAGGGAAATTAAGAATCCTTTAACATGTACTAGAACAAGAAGATTCTTTAAGATCACTATTCTTAAGAAAGAACCAAAGGACAAGGCATACCATAAATTTCTTTGGCCAGACTTTGCCAAGCAAACTTTAAGACAACAATCCAGAAAACCCTAGAGAGCAAGGAACTCCTAAATTCTCTAGCTATTCACTTTCAGACAAAGAAAACATTTAAGAAAACAATTCAGTAATGATTAAAGAGCATGGAACTTCTAAATTCTTCAATCAGACTTCAAAGACCTTTAAAGTGACTATTCAATATAGACTAAAGGACAAGACAAACCATAAACTTCTTTAGCCAAACCCTAGTAAGCAAACTTCAAAGAAATACTTGAGAACAACATTTCAAGCAGAACAAAAGGATAGGGAAAACCATAAACTTCTTTGGTTGGACTCTACTGAGTTGATCTCAGGAAAACAAGCTAAGCATAAATGGAGAGTAGGGAACTACTAAGTTCTCCAATCAGACCCAGCATAGGAAAACATTAAGATAAGGAAAGCAGATAGACTTAGGGTGCCAAGACAACATATCCTAATCTAAAATTTATGTTCTTTTATCAGAGAAAGGATGTAAAATATGGAAAAGAGAAGGAAACAATTATAAGATCAGAATAAAAAAACCATTTATCAAAGTCATGAATCCTGTGAATGTGCTTATTCCATTGATATCTAGTCCAAAACAGTTACAATGCTCCAAATCCAAACTTCATTACAACTCAAAGCCTATGCAGTCTTTAGCTCAACAATCAACCAACCAGAAAAAAAAACATGAAGCATACATGTAGTATTTATCTGCAAAATCCTAAGATAGGGTTTCAGATGTCATTTATTACAGAGTTAATGCATTTTGACCTTTGAGACCATGCAAGGCTCAAGGAAAAAATATCTGAGTGACTCATTGTAATAATAACTCCTAACTTAACTTCTAAGCTAACTTTGGAAAAATTTGACTTTAATTCCTTCTCATTAAATTTTTCAATAAATGTTGATGTCTTTTGTTGACTTCTGGCAAAGGGGCAATGCCAAGGTATAGGCGCGCAACGCCATGACAAAAAAAATTGACTTGTTTTGTAAGCGACTTTTGGAGGCCTTCCCCTTGTCCAAATTAGCTCCATGATAGCTCATTGGAAAGGTCTTTGAGTCTAGTTTCCATATATGCTTTCACTTTCTAAAATGGTTCCCATTTTCCCTATGAAAAACCTTTTCTCCCAAGACTGGTGAACGCACAGCGCCAAGGCCAAAAAGAGGGTAGAAAGGTGATTTTTTGGTGGTTTTTGGCATTTTTTAGGTACCATTTTTGTTCCAAATCTCCTGAAACGTTTTGAGGTTGATGTACGCATCACTAGGAACATGAATATGCTAACCATTTTCCATTTGGATGGCCCAAAAAAGAGCGCAGCACCAATGGTGCTGCGGCTTTAGCCAAATTTATGAGTTGAAAATTATCAAAAATTGCAGAAATTAACATGAGTGCAAAAATGTGCCAAAATTGTTGGAGTACTTGTTCATTGAGTGATCGAGGCATGAAGTGACATCTCAGCAAGTATGTCCAACTTTTCTTTCTCCCCTGGCTTGGTCAAAATTTCAATTTTGTCATTAACACTTTGAGCTTGGCTAATGAAATTCTCTCTTTCCATGCATGAAATTTTGACTCTTGCCCTCAACAAGTCATTTTCCTTGTGAGCCTTGGCCAAGAGCTACTCCAAGTGTTGGTTGACCCTCTCAAGCCATGCTTCTTTGTTTTCATTGATCTCTAGGGCAAGCTTTTCATTTAGTGTAAGCTGGTCTGCTAGGTCAGTTTCCCTTTGTCTCTCTAGGGCTAGAGATCTTTTCAGCCCTCTAATCCATGGTCTCTGTCTTGGAGGCTGATCCTCCTCACCATCAAGCTCAATCAATTGAAACTCCTGCTCAGTTTCATGTTTGTCCTCGTGCTCATCAATGATAGCTTTCTAGCCTTTTCCTTACCTTTGTCTACCTATTGTGTTGATGAAGAAGGCATGGCCCCTTTCAATCCAAGTGAAGCAAACACGTACCTTTGACCTCCCTGATAGGTAAGTACCAATATGCCCAAATCAGCCCTCTTAGGCTTGCTAATTTTACCTCTGCTAGGTTGCCATGATGTATTTGGTGTCAAAACCCTAGGGAGAGGATGAATGAAATGAAGGAGTGTGAAGTGAATGGAGTTGTGGGGAAATGAAGGAAATGGGAATATGTAAGGGAGCCTAGGCTAGTGAAAACCCTAGGGTAAATGTAATAAGATGAATGGAATAGGAAATGAGATGGCTAGCTTGAACAAGTGAAGGGAATGAGTGAAGAGAATGAAGTGAATGAACAAACTAGGTCATTGGAAACCCTAGGTGAATGAAATTTACCCTGCCTATGACTGGAATTTTGTTTAGAAGGATAAAAAAGGTGGATAGAAAATTATTATAAACTGAAATTAGCATTTCACTTCAATTCATTCAAGAGTTGTCAAATATCATAGGAACAAGGTATATGATATGTACTTATTGCTTTAGGGCTCTTGGAGGAATTTAGGAGAAGCTTGGAAGTGGTTTTGAAGTGTTTAAAGTGACACAACCCTCACAAGTCCTCACTATGTAGGCACACAATGCCACTGGCTAAGGGCGTAGCACCTATCCAAATGCGTAGCGCCAACCTTCTGAATGCGTAGCGCCAACTTTCTGAATGCGCGGCGCCAGGATGAAAAAAAGCAGCACTATTTTGCAGACCACTTTGGAGGTCTTCCCAGTGTTCAAATTTGGCGCATGATATCTCGTTGGAAATATTATCCTGTCTAATTTCCAAATATACCTTTTTTTCTGTTTAGATTTCATTTTCTTGGTCAAAAATTGATTTTCCCAAGGCTGGTAAAAAAGTGTTGAATGAGTGTGCAGAAATGCAGAGTGCTGGTGCAGGAAACTTTTGGAGGCTTTCCTCAACTCCAAATTGAGCTTATGATAGCTCATTGGAAATATTTCTGTCTAGTTATCATTCAACTCATTAGGCAAGTCATTTGGACACTCTAGCTATGAGAAAACTTGATTTTCCCACGGTCACTCCAGAAATGCAGCAAACCTCGTGTAGCACTTGTATTTTTAACATTTCTCAAAAAACATGATACCTGTGTAAAATATGAAGAAGTTTTTTCTTTATTGACCTATTATGGACAAAAAAATCTCTCCTGTTTGTCAAATTCATCAATTTTTGGTTAGAAACATATTTTGAAGCAAAACTGGCCCTATGTGTGGCAAATGATTTCTCCCTTGGAATGACTTCTTGGAAAATTATGGAGGCATGATGTTTATGAGTTGGTATGGCTTCATACTTACTGATATGACCTACCATATGGATCCTCTACTCATATGCCTCTTTTTCATAGCAAACCCTAGCTCAGTGGAAGAGGAAACTAGGGTTTGGTGTAGGCAAAATAGGGGATTTAGGATTGCCTTCTAGAGGGAGGGGAATGAAGGGGTTAAGGGTTGTCTATATTATTGGGGAATTTTGGAGAATATGGATAGATTTTAGAGAGTAGGGGAAAGTTTAATTTCAAGGATTGAGTGAGGGGAAGGGGTCGAAAATGGAAAAACATGGGCCTAGTCCTGAAAAAGTGTCAAATTGTAGCAATAGGCTAGGGCTTGTGGGAAAATGATGATTTTGAGGGATAGTATTGATGGGAAGTGTTTAGGAAGGTATATTAAGGATAGGAGAAGGTGTAATAGCATCAAGATAGAAGTATTTTTTATTATTTAACCATTGAATTCATGAAACCAATAAAAATTCCCTCAAAACCCTAGGAGAGGGAAATGAGCTTTCCAAGCACAACTGAGAGACAAATATGGTAAAAAAAAAGCTGCTTATTTGGAAATTATAGTTTTAGAATCTAAATTTTTTGAAGACCTTTGACTACTAATAATCCTTCAAAAGATGAATTTGATGGTTAAATGACCAATTTTCATGATTTTGACCCTATGACATAATGGGACTGCTTTTTGACCTGACTTTTGAATGAGACTTTGACCTTTGACTTTAAAGACTTCCAAGTGAAAAGAGCATTTCCATAAGTGTTATTATGCTCAAGGAGACATGATAATGAGTCAGCCAATATGATATTCCGAGGGAGAAAAATTTTATTTAGAAGGACAAACACGAGCGGAACAATTTTAAATCATGGCCTAATGGAATGATGAAAAATTTATTCAGTATGAGACACCTAAGAAGCACATGCAAATGTGTTTTGATCCCCAGTGGAAGTATGCAAAGACTGACACTAACAGAAGGGTGAATATGAGGAAAATAATTCCAAAATGAATTCTTTTAAGAGCATCAGGTGATTTTGAGAAGAACAACTGAGGAATAATGAAAAAGGTTTTATGAAGATAATGAAGGCAGTGAGATTTCTAAAGTTAGCTGATAGGCAAAGAATGCTATATTTAGTTGATTGTAATAAATCCATAGTCACCTAGTGAATATGTAGAATACAGGAGGATAACAATGGCTCCATCTGGGGAGGGCATCTCCTTTAGGAGGTGTCAAGAACCTCAAAGTTCAAATCTCCGACATTTTTACAGATCAGTGCCTTGATTGTGCTTGGCAGATTTCCTCCTTCTTCAATTGCTGATTTTTTGTTGTTCTTTGAAGCTGTGATCTTAAAATATGAAAAACATGATTGCTTCAACTCAACTCTACCTACCCATCATACTTTTCCTAGCATTTTTTTCTTCATTTGGGTGCATTTAGACTGGAAAACGTTTGACATCATTTTTATTTTGGAAGCAAAAAATATCTCTGTCTATCCTTATAACTTCCAAGAGCTCATATTAGACTAATGAGCTCTTTTATTCTCTACCTAGTCTACTTGTCTGCCAAGATTAAACAGTTTGACAAATTTTCATTCTCTAATCTATCAATAGGAAATTGAAAGCATGACCTAATCAAGATTAAGCAGTTTGATTTATCATGAATTGTGGCATTTCGGATAAGTTGCACACAAATTTTATTCTTGAAAAAGGTAAAAATAAAAATTGAGGGCTCTAATCTGGCATTTTTCATTCATCCCTCTCTTTCTTTTTGGTTCATATTTGAACTTTGGAACCAATATTTTCATATCTTCCTAGTGATAAGCCAAGTTTAGACAGTTTGGAAAATCTTCATTTTCTAACTTATTAGCAAAAATTCAAAATTTGTTCAATCATGATTAGGCTATATGATTGAACAATACCTTTTTGTCAAAAAGCAGTGGCATTTGGACTTGCACACTTTCAAAAACATTCTTTTTTGGTATGGGGCTTTACCTTTTCTTTTATCTGCCCTCTTTTCTCTTTTTTTTCTTTTTCTCTCTTTTTTGTCAAAATAATCTAAAACTAAAAAGAGGCTCATATTGCTGAGCTTATTTTAAATACCTATCTATCCTAGTCTAACTTGGAGGTATATTTTGACTAGGTGAACTCCCTTCTCTAATGCAGCCAATCAAGTAAGTGACTAGATGATTGATTTTTATTCATCCTTTTAGGTATGCTGAAAGGCCACTCCCATTTTGCCTTCTTATGAACATTAGTGCTCCAAATTTTCTTTAAACTCTACAACAAATTTTTCTTGACATACTTTACTCCCTCTTTAAATGTCTCTAAGAAACCAGCAAAAGGATCTCTGAATAATACCTGGCTATGAGGATTTAAACCATGGGCTTCATCCATGAATACTTCTTGTTCCATTTGGTTGTGCTTGGGATGCTTTTGAGAAAGGATCTCTTCCCCCTCTTCAAGATCATCTGTCTTGGCAGCCTCATCATATATTCTGCTATGTTGTTTTTAAGAAAACCTGATATGCCCTAATTTAGTGGGTTGATTTATGTCTAAGAGCCATCATTATGATGAGTAGGAGTATTCTCTGGTGATAGGTCTTCTTGAGTAGGTAGTACAGCATCAGCGTCAAATTTTTCTTTTGTTTTCTTTATGAGGCAAAGTTACAATACATAACTCAGCAGTAGAACAGACATAAATAATTTCTTTACATAAAATTTTGGAGGTTGGATGTATTCTTAGAACCTGATGAATTTCTTCTTCAGTTAAAAGAGGAGGCATTTTCCTTTTTCCTTGGATAGAACCACAGTTTTTCGCTTTCTCTTGTGAAAGATCATAAGGCTGGATGTCTTCTTGAGCCTCAAACAAAGGAGCAGTTGAATCATCAATTGTCCCTTCAGAGAGATCCTGTGGATTCTCTTCTTTTCCTTGATTTATTTCATGCTCAACCAACTTCTCCTGATTGTCATGATAGTTAACTTGAGCATGAAATTCCTGAATTGCCTCTAATAGATCCTCAGGATGTCAATTTCCCAAATATTCATCAATATTTGCAAGGTATTGTATGAGATCTCCGGATTGATCACAATAATTTTTAGCTAATGATAGAGATCGACAGCTTTCTTTATAATGCTCATAAAACACCTTGTGGAACTCCTTTAAATAGAACAAACTATCAGGTTTCAACCCTTCATACCATTCCCTTGCTTCCCCTTCTAATGTCACCATGAACATTTTCATGAGGCAGTCCTCATGCCATTCAACCTTTAACCTCCATGTATGTATATGAAATTTAATGAGATGTAACAAGGGGTCATTAATTTTTTCATCTTGAAAAATAGGCAGGTTTCTGTCCCAATTCATCTGAGGCATTTTGTGTGGGAATCCAAGAATGTGATCTCTGTTCATTGGAGCATACCTACGTTGTATGCTTGGATTCATCTTTTTCAATCATTCAGAGGAAAGGGTTACTACACGTTTATAACCAATCTAGATTCTTCTACCAGTGGAATCTTTAGGCTTACTAAGATTTTTGGAGTCACCACGTTGATGATTTTTTAACTTTTCTTGAGGCTGGCTGTTATCCACCATCAGCAACCAGGTATTTTGTAAGTTTTTAAGGTTTTCGGGTAGGGAAGATTCTTTGTGGATAGGTTTGCTAACAGTTGGGTTTTTAAATCTAGGAGACTTCCTAAGGATGCTTTCAGGATTGTCAACTATTGCAGGAGGATTTGGGTCAGGATGAGATCTGGTATAAGTTCTTCTAGAAGCCAGAATTTGGACCCAAAGATCATAAAAGGTTGAAAGTTTATAATAGTTTTTAAAAACAAACTAATCTGTGAAATAAATACTTAATCCATAAAGTATTCTTGATTGGGTTATGTTTTGAGGTTTGGTAATGTCAGGGTTTCTCAATAATCCCTAGTGGAGTCACCATTATGTTGGGTCCCTGTAATTTGTCAGATTGGTGAGACCAAATAAACAAGGGTAACATCAAACCAACTTTGGAGTCCTGTTGACCTAGCCTTCCTGGACTTAGAGAGATATCTCTCTATATTTGTATAAAAGATATAACTTGATTGATTTATGATGTTGATTTTAGGCTAGTTAAAATGATAGGGATTGTTTGTTTTGTTTTGTTTGGTTACTTGTTAAGAAGAAAAGATAGAGTAAGAGAATCTCAATCCATTGGGCTATGGAGTCTGGTGAAAGGTTTGAAGAGTACAACAACAAATCAAGGGTGTTCCATAGGGCAAGATAACAAAGCCAAATGGATCTTAATAGCTTATGTGCGTGTGAAATGAACATTAAGTTGTGAGTTTAGTAGCTTAAAGGGAAATTAATAGTCCTTTAACATGTACTAGAACAAGAAGAGTATTTAAGATTGCTATTCTTAAGAAAGAACCAAAGGATAGGGCATACCATAAATTTCTTTTCCCAGACATTGCCAAGCAAACTTTAAGACAACAATCCAGTAAACCCTAGAGAGAAAGGAACTCCTAAATTCTCTAGCTATTCACTTTCAGACAAAGAAAACATTTAAGAAAACAATTATGTAATGATTAAAGAGCAGGGAACTCCTAAATTCTTCAATCAGACTTCAAAGAGATTTAAAGTGACTATTCAAGATAGACTAAAGAATAGGGAAAACCATAAACTTCTTTAGCCAAACCCTAGTAAGAAAACTTCAAAGAAAGCCTTGAGAACAACATTTCAAGCAGAACGAAGGATAGGGAAAACCATAAACTTCTTTGGCTGGACTCCACTGAGTTGATCTCAAGAAAACAAGCTAAGTGGAAATGGAGACAAGGGAACTCCTAATTTCTCCAATCAAACCCAACAGAGGAAAACATTAAGATAAGGAAAGCAAACAAACTTAGGGTGCCAAGACAACATATCCTAATCTAAAATTTATGTTCTTTTATCAGAGAAAGGATGAACAATATGGTAAACAGAAGGAAGCAATTATAAGATCATAATAACATCACCATTTATCAAAGTCATGAATCTTGTGAATGTGCTTATTCCATTGATATCTAGTCCAAAACAATTACAATGCTCCAAAGCCAAACTTCATTACAACTCAGAGCCTATGTAGTTTTCAGCTCAACAGTCAACCAACCAACAAAAAACATGAAGCATACATGCAGTATTTATCTGGAAAATGAGGAGGTGATCCTAAGCTAGGGTTTCAGATGTCATTTATTACATAGTTAATGCATTTTTACCTTTGAGACCATGCAAGGCCCAAGGCACAAATATATGAGAGTGACTCATTGTAATAATAACTCCTAACTTAACTTCTAAGCTAAATTTGGAAACATTTTACTTTAAGGTCTTCTCAATAACTTTTTCAATAATTTCTAATGTCTTTTGTTGACTTCTGGCAAGGGCGTAGTGCCGGTGCAAACGCGCAGCGCCATGATAGAAAATTTGACCTGTTTTGTAAACCACTTTTGGAGGACTTCCCCTTGTCCAAATTAGCTCCATGATAGCTCATTAGAAAGGTCTCTGAGTCTAGTTTCTAGATATTCTTTTACTTTCCAAAATGGTTCCCATTTTACCTGTCAAAAACCTTTTCTCCCAAGGTTGGTAAACATGCAGCGCCAAGGCCAAAAAGAGGGCAGAAAGGTGATTTTTTGGTGGTTTTTGGCCTTTTTGAGGGACCATTTTTTCTCCAAATCTCCTGAAACTTTCTGAGGTTGATCTACTCATCACTAGTAACATGAATATGATGACCAGTTTCCATTTGGATGGCCCAAAAAAGAGTGCAGCGCTACCTTTAGAAAAATTTCCGAGTTGAAAATTATCAAAAATTGCAAAAATTAACATGAGTGCAAAAATGTGCCAAAATTGTTGGAGTACTTGCTCATTGAGTGATTGAGACATGAAGTGACACCTTATTAAGTATGTGCAACTTTTATTTCTCCCCTAGCTTAGTCAAAATTTCAATTTTGTCATTAGCTCTTTGAGCTTGGCTAATGAAATTCTCTCTTTCCATGCATGAAATTTTAACTCTTGCCCTTAACAAGTCATTTTCCTTGTGAGCCTTGGCCAAGAGCTGCTCCAAGTGTTGGTTGACCATCTCAAGCCATGCTTCTTTGTTTTCATTGATCTCTAGGGCAAGATTTTCATTTAGTGTAAGTTGGTCTGCTAGGTCAGTTTTCCTTTGTCTCTCTAGGGCTAGAGCTCTTTTCAGCCCTCTAATCCTTGGTATCTATCTTAGAGGCTGATCCTCCTTACTATCAAGCTCAATCAACTGAAACTCTTGCTCAGTTTCATGTTTTTCCTCCTGCTCATCAATGATAGGCTCTGTAGCCTTTTCCTTACCTTTGTCTACCTGCTATGTTGATGAAGAAGGCATGGCCCCTTTCACTCCAAGTGAAGAAAACATGTGCCTATGACCTCCCTGATAGGTATGTACCAATGTGCCCAAATCATCCCTCTTAGGCTTGTTAATTTTACCTCTGCTAGGTTGCCATGATGTATTTGGTGTCAAAACCCTAGGGAGAGGATGAATGAAATGAAGGAGTATGAAGTGAATGGAGGTGCGGGGAAATGAAGGAAATGGGAATATGTAAGGGAGCCTAGGGTAGTGAATACCCTAGGGTAAATGTAATAAGATGAGGGGAATAGGAGATGAGATGGATAGCTTGAACAAGTGAAGGGAATGAAGTGAATGAACAAACTAGGTCAATGGAAACCCTAGGTGAATGAAATTTACCCTGCCTATGACTAAAATTATTCTTATAAGGATAAACAAGGTGGATAGACAATTCTTGTAAATTGAAATTAGGGTTTCATTTCAATGCATTCAAGAGCTATCAAATATCATAGGAACAAGGGATATGTACTTATTGCTTTAGGGCTCTTGGAGGAATTTAGGAGAATCTTGGAATTGGTTTTGAAGTGTTTGAAGTGACACAACCCTCACAATTATTCACTATGCAGGCGCACAACGCCATTGGCTGAGGGCGCAACGCCTATCCAAACATGCAGCACCAACCTTCTGAACGCGCAACGCCAGGATGAAAAAACACAACATTGTTTTGTAGACCACTTTTGGAGGTCTTCCCGGTGTCCAAATTGGGCACATGATAGTGCGTTGGAAAGCTTATCCTGTCTACTTTCCAAATATACATTTTATTTTCTGTTTGGAGTTTAGTTTCCTAGTAAAAATGTGATTTTCCCATGACTGGTCAAAAAGTGCTGAATGAGGGTGCAGAAATGCAAAGTGCTGGTGCAGGCAACTTTTGGAGGCCTTCCTCAACTCCAAATTGAGCTCATGATATCTCATTGAAAATATCTCTATATATATGTATCATTTTACGATCAAGAAAGTCATTTGGACACTCTATATATGATAAATATTTATTTTACCAAGGTCACTCCATAAATGCAACAAACCTCATGTAGCACCTATATTTTTAAAATTTCTCAAAAACATGATTCCTGTGTAAAATATGAAGGATTTTTTTCTTTATTGACCTATTATGGAAAAAACCTCTCTCAATTTTTTCAATTTCATCTCTTTTTTGTCAAAAACATGGTTTGAAACAAAACTGGCCTATGTGTGGCAAATGATTTGTCCCTTGGAATGACTTCTTGGAAAATGATGGAGGCATGATTTTTATGAGTTGGTATTTCTTCATACTTGCTGATATGACTACCATATGGATCCTCTGCTCATATGCCTCTTTTTCATAGCAAACCCTAGCTCAGTGGAAGAGGAAATTAGGGTTTGGTGTAGGCAAAACAGGGGATTTAGGATTGCCTTGTAGGGGGAGGGGAATGAAGGGGTTAAGGGTTGTCTAATTTCTCAGGGAAATTTTAGGGAATATGGATAGATGTTAGAGAGTAGGAGAAAGTGGAATTTCAAGGATTAAGTGAGGGGAAGTGGTCCAAAAGGGAAAACCATAGGCCTAATCTCGAAAAAGTGTCAAATTGTAGCAATAAGCTAGGGCTTCTGGAAAAACGATGATTTTGAGGGATAGGAGTGATGGGAAGTGTTTAGGAAGGTATATTAAGGATAGGGGTAGGTGTAAGAGAATCATGATAGAAGTCTTGTTGATTATTTAACCATGGAAGTCATGAAACCAATAAAAATGCCCTCAAAACCCTAGGAGAGGGGAATGAGCTTTCCAAGCACAACTGAGAGACAAATATGGTAAACACAAAGCCACTTATTTGGATATGATAGTTTTAGAATCTGAAATTGTTGAATAACTTTGACTATTACTACTCCTTCAAAAGATGAATTTGATGGTGAAATGACCAATTTTCATGATTTTGACCCTATGACCTAATGGGAATGCTTTTGACCTAACTTTTGAATGAGACTTTGACCTTTGAATTTAAAGACTTCCAAGTGAACAGAGCATTTCCATAAGTGCTAGTATGCTCAAGGAGAGATGAGAATGAGTCAGCCAATATGATCTTCTGAGGGAGAAAAAGTTTATTTAGAAGGACAAACACTAGTGGAACAATTTTAAATCATGACCTAATTGAATGATGAAAAATTTATTTAGTATGAGACACCTAAGATGCACATGCAAATGTGTTTTGATCCCCAGTGGAAGTATGCAAAGACTGACACTAAAAGAAGGGTGAAGATGAGGAAAATAAGCCCAAAATGAATTATTTTAAGAGCAGCAGGTGAGTTTGAGAAGACCAACTGAAGAATAGTGAAAGAGGTTTTATGAAGATAATGAAGGCAGTGAGATTTCTAAATATAGTTGATAGCAAAATAATGCTATCTTTAGCTGATTGTAATAAATCCATAGTTACCTAGTGAATCTGTAGAATACAGGAGGAAAACACAAAGTACATATACAAGCAGCCAAGTGGTAAAAGTGTTCATGAAGGAACTTCATAGAATTCATGGTTTTCCTAAACTAATGGTATGTGATAGAGATCCAAAATTCACAGGAAATTTTTGTAAATAATTATGGAAGATGAGTGGAACAACATTAGCTATGTTTTCAACATATCATCCCTAAATAGATGGACAAAAAAATATAGGTAAAAAAAATTGAGGGTTATCTAGATGATTCTATTCTTCAGATAAGTAATCTTAATGGATGAAGTGGTTACTTCTTGTAGAAAGGAATGATAACACCTATTGAATTTATATTAAATGTCTAATTTGAGACCCTTTATGGATATCCAACTCCTGCTATCTCAACTTTATAAGCAATCTAGACTCAAGAAAAAAGAGGAATAAAATATTAGTTCCAAAATATTATGGACCCTACAAGCTTATTCACATGATTAGGCAAGTGGCACATGTTAGATTTTCCTTCTTTTTGTATTCATAAGGTTTTTTATGTGTCTTTAATTAAAAAATATTTGGGACAAACTATGCTTGTACAAATGGAGCTTCCAATGTTAAGGAATGGACGCTGATTCTTGAACTAGAAAAAGTTATAAATAACTATTGTATATCTCTTCAGAATAGAAACACTATTAAGTACCTAATTCAAGTGGAAGAAT
This sequence comes from Pinus albicaulis, assembly GCA_034641835.2. Taxonomy (NCBI): domain Eukaryota; kingdom Viridiplantae; phylum Streptophyta; class Pinopsida; order Pinales; family Pinaceae; genus Pinus; species Pinus albicaulis. The sequence goes on from CM076569.1 coordinate 821,822,531, forward strand.
GTGTCTCTAGAAGAAACTACATGGGAAAATGAGTAGTTGAAGAAGAAACATCCTCAATTATAAGCATTAAAGACAAATATTATTTAAAAAAAGATAAAGGAGCTATGTTAAGGCCCTAATAAACATTCATTATTAATTATAGTTAAGTTAGATTAGTGGTAATCTATATCATGTTACTTCATCACATATTTATAATAAAAAAATATTCATTTGTATAGACATCATATCTTATCTTAGGTATTGAATTGATCGTAAAATAAATTTACCCCAAAAATTATTATTTATTAACCTTTTATCATATTCAAAATATTAATTCATAAAAAAATGTATCTTCATGTTTTAACATTAGTATGCCTTTCTTTTGTTTCACAACATCATTTGAATTCATGCTTATCCATATATGAATTATAATTTTTGTTTGACATTATTTTTGTATAGATGGAAAATTATACTAAATAAATAATAAGAACATGTTTATACGAAAAAAAATTATAATAATAACTTCATTTGTATAAGTATCTTATCTTGTATATTGAATTCATCATAAAATAGAATTTCCCTCCCAAAAAATTGTTATTTATTAACCTTTATCATGTTCAAAATATTAATCCATAACAAAAAAAATTAGCCTACATATTTTGAAAATAGGACGACTTTCTTTTATTTCACACCATCATTAGAATTCACGATTATCCGTATATGAATTATAACTTTTGTTTGACATTATTTGTATGGATGATAATTGATACAAAATAGATAATGATAACAAGTTTTTATTATGTAAAGGAAAAGGGAATTAAATGATAGCTTTATTTGAAAAGATATCATATCTTATTTTGTGTATTAAATTCATCTTAAAATTAAATTTTCTCTCAAAAAAATGGTTACTTATTAACTTCTTATCATGTTTCAAATATTAATTTATAATATAAAGTTAGCTTTCATATTTTGAAAGTAATATAAATTTATTTTATTTCACATGGTCATTTAATTTCACGATTATCCATATATGAATTATAATTTTGTTTGATATTATTTTTGTATTATTGTATTAATAATAATTAAGTCGAAAGTGTTATCTATTTTGAAATTGGGCTTGAGTAATTTTAAATTTTAAAATTATAAATAGGTAAAATTTGATAATCTAAAATATTTTTCGTCCAATAGATAATATAGAAAGTATATGAATAATTTTCCAATTTCTTTGACTTATTCCTATTTTTTATTTATTAAAAATTAGTTAATGAAACTGGCTATCATTATAACCTATTAAAAAATTATTTAATTATTTAACTGTTTGGGGACGGATAGTTTGTACACGAAATCCCGACGGCCGTGTGCGTGGATTGGATGCGTTGAAGATCCTGAAGAATCCTGTGAGTGGGGTTTGGTATGTCTTGTATTATACAAGAAGAATAGGGTTTTTTCAATAATCACAATTCACACCTGAGCCCTTAACAATTCGCTTGACAATTCATTTTTAATAAAGTTGCATTTTCAATGCTTCTTTATTAAGTTTTTCTTCATTTCCTAGATAATAAGCATAAGCTTCAATGAAATCAAATTTGGGTTTTGGGTAAAATTTTAAAGAAATTTTGGTGAATTTTATTAATCCGTAATATATAAATTATAAAATATTTTAGTAAAAGTATTCAAATTTCTAATGATTTGATATAGTCTTTATAAAATTTTGGTGATTTTTTTGCTAAAATAAATTTTTAATTTGGACAAATCATTTTTAGGAAAAATTGGGAATTAGCTAAATTTATTTTTGGAAAAAGTTTAGAGAATTAGCCCATCAACCAATATTAGCCCCTAAAATTTTCCTTAATTTTATGTAGTTTTTGGTATTCTCATTTCTAAGATTTTTTAAATTAGGTTTTTAATATCTAAAATTTATGTACTGAAAATAATACATTTGAACACCGATTGTTTTTGGTTTTTATTGAAGGTAGGGTTATATTTATTTAATTTAAATATATTAATTATTTTACTTATTAAGTTTTTTAAAATAATTTTTTTCAAAATTTATAGTTTAATATAAGTTTATTTTTTATTGTGATTTTTTAAATGTCAAAAATGCTTTTTACAATCCAATATGTAGAGATGTTGTATTTTTAGTAAACAATGTAGTTTATTTTCTTATTTTATTAGTGGATTTGGACATACCTTCTTTTTATAATATTTTTAATAGGTTAATTGTTCAATGAAAAGTAGTCTTATGTAAATTTAGATTTCTTTTAAATATGAAAATTTGTTAATTGAACTCATTTATAAAAATTGTTGGACATATAAATAATGGAAAATTATGTTTTGGGCTAGTTTATACTAAATACATAATAATAACATATGAACAAAATTATAATAATCACTTTATCTTTTTTATTAGAAATTTCATCATTATTTATATATCTAATTTAATAAATAATAATTAATGTGTTGTGAATTTAAAAATTTTATTATAATTTTTTTTTAATATGAAAAATAATTATCAATGAAATTTAATTAATTACAAAATTATTCTATATAATTATACCGAAGGTTTTACTTTTAAATTATTCCACTTTTTTATTTTCTATCGTTGATTCAAGTAAACAACTGTCACATTGTCCATCGTTGGATTTATATAATAAATATTTTAAAAATATATAAAATCCCAAAAATAGTCACTCTTAAAATTAGCAATGTATTACATATTTACATAGACAAATTCTTTCATTTTCCATTTAAAAAAAATTTTAGGCCTTTGAAAGCAAAAATTAAATTAGAAAATGGTAAACTTTCTTATTCCATTATGATTTTCCATTTTTTTTTTTTTGTATTTTCTTACTTTCTCTTTCCCATTTTCTAAACTTTTCAAGTCTTTGAAAGGAAAAATGAAATTAGAAAATGGTAAACTTTTTTATTAGAAAATTAGAAAATGGTAAGTTTTAACATTTTATGTTATAAATATTGTTGTGATACAGTACTTCCTAAAGATGACTAGCTTCCTCCAGGTTGTTATTTTGTACACCCAGATCTCAACTATTGTAGCATAGATGGTGACCTAGAGATTCACGGATTTTCCAAGAAATCCCCATTGTGCTAAAACACTAGTGTTCATTTCCTTAACTGCAATGTTAGAAGACTTTAATTGACTTGCGTGTCCTTTTTGTAAGGATAACACTTTGAACGTTCTCATTTAAATTTATTTTCTTTTGTATTGTAGACTTAGGATGATTTTCCTGGGTTATTACTTAGAAGTTGTGTTAACAACCATACAAATTCTACAGATAATAATAATAATAATAATAATAGAGAGAGATTGAAGTTTTTGGATCATGTCAAAAAAATTGACATTATACATCTTAAAAAACTGTTTTCTTTGTGAAAATAATACCTTTCATTTATAATTTTTTAAATTTATTTTGAATTAAAAACCACACTTATCATTTCTTTTCAAAACTTATATTCCTTTCTAAACTTGAATTTAAAATACTCTTCTAATTTAAAAACTTATGTATCTAATATTCTTCATAATAAATATAACCATATTTAAAAAATATATAACCATATTTAAAAAATATATAAAATCCCAAAAATAGTCACTCCTTTTAAAATTAGCAATGTCTTAAATATTTACAGAGACAAATTCTTTTCTTTTCCATTTAAAAAGATTTTTAGGCCTTTGAAAGCAAAAATTAAATTAGAAAATGGTAAATTTTCTTATTCCATTATGATTTTCCTTTTTTTTTTGTATTTTCTTACTTTCTCTTTCCCATTTTCTAAGTTTTTCAAGTCTTTGAAAGGAAAAATGAAATTAGAAATGGTAAACTTTCTTATTCCAATACCATTTTTCATTTTCTTTTCTATTTTTTACTTTCTCTTTCCCATTTTCTAAGATTTTTAATTATTTGAAACCAAAAATGAAATTAGAAAATGGTAAACTTTCTTATTCCATTATGATTTTTCATTTTCTTTTCTATTTTTTTACTTTTCCTTTCTCATTTTCTAAGCTTTTTTTAAAGCAAAACTGAAATTAAAAAATGGTAAATTTTCTTATTCCATTATAATTTTTCATTTTCTTTAGTATTTTCTTCTCTTTTATGTCTAAATATTTCCATTAATATCATCTATTATTGAATATTTCTAACCCTCTCAGAGATCACTAAATTCGTTTCATATGCAATTCTTCAATTCAAAATGAATGTTTTTTGTATTTTATTAATTTTGGGCCAGATGATGAAATAATATTAAATTAAAATGAGATTGTACATTTTATGTAGTTACATTTTATGTTTTTATTTATTGGATTATTTATTTTGTAAAATTTTAAACAAAAATATTCATGTCCTTCCACATGGTTGTGGTTCAAATTTACATTATCAGATTTTTGGGGTGCTGCACTCCCCATCCTTAAATTTGGGACACGCCCAATTGACATATTTTGGTGATAATTCATTCAGGATGTTGTATGCATAACCACAAGACAAAATTGCTAATTCAAGCATAACAATGAAAGACAAATATTCTCAAATCTTGATGATATGAACTACCTTCGATGTATCTTTACATCTTTAGAGGCAACTGCTAATTTATTAATATAACAGTTTTTAAATTGTTTAAGTTTAACTCATTAATATAAATAAAAACCAAAAAATGTTTGAAAATATAATTGAGTTGATATGCTCTTTGAGCTAATCAGCACTGAAATCTCGTTTTTAAATAGACATTAGGTTTTCTCACCTTTAGCAAAACAATATTGATATCATTTAAAAATGAAACTTATAAATTATTTTATTTTCTCTCACACTCTTAAAAGTATTTGGAACCTTAAAAAGCTGAAGTGAATTGATAAAATTACTTCCAAAGTGTTCGAATTCCAAATACCGTATAATATAAGTTCACTTGAAACTCAAGTATGTTTAGTTCCCTTAAAACCTGCATTTTAATATTTTAGTAACTAGTTGACCCAAACTGTCATTTTAATTATATAAGATTAGTTTTGAACTCTACTTACTTTTAAGGATATATGATTTTGTTGGGATGTTTAACCTTATCATAATCTCACTTTATTTTTAGGAAATATCTTTTTAGGAAATATAAAATATGGTAGGACTAAAAAGCCTCACGTCATGAAAGTTGAGTAGTCCATCTACCCACCAACAATATTTTTATCGGTTTAAGATTGATTGGAATTGTGTTATTATGTGTATAAAGGTATTGGTTAGGAGCAATGTCATAGGACGTTGAAGGTCTATACATGTGAGAGGGAAATAAAGGTGGATGGGGCCCATTTAAGAAGGTTCTAAACTTTAATGGATGTATCTTACAAGTACAATTGTCTCATTTAATAAGCTTCTAAGCTTTATTTGGCTAAGTCTCTTTGTTAATAACGCTGGTTCATTTATGAAAGTTTATTTTTAGACTTTTAAATAGGTTTGAAATATAGTTTAGTTTCGGTTAGGTAATGATTGGCATGTGAAATTTGTGGTTTGAGTAGTAGCAATTTGAGGGTATTTGAATTGTCAAATTCATTTAGGGATCACACTCAGTTTGTTATTGGCTTGAGTAGTAGCAACTTGAGGGCATTTGAGTTGTCAATGTTATCTAGAGATCATATTAGGTCTGGGGCATATGAATCTGGCTCACACCAACTCTTAGGATGACTAGATTTTTGGCCATGAAATTTTGAACCAATAACATTTTCACTACAAAATGCCTTAACACAACACCCTTTCACTATAAACAAAATATTTTGCAAACATTTCACTTTTAAAAATATAAAATAACTTATTGTTATTATAAATAAATTATAAATTCAAAAATATTTCATACTTAACTAATCAATCTTACATGATTTTATAACTTCCACGATATGGAAAACTTCTATCATAAGTAATTTAAAGATTATTGAATACTACGTAGTATATTAACCAGATATGTTAAAAAATACCAAACTAATATTATATTCATGATTAATTTATAGTAGTCAACTTGACATAGCTTTATAATTTGTCGATATGGTCAACTTCTATCATAAGTAATTTAAGGATTATCAAATGTTACATAGTATCTCAACTTAGATATGGAAAAAAAGGCCAAAGTAATATAAAATTCCTTCATACATAACTTTTGTTGTGCAGTAACTAAAGTTCCTAGTACGATAACCAACTAATCTCAATGAATTACTAATTCCTTATTAGTCCTTTCATGGTGGGTACACTATTAGGTTAAATGTGGGTAGCTTATTATTAGTTTGCATATTGAAACATCGTCATGAAATTTCACGAAACTATAAATTATTATTATCTTAATATTTTAGTAATAGTACAGGATTAAAATCAAAATGATTATTTTAATAAAATTAAAATAATTATATATATTTATAGCTTAATTAAATTATTAGAAGTAATGAATATCATATTATAGATTTTTGCGTATTCTAATATATAATGGGATAAAGGGTTAATATTTTGAACATTTTTCCATTTCTTTGATTTTCGTCATGACTTTTTTATGAATTTGCTTCACTATGCATTTAATATTACTGTTTATTTATAATAATGTAAATATGTGTATATATGATATTAGGATGGTGAGCGAGATGTAAGTGACTATTAGGTTGGTGAGTCAAAGTTATTTTGTGGGCCAACTTGCCCATGTATATATATGTATACATGTTTTGAGGCTAGTGTGCCTAGGTAGATATGTCTTTAATGGTTAGGAGGCCAGGGAGCCCATAAATGTATTTTTGATGTAAATATTGTACATTTATAGATATGAATAAAATAATGGATGGTTGTGGAGCCCACTCCACAGTAAAGAGCATGGGGGCACAACTCCTTGGGAAAGAGAAACAATTATAAAGTGTTTTTGGTGAAAAGGCACTAAGGTCCACGTGGCTTTAGAGGGTGTCACATGGCAAGATAAAGCCATGCATATAAAATTGTATGTTTTCTTGTGAATGCATGGATTCAAAGTGGGTTGGTCAGTGAGTCTTGGGCTTGGACTCTGGAATTAACGGAGGTGTGGTTATTGAATTAACCACACTGAATAGGATGCATCCTAGTGTTAGAGCTTGGTGGATCTGAGATCTTGATGGTTCTAGTTTACAAATTGGGTAGCCATGGAGTTCTAGTGTAACTCGACTAAGAGATAGTCAGTGAGTCCTAGGCTTGGACCTTGTAATTGATTGAGTTATTTGGATTGGCTATAACGGTGCCTAGATACCTGTTGATAAATAGAGCTCCTAGAGCTTCTAGCTAATACTGTTCATGGTTGGATGTAAGATGCCATAGAAGGTGGGCACCGCCAAGGGACTGGGGCTACACCACTTGGGTACAAGTGAGGAGAGCATGAGCTTGTGGCTAAAGATTGAGCTTGTTGGGGATTAGTGCCCTAACCATTGTTTGTTATTCCATTTTGGTGTTCCAACTATTACTTGTGGAGTTGCAGCGCCAAATTGTGGTTGACCCATGGTTGAGGACTAGGTGAAAAGGCCCGCAGCTAGTCAGCCTTTTCAGATAATTATTCATGTGTGTTTATTCTATTTATGTGTCACGATTTGAAAACCCTAATTGGGTGTTCTATGAGTTGGTTAAATGTCATTTTTGTTGTGCCTCTATTTTTCATTTATGTGTTCATGATTTATATGTGTTTTGACACAACAATAGTGGAACTTAGCACTATATTCATGCTAACCATGAACTGTTAGGTATAGGAGTTTTCATTGCAGGGCTAGTGTTTCTCGCTTCAATAATTAAAATTTACAGATTTAAATAGTGTGGACGTACTAGTGTTGCCTGTCTGGGGGGCAAGGATGTTATAAGATGATATCAGATCCTGGTTGCAACATTGGGCTTACACAAGCCAAAGAATCGATTTAGGGAAAATTTGCAGGTTGCTTACAAAATATTTGATATAATTCATAAGGACTGAAAGAGGAAAAATCGCAAAATTTGAGATGACATCCACAGGAACTAGGAGTAAAAAGGAATAAAATTTTATTATAGGCTTCAAGATTGTGGATCCATGGGTGAATTTTGACAATAAAATTCTAAAACAATGTAATAAAAGCTTCAGGTGGATGATTTTTATTTTTTTTTATGGAAAATACCATGGAAATTCTCGTCAATTACTGTGGAAATTCCCATCCAGTTAAGTTAAATTATTGTCAGAGGGTAGAGTTCTAATAGGAAAAACTGCTGGAGAATATATATAATTGATGCTTGCGTCAACAATGAGGTGGACCGTTCATGTGTCAGGGTGACATCAACATGGTGTGGAAGTTGACCAAGCATGGTGGGATCAAGGAGGACAAGTGGAAAGAACTCGGTTTTTGATATGGAGAGATCTAGACCATTTCATCTTGTCAGGTATTAGACACAAGGTTAACTGCATACAACTTATAATGTGATACAAGATCTCAGTCATTTATGTAGGGAGATTTGAACCATTAGATCTCATCAGATGCAAATGGGACCATTAAACATCTCACAAGTTATAATCCAATATGATATCTAGGCCATATGATTAAAATGACCATGGACGTTAGATCTCATTGGGTGCGGAAGGTAGTGTTATCACCCAAGCATGTCGATGCCTGATATGAAATGTGGGTCAACTAATCAAAGAGATATAGACCATTAGATCCCATTAGGCACATAGGGCATCATTTAATTTCATCCAGGCTGAGGCCCAATATGGGATCTCGTCCATTGATTTGAAGAGATCTGGGTTGTTAGATATCATTAGACATGGAAGGAAGGTTTAACACCTGTGGTAGTTGTGGTCTGATGGCCCATAGAAAATGTAGATTAGAACGCATCGAAGCCATCTGATCTCATCAGGGAAAAAATCTCTTTTAGTGACCGTGTAATTTTGGGGCCCAAGTTGTTTTGGGACTTCAAATAAAACATGATCGAGTCGTTGGATCGGGAAGAAAGAAAATTTGTTGCCATGCATTGAAAAATGGAGTGGACCCTACATACAACTATGGCTACTCAACCCCCACCACGTGGAATATTCACATGAAATATTAAAGGCCTAGGTAGGGCCCAACATATAAAGAAGAATAGTGCATGGGTTCCAAGTGTTAAGAGAAAAGCTTGATAGGTTAGTTCGCGTCCAATGCAAACTAAGGAAACTACTTGGTACATGGAGTTATAATCATAAAAATGAAGGCAGAGAAAGAAGATTGTAAGCTAGGAAGACAATGATAGGTATTTACAGTGACATATGTATGCAAGAATATAGCTATAGGATGACATTACACGAAATTCAATTGATTCATGGGTGTTAAAACATTATAAATTCTTGCCAGTTTTTCTGAAAATCTACTTTTTTTTCGGATTATTTACTTGCAGTGCATTTTTTAGGCCATGAAAAATCTGGAAGCTATTGTATTGATGGAAGAGTTTATTGTGGTATAAGGAGAAAGAGTTGAGAGAGAGAATTCCAATAATATAGTATAGTTGAAAATTAGAGTAATATGAAGGATTTATGACTGAAACAGTATGAAGGTAAAAATGGGGTAAATTAGAGCTTTAAAATGGCACATTTTGGAAACTAGGGCACAGACTAGGGCATTGAAGCAATCAATGGAAATATATGGGACCATTAAATCTAACCATTAAGTTCGAATCAAAGTTTTAGAATATGATTGCTTAGAAAAGTGAACACAATGTGTTATGATAGAATAGGAAGAATTGGGGTAAATAGACCAAAACTTCAAAGGGCCATAAACTTCAACTCGTAAGTCAGAATTAGACAAGTGAGTAGTCAGAAGAGATTTATTTGTGAGTAGAACACAAATATCAAAGAAATTTTTTGATTTGAAGATCAAGCTTTGCAGAAATTCTAGGAGAAAGCTACAACAGTTTTAAAGGACAAATTTTCTTAATAGGTTGAAAATTCTAGAGTGAATAACTTTTGGCCAAGATATTAGAATTGAACAAATAAATATTCAATAGAAAGATATTGATGAGAAGAATAAATTGGCAGATCCATAAATCTGAAATTGGGAGAGAAATTGGATAAAACTCCTTAGAAAACCCTATAGGAGGTAAGCACGAGAAAATTTAAAATGTGGACTAGAAGTGTAGAAGATGCTCAAAGACCCTATAGTGCAAAAGAAGTTGAGGTTAGGTTTGTGAATATCAACATGGAAAATGCTGAGATAGATTCAAATGGCCATGGAACGTACAAACCATAGGCAAAGGATCTAAAACAGACCATGAGAATCCTCAATATGGAGGTACTCAATTTCAAGGCTAATAATGAGAGGCTTGTAAAGGAGAAATAATAGATTAGCAACCAAATATTGCAAAGTTAAAAAAAAATTCAAAGAGAATTAGACTAGTAAACTGAGTCCAAGAAATCACATGAGTATGATGTTATCATTGGGGAAAGAGGTGTTTAAAGCTCAAGTCATTCCAAGAATGTTTCCCAACAACATTATCACTTAGCAAGGAGGTCAAGTAAGAGGGCTTACACTACCACAGAATCAGGCAATAGTCCTAGTGTGTCACTAGTTAGAAATTCAAAGAGAAGATCATACAAGGCTAGTTTACAAGGGGAGAATAGAAAAATAAAGCCTCTCACATTCAATGGGGAGCATAAGAAAGGAGAATAGGTCGAATATTGTTTGTTAAAGATGAGGAAATACCTACAGGTGTATAATTATTCCTCAAACCTAGAAGCCAGAATTGTCATTTTTCACCTCAAGGGCAAGGAAAATTTATGGTGGGAGTAGCTCAAGGAGGTGAAGCACTTGTAAAGGAAAATTACATGGAACATAATTTAAGAAATATTTCTAAAGGAAATATTTATCATAGTACTACCATGAGAAAAAAATGCAAGAATTCTTGGAGCTCCAATTGGGAAACATGACCATGGAGGAGTATGGTCGAAAGTTTATAGAGATGTTGAGTTATGCGTGTTAGAATGAATTCTTAACGCAAATGTACGAAGAAAGATCACTTTAGCTTCACATGACAAACAACCCTAACAAAAAATATGGTTGTCTAAATTCCTTAGATCTGCAATATATAGTCGAAAAAAATGCAACAAAAACCCGGATCTATGCAGCAAAAGTAGCTAAACAGTAAAATGAAATAAGAGTTTCTCCAAATATCCAATGGACAAGACAAGATATATAAAGAATTTTGTATGTATTAACACCTTGGAAGAGAACAAAGAATGATGTTACCAGTCCCCCTCAATGGGATGGGTTCTTGGTTGTCCTCATCGCTTCAGACCCAGAAGTTTCTCTCTCAATGGTGTAGAAAACCCAAGACGCGTTGAACTCTATGGGAGCTCAAGAAGCAAAATAATAATAAAAGCGATCAAAGTATGACAATGACAAAAGGATCAATGTCCGACCATGATAAAAAGATCAAAGGTAAATAATGAATGGAAAACCCTCCTATTTATAACAAAATATTGAGTTATCCTTGATAATGGTACATAATAAAATATTATTAAGCAAGATCTAGATCTAACTACTTGGAATATTTTATTATATTTTGTTGGAGGGAAAAGGAATTTAAATTGGTTAAATCTCTTTATTTAGAAATAATAAACAAATAAATTATTTATTTATTATTTCAAGGATGGGGTTAACAAATTATTTAACAAATAATTATTTATTTTATTATTCCTAAATGATTTGTCAAATTTAACAAGGAATATTAATTAAATAATCATTGAATTAATTATTCCTAGGGAATAATAAGATAAATAATTATTTATCATTAATTGGGTTAAATATGACCAGAAATATTATTTAAACAATGGTTTAATTAATTATTCTTAGAGGAAAATCAAATAAATAAGGATTTATTTAATTATTCCTCATGTGGTTTCATGTTTGAACCAGAAAATCTTAATAAAGTATGGTTTAATAAATTATTTCTTATAGTGAAAGTTATTTTACTATGGTAAAATTGGTATTACATGGTGTACTTCAATCCATCTAATTGTAAATGGATATATGACCAAAAATTGGTGTAACAGATTGCCCCCAACGTGTGAGCGTTAGGAGCTAATCGTATGACCAAAGTATGTTGTAAGAACACAATCACTAGACACAGCAAGGGAGTCATAGAGAGAGAGAGATACATAGAAAAAGTGAAGAGAGAGAGGACAATAACCTGAGGGGGCAAGACCTACAAGTGACATAAGTCTTAGTGAGGCAGGGGAGGCATACTTATGCCCATTGAGATGAAAAAGTACAAAGAATAATGGTGCACCCAGTAAAATCAGACTAAGCTATAAAGTACATGATATGCTGGCATAAAATGGGCCAGAAAAAAATATAATGGATCCCACATACATATTGTGCCTGTGACAACAACCAAGACTAAATACAATAATATCTGGGTACATGAGATATAATAACAACAAAAGAAGCCGTTATAAACAGGAAAGGGATATGGAAATATGAATGGATCATCTGAGTGATACATGCATGTTATGGGCGCTACAAGAAGTTGGAACCAAACCCATCAAATATGTAGAGCTGCATCTGAGGATGGAGCATAAAATGGGGTCATCCGAGTATGTGGGGGGCTACCTGAAGGGCCACCCCCTCATGAGGTATGAAACATCTCACACACACCTAGGAATCACTGGAGCAATTTGTTGGATCACTGAATTATCAAGTATACAAATCTCGATCACGCTGAAGTGGAGTAGATGAGAAACAACCAAGTCAAAGGGAAATGAGGAGTCCCTTTTTTTGATTCGAGGCACCAGACAAGAATGGAAGCTGGAACCAAGGTACACCACCCTCTAGACCTACATTTTGGAATGAATGTGGTGATGTCGACATAAGGAGGTCCTCCACAGCTGAGAAAATGTGGAATCCTCAACTAAGGCGTGAGAGATCATAACAGAGTGACTGATGGAATGACACGAAGGATGATGATGGAATGGGGATACTGAGTAGCGAACGAACGAATTCCCTTGTCAGAGCATATAAAGCATTGATGACCTGACAGCAACTGACACGGCTCTTGAGGGGGTGGGGGATAGTGGGATTGGAGGCTAAAATGGGCTACACGAGAGAGGGACAAGGCACAAATGGATGAAATATTGTAACATGAGGCAAAGAGACTCAGGATAGACTCCATAAATGCGATGATGACTCAACTCAGATGCTATGATCAAGGGTGACTCGATGATGTTTCCACAGAGAATAGGCCTAGTGGGGACCATAAAAACATGAGCAAAAGATGGTTACTCATGAAGAAAATAAACACATGCGTTGACAAGTATGAAGGCGAAGTGGTGCCCCAAGTACAAGTGGTGCAAGCATAGAAATTCGATTTTGAGAGGCGGCGAAGTGACCCTTCTTGGAAAAAAGGCTTCCAGATGAAGTATCAAATCACCAAAAAAAAAAGTATACCCCTTTTATAGCTCAGTGGGAGATTTCCAACAGTGCTAACGGTTCGTCAAATGGAGCTACAGTTTGGTTGCAATTTGTGAAAGAAAAATTAGGGTTTCTCTTGTAATAGGGAAATTTCCCTCCAATTTGGTTTGTTTGATAGCGGAGCTGTGGTGAATATGGAGAGGAGGAGAAGGCACTCAATCTTGCAGTGCTCGTAGCAGACAAATCGACTAATGGAATCAAGATCCCTCAGTTGTAGGTAGGTGGCCTAACCTTACTCTTCAGTTTCAGTGGTTTAGAATTTCAGATTAGGTGCCTAGAGCCCGGAAACATCACTCTGCCCTTCCTCACGATCAGCTCGCACTTCCTGGGCCCTGTTCTATGAGCTGGGTCGCAGTTTTCAAAGGGAAAAACTGCGACCTCGCAGGTACAGGGCTGGGAAAATGCAAGTTGCCAAAATGTTGGGTTTTGTCCTATTTTTGGCTGGGAACTGGGGCTTGATGTTTTTTATGCAGTTTTTCTTCCTCTAACTAAAAAATTGTTTGGTTTGTGTAGGTATGGCAGAGTTAAATATCAACTGGAGAGAGAGATATTTTTTTGCGCTTCGTTCCAATATCCAAGGGGATCAAGTGGTCAAAGGTGCATTAGTGAGGTATAGGGTTCTCAAGTTGGTTGAGAACCCTTTGATGAGGGCGAGGGAGCCCTTGCTATCCAGGATAGTCAAGGACTGGTACCCAGACCTAGAGGTCTTTATAGTGCAGGGGCACCGAATCGAGTTGACTATTTAGGACTATTTCCTTATCAGTCTCCTGCCACTGGGGTGGTGGTAAATATCCAACCAGTATTACCACGGGGGTGGAATATATCTAAGTTTTTGGAACTCCATTGTCGACCAGATGTCCGTGTCAAGGGAACGACTATACCAATCAGAGATATAGAGAGGCTAGAGACTCTGGTTGTCACCGCAGGAGTACTGCGGATCCTGGGCAACCAGGTGTTCCACCACATCACCAAAGGGAAGATGATGTTGGTTGAGAGTGTGCTGAGTGGGACCTACTATGGGTGGGCCCAGATGATGCTGGCATCGTCGAAATGATATTTTTCGCTATCCAAGTGACAAGTGAACCATGACTGTGGTTTTGATATAGTGTTGTGGTTGTTCTTCTTCGAGAATATCCCTACACTTAGACCTCATGTACAGATCCAGGATGGGAGCTCACAAGAGCCCAAGATGCGTTGTTGGGGGCAGCTACTGTAGAGAGGAGGAGGTGGGGGAGTCAGACGAGCGTTCTAACTTGAGTTCTTCGCACATTGGGACCATATGATGTTGTATATAGATGAATATCCATACAATGGGATGAATTATCAAGGGGACCTGGACTTGCCACTTCCACCCGGTCGAGCATGGGGACCAGATGGTAAGTGAAAATTAGTTATATTTTATGGTGCATTTAAATTTTTTGAATTATGTATGTGGTACTAATTCGTTACTTTTGGTATGCAGATATAACACCGGCAAAACTGACTAGGTATATGGGATGACCCGCAATGCTTGGGGCTACAGAGTCTAGCACAGCTAGAGGAGCTGATAGAGCAGACTTAGAGGCTCTTTTGGAGGATGTCTACCGCAAATGAGTGTTTTTGATGACCGGGGTATCAGAACGCAGTTGGCATGATCTAGATGACCGTTACATTGAGGCATGTGTCGAACTACCCTCAGAATGGCAAGGGGTCATGCAACGCATGGCGATGGTCGAGTAGGGTATGTGAGATCTATGGGCTGCAGGAGCCGAGCCATTGGCTCAGAACCCTCTAGATAGTGGTTAGATGTAGGAGCATGTGGTGCCTCGAGTTTTTATTTTGTAACATGCTATGGGCATGTCATATGTATTAGATTAGAGGACTCCAAAATATTTATGATTTTGTGGACACATATTATGGATATGCATATTTTATATATGACGAGTATATGGCTCGCCATTTTTTTACGATTATTGTCTTGTGTTAAATGCATGTGATAAGTGCCAATCTAAAATATTTTTTGCAATGATATCTACATAGTGATTCTAGGCTCTAGGTACATGACTGAATGTAATGGTTTCAAATTCACGCACTAAGAACTTCACTCGTAAATATCTTCTAAAAAGGACATGGTTATTCACACGATTTACGACATTCAATTGCATGACAAGCAGTAGGGAATATAAATGAACTTGAAGATGAAGGATGCGATGGTCAAGGGCATTGACTAACAAACCTATCACTGCATCATATTCAGCTTGATTATTGGTGGCAGGTCCAATGCAGACGCTGTTGGAGAGGAATAACGAATGCATGGGGGTAAAAATGGCCCAAGCTTCCGAGGCTAGATTCTGTGAGTAGCGACTTGCACCATTGGCATAAAAAATATACAGTCATGTGGATGATGGATCCATTAGAAAGGTGCCACAAGACAACAAATGAGATGATGATGAATAATGCAAGCTACCTAAATGCATGACAGAAATAAAACATGCATCTTGGTGAGAGATGCTATGGGTAAAATTTCTTAAGGTAGAGTGCACTGCGAGGGTTAAGAAGGAGTTGGCCTTCGAAATCCTCTAGAATGTATGCCTCCCTACCCAAGTACTTACTATTGATATAAGTTCCTAGCCATAATGAGTCTAACTTCCCATGACCAAGGACATCATGAGCCTCGTCATACACTAGAACAACATCGCCTTCGTGAAAGGTAATAGGGTGGAATTTTCGGTCATATTGAGCTTTGATGCGCTACTTAGCCACTTCAATGGTTTGAAAGGCAACACGAAAGTCTTCGGAAGCATGCTCAAGCATGATACATATTTTTTCTAAAGGTTTGGTGTCAGGGAGAAGTTCGACGACTAAGTGAAGGGATGGGATTTCACACTCGATCGTTAAGACTTCCTCCTCACCAAAAACATGGTGGAAAGGAGTAAAATAAGTGGTGGTTTTAACAAAAGTTCTATAGGCCCACAAAGCAGGGAAGAGCATAAGGTGCCAGTTGGTTTTGTGCTTGTTCACCATTCGTTGAAGCATAGTTTTAAGGATTGTATTAACTGCTTCAACCTGACCATTACCTTGGGGATAATAGGACGATGAATATTGGTGCTCAAAGCCCAGCAGTGAGGATAGCTCACACAAAATCTCATCTTCAAAATTCTAGCCATGGTCGGAGACCAATTTTTTCCGATCCCCGAATCGAGCGATAACATGGTTAAAGAAAAAGAGGGTTGCGGTAGCTGCTGTGTTATTGAACGTTGGCATGGCCTCAGCCCATTTGGTGAAATAGTCAACCGCCAAAATGAGATACTTGTGGTTACTAGTAGATGGAGGTCGAAACTCCATAAATTCAATGGCCCCCTTGCAGAAGGGACCGGATGAGATGACATGATGGAGGGGAGCAAGAGGAGCTCATGCCTTTCAGGTGAAAAGTTGGCAGTTGGAGCAGTGTTTGACTGCTTTATTGCAATCACCGAAGAGGGAAGGCCAAAAATACCCTGCACACATGACTTTCTGGGTAGGATAAAAACTAGAGAGGTGGCCACCACAAGTGCCACTATGGTAGGAATTAAGGACTTGGTCAGCTTCAACATTTGTGAGACAACGAAGGAGGACATAATCAACACCACGACGATAGAGATCATCATCAATGAGAATATAGCGGGGGGCTTGGTGTCATATATGTCATTTTGGGTTCGCAGATAGGTAAGGATGTCGCCATACCAAGGGTCATCCGAAGTAATGGAAAAAAAGTGTTCATCGGGTAAATCATCATTAACCGGTGGATCTTGTGTACCAGTAGGCAATTCAGAAATGAGTTCAGCAAGGGAAAAACCTTTCTTACCCTTGGGTGTGACAAATTCAAGATCGAACTCCTAAATGATAATGATCTAGTGGATGTACTTCTGATTGATGACCTGTCTACTCAATAGGAAATCCATAGGGTTGGAGTTGGCCACAAACTTGGTGGAACACATAATGATATAATGACGAAGTTTCTGGATTGAGAACACAATGACCAACGCTAACTTCTCTTCATGCGAGTAAGACATAGGGGGGCCTACAAGGTTCTTACAGACATAATAGATAACATGTTCATTTCCGGTGTTATCTTCCTGGATAATGACACCAGTGACCGAATGGGTGGAGGCTGAGATGTACAGGATGACATCCCTTTCAAAGTTAGGAGGACTAATCAAGGGAGAGGACAATGAGAGAATGTTTCAGAGCATTGAAATACTATTGAGCATGGTCATCCCAAACGAATGGAATGTTAGATCGAAGGAATCTTGGAAACCCATGGGTAGTGGTGGCATAGTTAGGGACGAACCAATGAAGGAAGTTAGCTTTGCCTTGGAGGCTTTGTAACTGGCTCAAGGTACGAGGAATAGGAATCTCAAGGATGGCTTGAACTTTGAGGGGATCAAGAATTATATCGTCTTTGGACACAATGAAGCCCAATAGATGGTCGGTGGGGACGCAAAAGACACACTTCAATGAGTTGAGGTGGATATTATACTTGTGACATCTGAGAAAGATGGCACGCAAATCATGGAGGTGTTGCAGCCGATGCCTCAAACGAGCGGTAAGGTCGTTAAGGTAACAAGGATAATATGAGCCAGGTCATGGAAATTGTATGACATGGCCCATTGAAAAGTGGCTCCTGCATTATTTAGGCCGAATGGCATGACCCTATAAGCGAAAGTTCCCCACGGACTAATGAATGAAATTTTTAACTGATCAACATGGCGGATAACTATCTGGTTGTATACGAAAAAACCATCCATGAAAGATAGAACCTCATGCCCCTCACACTCTTCTATGATCTTGTCAATGAATGGTGTGGGGAAGTTGTCTTTGGGAAAAGCTTTGTTCAAGTCGCTAAATTCAGTGCAGACACGAATGGTGCCTTGTTTCTTGAGAATGGGAACCAGGTTAGAGACCCAAGTGGTGTATTCAATGGGATAGATAAAACCAGCCTGCTTTAGTTTATCGATTTCAGCTTTGATAGCCTCTTATCTCGAAGGATTAATGGGTCTCAACTTTTGACAAACAGGATTGGAATTGAGCCATGTATCAATATGGTGTTCGACAGTGGCGAGATCAAGTCCAAGCATCTATGAATAGGAGCAGGAGAAAACATCACAGAATGCCTTGAATATCTTGGTGTAAGCCTCAATTTATTCTGGGGTGCTATGTGCCCCCAAGGTAATATTTTCTTCTATACCTGGTTTAACAAAAATGTTAATTTTAATGGTAGGAAAGATATTGGCCATATTTTCTTCTTCGAAAGCATCAGGTGCAAGAATGGGATTTCTAAACCAATCGACCTCATCAGAAATTAATACTTTAGACTCCAAATCATACTGGTCATGGGACTGCTGCAGAAGGAAGTATGCCTAGTGGTGCATATCATCCCAAGGAAAGTCATGGGTGGTCATTACTTCCATAATGTCTTCATCATAATGAAATATGGGTGGACTGGTAGAAGAAAGACCACATAACGTAGCAGGGATACCTGGCGCATCATCATGAGAGATATGGTTCACATACGCATCGCTACGGAGGGTAGACAGAGCTAGTAGATGAAACATCTACCGATGTTGAGCCCAAGGTGATCGCCAAAGGAGGTTTAGTCGAAACGGAACGGAATGACCCCGAGGGGTTTTTCGCCATGGATCTCATGGATGATGATAGATAGAGGATAGTGGCCAAAGGTTCTGTCATCTCGACATTGGGGAGAGGTATCAAAATGTGTGAAGAAATGTCCTCTAGTTCTGCGGAAGCAAAACTCACAAGTATAGGAGTACATGATCCACTACGAGCAGCCTCTATTTGGCGAACAACCTCAAGGGTGTTACGAAAGTCATCGAGACAGGGACAAAGGTGGGAATAGTGGCCATAAAGATCACACAAAGCATAAGAGTGATTTGAGTGCAATGATTTGAGTTTCTTAGCTAAATCAGGTAAGGTAGCATGGACCTCTGGGATATCAGATTCAAGAAACACATCGTTTACCACCAGTTTGAGACAAGGAAGCTGACGAAAATTTTGGGTAGCGTGCCCAACAACATCAAACAAAGCGCACAGAGGTAACCACTTCGGTGGCTTAAGAGGAGCAGGAATTGTTTGAGCAACCTTATCCTTAGGTTCCTTCTTTTTTTCTTTGCCCCCCTCACTAGATGCTTTCGCAACATGAGTCGATTCCTATTGGGGTGGCTGAGGCACTGAAGCAATGGGAGGGTCATAGTGGCTGGTTGGACAGGGTTCAAAGTTGTATAAGGTTTGAGCTCACCAGGTGGGGCATCAGCTGGGGGATCAATGTACCAGATTGGGATCCCAAGGGTAAAACTGGGAAAGCTCAATGTAGCCATATCAGGAACCGAAAAGACTCCAAAGCGGGGAGATAGAAACGGTGTCTCACCAGATGGGTAATGGCCTAGAAGAATGGCTCCCCACTGATTAAGGCTAGGTGGGACTGTTCTTGGTTGAAAAGGGGTGGAAGAGACACCAGCAGTAGGAGAAGGTCCTTGAAAAGAAGGCCCTTAAGGCTCCTTCAAGTGACCACCAATAGGTTGTGGAGGTGTAGGTTGCTGGCTCGTTGAACCAGACCACTTGTGGCTAGTCCGAGACGATTTCATCCTACAAGCATTCGACCAGCTGGGGTGTACGACAAGAGGGGGGAGACCGGGGAATGCACCAACCAAGGTGGAATCTTTAAAGACTCCAAGTGAAACATTGGTAAGAGGTGAGACTACTTGTTTATTGGCCACCGAAGATATGATAGACTTGGGGGAGGTCTGAGACTTCGTTTCGTAATATGTCAACTGATCGATGGTGACGATATTTCCATTGTGACGAAATCACATCTTATGATGAACCGTAGATGTGACAGCAGACATCGCATAGGTATAGCTATGACCCAATAATATATTTTAATCCAAGGGGGCGTCAATGAATTAAATTTCAACACAAACAGTCTTTCCCGCAAGAGTGACAGGACAATTGTGGTACATTCCAAGGGGCTGAGAAGGGTGAGTTTCCCAAGCACGCAAGGTGATGGTGGATGGGGCTAAGTCGGGTGATATGATTTTATTCCAAACAGAGGTAGGCATCACGTAGGTGAAAGGATTAGTGAAAACAGCTGGTTGAACTGGCGCAGTATTTGGAGGAGCCGAAGCAGTGGCTTTCTGTCCTCTAGATTCTGCATGTGCTTCCCACAACTAACGCATCTGGGGTAACAGGGGAAAATCATGAGTATAATGGCCATGGACACCACAACAAGAAAAAGGTTTTTTCATACGAAGAGGCATGTTCTACTTGGGATGATAGTGTTATTTCTGGTTTTTAGTGTTAAGATAGCTCCCTTGGAGTGCGTTCGATTCGTTACCTTGGTGCCCTTGATTACCTTGCGCTTGTTAATTTTGGTTGCATTTCCTCTTTTTCTTGGAAATGGTAGGATTAGTCACACTATGTTGCGCATACACCTAACTCTGAGGGGGAGGTGGTTGTTGCGACGGAGTTTGAGAAGGCATGGGAGGCTGGGGTGTGGATGTCGTAGGGGCTGGAGCACCAGGCTGCAGGTAAGGATGGAAAGGAGGTTGAGCAAAATTGGGGTAAACAGGTTAAGAAATAACAGACCTTGGCATCGGTTGATGTAATGGGGAAAATGTGCTTTGTCTTGGGTACATGATGCTGGGAGGGGAATAAGTGCTAGAGGAGTTGGCCCCTCCCCGATGGAAACCATAACCCATGGGAGGATGTGTATATGGATGTGAAAGAGATCCAACAATACCCTTGGCAGTGTGAGATTCCCCCGGTGCATTGGCACCACCAGGTCTAGGAAGATCCGGTAAAACAGTATAAACATAACTAGATTGGGCATAGATCAAGTCATATTTCAATGCGACTTGGAGAGATTCTTCCTCGGTCTGAGGGAAATGAGATGCAAAATATTTAACAATAGAAGGCAAAAGAGTTTTGAGAAACCAATCCATATAGGGTCGTCGAATGTAGGAGATCGACATAAGCTCCTCCTTCTACACTATTCTTGGACATGGTCAGAAAGGCGAGTGGCAGAAGCTTAACAGAATGCGGTCAAAAACTCGGTATCGGTATCATATCAGAGAGGTAGCTGGAAGTATGAAAAAATTGCTTTAGCAAGAGTTGCAAAAGTGGAATGTGAGGCAGATGCCTGGTCGACATACCACTTTGCAGCATCTCCAGTGAGCGTATGCTGGAATAACCAAAGAAGGATGGAGTCATCAGTGACAAAATTGGATGAACACCACATTTGAAAGGAGTGGATGTTATTAGTAGGGTCCTCTCCAGTGTTTCCTTCGAAATTGGGGATGTATAAAGGAAGCTTAGTTGGCATAATAGGCCAACCTAGATCGTGGTGTATAGGGTAGTTAATTAACTGGCTAAAATCGGGGAGGCTTATACCCGCCATAAAAGGTAGAAAAGGAGTAGCTAGAACGGTTCTGGTAGTGGTTCCACTAGTAGCAGCTCTAGAATTAGGGTTGGGGCTACCACCAGCTTGAGGACAAACACCTACATTGGTGCCTAACATGGTGATGGAATGAGGTGGAGAAGAACCAGGTTTGGAATCAGAGGGAGGGCCCGATGGACCAAAACTAGAGTCGGTATGGGAACTCGGCATAGGACTAACTCAGACTCTACACTTTGGATTAAGTCTTCCTATCGGAAACTGAGGATGAAGGCTTAGGAGTCTCTGGGATAAGCGCCTTGCGAGTACAATGATGGCAAGACATAGATACCCAATAAGATGGAAGGGTAATAAAAAAGGCTCAGAGGGGCAGATAAATTAATTACGATGTTTATGTGTTAGCTTGGCGGTGTAAACCAAACACTCGTTCCTTTAGGTGTGCATGTGTTCAAGCTATGATTTAATTTTAACTAAGCCCAGACGGTTGTGTATAAAGAAAAAGAAAAAAATTTGAATAATTGTAAACAAAACTGAAACGATAGTAAAATAAACAGCTAAAGATGCATAAATTCAACCCAAAAGAAGGGTCCCCAAACAATTGTTCTAAGAGTCAGGCGAAACTGACTCAAAACACATAATATGACCAAAATATCTAAGGTCTAAGGGACAGGGATATAATGAATAAGATCTGCTAGAAAAAGTGCAGAAAACAAGAAGAAACCAGAGGGAAAACTGTTGTAAAATGGGAGGCGAAAGGTTAAAACCCTAAGGGAAACAAGGGGGACCCTAATGGAAATACCAAACAAAACTCAAGAGAGGGTTTTGGATGGAATAATACCCGATATATGAGGTCAGTATCATTTGGATATGAATTGATATTATATGCTTGTACTATGTACATGATTATTTTTATGGACAAGTAATGTTGATGGGTACATCAACAAAGTAAAAGTAGTGTGATTTGTAGCATGCTAAGATAAGCATGGAGAAGTAGTGTTGCTTTGTGGGGTCAATGTGTGGTTTGTGGATGTGCAGTATTATTGTTGTGTATATATTGTGCATGTTGTATATTCGGTGACTGTATCTATGGTGATGTGTAATGTTGCATATGTAGAATTTTGTACATATGATTTTGTATCCCTATTGTATATATAGTGTTGTGTGCATGATTGTACATATGGTCAATATCATGTGGAAATGAATTGATATTGATATTATATGCTTGTACTATATATAATTGATGCTTGCGTCAACAATGAGGTGGACCGACCATGTGTCAGGGTGACATCAACATGATGTGGAAGTTGACCTAGCATGGAGGGATCAAGAAGGATAGGTGGAAAGAACTTGGTTGTTGATATAGAGAGATCTAGACCAATAGATATTATCAGGTGTTGGACACAAGGTTAACCCCATACAACTTATAATGTGATACAAGATCTCAGTCATTAATGTAGGGAGTTTTGAACCATTATATCTCATCGGATGCAATTGGGACCATTAAACATCGCACAAGTTATAATACAATATGATATCTAGGACATCTGATCAAAATGATCATGGCCGTTAGATCTCATTGGGTGAGGGAGGCAGTGTTATCACCCAAGCATGTTGATTCCTGATATGAAATGTGGGTCAACTAATCAAAGATATATATACCATTAGATCCCATCAAGAACATAGGGCATCATTTAATTTCGTCCAGGTTGAGGCCCAATATGGGATCTCATACATTGATTTGAAGAGATCCGGGTCATTAGATCTCATTACACATGGAAGGAAGGTTTAGCGCCTATGCTAGTTGTGGTCTGATGGCCCATTGCAAATGTAGATTAGAATGCATCGAAGCCATCTGATGTCATCAGGGAACAAATCACTTTTAGTGACCATGTAATTTTGGGGCCCAAGTTGTTTTGGGCCTTCAAATCAAACATGATCGAGTTGTTGGATTGTGAAGAAAGAAAATGTGCTGCCATGTATTGAAAAATGGAGTGGACCCTACATACAAATATGGCCTCTCAACCCCCACCATGTGGAAGATTCACATGAACTATTGAAGGCCTAGGTAGGGCCCAACACATAAAGAAGAATAATGCATGGGTTCTAGGTGTTAAGAGGAAAGCTTGATAGGTTACTTCGTGTCCAATGCAAACTAAGGAAACTACTTGGTACATGGAGTTATAATCATAAAAATTAAGGTAGAGAAAGAAGCTTGTAAGATAGGCAAACGATGATAGGTATTTATAGTGACATATGTATTCAAGAATATAGTTACAGGATGACATGAAATTCAATTGATTCATGGGTGTAAAAACATTATAAATTCTTGTCAGTTTGTCTGAAAATATACTTGTGTTTCAGGTCATTTACCTGCAGGGCATTTTTTAGGCCCTAAATTATGTTTTTAGGCCATGAAAACTCTTGAAGTCATTGTAATGATGGAAGAGTTTATTGTAGTATAAGGAGAAAGAGTTCAAAGAGAGATTTCCAATAATATAATATAGTTTCAAATTAGAGTAATATTAAGGATTTATGACTAAAAAAATATGAAGGTAAAAATGGGGTAAATTAGAGCTTTAAAATGGCACATTTTGGAAACTAGGGCACATACTAGGGCATTGAAGCAAGCAATGGAAAGATATGGGACCATTGAATCTCACCATTAAGTCATATTTAAATTTTTAGAATATTATTGCTTAGAAAAGTGAACACAATGTGTTGTGATAGAATAGGAAGAATTGGGGTAAAAAGACCAAAACTTCAAAGGGCCATAACCTTCAACTCATAAGTCAGAATTAGACAAGTGAGTAGTCAAAAGAAATTTATTTATGAGTATAACAGAACTATAAAAGAAGAATTTTGATTTGAAGATCAAGTTCTATAGGAATCCTAGGAGAAAGATAGTTTTAAAGGGAAAAATTGTGTAATAGGTTGAAAATTCTAGAGGGAATAAATTTTGGCCTAGCTATTAGAATTGAACAAATAAATAGTCAATAGAAATATATTATTGAGAAGAATAAATTAACAGATCCATAACTCTGAAATTAGGTGAGAAATTGGATAAAACTCCTCGGGAAAACCTATAAGAGGAAAGCAGGAGAAAATTTAAAATGCTGACCAGAAGTGTAGAAGATGCTCAAAGACCTTATAATGTGGAAGAAGAAGTTAGGTTTGTGAATATCAGCATGGAAAATGTTGAGATAGATTCAAATGGTCATGGAATGTACAAACCGTAGGACAAAGATCTAAAAGAGACCATGAGAATCCTTAATATGGAGGTACTCAACTTCAAGGCTAATCATGAGAGGCTAGTAAAGGAGAAACAATAGATTAGAAACCAAATATTGCAAAGTCTAAAAAATTCAAAGAGAATTGGACCAACAGACTAAGTCCAAGAAATCACATGAGTATGATGCTAGCATCGGGGAAAGAGGTGTTTGAAGCTCAATTCATTCCAAGAATGTTTCCCAACAACATTATCACTTAGCAAGAAGGTCAAGTAAGATGGTTGACACTACCACATAATCAACCAGCGTCCCTAGTGTGTCACTAGTTAGAAATTAAAAGAGAAGGTCATACAAGGATAGTTTACAAGGGGAGCTTTGAAAAATAAAACCTCCCACATTCAATGGGAAGCATAAAAAAAGAGAAGAAGTCAAAGTTTTTTTGTTGAAGATGAGGAAATACCTACAGGTGTATAATTATTCCTCAAACCTAGATACCAACATTGTCATTTATCACCTCAAGGGAAAGGAAAATTTATGGTGGGAGTAGCTCAAGGAGGTGAAGCACTTGGATGAAAGGAAAATTACCTGGAATAAAATTTAAGGAATATTTCTAAATGAAATATTTATCATAGCACTACTATGAGAAAAAAATGCAAGAATTCTTCGAGCTTCAAATGGGAAACATGACCATGGAGGAGTATGGTCGAAATTTTATAGAGATGTTGAGGTATATGAGCTTTATTAAAGATGAAAAAGTTAAAATTTAGAGATATATCAATGGGTTACCATATTTTTTTGATGACACATTTAAATTTTCATGAGCCCAAAACCTTAGAGGAATTCATGAGAAAAGTAGAACAAATTAATGAGCATAGTAAGAACAAATTAGTTCTACAAAGGAGGTTGGGAAGGAAGAAGAGGAATTTTAGGGAGAAAAGGAAGAAAGGGTTTAAACCCTCACCTTTTAAGAATAATTCCCACATAAACCAATAGACAATACCCACCCTTAATGAGCAAGATTGGGGTGATCTCTCGAATAATAAACTTCAATTTCAACCCATTAATGTTGGGGTTGTAAAGGAAATCATAGATACATGAATTGTTCTCGTAAAGCCAAAAGGTTTAGGGTTATGCATAATATATAAGAAGTGGATACAATAAAAGATATGGGAAAGGGAATTCCCAAAATTTATGTGTCGCTGGATAATAGACAAGATAAGCAGCAAGTGCACATGATTGAAATTGAAGGTAAGTTGAACAATCAACCTATTGTTATTTTAATTGACTCGAGAGCTAGTCATAGTTACATTGATCCAAAATTGGTTGAGAAATATAATTTAAATAAAACTAAGCATAAAAAAGCATGGTTATTATAGTTGCCATAGGCGCAAAGAAGAAAATTACAGATATGGTCAAGGAATGTCCAATTGATATGGATGGACTGAGTACAAGGGTTGAGTTGAATGTAATTGTGTTGGGATCATATGCTTATCTAATCAACATGGATTGGTTGGAGAAGCACCATGTGATTATGGATTTCTACAACAATTCCTTTAATTTTTTTGATGATGGGGGATGGTAGAGGAAATTCCAAGGAGCCCTAGGCCAATATCCATCAAGGATATATCATCTATGTAGTTAAGGAAGAATTAAAAAAAAACATTCCAAATTTTGGCAACTCATCTAGAGGAACCTAATAGGGATTAGAAAAATAATTTGGAGGATTGCCCAAACTTAAAGGAGTATGTTGATGTATTTACTTATATTCTTGGATTACTTCCAAGGAGAGATATTGATTTCTCTATTTATCTAGTACTTAGAGTTGTTTCAATATATAAAACACCTTACAAAATGAATACTCTAAAACTCAAGGAATTGTAGATGTAGTTGGAAGATTTGTTAAAGAAGGGATACATACACCCCAATGTATCACCATGAGGTGCTTCGGTTCTTTTTGTTAAAAATAAAGATGGAAAAATACGATTGTGTGTATATTTTCAACAATTGAATAAATTCACAATTAAGAATAAATATACTTTGTTGAGGATATATTATTTATTTGATTAATTATGGGAAGCTCAAATATTTTCCAAAATTAACTTGATTTTAGGGTATCACTAGTTGCAATTTAAGGATAATTATATTAGAAATACAACAGTTTGAGCTCGTTATGGGAATTATGAATTCATGGTGGTGCCTTTTGGATTATCCAATGCACCAAGAGCTTTTATGTGTTTTATGAATGACATCTTCAGAGAGTATCTAGACAAATTTTTCATTATTTTTATGGATGATATTTTGGTATATTCTAAGTTTGAACAAGAGAATGAACAAAATTTGAGGTTGGTTCTACAGGTACTCATGGAGCATAAATCATACACTAAGCTAAGTAAATGCTCATTTTACCAGAGGAAACACATTACTTAGGTCACATTATTTCATAGGCTGGAATAGTTGTGGAAACTGAGAAGATTAAAGCTATCCAAGAGTGGCCAATACCTAAAATTGTAACTAAGGTGAGGTATTTCATGGGCCTAGTTGGTTGTTACTAATATTTATTGAAGGGTTTTATAGTATAGTACATCATATTACTTCATTACAGAGAAAAGGTGTAAAATTTGAATGGTAACCTAAGTGTGAAGAATCCTTTCAGCATTTAAAGGCTTTCTTGACTAGGGATATAGTATTAAATATTGCAGACCCAAATGAGGATTTTTTGGTATGCAAAAATGCATGTAAGGAAGGTCTAGGAGGTGTGATGATGCAGAATGGGCATGTAATTTGATAAGGTTATAGAAAATTAAAAGAGCACGAGAGGAACTATGCTACTCATGATTTGGAGCTGACAACTATAGTACATGCTCTTAAAATGTGGAGACACTACCTCATGGGGAGGAGGTTCAAATTGTAGTCTGACCATAGTAGTCTGGGGTATTTTTTTGAATAACCAAATTTAAATTCCCAAAAAAATATATAGTTGGAATTGCTAGTTGAATATGACTTTGAAATAAAGTATATTTAGGGAAAACAAAATAAGCTAGTTGATGCACTTCACTGGAGATTGCACCTCATGCGTGCTACAACAATAAGTATTTGTAGGGCCAATTTAATGAGCATAATTCTAAAGGCCAAAAATTCAAATCAATGGTATATTGAAATTAAAATTAATATACAATGAAGTAATGTACATACAAAGTACATGGATTACGAGATGGGAAAATATGAAATTATTTTGTATAAAGGATGAGTTTATGTGCCAGATATGCCTGTAGTGAAAGAATTATTTTTAAAGGAAATGCATAGGGTAACATATGTTGGTCACCCATGTTACAAGAGAACCCTTACAACAATTAAAAATCAATACTTTTGGCCAGGTTTTAAAAGAGAAGTGTCTAATTACATAGTTGGATGCTTAAAATGTTAGAAGGTTAATGCTAAGAACAAGCAGCCAACTAGCGTGCTACAAAAAATTCCCATTCCTAAGTGGTAATGTGATGTGGTATAGATTGAATTTATTACCAACTTTTCTAGGACAAAAAAAGTGCATGATTCTATAATGTTGGTGGTGGAAAATCTCACCAAAGCTTCTATAATATCCCAAAAGGGAAAATGCAGTAATACTCAAACACAATATGATAACTACAACAAAGTAAAATATCAATTTAAATACAACATCAAAATATACAGAGAAGCTGAGCCATTTTATTATGTGGAGAATATTTAGTTACACAATGTACAAAAGATGAGGGAATCTAGCTAAAGGAATGGCCTAGAATCACCCTGAAATCATGCCACAACGAGCACTGCATAACTAGAGAAATACTACGTTGTCCCCTTTGCCGATGATGGAAATATAATAGTTTCACAGGGAAATGCAGATCTATGGAGCTCAGGAGGTCTGATGATGCCAAGATTCAAGATCTGGCCAATGTGATGGGAACCCAAGATAACCCAGAAAGGATTTTCCAGATATATGACTTTGGAAAATTACCCTCCTAGGGTTTGATCCTTTAACTTCTGGGTTATGAAAATCTGAAGCTAGATATGATCCAAATATGGTTGCAATAGTTTATACAAATAGATATAATCTTTGAGGGTTGATCCCTCCTTCATATCTACAAGCTAGGAGCTTGGGATCTTGTCTCCTCTTCCTCCTCCTTCAAGTTGCAGCAACTAAATATGCAGCTGCTACAGAAACTGCATTGTACAAGAGGGAGAGACTCTATGCCTGCTGAAATATGCTGCAATAAGCTCTAGGATGATGGAAACAGTGATGGCAAGGTGAAGGGATGATCCGTCACAGGATTACTAGCTGAAATGCTAGCAACTTCCTTCCTCCTTTGGATCTGCAATGATGGACTGCGTAATCCTCAATGGGACTGCTACTGATAGGAGGTAAATAAAGTTTTTCCCGATTCAAAATCTAAAAATAAGGCCTGGGAATGATTATCTTCAAGCCCAAGGTGATAGGAATAATCCTACACCGGTTCTTCAGCTGAAATACTAAAGACAACCTCCACCTCCCAATTTGATCTTCAGAAATTGCGTAATTCCTGAAGGTAGGTGTTCTGCAGCGAATGGAAATAGTGTGGCACAAATGCATGATGATGAATGGTAGCTCAGAATAACCTTCCCAAGGTAGGCACACAATTCATCTAAGGGTAAGGGTGGGATTCCCGCTCGAGAACACCCTGTGATAAACAACACTGCAAACTTAGCTAAACATCATAAGAATGCATGGAGATGTCACCTGAAAAATCTAGATCTAAACATATCCTCAAATCATAAACTCAAGCATGCCTCCAATGTTGCCTTCATCTCCTTTATATACAAAGTGAGCCTTCCCAAGCCATGGCCCACCTCTAAACTATGTTGTTCATATGGATATAATCCTCCATGGTTGACTGCACTGCCTCTCCAAGTCCTCCATCATGTCTACATGCAATGTGCACCCTATCCATCATTTGTGCATTAAATACAATAATTCCTCCATCACTTCATCATGAATGCTCTATGATCTTACATTAGATTCCCTCCATGATCTCAGTTGACTGCTTCAACCTCCATGATCTATATCATTAATGAGACATGATCTCCACTCCATTAACATTAGTAGCTGCTCCACTACTCCATTATGTAGCTCTATGCTTAATTAATCCACATTCTCACATAAAAAGTGGATCTTATTCATCCTTGAGGATTATGGGTCCCTCCACCTTTTTATTTACTTAGTTAATTAAGAAAATGAAGAACTCTAATAGTCCAAATATCATGTGAAAATTTGGGAATATTACGATCCTCCTAGGAAAAATGTTGCTTGTCCTCAAGAAACTGCAAAAGTAGATGCAAAGACATCTATTCCCATCCAAATGGCATCCACATAAGGAAGGTCTCCCCATTTTCTGCAATGAGTTATGTATGCCCAACACCAAATTTTTCTCTCTAGAATGTCTAGAATGATTTCTAACTGGGTAGCTAGATGTCCCTCATCAATCATGAAGCTCCAAGTGACAACCATAAGCTGTCCAACACCCTCCACAATACATGAGATACATAAAGTTAGATGGTTATTTCCACAAAAGGAAAGCTCTAACTCACAAAGTATACCTCCATCCCATGCTACATGAAGTAAAGAGAGGCTTTTCATGCCTCCATCCTTAGCCCTGTTGGCCTTGTTGGATCTAAGCATCATCCCAACATTGTAAAAAAGAAGAAGTAGAGAGATATGGGTAGACAAAGATGTCAAACCATATTCTCCCAATAGTAGCGAACGCAACAATGCTCCCTGCTTCCACACCACACCATCAAGATACCAAGTATGGTGTCCATAATCTCCAAGTAAGAGCCATCAGAGGAGTGCCTCTTGCTGCCATCCTCCAACACTATCATGAAAAGTAGGGGAGTATGTAGGACCAAAGTCCCCCAATAAAAGCCACAGAAACAAGATCTCTTGCTGCCTCTTCACATCATCATGTGAATCATGGAGCAACAACAACACACTTAAGGACATGTGGAATGTCATATTATCCCAATACAAACAAACTCCATTATCACACATCATGAGAGTCTTATGCCATATTACAAACAATAAAAAACACAAAAATATGGGAGATGTCATGTGATGGCCAAAATATCTCAATCAAAATGAACATGCCTTCTTCTGCTTCATTCTATCATGGATGCACAAGGCATGAGTCAAAGAAATATGAGCTATTGGGTGGTAACCATACTCACCCAAGAGCAGCCAGTGTAACCATGCCTCCTTCTTCATTACATGAGTGCTTTTTAGCGCACAGATGAAGGAATTAGGAGCCTTTGGGTATTAACCAAACCCACCCAAGAGCAACCAGTGTAACCAAGCTTCTTTCTGGCCCATGTCATATATCTGCAAGTGGCCATGCAACCCCTTGTTTATCATCCTCACCCACTCATCCCAATGTGGATGATGAATGATGTTCTGCATAAACATGGTATCCTCCCTTTGTAGAATACCATCCACCTCAAACTAATGAAGAACTTTGCACTCCATGAAATGTTGAAGTGCACCTCCAACGAGATATCCCCATAAGATTCTCTTTTCACCAAAGGCCCTCCAAAACCAATGAGGTTTTGGATCTGCTGCAAGTATAAGTTTCTCTTTGAGCTGTGAGATGCTCATTGAGAAAGTGTCATCTAGGAAGGAGAAAATATTCCTCATCTCAAGATGTATACCATCTACCATCTTTACCTCCATTGCTTCATGAGTGAAGCTACCTTCATAATGCTCCAAGAATAATGGGTCCCCTTCATTATCACTGTTACTAAGTGACAACGTTGTAGGTCTGCATGGTGGTACATATGCTGTCTCATGGCAAGGCATAATTTTGAACTCAAAGCCATCCATTGTACATAGGATCATGCTCATCCCATCTTTTGAAACTCTACACTTCAACTAAAAGGGGTGAATGTAGCTCAACAATGATAAATTGGGATAGCTCTTCTTCTCCTCCTTGATTAGATCAAGGGTCCTCTGCGCTGTGATATGTTGTTGCTCCAAATGAGCATTTTGTTCTAACCCTTGGTTATGCATTGGCCCTGATGGCATGTCCACATAAGTTCAATAATATCTAATGAAACAATATGTGATTAAAGTGCATGCATAACTTGGATCAATTGATGTGTGGGAACCTCTTGCAAGACCACAAGAGTTCCTCCATCCAGGGAAATGGTGTCTCCAACTATTGGTAAGAGTGATGGTTGCTCTTCTATCAATGTACCAGTGCTGGAATCTTCCTCCTCCTACTCATGCATCTCCTGAATCATGCATGGGACTCTATATGTCAAGAGCTCAAGACTATCTTGCAAATATGCAAGTGTCTCTTCTCCGGATACAAGTACTTCTACAGTTGGTGGTGAATGTAGTGACCCCTTGTCTAGAGTGACAAGAATGACATCCTCCCTTGTCTCCTTAGGAAATGTCTCTTTGTGACAGATCTCTGGTTTTCTCACATCAAACTTACTTCTCAACTTGTGAAAGAAATCTGAATATTTAGTCACCTTTGCATGCTCCATGTGACCAAACCACCAATCCTTGGCTTCACCTTGAAGATGAAGTGCTGCAATCTGGACAACCTCTTTTTCAACCACAGGATGTAGCCTAAAAAATGTATCTAACTCTTTCCTCCAAGCCTTTACAGTGCCCGAGGAAGATCCATCAAATGTAGGTAAATATAAACTATTGTGCCTCTTTCTTCTATTGTTGCCATAGGATCCTCTTTCTTCTTTTATTTTGAAGAATTGTTGGAGAGTTAGATTCTTCTTAAATGCTCTAGATTGTGCTTTTTACTCTTCAAGATATAGAATGAGAGTCTCATGAGTCTCAGGTTCTCTTCTTTATTTATTTTTATACCATTCACCTTCTTCAAAGAAAGTGGGCATAGTAGATCTATGATTCTCTGGTTTTCTTTGTTGTTGATAGGAAGTGCTTGGACCTTCCTCTTCAAATATTCTTCTTGGATCCTCCTTTTGCCTTTCTCTCTTCATTGGTTTGACATATTTGGGGAGATATTGCATGGATATAAAGAGAAGAGTGGCAAAAATAAAATCCTCCTTCATGATATATCTCATCTATATGCTTCTTATTTTGATGCAAAAGATGAAGTGTCCACAAGCTGAGCCAAAGATCATGCTCTGATACCATTGTAATATCCTAAAAGGGAAAATGCAATAATACTCAAACAAAATATGAGAACTACAGAAAAGTAAACAATAAATCTGAAGACAGCATCAGAATATATATATTAGCTGAGCCATTTTATTATGTGTAGAAGATTCAGTTACACACTGTACAAAAGATGAGGGAATCTAGCCAAAGGAATGGCCTAGAATCACCATGAAAGCATGCCACAACCAGCACTGCATAACTGGAGATCTTCAGGAAGAAATAATGCACTATCCCCTTTTATGATGATGGACATATAATAGATGCAAAGGGAAATGCAGATCTATGGAGCTCAGGAGCTCTAATGATGCCAAGATTCAAGATCTGGCCAATGTGATGGGAACCCAAGATAACCCAGAAAGGATTTTCCAGATCTATGAATTTGGAAAATCACCCTCCTAGGGTTTTATCCTTTGACTATTGGGTTATGTAGATCTGAACCTAGATCTGATCCAAATATGGCTGCAATAGGTTATACAAAGAGTTCTAATCTTTGAGGGTTGATCCCTCCTTCAAATCTACAAGCTAGGAGCTTGAGATCTTGTCTCCTCTTCCTCCTCCTTCAAGTTGCAACAACTGAATATGAATCTGCTACAGAAAATGTGTTGTACAAGAGGGAGTGACTCTATGCCTGCTCAAATATGCTACAATAAGCTCCAGGCTTATGGAAATAATGATGGCAAGGTGAGGGGATGATCCCTCACAAGATTACTAGCTGAAATGATAGTAACTTTCTTCCTTCTTTGGATCTGCAATGATGGCCTGCGTAATCCTTGATGGGACTACTACTGATAGGAAGTCAATAAAGTTTGGCCTGATGCCAGATCTAAAATTAATCCCTGGGAATGTTGACCTTCAAGCCCCGGGTGATAGGAATAATCTTACATCGGTTCTCCAGCTGAAATACTTAAGACAACCTCCACCTCCAAAAATGATCTTTAGAAATTGCGTAATTCCTGAAGGTAGGTGTTCTATAGAGAATGGAAATAGTGTAGCACCAATTCCTAATGATGAATGGTAGCTTATAATAACCTTCCCAAAGTAGGCACACAAGCCCTCTAAGGGTAAGGGTGGGATTCTCCCTCGAGAACACCATGTGCTAAACAACACTGCAAACTTAGCTAAATAGCATATGAATGCATGGAGATGTCACTTGAAAAATCCATATCTAAACAGATCCTCAAATCATAAACTCAAGCATGCCTCCAATGTTTCCTTCATCTCCTTTATATACAAATTGAGCCTTCCCAATCCATGGCCCACCTATAAATTGCGTTGTTCATGTGGACATAATCCTCCATGGTTGATTGCATTGCCTCTCCAAGTCCTCCATCATGTCTACATGCAATGTGCACCCTCTCCATCATGTGTGCATTAAATGCACTACTTCCTCCATCACTTCATCATGAATTCTCTATGATCTTACATTAGATTCCCTCCATGATCTAAGTTGACTGCTTCAATCTCCATGATCTATCTCATTAATGAGACATGATCTCCACTCCATTCACATTAGTAGCTGCTCCCCACTACTCCATTATGTAGATCTATGCTTAATTAATCCACATTCACACATAAAAAGTGGATCTTATTCATCCTTGAGGATTATGGGTCCCTCCACCCTTTTATTTACTTAATTAATTAAGAAAGTTAAGAACTCTAATATTCCAAATATCATGTGAAAATTTTGGAATATTACAGCTTCCCATTTTATTTTGGTGAAGTTAAAGCATAGGGAAACTAATATAGATTAAATTTACATGTGGGAAATTTCCAAGCTTCATGGAGTGAGGCAATTATTTCAAATAGAGATCAAAAGTTCACATCCAATTTCTAGATGGGGTTATTTAAGGGACTAGGTACAGATTTGAGTTTTAGCACAACATACCACCCAAAGTCTGATGGACGGATAAAGTAAGTTAATCATATAATTGAGGATATGCTACATATGTATGTGATGGATAAGCCATCAATATGGGGAAACTATGCATATTTGGTAGAGTTTGCATAAAATAACAAGTGTCCGACATCATTAAAGATGAGCTCATTTGAAGCCTTATATGGTAGGAGGTGTAATACTCCCATAAGTTGGAGTAATCTAGTGGACAAGAATATGGTTGGTTCAAAATTACTGAGAGATATGGAAGAACAGGTGGTGAAAATTAAGTAGAATTTGAAAGTTTCCTAGGAAAGGAAGAAAAGCTATGTAGAGAAGAACATGAAAAAAATGGAATTTAAAGTCAAGGAACATGTATTCCTGAAATTGATGGAAAAGAAGAGCTCAGTAAAATTGGGAAGTTACGTGCAGTTGGAAATGAGATACTATGTGCCACTCGAGATCCTAGAGAGGATTATTATTGATGCATACAGGCTTTGATTGACTACATCAATGCATGCTCGTGATGTATTCCCTTTTATTTTTATTAAAAAATATATTTTTGGTACTAATCATGTAATTTATTGGCATATGATTCAGGTGGAGCCAGGGATACTTCTAGGCCTAATTGGTGTAGATTTTGGATAGGAATGTCAAGGCACTCCATAATTGAGCCTTCGGTATGGTAAAGGTGTAGTGGACCATACTCAGTCTTAGGGATGCTACCTGGGAGTAAGAGGATGTCATGAGGGATGGATATCCTCATCTATTTTACTATGCATAATGTATCTGTATGTGTATATATGATTCACTAAGAAAAATGATTGAAATAAGGGGCGAGGAATGTAATACCCTTGCCCATTTATTATAATGTAAATATGTGTATATGTGTATTATGTTGGTGAGCTGAATGTATGTGACTATTAGGCAGGTGAGCCACATTTATTTTATGGGGCCCATGTGCCCATGTATATATATGTATACATGTTTTGAGGCTAGTGTGCTTGGGTAGATATGCCTTTAGTGGTTGGGAGCCAGGAGAGCCCATAAATTCCTTTGTGATGTAAATATTGTACATATATAGATATTAATAATACAGTGGATGGTTATAGATTCCACTCCACAATAAATAACATGGGGGGTGTAATTCCATGGACAAGGGCGACAATTGTGAAGTGTTTTTCCTGAAAAGGCCCTAAGGCCCATGTGGATTTAGAGGGTGCCACATGGAAAGATAAATACATGCATATAAAACATGTATTTTTTCCTATGAAGGCATGGAGTCAGAGTGGGTTGGTCAGTGAGTCTTGGGCTTGTACTCTGGAACTGACGGAGGAGTGTTTATTCAATTAACCATGTCAGATAAGATGCATCTTTTTGTGAGAGAATGGTGTCTATAATATATTGATGGCTCTGGTTTTTGTCTTAGGTATCCATGGATTTATGGTGTGAACTCGGTTCAAAGATAGTAAGTCTTGGGCTTGGACCCTATACTTAACTAAGGGGTTATTCGATTTGGATAGAATGGTGCTTGGATTCTCGAAGAACTACAAAGCTCCTAGACCTGCTAGTTGAGAATGTTCTTGGTTGGCTGTAAGGTGACTTGGAAGGTGGGAACCACCAAGGCACTTGGGTTGCGCCACTTAGGTGAAAGTCAAGTGAGTGTGAGCTTATGGTTAGAGACTAAATCTACTAGGGAATGGTTCCCCAACTAGTGTTTGGTATTTAGTTCTAGTGTCCCAACTATCACCCATGGAGTTGAGACCTCAACTCGGGGGTGACCCATGGTTGATATCTATGAACCACATGATCTATGGATGGGTGGAACATGGAAGGTCCATAGCAAGTTGACCTTTTTAGACAATTATTCCTATATATTTATTCTATTTATGTGCCACCATTTGAAAGCCCTAATTGGATTTTGTATGTGTTGGCTAACTATAATTTCCATTGTGCTTCTATTATGCATTTATGTGATCATGGTTTATATGTTTTTTAACACTACATTAATGGAACTTTTCATTGCATTTATTCTAACCGTGAACTACTAGGTACAAGAGTTGTCATGGAAGGGTTAGTGTTTCTTTATTTTGTAATGTAATTTTATAGATTTAAGTAGTTTTGGTGTAGTAGTATTGCTTGGTTGGGGGATGGGGATGTTACAATGCATTGTTCTTTGTATGTCATCAATATGATGAATGGTAGCTTATAATAACCTTCCCAAAGTAGGCACACAAGCCCTCTAAGGGTAAGGGTGGGATTCTCGCTCGGGAACACCATGTGCTAAACAACACTGCAAACTTAGCTAAATAGCATATGAATGCATGGAGATGTCACTTGAAAAATCCATATCTAAACAGATCCTAAAATCATAAACTCAAGCATGCCTCCAATGTTTCCTTCATCTCCTTTATATACAAATTGAGCCTTCCCAAGCCATGGCCCACCTATAAATTGCGTTGTTCATGTGGACATAATCATCCATGGTTGACTGCGTTGCCTCTCCAAGTCCTCCATCATGTCTACATGCAATGTGAACCCTCTCCATCATGTGTGCATTAAATGCACTACTTCCTCCATCACTTCATCATGAATGCTCTATGATCTTACATTAGATTCCCTCCATGATCTAAGTTGACTGCTTCAATCTCCATGATCTATCTCATTAATGAGACATGATCTCCACTCCATTCACATTAGTAGCTGCTCCACTACTCCATTATGTAGATCTATGCTTAATTAATCCACATTCACACATAAAAAGTGGATCTTATTCATCCTTGAGGATTATGGGTCCCTCCACCCTTTTATTTACTTAATTAATTAAGAAAATTAAGAACTCTAATATTCCAAATATCATGTGAAAATTTTGGAATATTACAGCTTCCCATTTTATTTTGGTGAATTCAAAGCGTAGGGAAACTAATATAGATTAAATTTACATGTGGGAAATTTCCAAGCTTCATGGAGTGAGGCAATTATTTCAAATAGAGATCAAAAGATCACATCCAATTTCTAGATCGGGTTATTTAAGGGACTAGGTACCAATTTGAGTTTTAGCACAACATACCACCCAAAGTCTGATGGACAGATAAAGTAAGTTAATCATATAATTGAGGATATGCTACATATGTATGTGATGGATAAGCCATCAATATGGGGAAACTATGCATATTTGGTAAAGTTTGCATAAAATAACAAGTGTCCGACATCATTAAAGATGAACTCATTTGAAGCCTTATATGGTAGGAGGTGTAATACTCCCATAAGTTGGAGTAATCTAGTGGACAAGAATATGGTTGGTTCAAAATTACTGAGAGATATGGAAGAACAGGTGGTGAAAATTAAGTAGAATTTGAAAGTTTCCTAGGAAAGGAAGAAAAGCTATGTAGAGAGGAACATGAAAAAAATGGAATTTAAAGTCAAGGAACATGTATTCTTGAAATTGATGGAAAAGAAGAGCTCAGTAAAATTGGGCAGTTATGTGCAGCTGGAAACGAGATATTATGTGCCACTTGAGATCCTAGAGAGGATTATTATTGATGCATACAGGCCTTGATTGACTACGTCAATGCATGCTCGTGATGTATTCCCTTTTATTTTGCTTAAAAAATATATTTTTGGTACTAATCATGTAATTTATTGGCATATGATTCAGGTTGAGCCAGGGATACTTCTAGGCCTAATTGGTGTAGATTTTGGATAGGAATGTCAAGGCACTCCATAATTGAGCCTTCGGTATGGTAAAGGTGTAGTGGACCATACTAAGTCTTAAGGATGCTACCTGGGAGTAAGAGGATGTCATGAGGGATGGATATCCTCATCTATTTTACTATGCATAATGTATCTGTATGTGTATATACGATTCACTAAGAAAAATGATTGAAATAAGGGGCGAGGAATGTAATACCCTTGCCCATTTATTATAATATAAATATGTGTATATGTGTATTATGTTGGTGAGTTGAATGTATGTGACTATTAGGCAGGTGAGCCACATTTATTTTATGGGGCCCATGTGCCCATGTATATATATGTATACATGTTTTGAGGCTAGTGTGCTTGGGTAGATATGCCTTTAGTGGTCGGGAGCCTGAAGAGCCCATAAATTCCTTTGTGATGTAAATATTGTACATATATAGATATTAATAATATAGTGGATGGTTATAGATTCCACTCCACAATAAATAATATGGGGGGTGTAATTCCATGGACAAGGGCGACAATTGTGAAGTGTTTTTCCTGAAAAGGCCCTAAGGCCCATGTGGATTTAGAGGGTGCCACATGGAAAGATAAATACATGCATATAAAACATGTATTTTTTCCTATGAAGGCATGGAGTCAGAGTGGGTTGGTCAGTGAGTCTTGGGCTTGTACTCTAGAACTGACGGAGGAGTGTTTATTCAATTAACCATGTCAGATAAGATGCATATTTTTGTGAGAGAATGGTGTCTATAATATATTGATGGCTCTGGTTTTTGTCTTAGGTATCCATGGATTTATGGTGTGAACTCAGTTCAAAGATAGTAAGTCTTGGGCTTGGACCCTATACTTAACTAAGGGGTTATTCGATTTGGATAGAATGGTGCTTGGATTCTCAGAGAACTACAAAGCTCCTAGACCTGCTAGTTGAGAATGTTCTTGGTTGGCTGTAAGGTGACTTGGAAGGTGGGAACCACCAAGGGACTCGGGTTGCGCCACTTAGGTGAAAGTCAAGGGAGTGTGAGCTTATGGTTAGAGACTAAATCTACTAGGAAATGGTGCCCCAACTAGTGTTTGGTATTCAATTCTAGTGTCCCAACTATCACCCATGGAGTTGAGGCCTCAACTCGGGGGTGACCCGTGGTTGATATCTATGAGCCACATGATCTATGGATGGGTGGAACATGGAAGGTCCATAGCAAGTTGACCTTTTTAGACAATTATTCCTATATATTTATTCTATTTATGTGCCACCATTTGAAAGTCCTAATTGGCTTTTGTATGTGTTGGCTAACTATAATTTCCATTGTGCTTCTATTATTCATTTATGTGATCATGGTTTATATGTGTTTTAACACTACATTAATGGAAATTTTCACTACATTTATTCTAACCATGAACTACCAGGTACAAGATTTGTCATGGAAGGGTTAGTGTTTCTTTATTTTGTAATGTAATTTTATAGATTTAAGTAGTTTTGGTGTAGTAGTATTGCTTGGTTGGGGGATGGGGATTATACAATGCATTGTTCTTTGTATGTCATCAATATGATGAATGGTAGCTTATAATAACCTTCCCAAAGTAGGCACACAAGCCCTCTAAGGGTAAGGGTTGGATTCTCGCTCGGGAACACCATGTGCTAAACAACACTGCAAACTTAACTAAATAGCATATGAATGCATGGAGATGTCACTTGAAAAATCCAT
This sequence comes from Pinus albicaulis, assembly GCA_034641835.2. Lineage (NCBI taxonomy): Eukaryota > Viridiplantae > Streptophyta > Pinopsida > Pinales > Pinaceae > Pinus > Pinus albicaulis. Next base: position 821,863,084 of record CM076569.1, read on the forward strand.
ATCTAAAAAAATCCTCAAATCATAAACTCAAGCATGCCTTCAATGTTTCCTTCATCTCCTTTATATACAAATTGAGCCTTCCCAAGCCATGGCCCACCTATAAATTGCGTTGTTCATGTGCACATAATCCTCCATGGTTGACTGCGTTGCCTCTCCAAGTCCTCCATCATGTCTACATGCAATGTGCACCCTCTCCATCATGTGTGCATTAAATGCACTACTTCCTCCATCACTTCATCATGAATGCTCTATGATCTTACATTAGATTCCCTCCATGATCTAAGTTGACTGCTTCAATCTCCATGATCTATCTCATTAATGAGACATGATCTCCACTCCATTCACATTAGTAGCTGCTCCACTACTCCATTATGTAGATCTATGCTTAATTAATCCACATTCACACATAAAAAGTGGATCTTATTCATCCTTGAGGATTATGGGTCCCTCCACCCTTTTATTTACTTAATTAATTAAGAAAATTAAGAACTCTAATATTCCAAATATCATGTGAAAATTTGGGAATATTACAGCTTCCCATTTTATTTTGGTGAAGTCAAAGCATAGGGAAACTAATATAGATTAAATTTACATGTGGGAAATTTCCAAGCTTCATGGAGTGAGGCAATTATTTCAAATAGAGATCAAAAGTTCACATCCAATTTCTAGATCGGGTTATTTAAGGGACTAGGTACCAATTTGAGTTTTAGCACAACATACCACCCAAAGTCTGATGGACGGATAAAGTAAGTTAATCATATAATTGAGGATATGCTACATATGTATGTGATAGATAAGCCATCAATATGGGGAAACTATGCATATTTGGTAGAGTTTTCATAAAATAACAAGTGTTCGACATCATTAAAGATGAGCTCATTTGAAGCCTTATACGGTAGGAGGTGTAATACTCCCATAAGTTGGAGTAATCTAGTGGACAAGAATATGGTTGGTTCAAAATTACTGAGAGATATGGAAGAACAGGTGGTGAAAATTAAGTAGAATTTGAAAGTTTCCTAGGAAAGGAAGAAAAGCTATGTAGAGAGGAACATGAAAAAAATGGAATTTAAAGTCAAGGAACATGTATTCCTGAAATTGATGGAAAAGAAGAGCTCAGTAAAATTGGGCAGTTATGTGTGGCTGGAAATGAGATACTATGTGCCACTCGAGATCCTAGAGAGGATTATTATTGATGCATATAGGCTTTGATTGACTACGTCAATGCATGTTCGTGATGTATTCCCTTTTATTTTTCTTAAAAAATATATTTTTGGTACTAATCATGTAATTTATTGGCATATGATTCAGGTGGAGCCAGGGATACTTCTAGGCCTAATTGGTGTAGATTTTGGATAGGAATGTCAAGGCACTCCATAATTGAGCCTTCGGTATGGTAAAGGTGTAGTGGACCATACTCAGTCTTAGGGATGCTACCTGGGAGTAAGAGGATGTCATGAGGGATGGATATCCTCATCTATTTTACTATGCATAATGTATCTGTATGCGTGTATACGATTCACTAAGAAAAATGATTGAAATAAGGGGCGAGGAATGTAATACCCTTGCCCATTTATTATAATGTAAATATGTGTATATGCGTATTATGTTGGTGAGCTGAATGTATGTGACTATTAGGCAGGTGAGCCACATTTATTTTATGGGGCCCATGTGCCCATGTATATATATGTATACATGTTTTGAGGCTAGTGTGCTTGGGTAGATATCCCTTTAGTGGTTGGGAGCCTGGAGAGCCCATAAATTCCTTTGTGATGTAAATATTGTACATATATAGATATTAATAATATAGTGGATGGTTATATATTCCACTCCATAATAAATAATATGGGGGGTGTAATTCCATGGACAAGGGCGACAATTGTGAAGTGTTTTTCCTGAGAAGGCCCTAAGGCCCATGTGGATTTAGAGGGTGCCACATGGAAAGATAAATACATGCATATAAAACATGTATTTTTTCCTATGAAGGCATGGAGTCAGAGTGGGTTGGTTAGTGAGTCTTGGGTTTGTACTCTGGAACTGACGGAGGAGTGTTTATTCAATTAACCATGTCAGATAAGATGCATCTTTTTGTGAGAGAATTGTGTCTATAATATATTGATGGCTCTGGTTTTTGTCTTAGGTATCCATGGATTTATGGTGTGAACTCGATTCAAAGATAGTAAGTCTTGGGTTTGGACCCTATACTTAACTAAGGGGTTATTCGATTTGGATAGAATGGTGCTTGGATTCTCGGAGAACTACAAAGCTCCTAGACCTGCTAGTTGAGAATGTTCTTGGTTGGCTGTAAGGTGACTTGGAAGGTGGGAACCACCAAGGGACTCGGGTTGCACCAATTAGGTGAAATTCAAGGGAGTGTGAGCTTATGGTTAGAGACTAAATCTACTAGGGAATGGTGCCCCAACTAGTGTTTGGTATTTAGTTCTAGTGTCCCAACTATCACCCATGGAGTTGAGGCCTCAACTCGGGGGTGACCCGTGGTTGATATCTATGAACCACATGATCTATGGATGGGTGGAACATGGAAGGTCCATAGCAAGTTGACCTTTTTAGACAATTATTCCTATATATTTATTCTATTTATGTGCCACCATTTGAAAGCCCTAATTGGATTTTGTATGTGTTGGCTAACTATAATTTCCATTGTGCTTCTATTATGCATTTATGTGATCATGGTTTATATGTGTTTTAACACTACATTAATGGAACTTTTCACTGAATTTATTCTAACCGTGAACTACCAGGTACAAGAGTTATCATGGAAGGGTTAGTGTTTCTTTATTTTGTAATGTAATTTTATAGATTTAAGTAGTTTTGGTGTAGTAGTATTGCTTGGTTGGGGGATGGGGATGTTACAATGCATTTTTCTTTGTATGTCATCAATATCATCCTACCATCAATTTAATCGTGCTTACTCATTTGCATGGTTCAAATATTTTCTACTTACTTGGATCCCTAAATTTATTGTGCGTTGGTGGATCAATATATGTTTTTAGTGTAACCTCCTTGTGCCTATTTGAAATTTATTTTCTATGTTGATTTGAGTATTCTTTGAAATTAATCTATGACCTTCTATTCTATAATTACCATTGAAGCCATATTTGGTTATCAAAGAAAAATTCAAAGTAGTGATTGAAATGTGGGACAAAGGATAGCACCATCCCACTTTTAGCCGATGATTTCCTTTTTGTGAATAATAACACCATCCCATTATTTTTGTAATAAATTCTATGAACTCTATTTTTGTAATCACTTCACCAAACTCATTTCCAATTTCCCTTATAATGAGGTAATTTTAGACCCATAAATGTTTTTTCCATTTACATTTCATTTTATTCTTTTTTTTGGATTCATTGAGTTCCTCTTTAGCATGGTTTCAATATTTTTATTTCCCTATCCATATTCTTCTCTTTTTCTAAGTATTTGGGAGTCATTTCTTCTTGTTTATGGGTACTATCTTGTTTATAGAAAACAACATTTTCACTTTTCTTGTCTTTAAACCTTCATATGTAAAATTGATGTCTAATTTAACTGTTAAAGTTGGAGTAACACCTCTAGAGATATTTTTTCATTGTAAATTTCATATTTTGTGAACAAAGAATATTAATTTAAGTTGTCAAAGAAGAGACCTCTAAAGATATTTATGATGAGATTCACCTATTTGAGAAGAAGGAATATCCTAATTACTTTCTCTTTAAAACCTTGACCATCTCCATTCATATTATGTACCCCACCCTATGTGTCAAGTCCATGCCATGCATTACCATAATGTATAATACAATATTTCCATCAAGCATCCTTTTATTGTACTCATTATAAGATGTGGAATTTATCTCAATGTAATAGTTAACCTCTTCCTCATTACTAAATGTTGTAATACATTTATTTTTGCAACCATCTTTTTATAATGGGCCTCAAAATATGTTTTTTAGTAAATAAACTTAGGATTGAACAATTCGTTGCTTCCTCTAAATGTTTTTTCTACAAAAATATTGATTGTTTCTCCTATAATAATGTATCAATAAAGAATTTTCCAAAAAATATCAAAATATCCATGAAGCATTTTGGAACATATTCTACTTATATTTTTTGAAAGTTGTTTAAAAATTGTATATTAATCTTAAGTACTAGATAAAAAAAAATATAATCTAATAATATACAATCAAATCATACATGATTTAATTAAACTAATTATTAAATTTCTAAATTGTCTTTTAGATACTCGAATATATAAGTAAAATGGCATCAACATATGCTTTTACTTATAAAGGAAATTACCCTAATAATTGTTGAGAAGGTAAATCCCCTCTGCGGACAGAGGCGATCCCTACTAGCCCAGCAGGGGTCTAGCAACAAACAAACAATGCTATGACGCAGGCTCCTAGTTACGAATGAAAGATTTGGGATAAGAACCTACCTGGATTCCAGCGCTCGATCTGAAAAAGAGATGTCCCCGTCCTTCAGTCCTGGCAGATCACAATTCTTCCACGATCTCCGTGGATGAACACCTGCACACAGAAAGAACCAACAGATACAAGCATAGGAACCAGCATACGTAACTAAACATCGGTCAGAAAAGACATTACTCGCATTAACATAATGGAAAAAGGAGTGGAACCATAATCATAGTCATCTATTAAAGTGGTAAACGAATAGAAGTTACAACCAAGTTCTGACGCTGCAGCCTCCTTCGCGCGGGTCTCCGGTCGTCCACGTCTCGCAAAGCTCGCCGGGGGAAAGGGAAACCTCTCCCGAGTCTCGTAACAATGGTCTCCTTGCTCGAATGGGCCTTAAGGGAAAGGAAGGATTCTTTTCAGCACAAAGGCACTTGGGAATAGGAGATGCAAAGCTTCAGCACTTCAAGACTAGCTTGCCATGGATCTGAGCAAGCTTATATAGATGGGGAAGGAGGGAGTTGGGATCCCTATTATTATGGGATTGGCCCTATCAGCAAGGAAGGTTCCATAGAAGGTGGCAAAACTACTTCCCTTCCATAGAACTCCCGTAGCCAAACCTCCCAACTCAAGATAGGCAGTGGTTGTGAGTTTGTTCGAACTCAACTTCCGCCATCCATATATAAAAAACAGTCCCTAAAATGGGTGGCGCGATTGCTGCTCTATGACAGAGCGCCAAGTGGCGCGACCTCTTTACGGGATTTCCCTGAGTGGCGCGAGTACTGAACTGTCTACCCGCGCCAATGCAAAAAGAGCTGTTTTTCATGGATTTTGCAAGGAGATGTCTCAAGGGGAAATGAAGCTCATACTCAGAGGGATGCAATGATGATGTTTTCAGTGCATGACAGTGTTCACGGGTCACGTTATGGGTCCTCCATTGTGCGGGACGGGGAATGGTAGGGACGGTGACAAATTACTGTGTAACAGATGCCCCCTAAAGCATGAGGCCCGAGAGAGAGAGGGGTGAAATGCTTTACGAGAACATGTCCAACTGAAGGCCCGCCGTCGGAAAACCTGCACAGACAGATACAACTGACATCTCAAGTACATGATGTATATATATGGTATGGACGCAGCCATCCGAACAGAGTATGCTATAATCCGGATCAGGGTATGGGCGCAGCCATCCAACTAAGATCAAACAAATAGACTTAGGTATGGTCGCAGCCATCCAATCATTGAGTCATGTACATAATGACAATAATCCACAATCGCAGCCTGGATTACAACAGACACAATCCAGGGTCTCGCGCTCCATCCCGACCCAAACAAATACAAGTTCTAGCATGCGAATGTGTGAGCTGATGTCGAACATGCAAGAACATCGCCTGATTACCAGCCAATGATGAAAGCCGTTAATAGACGCGAGAGGAACCACCAATAATGACAATGGTCCTCAAGGTACTACAGGTACAATCTACGGCGTGTGAATAAATGAGCTGACGTCGAACACCCGCAGAATCATTTGATCGGAAGTCAATGATGTAAACTTCACGTCGAATGCGACGAACCTGCCATTGAGGCATGCAGGCTCGAAGGTACCATAAGGAGTCTCTAGACCAACTTCCTGGATAATGAGTTGAAGTCGACAGGAAGTGACCTTGATCGAAGGTGGGCCATAAGGATTCCCACATCATCGACACGAGACAGAGGAGCATAATGTTTGTTGTGAATCAGGATCGTATGAGAAACAGAGGAAGGTTGATATTTGCAGAGGCCAACTTCTCTTGAACATATTGACGGCACGACAGTGGATTTGGCAGTATTTGACATCAACGGATCAGAGGTCATGGTGACGAGGCAATGAGCAGAGGAGAGGTCAAAAGAGATTATCCAAACCCACGGAGGCAAAGTGAAGAAATGAGATGAGATGTCCCCAACCCGACACGAATGCAGACGAGTGCCATGTTCAAGAGCGACATACTGCCGACGACAACGACAATGGTTCCATTTTTCCCCCACCATTTCTGGCGAGTACCCCAATTATTTTTGATAACAAGCTTGAAGGGGATAGCATATGCTTGTGATATAAGTCCGCCCTTCGGGCGAATCCATCCTAGTGCATTTAACGAGTCCTAGGAAGGAGAAACTTGGAGAACGTCATTGCGACGGAATCCAATGTCATCAGGGTTTAACGAGTCTGACAAAGGAAGAACTCGGCGTCTTTTCATGTTTAGAGAGTTTGAAAAGACGGCGGAAAAGAAAACTCCACTGGTCCCTTTTCGTAAATAGTTCCCCAGATCCGAAAAGGTAGAAAACAATATCCGGGAAAACCTCCTAGTCGCGATAGGCTAGGGTATTCCTTTTCGTAATCAATCCATCCCAGCCCGAAAAAGGGGTAAACGTATACTGGGTAGATGTCATTTCGTGGCCACTTTAACGAGATCGAAATGACAAGGGCCTCGGCAATCTTTTCATGTTTAGAGAGTCAGAAAAGAGCTGAAAGTTGACTCCTCCTGGAGGAACGAGTGGTATAAGGGGTAGCAACTGGTTCCGGTGATGGTGGAACTGCTCAAAACAAGTGAAGGTAAAGAGGCTGGCTAACAAAGACCACTCATCGCAGCGGTTCCTCAGGAACAGGTAAAACAACCAAGTGAAGGCATATGATCGGCCAAGCAGATAGTGACAATGGAGTGAGAAAACCAAGGTTCATCTGGCAAAAACAGGGTGATAAAATGACAATCACAAGAGGTAAAATGGGAAAGGTTTCATCTTTACACAAGCTTGAAATCAGAAAACTCTGCTTGAAGTTGGTTTCATTTTTACACAAGCTTGAAACAAAGATAAACTATGCTTGAAACCGGTTTCATTTTTACAAGCTTGAAACGAAATAAACATGCTTTGAAAAGTAAGCATGCTGAACCAGTGACTGATTCGGTCATGCCCCCCAAGCTTAGGTCCATATGAAAAGGCAGATGGAGTGAAGGTTCAAGTTACGAGATCTAAGAAAGACTCGACTGGGATTTTACGAGAACTAAACAAAGACTCGAATTGAACGGGAACGTGTTTCATTATTTTAACGAGGTTGACACATTAAAAGAACTATCCTCAGACCACCCTTGTTTCATTTTTTAAGGAGCTTGGCACAAGACAAGGAACTCTGCTCCGACAAACCTTGTTTCATTTTTTAAGGAGCTTGACACAAGACAAGGAACTATGCTCCGACGACCTTGTTTCATTTTTTAAGGAGCTTGACACAAGACAAGGAACTCTGCTCCGACAACCTTGTTTCATTTTTTAAGGAGCTTGACACAAGACAAGGAACTGTGCTCCGTCGACCTGGTTTCATTTTTTAAGGAGCTTGACACAGGAAAGGAACCATGCTCCGACCGACTTCATCATAATGAACAAGAAGTCATGGCTTCCAAGAGTTCCACACCAGATGGGAGGAAATCATCCTGGAAGTCAGGACCCAATGCCCCCAGCACTCGATGCACGACGGCATCATCACTGAGCACAGGCACGGGGTAAGTAGCCACATAGTTGACCTGCGGTGGAGCAGATACAACGGGTGGATAAAAACCAGGAGGGGGTGATGGCGGACCAGATGCTACATTGGGACCAAAGAACGACAGCTGATCAATGGTCACAATCTGTCCTTCATGTGGAAAACAGGCCACACGAAAAAGGGAGGAGACAAGCGCTCCCATGGCATAGGTGTAATCGCGCCCCAGGAGCAGATGAAAATCCAAGGGGCCTGGAACGACCATCACATCCATATGGACGGTTTTCCCTCCCAAAGTAATTGGTAACCTTGGAAGGATCCCCAACGGTTGACTGGTCCTTCTATTGAATGACAACATATTCTGCGTAACAGGCGCAATCGGTGGTGAACCGAAAGCTTGCCAGGTAGTTGAAGACAGAATACTAACAGACGCACCTTCGTCTATAATGGTGCTGGGTACAACCAGACCAAGAGCCTGTATTGTGATCTCGAAAGGCACATAAGACGGAAGGCGAAATCCTGCAAATCGATTCCAATCAAAGGAAGCGACCAAACTACTCGGAGGAGCTACCATCGAAATGCGAAGGTCTTCCCCTGATGTTACGGAAGCAGAAGCCTCCTCCATGACCTCCATCTCGAAGGTGGGAGGAATATCCTCCGTAGCCTCCATCACGGGAGGCGGAGGAGGAGCTTCTTGAAGTACAGGGACAGGAGAATCTCTCTCCAAGTCTGAAGAATCTGAAGAAACCAGAAGAACATGAGGGTTATGGGGTCCACTCTCAACAGAAAAGACCTGGTGCACCGCAGATGGGGCCAGTTCAACCGATCCCACGACCAATGGTTGGTCAGGAACGAATTCCTGAATCTGAATTTCTGGAGGAGTGGGATCGACCAAGGATGACCCTTGACCAATCACGGCATCAGCCGGTGGAAGACTCAAAGAAAGCTGTTTATAACCAGCCGGGAGGCGTGGTGTAGAAACAGTCAGGTTGTCCAAGACTCGCTTGGCTTCATCCATGTAAGGACAAAGGTGAATAGCATGGTGCCCTTCACACAACTTACAGGGATTGGTGATCTTACCCTGCTTCTTAGGAGCCTTACCAGTGCCCCCAACCTGACTCCCGGAAACCAAAGACAACGGTGGGGGACCGTTGGACCATACTTCGAGTACCTTGGGAATGCCAGGGCAGTCTCGAAGAAGATGGTCTCCCGTGCACAACATGCAGGGGAACTTGACTTTCCGAGGAGGGTTGGAAGGACTATCAAGATGAGATTTCTCATGGACAGTAGCTATACATTTAGCCTCTCGCTTATCAGACTTCTTCTTCTTTGTCTTCTTCTTCTTCTTCTTAGCCACCTGGTTACTTGAATCCAGGCTTTCACCAGGCGAAGTAGAAGAGGAGGACGCAGAAACAGGCGAAGAAGGGGAGAGGTCCACCTTGGAATCAACATGATGTTGTTCCGTCGGAGGAACTGATTGAACAGTAGTGGAGACATTCGGAACTACGGAGGTTGAGAACAACCAAACAGGCAACCCAACCGTTAATCCAGGAAGGGACAACGTCGCCATGTAAGGAGCACCAACATTTCCAAAAGGAGGAAAATGACCAGGATTCCCTTCTGAGGGGATTCCTTGGTTGGTAAACTCTGAAAAAGTTGCCATCAAACTCAAAACCACACACAGGCTGAAAACGAGTTAAGACACACGATCAAACGGTCAACAAGCAATGTCTAAACGGGTGTGTAATCGTGGGAGATTGATTTTACGACATTGGAAAATAAACAAATTCTACCGTTTCATGTTTTAAGAGTCAAGAAACGATAAAAAGATGACTCTATCTCTTTCAGAGTTGACACAATCGTGAAAGGACAAGCGCTTGACGGTCTTTTCAAGTTTAGGGAGTCAGAAAAGACCAAATGACTGCTCAGGAAAAACTAGGCACAAAGGGTGTACCAAATATCCGTGAACTGCAATATACACCTTGGTTTCCAAAATGAAACAGAAATCGACCAAGGACTTTCCGTACGTGCAGGTAGTCTCCCCGAAGATGCGACGTTGGGTGTATCCGCAGACCAAGGCGGCAGACTCGGCTTCCTGTGGATAAAGGATTGCAAACCTATAGGGGTCTCCCTTTATATACTCGGCGGTACGGGGAGCGCAAGTCCGTACTAGTGCTGTCTAAAGCCAATAGGCGAACGACAGCTGCTAGGTTTAACGACGCCGGAACACGTCTCTAGCCTAGACCTTCTAAATATGTTGCGTTAAGTTCCAATGTTGCCTTGGGTTAATTGAATGAATTTTACAGTTGATCTTCAATTAAGTTTCAATTTCCAGGCCTTATCGTATGTAGTGTCTCCTAAATGCAAGCTATATGCCACGATGCAACATTTCGTTCGATGAAAACTAGTTAAATGAGAGTTGAGAGCCTTAATACAAACGAAATGAACGGGATACAAACAAGAATGTCTCTAATGCAACTAATGCAATTGCACATTTTTCATTCAAACACTAATCACTAGTGATACGGAAAAGATGACAATTTGCACTAAAAAAACAAAAGAGATTATATTTTTTTTTTAAATTTTCAATGTCTAATGGCTAATGTGCACTGAAAACAAAAGGAACAATTAGAGAAATGATAACTAAGAGAGCAAAGCAAACAACATTCACTCACCAAGCAAGCAACCAAATCTCTAAATGGACCCAAAGTCTCTCAAATCGAAGAAAGACTCAAAAACACCCCAATGGACCGTGTGATCTGGGTCCAAAGCAAGGGCAAACGAATCCTGAATGAAAGAACAAACAATCACTCAAAAGACGCAACAAAACAATCAAAGACTGCTAAGAGGGCATGGAGGGTTAAGCAACAAGTCGACAGGACAATCAAGATACCAAAGCTCCCAAGGAGGGCTCGATTCACTATGCCACTAGATGCCCTAGGGCTCAAATCGTGAAACCGATAGATAGAGGCAAACAACCAAGGGATAGCGGTGAATTCCAGTCAAACCAGGCTCCAATGCACTCAAACAATCAGGAAATCAAGAAGAAAAGTATTGGTCAAGCTCAGAAAGCCAAAAATTGAAGAAATTCAAAAAGTCACAGGGGTGGCGCGACTGTGGCCTTGAAACTAGCGCCAGAGGCCGAGTGGCGCGAGACAGACAAATGCAACACGCGCCAAGTGGCGCGACTGTCAGGTAAAAACCCGCGACAGTCGAATTCTTCAATGAAAACTAAAAAACAAGCTAATCTGAGAAAAAGACCAACACAAGCTAAGCAAACCACAAGGCTAAAATAATGAAAGAACCCAACCCAGAAGGTTCATCAAGCAAGGAGAAACAATCAAAGCGAACCAATCATAAGCGAGACAAGGAAAACCGGACGATCCCCAGCGGAGTCGCCAATTTGTTGAAGGTAAATCCCCTACGCGGACGGAGCGATCCCTACCAGCAGGCGGGGATGCAACGACAAACAAGCAATGCTATGACGCGAGGCTCTAATTCACCGAATGAAAGATTTGGGATAAGAACCTACAGTTCCAGTAGCTCGATACGAAAAAGAAGATATCACCGTCCTTCGATCTGTGGGATCACAATTCTTCCAACGATCTCCGTGGATAGACACACAGAAGAACCAACGGAGAATTTTCCATAGGAACCAGCATACGTAACTAAACATCGGTCGGAAAAGACATTACTCGC